>CP136060.1:101647136-102247136 GCA_032464435.1 Aegilops umbellulata
ACTTGTCACTGCTCTAGTTTTGACTCCTCCTGATGAATCCAAGCCTTATGAAGTATTCTGTGATGCTTCTCTCCAGGGCCTCGGTGCTGTCTTAATGCAAGAGAAGAAGGTTGTTGCCTATACCTCTCGCCAGTTGAAGCCCAATGAAAGGAACTACCCCACTCACGATCTTGAGTTGGCGGCAGTTGTCCACGCTCTAATAACATGGAGACATCTCCTGTTGGGAAGGAAAGTGGACATCTTCACAGATCACAAGAGTCTCAAGTATATCTTCACTCAGCCTCATCTCAACCTCAGGCAAACTCGATGGGTCGAAATGATTCAAGAGTATAATCCGAGTATTGAATATACTCCAGGCAAGGCTAATGTGGTTGCAGACGCTTTGAGCAGAAAGGCTTACTGCAACAGCTTAATCCTCAAGCCTTTTCAACCGGATCTTTGTGAAGCTTTCCGCAAGTTGAATCTCCAAGTTGTTCCTCAAGGTGTTCTTGCCAACCTCATCGTCTCTCCTACCTTGGAAGATCAGATTCGTGAGGCACAATTGTTGGATACCATGGTGAAGAAGGTGAAACGTGGTATTGAAAAGAGCATCCCCAAATACAAGTGCTATCGAGTTGATGACAGAGATACTCTTTTCTTCGAGGACCGGATCGTGGTTCCAAAGGGTGATCTTCGTAAAGTCATTATGAACGAAGCGCACAATTCTCTTCTGTCCATTCATCCTGGAAGTTCGAAGATGTACCATGACCTCAAGCAGTCGTATTGGTGGACTCGAATGAAGCGTGAGATCGCTCAATTCGTGAATGAGTGTGATGTCTGCAGAAGGGTGAAAGCAGAACACCAACGACCAGCTGGTCTTCTCCAACCTCTTGCTATTCCAGAATGGAAATTCGATCATATCAAAATGGACTTCGTGACTGGTTTTCCTAAGTCCAAGCGTGGAAATGATGCTATCTTCGTCGTCATCGACAAGCTCACCAAAGTGGCTCATTTTCTTCCTATCAAAGAGTCCATCACAGCAGCGCAGCTGGCAGAGCTCTACACCTCCAGAATTGTCTCCTTGCACGGCATTCCACAATTGATCTCTTCAGACCGTGGCAGCATCTTTACCTCCAAGTTTTGGGATTCTTTCCAGACGGCCATGGGCACCAATATTCGATTCAGCACAGCGTTCCACCCTCAGACTAGTGGACAAGTCGAGCGTGTCAATCAAATTCTTGAAGATATGCTCAGAGCCTGTGTTATCTCTTTCGGCATGAAGTGGGAGGATTGTCTTCCTTATGCTGAATTTTCTTACAACAACAGTTTTCAAGCCAGCTCGGGCAAAGCCCCATTCGAGATTCTCTATGGCAGAAAGTGCCGTACTCCTCTCAACTGGTCTGAAACCGGTGAACGTCAATTGCTCGGCAATGATTTGATCTCAGAGGCTGAGGCCATGTGCAAGGTCATTCGTGAGAACCTCAAAGCAGCGCAGTCGCGCCAGAAGAGCTATTACGATAGCAAACACCGAGATGTGGCATTCGAGATCGGAGACCATGTTTACCTCCGTGTCTCGCCAATGAAAGGAACTCGTCGCTTCGGTATCAAGGGGAAACTTGCTCCTAGATACGTCGGTCCCTTCAAGATTATCGGGAAACGAGGCGATCTAGCCTATCGACTTGAGCTCCCCTCCAACTTTGCAAATGTGCACGATGTCTTCCACGTGTCACAGCTTCGCAAGTGCTTCAAGACGCCTGAGCGCACCATCAACTTTGAAGAGATTGATCTTCAAGAAGATTTATCCTATCATGAGCATCCAGTTGCTATTCTTGAAACAACTGAGCGCAAGACTCGCAACAAGTCAATCAAATTCCTCAAAGTGAAATGGTCACATCATTCAGACCGAGAGGCCACCTGGGAGCGTGAAGACCACCTACGTTCCGAGTACCCGGAGTTCTTTCAGTCCTAGATCTCGGGACGAGATCCTCTCATAGTGGTGGTGTGTTGTAACGCCCCCGATGTAACTTGCCATAATTGTAATCCAACTCTTGCCATTTCCGGCTATGTGTTATGATATTCCCTCCGTGGTTGGGTTCTCTCCGTTTTGCATTTTGGTCATGTCATGCATTTCATATCATGTCATCATGTGCATCGCATTCGCATACGCGTTCGTCTCATAAATTCGAGCATCTTTCCCGTTGTCCGTTTTGCAATCCGGCGCTCCTATGTCTCCCGGCGTCCCCTTTTACATTTCTTCGTGTGCGGGTATTAAACATTCGCGGAATGGACCGAGGTTTGACATGTGGGCTCGGTATAGCACCGGTAGACCGCCTGTCAAGTTTCGGGTCAATCGGAGTTCGTTTGGTACTCCAACGGTTAACCGGGTAACCGTGAAGGCCTCGTGTGGGTTGCAGCCCAAAACCCCTTCATATCAGCCCAATAACCCATCTAAGTCACTCCCATGTCCTCCGCCGTTCGATCACGATCACGTGGGCGAAAACCGCACTCCGTTTGGAGCCTCCTAGCTCCTCCTATCTATAAAAACGTCCT
Source organism: Aegilops umbellulata (assembly GCA_032464435.1). NCBI lineage: Eukaryota > Viridiplantae > Streptophyta > Magnoliopsida > Poales > Poaceae > Aegilops > Aegilops umbellulata. The sequence continues at coordinate 101,649,666 of CP136060.1, forward strand.
CCCCTCTAAATCTGAGAGAGCAACACCCCCCTAACCCTAATTTTTTCCTCGAAATCCGTGCAAACAGCCGCCGCCGCACTGTTCATCTGCGCCGCCGCCCGCGTTCAATCGGGACGTGCCACCTGTCCCGCCGCCGCCCGTACCGCGCAGGCCCGCCGGGGCCCGTGGCCGGCCCTCCCCGGCCCATCCGCCGCCGCCGCGGCCTCCCACGCCCGCGCCGCCCCGCGCCTCATCCCCGCCGCCCGCGCCGCCTCGCGCCGCCCCGCGCCTCGACGCCGGCCGCCGCCGCTGCCCTCGTCGCCGGTCGCCGCCGCCGACCACGCCCTCCGCCACCGCGCGCGCCGGCGCCCCGCCTCCGCCGGAGCCGCCCCGCGTCGCCCGCGCCCCGGATCCGGCGGGATCCGCCCGGATCCGCGCCGGCCAGCTCCCCCCCTCGCCGCCTCCGGCTGCCCCGCGGCGAACCCCGGCGAGCCTCTTCTCAGATCCGATCGGGAGCGCCGACTCGGTTGACTTCCTCTTCGCCCCTCTTTTTCTCTAAGTCAAAAACTGTTGCATTATCATCACCTGTTCATCGCACTGTAACTTTGCATCTGTAGCTCCGTTTCGCGCGTATAATATGTCGTTTTGTTCGTCTCGATGCCCGAAATGCTGTTGGAAGAGGGCTAGTTGATGTTAGTTGCTGAATCTTATCTGAACATGCACTTTTGTCATTTTTGCCATGATTGATGTGTACCTCCTATGAGGTTGAGCTATATATGTGTTTTGTAATATGCCATGTTACCTTTCCAGGGAATTTTGCTATGTATTTTTGTGATGCTTGAGGTGGCTATAAATTGCATGCAAAGTAGGGATGATGTTATTGCTGTTTTCAGAGACTTGGTGATTTCACTAAGTCCCTGACTTTTGTTATTATCATGCCATGTGTTCATGTTGTTTCCGAGAGATCTATGCATAATTTGAGCATGATTAGTAAGGGGGTTTTGAACCTGAGTATTTGATTAATCCATCCATGCCTTTGTTTGCAATTATGGAATGCCATAGCTTGAGTCAATCGAGCTCTACTTTTGCTTCAAAATATTGCTGGCAGATTGTTTACGTGTTATTCGATTTTGCCAAGCTGGGTGTAGTTGATCCTTGCATGATATGATGTTATTACTGCCATTTCTAGTTACTATGCCATGCCTTATTGAGGTATGTATGCTTAGTTTATCATGCAACGCTCTGTAGTGAGTGCATCGAGCTCACGAACATGCCTAGTCGTTAACAGATTTCTGACATGTCCAGTTTTCTGCTAAGTCTGAAACCTGTAACGAAACTTGCTTATTTGACATGGGTGTAATCATATTTTCTGGTCCTTTTTGGCTTATGGTCAGTAAGAGTCTTTTGTCAAGTGCTATGAGTAGATTCATGCCATGCCTTTCTTTGCTATGTTCTGAACCTGTAGCATGTTGTTTCGTTGCTCTGAACACGTCATCCTGATGTTGTTTTCCTGACTTGCTGTTATTTCACTAAGTCTGTGAATCTGTTATAAGTTGTACTTTTGCCATGCTTGTTTGAACCTGTTATGATGTGAATTAGCCGTAGCTCAGTGTTCATCTTTTGTCGTGCATCTTGAGCAGATTACTGTCATATGCTTTGTTGTCATGTTCGGGTGCAGTAGCTTAATTATTTGTTGCTTGCTAAGTAGCATCTTGCTGTTTATGGCAGATTCGTGTCATTCTTGTATTGCTTGCCATTTGCAAACCGTGCATCCGATTCCGGTGATCTTTATATCGATTTCAACCAAAATCACCTCATCTATCCAGTGGCATGCTTGGTTTGCCAAGATTATGCCCTGTTCATCCTTGTCCTTCCGGAGCATGCATACGCATTGCATATCTCCTCTCGCTTATCATGCCATGTTTTGCATCATGTTGCTTGCGCATTGCATCGTGGTTGATATTGGTTCCTTTGCTTGTTCTCTTGTCTTGGGTAGAGCCGGGAGACGAGTACGTGAACGAGGAACCTGTTGAGAACGCTTACGAGGACCAAGCTTTCGACAACTCTGAGAACCTTGCAGGCAAGATGATCATACCCTCGAAATCACTTCTATCTTTGCTTGCTAGATTGCTCGCTCTTTTGCCATGCCTATGCTGCGATACCTACCACTTGATATATCATGCCTCCTAAATTGCCATGTCAGCCCCTAACCATCCATGTCCTAGCAAACCGTTGTTTGGCTATGTTACCGCTTTGCTCAGCCCCTCTTATAGCGTTGCTAGTTGCAGGTGAAGATGAAGTTTGTTCCTTGTTGGAACATGGACTTGTTGTTCCTTGTTTGGAACGTGTTTACTTATTGGGATATCACAATACCTCTTATTTAATTAATGCATCTATATACTTGGTAAAGGGTGGAAGGCTCGGCCTTATGCCTGGTGTTTTGTTCCACTCTTGCCACCATAGTTTCCGTCATACCGGTGTTATGTTCCCGGAGTTTGCGTTCCTTACGCGGTTGGGTGATTTATGGGACCCCCTTGACAGTTCGCTTTGAATGAGACTTTTCCAGCAAGACCCAACATTTGTTTACCATTCGCCACCTAGCCTTTTCCCCTTGGGTTCTGCAGACTCAAGGGTCATCTTTATTTTAAACCCCCGGGCCAGTTCTCCTTCGATTGCTGGTCCAAACTAGAGCACCGTGCAGGGCCGTCCCTGGGCAACTTGGGTTATGTTGGCTCCTGTACGCTTAGCTTATCCGGATGTGCCCTGAGACCGAGATATGTGCAGCTCCTATCAGGATTTGTCGGCACAATCGGGCGGCTTTGCTGGACTTGTTTTATTGCTGTTGAAATGTCTTGTAATCCGGGATTCCGAGATTGATCGGGTCTTCCCGGTAGAAGGAATATCCTTCGTTGACCGTGAGAGCTTATCATGGGCTAAGTTGGGACACCCCTGCAGGGTATTATCTTTCGAAAGCCGTGCCCGCGGTTATGAGGCAGATGGGAATTTGTTAATGTCCGGTTGTAGAAAACCCGAAGTTGACCTTAACTAAAACACATCAACCGCGTGTGTAACCGTGATGGTCTCTTCTCGGCGGGGTCCGGGAAGTGAACACGGTTGTTGGAGTTATGCCTGGCGTAGGTTGTTTCAGGATCACTTCTTGATCATTTCTAGCTTCTCGACCGTGCTTTGCCTTCTCTTCTCGCTCTCTTTTGCGCTGTAGCCACCATATGCTAGTCGCTTGCTGCAGCTCCACCTCACTATCCTTTTCCCACCTTTAAGCTTAAATAGTCTTGATCTCGCGGGTGTGAGATTGCTGAGTCCCCGTGGCTCACAGATATTATCACCTCAGTTGCAGGTACCAACGATGTCAGTGCAGATGACGCGACCGAGCTCACCTGGGAGTTCGATGAGGAACGTGGCCGTTACTATGTTTCTTTTCCAGATGATCAGTAGTGGAGCCTAGTTGGGTGATCCGGGGATCTGTTAGCATTTGGGGTAGTCTTCTTTCATTTTTGGTACCGTAGTCGGACCTTGAGTGTAATCTGTTTGATGGATGTTATTTATGTACTTGTGTGAAGTGGCGATTGTAAGCCAACTATGTATCTTTCCCCTTTATTTATTACATGGATTGTGTGAAGATTACCTCACTTGCGACATTGCTTTCTATGCGGTTATGCCTCTAAGTCGTGCCTCGACACGTGGGAGATATAGCCGCATCGAGGGTGTTACAGGTGGGCCTGGGTTCCCGATGGCCCCCGACTGTTACTTTGTGGCGGAGCGACAAGGTAGGTTGAGGCCACCTAGGAGAGAGGTGGGCTTGGCCCTGGTCGGCATTCGAGGATCTTTAAAATAATATGCTTAACGAGATCTTGGTATTTGATCTGATTCTGGCCACTGGCCTATACGCACTAACCAACTACGTGGGAACAGTTATGGGCACTCGACGTCGTGGTATCAGCCGAAGCCTTCTTGATGTCAGCGACTGAGCGGTGCGCGACGGATTGGACTGGAATGCCTGCTCTTGTATTAGGGAGGCTAGGTCTGCCTCCGGCCGCCCTCGCAACGTGTAGGTGTGCAATGGGTGATGGGCCCAGACCCCTGCGCCATAGGATTTAGACCGACGTGCTGACCTCTCTGTTGTGCCTAGGTAGGGCTGCGGCGTGTTGATCTTTTGAGGCCGGGCATGACCCAGGAAAGTGTGTCCGGCCAAATGGGATCGAGCGTGTTTGTCGGTGTACTAAATTAGGGGTACTCTAGTATCCCGAACTTGTGCAAGGGCAGTCGCGGCACCCCGCGGCAAGGCCCGCCAGGTGATCACCAAGGCTCTGTATGGTTCCTTTGGAGCCATTCGAGAACAAAGTATTTAAGTCAAGGAGACAAGTCCTCGGCAAGAGGAGCTTGCCGGGAAGGCCATTCAAGGTACAAGACCCCGACAAGAGGAGCTTGCCGGGAAGCCCAACAAGAGCATCTCAAAGGACCTGCCGCAGCGCGCCACGCGTCCCGGCAGGACCCGGCGAGCGACAAGTTCCCGGGCGCGACAAGACAACGGCCGCGGCAGGCAGCCACTCTGTACCCGCGCTCCAGCTCACCCACCTACGTGTCGCTCCGGGACCCTTCCCAGCGTACGTGGCGGGAGGCTGTGCAGCCAGGGGTACACTATGGCATGCAGCGCTGACAGGATCGCCATCGTGGCGAGCGATGGCGCCCCTGACGGTCCCTTTCTGCACCGTCTGGGCGACGTAGACGGGCATTTAATGCCTTTGTCCCCTGCCGTCAGGGTTAGGTATGATACACTGTGTAGGTAGCTGTACCTACCGCAGCATATTTACACTTTTGCCCTTACCTACGTTGCCACCTGTTGGAGACCCCTTGAACATATAAAAGGAGGCCCATGCACAACGTAGGGGGGGATCGATCCGCGGAGAAGCGCTTGGTCTCGTTAGCTGCTCGAGTGTACTGTAGCACTCGGCGCTCCCGAGCAAGAACTCAATACAATCCACAAAGCAGCAGTAGGAGTGTTATCTCTCGGAGAGCTCCAAAGCTGGGTAAAAACCTTCCCCCGCGTGCCTCGCCTCGATCCGCTCTTCGCGCGACCTCCGCCCACCGCCGAACCGAGAAGGGGCTCCGTCCCCATAGGTGCTCGGGGAGCCCAGGAAAACCCCGGCATCTCTGGCGCGCCAGGTAGGGGGCGTCGAGGTTGTGTGAACCTGATCCGACGTTCACGCGAGCTGAATCTTCATCGACTTCATCAACATGCCGCCGAAGAAGAAGGCTTCGGAGGCGGCTGTGCCGTCCGCGTCAAATCCACCGCCGCTGCAGCAAATGGCCGGCGGGGAGAACGCCGGCGGTGGAACAGGCGCCGACGAGGGAGCCCACGGTGCCAACAAGTCCAAGGACAAGACCGCGCTGCCCGCTGGCAGCGTAGTCGGTTCCCCCGACGACCGGGCGTCCATAGACGCACCACACCCATATCAAGAGGCGTAGAACCGACATCGTCGTGGTACTCACGGTACCATACGCTCGCTGGACCCAAATCGAGCTAGCGGATCCCGGGACGCTCAAGGCCAACATGCACGCCGACGTGCTGGCGCGAGCGAGGCACGGTCGCCTGGACGGAATACTGCTCCTTCCAACATCGTTGGGAGCCCGAGCATATCCCGCTCCTCGCACCGTTCGCCACCGCTACCCGCCACCCCAGCAGAAACTCTAGCGCGAGCTCAACTGCTCCTAGACTTCCCTCCAGCGCCAGACAATGTCGACGACTGGAGGACCACCATTCAGAGTCTCATCGGCTTCGCCAACGGCGACACTCCGCGGCCAGCGACCACATCGCAGTCGCGGCAGGCCAGCCAGGTGCGAGCCGATGGCGACAAAACCGGTGGGGGTGCAACCACCGTGCACTCTCCGCCCCAAAGGACAAGATCGCTGACTTGCCGGGTCCGCCACGACAGCGACTCCACTGCTTCCTCAGATCCGCGAACTCGTCGCGATTAGCGCCACGTTCTTCACGAACGGCAGCAAGAAGACGCCCGCACCCGCATCGAGCGCCGGAGAGAAACGCGGCGTCAATCAGACCGACGCGCTGGCCCCACTGTCGATATGCAAGCGCCAGGGGAACCAGGCGACCTGCCGTACGCGGTAGGTTGCCCTGCGTTTACCCGTGAGCTGCGGCAAGTCCAGTGGCCTAGCACGAAGAATTTCAAGCCAGACGTACCAGAGAAGTACGACGGCAGGCTGCATCCGTCGGAGTTCCTCAGCATCTACACCATTGCGGTGTAGGCTGCCGGGGGGCGGGACGACAAGATCCTCGCCAATTACTTCCCTCTGGTGCTCAAGCCCAACGTCAGGTCCTGGCTCATGCACTTGCCGAAAAACTCCATATCTTCCTGGGCGGACCTGTGCCATCAGTTTGTCGGCGCCTTTACAGGCGGCCACAAACCCCATGGCCAGGAGAGTGATCTTCACCTGCTTGCCCAGAAGGAGGGGGAGCCTCTACGTAAGTACATCCAGAGATTCAGCCAAGTGCAACGCAACATCCCAGACGTCCACCCTGCCGCGGTCATCAGTGCGTTCCATCAGAACGTGCGCAACCGCAGGATGCGGGAGGAGATGGCGATGTGCAAGATCAGAGACGTCAGCGAGCTGTATGCCCTGGCCGACAGATGTGCACGTGCTGAGGAAGGAAGGAAACTCCCCGGAGAGAACGTAGGAACCGCAGGATCTGACAGCGACGATGCCGCCCCAGCAAGCAAAAACAGACGATGGAACAACAGGAAGAGGAAAGGCAAAGATGTGCTAGTTGTCGAGCAATCCGGCAACAAAGGTGGCGCCAAGACAGCCAAGACTGATGGCTCTGGCAAGGAGGTTGCCGCATGCGCCAACTGCCAGGCTGTGGCGGCCGCCGACAAGCAGGATGGCACCAACAAGCAGTACTACAAGATTCACCACACCAAAGGCCATGACCTCCAGAGCCGCAAGAAGGTCGAACAGCTCGTTGAGCTGCAAAAGGCCGAGTACGAGCGACGCGACAAGGAGAAGGCCCAAGGAGGTGCTGGAGGATCTGGTACGAAGCGCACTGGCCGGGGGGGACGCCGCGGCAACACCAAGCAGCGGCAAGGCGACAGACCTCCCCGCGGCCGCGACAAGGATGAAGATGACGACGACGACGAAGACATGGATGACGCCGAGACCAGCGAGCAGGAGTTCCAGAAAGCCACAGAAGTTTTGTGCATTGACGGCGGTGCCTCTCTGCATACTTCACACCGCCAACTTAAGCAGTGGGTGCGGGAAGTTAATGCAGCAGAACCACCCGTCGAGTCACGCAAGCTTCTGAAATGGTCCAGCACGCCTATCATCTTTGATATTGAGGACCACCCTGATCGCACAACTGCTGTCGGGTGTTTGCCGATGTTGGTCTCACCAACTATCCGCAACCTCAAGGTCACTAAGATGCTAGTTGACGGCGGGGCCGGCTTGAACTTGATCTCCTCCGCTGTACTTCGGAGACTCCAAGTCCCTGACAGCGAGCTCGAAGAAACCGACACGTTTCAAGGAATTAACCTGGGAAGGAGCAAGCCGAAGGGGAAGATCACGCTGCCAGTGACATTTGGCAGTGAGTTGAACTTCAGGACTGAGAGGATCACGTTTGACGTTGCCGATTTTCCATTGCCTTACAATGGAATTCTCGGCCGTCCAACGCTCGCCAAGTTCATGGCGGCCTCTCACTATGCGTACAACATGCTGAAGATGCCAGGCCCGATAAGTGTCATCTCTGTACATGGCGACAAGAAAGACACTCTCATCTGTGCCGACAAGATCTACTGGGAAGCAGCAGCCGCCGCGGATCGCGAGACACTCGCCGCTGAAGCTCCCGGGGGGAAGAAGAAGACCAAGTCCGGCAAGAGCTCTGATGCCCACTCCGGCAAGCGCACCTCTTCGGAGTGCTGCGCTACCGTCGAGGACGCACCATCGAGCTCCACCGGCAAGTGTAAGAAGACAATGGCAGCTCCGCCAGCAACCAAGAAGGTGTCCGCCAAGGAGGACGGCACTGGTGGTACCTTCACCATCAGTGCCACTCTCGACCCTAAATAGGAAAGCGCGCTCGTTGCTTTCCTGCGGGCGAATGTCGACGTGTTTGCATGGCAACCGTCTGACATCCCCGGCGTTCCCAGGAAAGTAATCGAGCACCACCTCGCCGTCTGTCCTCACGCGCGACCCGTCAAGCAGAGAGTCGGGAAACAAGCGGTGGAGCGCCAAGAGTTCATCGCCGAAGAGATCAAGAAGTTGGAAGCAGCAGGCCTCGTCAGAGGAGTGCTCCATCCTACGTGGTTGGCCAATCCTATAGTCGTGCGCAAGGCGAACGGGAAATGGAGACTTTGCATTGACTTCACCGATGTCAACAAAGCTTGTCCCAAAGACCCATTTCCCTTGCCGCGCATTGACCAGATTGTCGACTCCATAGCCGGATGCGACTTGCTTTCGTTTCTTGACGCATACTCAGGATACCATCAGATCTTCATGGCAGAAGAGGATGAGGAGAAAACCGCGTTCATCACTCCATGTGGCACGTACTGTTTTGTACGAATGCCTTTCAGTTTGAAGAATGCTGGTTCAACATTTGCAAGGGTCGTCCATACTGCTTTTGAGACGCAAATACACAGAAATGTGGAAGCCTACATGGATGATATAGTGGTCAAAAGCAGGGACAAGTCAACTCTGATTCAAGATCTAGAAGAAACTTTTGCAAATCTGCGTAAGATCAGCCTCAAGCTCAACCCCGAGAAGTGCGTGTTTGGAGTCCCTTCCGGCAAGCTTCTCGGGTTCTTTGTGTCCCAGCGGGGGATTGAAGCCAATCCCGACAAGATCAAGGCCATTGAGCAGATCGAAGCACCGAAGCACGTCAAGGATGTACGAAAACTTGTCGGCTGCGTGGCGGCTCTCAGCAGGTTTATCTCTAAGTCTGCTGAGCGCGCCCTGCCGTTTTTCAAAATCTTGAAAAAGGCAGGTCCAATGAAATGGACTCCGGAAGCGGAGGCTGCGCTGCAGGACTTGAAGAGATACCTGTCCTCCACTCCAATACTTGTCGCACCTAAACCATAAGAGAAGTTGCTGCTATATCTGGCGGCAACCAATCAAGTGGTTAGTGCTGCGTTAGTAGCGGAGAGAGAGGCAGATGATGAGCCAGCAACCGCGACAAGCGCGTCCAGCGACAAGCAAGGGGCTTCCCCGGCGAGCTCTGGCCCCGACGAAGATAGATCTGCGCAGATGTGCGAAGGGATACAGAAGAAAATGGTGCAGCGCCCAGTCTACTTTGTAAGTTCCCTTCTGCAGGGGGCTAGGTCGAGGTACTCTGGTGTGCAGAAGTTGCTTTTCGGCCTTCTTATGGCCTCGAGAAAGCTGCGCCATTACTTCCAAGCACATGAGATCACAGTTGTCACTCGCTTTCCGCTGAAGAGGATACTGCAGAATCCAGAAGCAACAGGCAGGATTGTTGAGTGGGCAGTGGAACTGTCGAGCTTTGGCCTCAAGTTTGAGAGCACTTCAACTATTCGAAGCAGAGCATTGGCAGAATTCATAGCAGAGTGGACGCCAACACCTGACGAAGAAACCCCAGAGACGAGCATCCCTGTCAAGGAAGCCAACAAAGAGTGGCTGATGTACTTTGATGGCGCGTTCTCGCTACAAGGCGCCGGTGCTGGCATGCTGCTTGTCGCACCCACCGGAGAGCACCTCAAGTACGTGGTCTAGATGCACTTTCCCAAGGAGCAAGCAACAAACAATACTGCAGAGTATGAAGGATTGCTCACCGGTCTCAGGATCGCGGCAGACCTTGGGATCAAGCAGCTCATTGTCAGGGGTGACTCGCAGCTTGTCGTCCGCCAAGTAAACAAGGATTATCAGAGTCCTTTGATGGAAGCTTACGTTGATGAAGTGAGGAAGCTGGAAGAGCGCTTTGTCGGCCTACAGATGGAACATGTTCCTAGAGCTCAGAACGACATCGCTGACGGCCTGTCAAAGTGCGCGGCATTTAAGTTACCTATGGAACCAGGGATCTTTGTGCTCAAGCTGACTCAACCATCCATGACGCCACCAACTGGACAGAGCAAGAATAGGAAGTTGATTTCTGGTGACTATCTTCCGGCTGAGCTTCCCGAAGCCGCCGCCAAGAAGGTCCCCAAGATCAACGCCAAGAGTGCTGAGGAGCAGTCTGCTCCGACAAGCCCCAGGGTTTGTTTCGTTGTAGCAGGCGCTCCCGACAAGTTTTGCTCCGGCAAGCTTGCCGGGGATCATCAAGCTCCGGCTGAACCGCAGGTTCTCGCCGTAGAAGCGGACGTTCCCGCAGCAACATATATGCCTTTAGTCCTTGTTGTCGAGCCGCAGGCTCCAGCATGGGCACAGCAGATCGTCCATTTCCTCCAGTCAGGAGAACTTCCCGAAGAGCCAGAAGAAGCGGAAAGAGTAGCCCGGTAGTCTAGTATGTACCCGTTCGTTGACAACGCACTGTACAGAAGAAGGCTCAACGGAGTGAAATTGAAGTGTATTCCCCGGGAAGATGGACAGAAGCTGTTGGCAGAGGTGCATGGAGGCATATGTGGTCATCACATTGGCGCCAGAGCACTTGCCGGCAAAGCGTTCCGGCAAGGTTTCTTTTGGCCGACAGCCCTCCAGGATGCAACTGCACAAGTAACCAAGTGTGAAGCGTGCCAGTTCCATTCCAAGCAGATACACCAACCAGCTCAAGCTCTCCAGACAATCCCTTTATCCTGGCCATTTCCGGTCTGGGGGCTCGACATCCTCGGTCCTTTCCCCCGAGCAGTCGGGGGCTTGGAGTATTTGTACGTCGCAATCGACAAGTTCACAAAGTGGCCAGAAGTGGAACCAGTGAGGAAGGTGACAGCACAGTCATCAGTCAAGTTCTTCAGGTCGATTGTTTGCCGCTTCGGAATCCCTAACAGGATCATCACCGACAACGGTACACAATTCACGAGTCGCAACTTCATGCAGTACGTCCAAGACCTTGGCGCCAAGGTCTGCTTCACTTCTGTTGCTCACCCCAGGAGTAACGGTCAAGCAGAGAGGGCAAATGCTGAAGTGCTGCGTGGACTCAAGACCCGGACTTTTGACAGGCTGCACAAGTGCGGAAGAAACTGGATCGAGGAGCTGCCGGTGGTTCTTTGGTCGATCAGGACGACGCCAAATCGAGCCAGTGGCCAGACACCTTTCGCTCTAGTCTATGGAGCAGAGGCAGTTATCCCCACGGAACTCGTATACGGGTCACCTCGAGTGCTCGCTTATGATGAGCTTGAGCAAGAGCAGCTGCGGCGAGATGACGCGCTGCTCCTTGAGGAAGACCGTCTTCAGGCTGCTGTACGAGCTGCTCGATACCAGCAAGCTTTGCGCCGCTACCATAGCCGCAAAGTTAAAGCCAGAAGTCTCGAGGAAGGCGACCTTGTTCTTCGGCGCGTTCATTCCGCCAAGAATTCCAACAAGTTGACGCCGAAGTGGGAAGGCACTTACCGGGTGAAACGAGTCACGAGGCCTGGCGCTGTCCGCCTTGAGACCGAGGATGGCATTCCAGTGAGCAACTCCTGGAACATCGAGCATCTTCGTAAGTTTTACCCGTAAGGCGCGGTTGTCGGACCCTGTTCGGCAACCACCATTTTGTACAAGTCTTGCCACTGTTGCATGTAATCCTTTGTACAAAGCCAGGCGCAGACCCTGAGCGAAGATAAAGCGCTGGCGCCCTGAGTTTTAGCATGCATGCTGAGTCGAGTCTCGTCCTTGGTTAGGGTTGGTAGTGCTTAGTAGTGGCTAACCCCTAACTTAGAGGTCGAGTGTGCGTCCCTTTGCCGTTATTTCGTTTCCCTGGTTCACAGGACTCACCATATCCTTGCCGGACCACTTGAGGACGAAAAGGAGAAGGAGGACGGACCAACATCTGGACCCCGGCAAGCCAGTGTTGCCGGGGGCTGCAAGACCCCGGCAAGCCAGTAATGCCGGGGGCTGCAAGTGCAAGGATTAGCCCACGGCAAACCATAGTTGCCGGGGACTGCTATCTCAGATAAGTTCTTCATCCCTTATCATGCATTCTCTTATGGATTGAGGTATGCGAAACCTCGTTTCTTCCTGAAAGTTACCATGCTCCCTTAACTCTAGGCCCTAGGGCCCGTCCCCAGGGCCAGGTAAGGTCGTAGTCGCGGCAGCTAAGGGACGAAGCGAGGAGCCTGATCCCGCCTCCTCCCTGCCTCCGCCAAGAGCGTGAGAAAGGGCGAGTGATGTGGGAAGAAGGCAGGGCCTGCTGCCGGGAAACAAAGTGTCTATCTTAAAAGATATGAAGGATTCGCTCCTTGACGTGGGTTCCACCTGCGAGACAAGTGACCCGACAAGCATCCCCTTTTCATTAAGAAGCATTCCACTCAGGTACAGTTCATAAGAGGATGAAGAACATGAATAATGGGATTACAAGTTTTAAACGCAACTAAGGCCCGAGGGCTTACAAACTAAAAAGAGATAAGGTGCCCGTAATCCCTCTCTTGTCCCTATCTTCAGGTGACAGGTCAAGGAGGCGAAAAGGGCAAAAGGGGCGCCTAGATGAACTACGGGTGCCAGAAGACACCAACAGGACGTCGCGGCAGCATGGTGGTGGCGGCGCTGGAGGCAAAAGCTTGAAGACGAGGCGGCAGGATGTCAGCACGCTGTCGAGGGCGTCGTGCCCTCGTACTCCGAGTTGACGGCCTTGTCGCCTGCCCTCTTCCTCTTCTGCAGCCTCCCCGAGAAGCTCCTGGAACCAGCGACGCGGATGATGGGGTCGCCGGTGCCCCGCTGAGTGGAGCCCGACACCTAGTCGGACCCGTCATCCCGCCGCCCGTTACCCTCGTCGCCGCTGTCGCTGTCCTCCTCGTCACTCCCCCTCGTCCTCCTCTCCACGCAGCACCGTGCCCGAGTCACGAAGCACCCGAAGACCTTGACGGAGAGGAGACCGCCCTCCATCAGCTTAAAATGGAGGGTGAGGCCCGCCGTCAAGCTGTGGATGCGGGTGAACGTCTTCCACCCTCGACCAAGATGCATCACATCAGGGGCCGGGAAGTCGACGCAGACTCGCGTACCGCTGATTCCGCAGCCCCTCATATGCAACCTCAGTGTCTCGGGCGGATCCAACTCCATCACACTCGCAAATGGAGTCGGGAGACGAAGGCGACGACGAGGCAGCCGACGCAGCCTGACGAAGAACTCGCAAGGGTCGTCCCCGATGTGGTCCGCCACGGGGAGAGGATCTGTTGGCGGAGGCGAGGCCGGCAAGCTGCCTCGTCCGCCTCTTCCCCGACCGCCTCGGCCTCGCCCTCGACCTCGCCCACGGCCTCGTCCCCTCCCTCTTCCCCTTGCGGCTGGCTCTGCCGCCACGGGTGCGGAGGGAGGAGGAACGCATTGCCTAGCGGCAACCCTCGTTGCTACCGTCGAAGGACCAGGGTTCCCTTTCTCCATGGCGGATGGAAGAAAGAGGAGCAGAAGCTGAAGAAAGGAGGAGATGAGAGAATGCGGGTTTCCGTCCCCCCTATCCCACTCCTTATAAAGGAGCGGGGTGGGGGCTCGGCCGCCCCGCTCGGCCAATCGAGACACATAAGGCGCAGGGAACTGGGCCTGACCCGCTGCCTCAACCCGTGACGACCCGATTTCCCGCTTCCACCGTTTGCCACTCCAAGCGCATGGAAGCCGCGTGGCGGGAGGGCAGAGCTGAGGCGACGGATGAGGCGACCTCTCCCCACCCCGTGATCGTGGGGGGGGGGTGGACGCCTCGAAGACCATGCCAGGGGGCGGACGTTCCGCCTTTCCGAGTAAAGGAACCACCCACAACCTCCCCCATGACGCCGCAATCGACGCGTGCCGTTCGGGAGGGCGTGCTGGATGCGGAGCAAGGTGCAACGCGACCCAGGCCGTGCGTGCCCGTGCCCTGTTTTGGGCCTGGCCCAACAGCGCTCGGCACCGTGTGTGGCCCAGGCCCGGGGGCTCCTGTTGGTGTACTAAAGTAGGGGTACTCTAGTATCCCGAACTTCTGCACGGGCAGTCGTAGCACCCTGCGGCAAGGCCCGCCAGGTGATCACCAAGGCTCTCTATGGTTCCTTTGGAGCCATTCGAGAACAAAGTATTTAAGTCAAGGAGACAAGTCCCCGGCAAGGGGAGCTTGCCGGGAAGGCCATTCAAGGTACAAGACCCCGGCAAGAGGAGCTTGCCGGGAAGCCCAACAAGAGCATCTCAAAGGACCTGCCGCAGCGCGCCACGCGTCCCGGCAGGACCCGGCGAGCGACAAGTTCCCGGGCGCGACAAGACAACGGCCGCGGCAAGGCGCTTGCCGCGGCAGGCAGCCACTCTGTACCCGTGCTCTAGCTCACCCACCTACGTGTCGCTCCGGGACCCTTCCCAGCGTACGTGGCGGGAGGCTGTGCAGCCAGGGGTACACTATGGCATGCAGCGCTGACAGGATCGCCATCGTGGCGAGGAATGGCGCCCCTGACGGTCCCTTTTCTGCACCGTCTGGGCGACGTAGACGGGCATTTAATGCCTTTGTCCCCTGCCATCAGGGTTAGGTATGATACACTGTGTAGGTAGTTGTACCTACCGCAGCATATTTACACTTTTGCCCTTACCTACGTTGCCACCTGTTGGAGACCCCTTGAACATATAAAAGGAGGCCCATGCACAACGTAGTGGGGGATCGATCCTCAGAGAAGCGCTCGGTCTCGTTAGCTGCTCGAGTGTACTGTAGCACTCGGCGCTCCCGAGCAAGAACTCAATACAATCCACAAAGCAGTAGTAGGAGTGTTATCTCTCCGGAGAGCTCCGAAGATGGGTAAAAACCTTCCCCCGCGTGCCTCGCCTCGATCCGCTCTTCGCGCGACCTCCGCCCCCCGCCGAACCAAGAAGGGGCTCCGTCCCCATAGGTGCTCGGGGAGCCCAGGAAAACCCCGGCAGTGTTGGGTAATGTGGTGCACCCCTGCAGGGAAGTTTATCTATTCGAATAGCCGTGATCTTCGGTAACAGGACAACTTGGAGTTGTACCTTGACCTTATGACAACTAGAACCGGATACTTAATAAAACACACCTTTCCAAGTGCCACATATATCCCGGTGATCGCTGTCACACATGGCAACAAGGGGAGGTTCGCCGGGTAGGATTATGCTATGCGATGATAGTTGGTGAACTTACCATCTACTCTCTTCTACATGTTGCAAGATGGAGGCTGCTAGAAGCATAGTCTTCGATAGGATTAGCTATCCCCCTCTTATTCTGGCATTCTGCAGTTCAGTCCACCGATATTGCCCCTTTACACAGATATCCATGCACATGTAGTGTAGATCCTTTCTTGCGAGTACTTTGGATGAGTACTCACGGTTGCTTTTCTCCTTCTTTCCCCCCTTTCCATTCTTCTCGGAGCAACCAGATGCTGGAGTCCAGGAGCTAGAGATCCCGAGGATGATTCTACATGGAGTTCGGCTTCAAGGAGTAGTTTAGGAAGATCCCAGGAAGGAGGCCCACGCCTCTTTCGATCTGTATCCCAGTTTGTGCTAGCCATCTTATGGCAACTTGTTTAACTTATGTCTGTACTCTCATATTGCTACTTCCGCTGACTCGTCTATGATCGAGCACTTGTATTCGACCCCTCGAGGCCCTTGGCCTGTATTATGATGCTTGTATGACTTATTTTATTTTAGAGTTGTGTTGTGATATCTTCCCGTGAGTCCCTAATCTTGATCGTACACGTTTGCGTGTATGATTGAATCGGGGGCATCACAAGCAAGAAGTAGGCCGGTGGAGCTGCAAGGGGCCCACGAGAGTGGGGGGCGCGCCCAGGGGGGCAGGCGCGCCTCCCTTCCTCATGGCCTCCTTGCTTCTTTCTTGAAATCCACTCCAAGTCCTCTGGATCACGTTTGTTCCAAAAATCACTCTCCCAAAGGTTTCGTTCCGTTTGGTATTCCTTTTCTGTGAAACACTGAAATAGGCAAAAAAACAGCAATTTGCAGTGGGCCTTGGGTTAATAGGTTAGTCCCACAAATAATATAAAAGTGTATAATAAAGCCCATTAAACATCCAAAGCAGATAATATAATAGCATGGAACAATAAAAAGTTATAGATACGTTGGAGACGTATCAAGCATCCCCAAGCTTAATTCCTGCTCGTCCTCGAGTAGGTAAATGATAAAAACAGAATTTTTGATGTGGAATGCTACCTAGCATATTCTTCAATGTATTTTTTTTATTGTGGCATGAATGTTCAGATCCGAAAGATTCAGGATAAAAGTTTAATATTGACATAAAAATAATAATACTTCAAGCATACTAACTAAGTAATCATGTCTTCTCAAAATAACCTGGCCAAAGAAAGTTCATCCCTACAAAATCATATAGTTTGGTGATGCTCCATTTTCTTCACACAAGAATGCTCTCATCATGCATAACCCTCATGACAAGCCAAGTAATTGTTTCATACTTTAGTAATCTCAAACTTTTTTAACTTTCACGCAATACATGAGCATGACCATGGATATAGCACTATGGGTGGAATAGAATGATGGGGGGTATGTGGAGAAGACAAAAAGGAGAAAGTCTCACATTGACGCAGCTAATCAACGGGCTAGGGAGATGCCCATCAATTGATGTCAATGCAAGGGGTAGGGATTGCCCTGCAACGGATGCACTAGAGCTATAAATGTATGAAAGCTCAAGAAAAGAAATTTAGTGGGTGTGCATCCAACTTTCTTGCTCACGAAGACCTAGGGCATTTGAGGAAGCCATTTTTGGAATATACAAGCCAAGTTCTATAATGAAAAATTCCCACTAGTATATGAGAGTGACAAAACAAGAGACTCTCTATCATAAAGATCATGGTGCTACTTTGAAGCACAGGTGTGGAAAAAGGATAGTAGCATTGTCCCTTTTTATTTCTTTTTTTGGGCCTTTCCTTTTTTTATTTGGCCTTTCTCTCTTTTTTTATTTGGGACAATGCTCTATTAATGATGATCATCACATTTCTATTTATTTACAACTCAATGATTAAAACTCGATACTAGAACAAAATATGACTCTATATGAATGCCTCCGGCGGTGTACCGGGATGGGCAATGAATCAAGAGTGACATGTATGAAATAATATGCATGGTGGCTTTGCCACAAATACGATGTCAATTACATGATCATGCAAAACAATATGACAATGATGAAGTGTGTCATAATAAACGAAACGGTGGTAAGTTGCATGGCAATATATCTTGGAATGGCTATGGAAATGCCATAATAGGTAGGTATGGTGGCTATTTTGAGCAAGATATAAGGAGGTTTATGTGTGATAGAGCGTATCGTATCACGGGGTTTGGATGCACCGGCGAAGTTTGCACCAACTCTCAAGGTGAGAAAGGGCAATGCACGGTACCGAAGAGGCTAGAAATGATGGAAGGGTGAGAGTGCGTATAATCCATGGACTCAACATTAGTCATAAAGAACTCACATACTTATTGCAAAAATCTACAAGTCATCAAAAAGCAAGCACTACGCGCATGCTCCTAGGGGGATAGATTGGTAGGAAAAGACCATCGCTCGTCCCCGACCGCCACTCATAAGGATGACAATCAAAGAACACCTCATGTTTCAAATTTGTTACACAACGTTTACCATACGTGCATGCTACGGGACTTGCAAACTTAAACACAAGTATTTATCAAATTCACAACTACTCAACAAGCACAACTTTAATATTACTATCTCCGTATCTCAAAACAATCATCAAGTATCAAACTTCTCTTAGTATTCAATGCACTTATATGAAAGTTTTTATTATATCCATCTTGGATGGCTACCATATTAGGACTAATTTTATAGCCAAAGCAAATTAGCGTGCTGTTCTAAAATACTCTCAAAATAATATTAGTGAAGCATGAGAGATCAACGATTTCTATGAAATAAAGCCACCACCGTGCTCTAAAAAGATATAGGTGAAGCACTAGAGCAAAATTGTTTAGCTCAAAAGATGTAAGTGAAGCACATAGAGTATTCTAATAATTTCTGATTCATGTGTGTCTCTCCCAAAAGGTGTGTACAGCAAGGATGATTGTGGTGAACTAAAAAGAAAAGACTCAAATCATACAAGACGCTCCAAACAAAACACATATCATGTGGTGAATAAAAATATAACATCAAGTAAAGTTACCGATGGACGAAAAAAAAGAGGGGATGCCTTCCGGGGCATCCCCAAGCTTAGGCTTTTGGTTGTCCTTGGATTTTACCTTGGGGTGCTTTGGGAATCCCCAAGCTTAGGCTCTTGCCACCCCTTGTTCCATAATCCATCAAATCTTTACCCAAAAACTTGAAAACTTCACAACACAAAACTTAACAAAAAATCTCATGAGCTCCGTTAGCGAAAGAAAACAAATCACCACCTTAAGGTACTGTAATGAACTATTTATTTATTTATATGGGTTTTAAAACTAATGTATTCTAACTTACCTATGGTTCATAACCTCTAATACTAGCCATAGATTCATCAAAATAAGCAAACAACACATGAAAAACAGAATCTGTCAAAAACAGAACAGTCTGTAGTAATCTGTATCAAACGTATACTTCTAGACTCCAAAAATTCTAAAATAAATTTCTGCACGTGAGGAATTTGTCTATTAATCATCTTAAAAATGAATCAACTAAATAACACTCTCGAGTAAAAAGTTGTAGCTAATCTCGTGAGCGCTACAGTTTCTGTTTTTTTATAGCAAGATCAAAAAGACTTCACCCAAGTCTTCCCAAAGGTTCTACTTGGCACAAACACTAATTAAAACATGAAAACACATATAAACAGAGGCTAGATCAAAGATTTATTACTCAACAGAACCAAAAAGCAAGAAATAAAAATAAAATTGGGTTGCCTCCGAACAAGCGCTGTCGTTTAATGCCCCTAGCTAGGTATAAAGGCAAGGATAGATCTAGGTATTATCATCTTTGGTGTTGGGAAAGAAACGAGAACATTTCTTATCTATAGCATTTATCTTTCTATTTTGAGAAAGCACGTGGCCGTTAATGGTGGAAGAAAGATTAAGCACGCTACGTAAATTTGCATCTAAGCTAGCCTTCATCTCTTTGATAATTTCGTTTTGGTAAAAGCACAAAAGAGAGGTGGGTTCAACTCTCTCACTCATGGGTTGCACAAATATAGTTTTCATCTTTTCATAAGTATCTATGGGATCCCCTTCAAGAAAACCCTCTTTAAAAATATAATCAAAAACTTGCTTGAACGAAGCGGGCAACCCAACATAAAAGCTTTTTAGGTATATCTCAATTTGATATTGGGGCACATAGCTAGCTCGGATCCTTAAAAGCCTATCCCAAGCATCTTTCAAAGACTCATCAAGTAAATAACGAAAAATTCCGGGATCACCTTCATCGAAATTATTCAAACCATCATTGATAACCCCGGTAGGTCTTTCCATAACATCATTATTTATGAGCTTAGAGAGGACAGAGGGACTATCCAAAGTATTAAAACCCTGGAGAGAACCCTTAGCCCTTTTTGATTCGGCCATGGCACAAGAAAAACAACGGGAAAGAGGTGAACAGAAAGAGAGGGCGAATAAAACGGCAATGGTGAAGTGGGGGAGAGGAAAACAAGAGGCAAATGGCAAATAATGTAATGTGAGGGATAAGAGTTTGTGATGGGTACTTGGTATGTCTTGACTTGTGTGTAGACTCCCCGGCAATGGCGCCAGAAATCCTTCTTGCTACCTCTTGAGCATGCGTTGGTTTTCCCTTGAAGAGGAAAGGGTGATGCAGCAAAGTAGCATAAGTATTTCCCTCAGTTTTTGAGAACAAAGGTATCAATCCAGTAGGGGGCCACACGTAAGTCCCTCGTACCTACACAAACAAATAAGAAACTTGCAACCAACGCGATAAAGGGATTGTCAATCCCTTCATGACCACTTGCAAAAGTGAGATCTAATAGAGATGATAAGATAATATTTTTGGTACTTTTATGATAAAGATTAAAAGTAAAGATTGCAAAATAAACGGCGACATAAATAGCTAGTTGACGGGAGATTAATATGATGGAAAATAGACCCGGGGGCCATAGGTTTCACTGGTGGCTTATCTCAAGATAGCATAAGTATTACAGTGGGTGAAAAAATTACTGTCGAGCAATTGATAGAAAAGTGCATAGTTATGAGAATATCTAGGCATGATCATGTATATAGGCATCACGTCCGTGACAAGTAGACCGAAACGATTCTATATCTACTACTATTACTCTACACATCGATCGCTATCCAGCATGCGTCTAGAGTATTAAGTTCATAAGAACAGAGTAACACATTAGGTAAGATGACATGATGTAGAGGGGGAAACTCTCGCAATATGATATAAATCCCATCTTTTTATCCTCGATGGCAACAATATAATACGTGCCTTGCTGCCCCTGCTGTCACTGGGAAAGGACACCGCAAGATTGAACCCAAAGCTAAGCACTTCTCCCATTGCAACAAAGATCAATCTAGTAGGACAAACCAAACTGATAATTCGAAGAGACTTGCAAAGATAACAAATCATACATAAAAGAATTCAGAGGAGATTCAAATATTGTTCATAGATAATCTTGATAGTAAACCCACAATTCATCGGATCTCGACAAACACACCGCAAAAAGAGTTACGTCGAATAGATCTCCAAGAAGATCGAGGAGAACTTTGTATTGAGATCCAAAGAGAGAGAAGAAGCCATCTAGCTAATAACTATGAACCCGAAGGTCTGAGGTAAACTACTCACACATCATCGGAGAGGCTATGGTGTGGATGTAGAAGCCCTCCGTGATCGATTCCCCCTCCGGCGGAGCGCTGGAAAAGCCCCCAAGATGGGATCTCATGGGTAGAGAAGGTTGCGGTGGTGGAAATAGGGTTTTGTGATGCTCCTGGATGTTTTCAGGGTATATGGGTATATATAGGAGGAAGAAGTAGGTCGGTGGAGCTGCGAGGGGCCCACGAGGGTGGGGGCACGCCCAGGGGGGCAGGCGTGCCTCTTTGCCTCGTGGCCTCCTCACTTCTTTCTTGATGTCCACTCCAAGTCCTCTGGATCACGTTTGTTCCAAAAATCACTCTCCCAAAGGTTTCACTCTATTTGGATTCCGTTTGATATTCCTTTTCTGCGGAACACTGAAATAGGCAAAAAAACAGCAATTTGCACTGGGCCTTGGGTTAATAGGTTAGTCCCAAAAATAATATAAAAGTGTATAATAAAGCCCATAAAACATCCAAAACAGATAATATAATAGCATGGAACAATCAAAAATTATAGATACGTTGGAGACGTATCACTAATCCCAGTCTCCCGACCCGGAACTTATCCCTCGATCGAAGAAGAAGCAGAAGAAGAACTCAAAAATGAGCAAGCATCACTCTCACGTCATATTGTCGAATTACCTGTACTTGCAACTGTTGTTGTAGTAATCTGTGAGCCACGAGGACTCAGTGCTACCTCTTGAGCATGCGTTGCTTTTTCCCTTGAAGAGGAAAGGGTGATGCAGCAAAGTAGCATAAGTATTTCCCTCAGTTTTTGAGAACCAAGGTATCAATCCAGTAGGAGGCCACACGCAAGTCTCTCGTACCTACACAAAGAAATAAGAAGCTTGCAACCAACGTGATAAAGGGGTTGTCAATCCCTTCACGGCCACTTGCAAAAGTGAGATCTGATAGAGATGATAATATTTTTGGTATTTTTATGATAAAGATTGAAAGTAAAGATTGCAAAGTAAAAATAGATTGGAAACTTATATGATGGAAAATAGACCCGGGGGCCATAGGTTTCACTAGTGGCTTCTCTCAAGATAGCATAAGTATTACAGTGGGTGAACAAATTACTGTCGAGCAATTGATAGAAAAGTGCATAATTATGAGAATATCTAGGCATGCTCATGTATATAGGCATCACGTCCGTGACAAGTAGGCTGACTCCTGCCTGCATCTACTACTATTACTCCACACATCGACCGCTATCCAGCATGCATCTAGAGTATTAAGTTCATAAGAACGGAGTAACGCATTAGGCAAGATGACATGATGTAGAGGGATAAACTCAAGCAATATTATATAAACCCCATCTTTTTATCCTCGATGGCAACAATACAATACATGTCTTTTCCCCTACTGTCAATGGGATCGAGCAATGCAAGATTGAACCCAAAGCTAAGCACTTCCCCCATTGCAAGAAAGATCAATCTAGTAGGCCAAACCAAACTGATAATTCGAAGAGACTTGCAAAGATAACCAATCATACATAAAAGAATTCAGAGAAGATTCAAATATTGTTCATAGATAATCTTGATCATAAACCCACAATTCATCGGATCTCGACAAACACACCGCAAAAGGAGTTACATCAAATAGATCTCCAAGAAGATCGAGGAGAACTTTGTATTGAGATCCAAAGAGAGAGAAGAAGACATCTAGCTAATAACTATGGACCCGAAGGTCTATGGTAAACTACTCACACATCATCGGAGAGGCTATGGTGTTGATGTAGAAGCCATCCATGATCGATTCCCCCTCCGGCGGAGCGCCGGAAAAGGCCCCAAGATGGGATCTCACGGGTATAGAAGGTTGCGGCGGTGGAAATAGGGTTTCGTGGTGCTCCTGGTTGGTTTTGGGGTACATGGGTATATATAGGAGGAAGAAGTAGGTCGGTGAAGCCATGAGGGGCCCATGAGGGCGGGGGGTGCGCCCAGGGGGGGGGGGGGGCAGGCGCCCCTCCCTGCTTCGTGGCCTCCTCGTTGATTTCTTTACGTCCACTCCAAGTCCTCTGGATCACGTTTGTTCCAAAAATCACGCTCCCGAAGGTTTCATTCCCTTTGGATTCCGTTTGATATTCCTTTTCTGCGAAACACCAAAATAGGCAAAAAAATCCAGCAATTTGAACTGGGCCTTGGGTTAATAGGTTAGTCCCAAAAATAATATAAAGTGTATAGTAAAGCACATTAAACATCCAAAACGGATAATATAATAGCATGGAACAATCAAAAATTATAGATATGTTGGAGACGTATCAAGCATCCCCAAGCTTAATTCCTGCTCGTCCTCGAGTAGGTAAATGATAAAAACAGAATTTTTGATGTGGAATGCTACCTAGCATATTGCTCAATGTAATTTTATTTATTGTGGCATGAATGTTCAGATCCGAAAGATTCAAGATAAAAGTATAATATTGCCATAAAAACAATAATACTTCAAGCATAGTAACCAAGCAATTATGTCTTCTCAAAATAACATGGCCAAAGAAAGCTTATCCCTACAAACTCATATAGTTTGGCCATGCTTCATTTTCGTCACACAAGATGCTCTCATCTTGCACAACCCCGATGACAAGCCAAGCAATTGTTTCATACTTTAGTAATCCCAAACTTTTTTCAACTTTCACGCAATACATGAGCATGAGCCATGGATATAGCACTATGGGTGGAATAGAGTATGATGATGGGGGTTGTTTGGAGAAGACAAAAAAGGAGAAAGTCTCACATTGACGCGGCTAATCAACGGGCTAGGGAGATGCCCATCAATTGATGTCAATGCAAGGAGTAGGGATTGCCATGCAACGGATGCACTAGAGGTATAAATGTATGAAGGCTCAACAAAATAAACCAAGTGGGTGTGCATCCAACTTGCTTGCTCACGAAGACCTAGGGCATTTGAGGAAGCCCATTGTTGGAATATACAAGCCAAGTTCTATAATGAAAAATTCCCACTAGTATATGAAAGTGACAAAACAAGAGACTCTCTATCATAAAGATCGCGGTGCTACTTTGAAGCACAAGTGTGGAAAAAGGATAGTAGCATTGTCCCTTTTTATTTCCCTTTTATTTTTCTTTTTTGGGCCTCCCCTTTTATTGGCCTTTCTCTTTTTTTATTTGGGACAATGCTCTATTAATGATGATCATCACACTTCTATTTATTTACAACTCAATGATTACAACTCGATACCAGAACAAAATATTATTCTATATGAATGCCTCCGGCGGTGTACCGGGATGGGCAATGAATCAAGAGTGACATGTATGAAATACTAGGCATGGTAGCTTTGTCAGAAATACGATGTCAACTACTTGATCATGCAAGGCAATATGACAATGATGAAGCATGTCATGATAAACGGAACGGTGGAAAGTTGCATGGCAATATATCTCGGAATGGCTATGGAAATGCCATAATAGGTAGGTATGGTGGTTGTTTTGAGGAAGATATAAGGAGGTTTATGTGTGATAGAGCGTATCGTATCACGGGGTTTGGATGCACCAGCGAAGTTTGCACAAACTCTCAAGGTGAGAAAGGGCAATGCATAGTACCGAACAGGCTAGCAATGATGGAAGGTTGAGAGTGCGTATAATCCATGGACTCAACATTAGTCATAAAGAACTCATATACTTATTGCAAAAATCTACATGTCATCAAAAACCAAGCACTACGCGCATGCTCCTAGGGGGATAGATTGGTAGGAAAAGACCATCGCTCGTCCCCGACCGCCACTCATAAGGATGACAATCAAAGAACACCTCATGTTTCAAATTTGTTACACAACGTTTACCATACGTGCATGCTATGGGGCTTGCAAACTTCAACACAAGTATTTCTCAAATTCACAACTAGTCAACTAGAACAACTTTAATATCACTATCTCCATATCTCAAAACAATCATCAAGTATCAAACTTCTCTTAGTATTCAATGCACTTATATGAAAGTTTTTATTATATCCATCTTGGATGCCTATCATATTAGGACTAATTTATAGCCAAAGAAAACTACCATGCTGTTATAAAGGACTCTCAAAATAATATAAGTGAAGCATGAGAGATCAATAGTTTATATAAAATAAAACCACTACCGTGCTCTAAAAGATATAAGTGAAGCACTAGAGAAGAATTGTTTAGCTCAAAAGATATAAGTGAAGCACATAGAGTATTCTAATAATTTCCGACTCATGTCTGTCTCTCCCAAAAGGTGTGTACAGTAAGGATGATTGTGGTGAACTAAAAAGCAAAGACTCAAATCATACAAGACGCTCCAAGCGAAACACATATCATGTGTTGAATAAAAATATAGCTCCAAGTAAAGTTACCGATGGACGAAGAAAAAAGAGGGGATGCCTTCCGGGGCATCCCCAAGCTTAGGCTTTTTGGTTGTCCTTGGATTTTTCCTTGGGGTGCCTTGGGCATCCCCAAGCTTAGGCTCTTGTCCCTCCTTGTTCCATAATCCATCAAATCTTTACCCAAAACTTGAAGACTTCACAACACATAACTTAACAGAAAATCTCGTGAGCCCCGTTAGCGAAAGAAAATGTCGGATTTCGGGTTCCGGCAGACCCTTGAGGTTCGAACACTGGGGTGCGCGCGGAGATCTCTCCCCTACCGATCTACGTCTGATCTTCTCGTGCGAACCAAGATGAAAACGATGAACAACACAAGGGACACGAGATTTATACTGGTTCGGGCCACCGTTGTGGTGTAATACCCTACTCCAGTGTGTGGTGTGGTGGATTGCCTCGGGGGCTGATGATGAACTGTACAGAGCAAGAACAGCCTTGCGAGAGGTGTTCTTGAGCTGATGCGGTGAGTTCTACTTTGTCTCTAGATCTCTCGATGGATTGATCCCCTTATTCTGTGGTGGTTAGCCCTATTTATAGAGGCCCTGGGCCTCTCCCCGAAATAATTGAGCGGGAAGGGCGCCAACAATTGGCCATTTTGAAGGGGAACATCTAGTACAACTTATCCTGATCAAAGGTGGTCTTCGGCTGCCAAAAGCTCTGGTGGTGACGCCGTCTTGGGCTCCACGGTGACCTCCGTCCGGTCGCCCGACTGTTCTTGGTCTCGTTGCACTAGAATGGTAACCTTTGCCTGATACCTTGGCCTGAGCTTGCCCCCTTTGCACCAAAGGGGAAACAAGGACTCTGCCCAGGCCGGCACCCGCCTGGCGCTCACCTAGCCTTGATTGTCATGGCTTGTGTCACTGGATCCTTGCGAGGTACCCTTGCATTGACTCTCCGCCTCCTCGCGAGCCCTGCCTGATGAGGACATAATTGAGGAAGCTCTCTGTCGTCCGCCCCGCGAGGCTTGGCCCCTTGCGAGGGTCTTGAGCTTGTGTTGATGAAGATGGGCCTCGCCGCCCCCCCACCTGAGCCACGCCGCAGGCAGGCAAGTCTGGGGACCCCCGTTCCCAGAACGCCGACAGTAGCCCCCGGGCCCAAGGCGCGCGCGGGCTTGGCTTAGCAAAGAAGCGAAGGGGCAAGCGCGAAGCGCCGCGGGCCCTAACAGCCTGCGGCCTTGGGCGCCGTGTGGCAGTTGATTGGACGTGGGCGCCTGCGCTTTCCCACGATGTCTCGGCAACTGCGTGACTTGACAAGTCCCATCATGCACAGATATGGGTCATGATTACCTGCGATCGTGGTGCTCGGCGGTTGGTCTTCTCCGGCTATAAGTACGGGGCTGCGTGAGCTCCGCCAGTTCACCCCTTTCTTCTTCTTCCTCCTTCTTGGCCACTCGCCATCCTCATGGCCCCGAAGAGGTTCTCAGCCGCAGAGAAGGGAAAGGCTTGCCAGGCAGGGACTGACTTCTCCCTGGCCAAGCGCGGCCGGGGTCGTCCTCGCAAGCATCCTGCGGTCCCCGTAGCGGCTTCCCGCGTCGACGGAGGTGGTCCCCTGCGCGGTGGTGAGTGCCCGAATGCTGAGGGGAGGCATGCCGTGACCGTGCGGCCCCCCAGGCCGCGCTTCCGCTCGGTGGAGGTGCTGCCGGAGTTTGTAGTGTGGTCGGCGGACCCAGCCAACACCTGGCTCCAGCTCCCCCGCTTCTTTGTTGGTGATCTGCCGGCCAGTGCCCAGTGTGGCTTCTGGCTCTAGGCAGATGGTTGTTGTAGCAGGGCCTCCTGGGCTTCACTGGAGGTATCCCCTTCCAGAAATGGGGCCCTGACTCGCGGCTGGCAAACGTTTGCCCGCGCGCGCGGCCTGAGTCAGCGGTGCACCCTGCACTTCAAGTTCGATGGCGACGCCACCCTCTACATGAGGGTGTTTGGGGAAGATGGTCGCCACGCTGGATGCTGCCCCGAAGATGATGACCGCGGCCGCCTGCCCAGCCCCGGTACTGACCAGGATGAAGACGGCGCCAGGCGTGCCGGCGGAGGCACTCGGGGCTCGCCAAGTCTCGGCGATTCTCCCTCAGGCAGCAGCTCCTCCAGTGGTGGCCGCGACCAGCCCCCGCGCCGTCGCGCCCGCCCGGGTGAAGGCAGCGGGTCCACCCGCCGCCGCGCCCCGGTGAAGCGAGAGGAGGCGTCCGCCTGAGCCCCAGGAGCAGCTCGAGCTTTTGCTGTATGTTGGTGTAGGGCAGGTCGTGTCCTATTTCGTTTCCTTCCTTTCCTGCGTAAGAAGAAGGTTGTACAGGGCCCCATGAGGGCGAGTTAGAACTGTTGCTGTCAACCGTCGCGTTGCTTTTGCTGTTTCTGCACTATATTTCCGTAATGCGTTCCCACGTGTGGGAGTCATTTAAGCTTGGTGGAGCTTGACGCGGCCCTTGCCTCCCGAGGCTGAGGCCTCACCATGAGCTTCATGCCCTGCAAGGATTAGTTAGAGGGGCAACCCTTGACCCTGGCAGCGGGGGGGGGGGGGGCGATCAGCCTAGGTCCTGCGTTCGTGTCGCGATGCTCGTGAGGCATGGACTGGGAGGGGTACTCCCGCAGAGGACTCAGACAGGAAAGCTCCAGACGATTGGGGCGGAAGACACTCGCGAGGGCGCCCGCGAATATCCCTCGCGAGACTTGTGTGAAAGAAAACGAGATGAGTAGATGAAGAGGACAGAGAGCCACAAACCAGGAACGCCAACAACTCCAATAAGACTTCAAACATGAATAAACACGCCAACTGCAGAAAGCAAATGAAAAGCCGCGTCTGGCACCTATTCTAGTCTTTGACGTCTTCTCACCAGCGCGGAGCTAAGTGCTGCCACTGGGCGTGGGTGGTAGCCCCCGAGGCCCAAGGGCGACACTCCAGAGACTCCGGTACAACCCCACTCATTATTACGTGAGAGTGTCATGGGCGGCGAGCTTCACAGGCGTTCGCCTTCTTGACAGGCACCGGGCCTTTTCCAAAACGCGATAGCTTCACAGGCATTGGCCTTCTTCACACGCACCGGGCCTTTCCCAAAACGCGATATCTTCACACGCATTGGCCTTCTTCATAGGCACAGGGCCTTTACCAAATGCGATATCTTCACAGGCATTGGCCTTCTTCACATGCACATGGCCTTTCCCAAACGCGATATCTTCACAGGCATTGGCCTTCTTCACAGGCACCGGGCCTTTCCTAGGCGCTAGGCCTCGCTCAGGGGTAGAACTTCCGGAGATGTTGAATGTTCCACGCGTTCTGGATGGGTGCTCCCTCCGGAGTCTCCAAGCGCGCGGAGCCAGGCTTGGAAACATGAACAACCTTGAACGGGCCCTCCCACAAGGGAGAGAGCTTGTGCAGCCCCTCCCTGGAGAGAACCCGCCTGAGCACGAGGTCTCCTACCTCGAGAGTTCTGGGGTGGATGTTGCAGCAGTGATATCGTCGCAGTGCTTGTTGGTACCTCACCGCTCGCAGCGCGGCTTCTCGGCGACGTTCCTCCCCCAGCACGAGGTCCATCCCCCGCATGGCGTCCTGCTGAGCCTCGTCGAACGCCAGGACCCGTGCGGAGCGACGCCTGACCTTGTGAGGGAGAACTGCCTCTGCTCCATAGACGAGGAAGAACGGGGTCTCGCCAATCGGCTTGGTCTCTGTCGTGCGGATGGACCACAACACGGACTGGAGTTTGTCGTACCAGCCCCTGCCACAGGCCTCCAGCTTTTTCTTGAAGGTCCTGGCTTTGAGGCCCCTCAGGACCTCCGCGTTGGCTCGTTCAGCCTGACCATTGCTCCGGGGGTGTGCTACCGAAGCGTAGCATATCTGTGTTCCAAGGTTAGCACAATACGTTTTGAAGAGATTACTGGTGAATTGCGAACCGTTGTCCGTGATGATGCGGTTAGGCACCCCAAACCGACTCACGAGGCCCTTGATGAACTTGACTGCCGAGCCTGCCGGGATTGTGCGTACAGCTTCCACTTCGGCCCACTTGGTGAATTTGTCCACAGCGACGTAGAGGTAGCGATAGCCCCCTAGCGCCCGAGGGAACGGGCCTAGAATGTCCAACCCCCAAACTGCGAACGGCCATGAGAGGGGTATGGTCTGCAGACCCCCCGCAGGCTGATGGATCTGCCCTGCGTGAAACTGGCAAGCCTTCACCAGATCAATGGCGTCGTTGAGTGCTGTGGGCCAATAGAACCCGCTGCGGAACGCCTTGCCGACTAGGGTTTGTGACGATGAGTGGTGCCCGCATTCTCCATGGTGTATGTCCGCCAACAGTTCCCTTCCTTGCTCCCTGGAGATGCAACGCAGAGACATGTCGTTCGACCGCTTCCTGTAGAGCTCGCCATCCTGGATGCAATAAGCCGTGTCCTGCCGTGCTACACGCTCCGCATCCTCCTCGTTCTCTAGCAGTGTCCCTCACGTCAGGTAGTCCTTGAGCTCCTAGATCCAACATCCCTCCTGAGGCTCCAGTGCCAGGAGCAGGCATGCCCCCGAGGCCGGGCCACAGACCGGAGCTCCCGAGGCTGGTGGCTGAGGAAGCTCCTCCCTTGGTTGCGCCGTGCCCGACAGCAATGGTACCGCCGAGGGCTTCAAGAGCCGCTCCTCGAAGACGCCAGGTTCTTGCGGCAGCCGCCTAGACGCCCTCCTGGAGATGTTGTCAGCCTCCTGATTGGTGCCGCGAGGCACATGCTGCAACTCCAGCCCTCAGAACTGTTTCTCCATCCTACGAACTTCAGCGAGGTAGGCCTCCATGTGCTCATCCTTCGGCTCGTATACCTTGTTGGAGAAGTTGACGAGGAGCTGTGAATGCCCCTTGATGGTGAGGCGCTTTACCCCTAGGGCGATCGCAGCTTTCAAGCCCGCTATCAAGCCTTCGTACTCTGCTATGTTGTTGGAGACCTTCTCCCCGTGCTGGAAGAAGAGTTGCACAGCATAGTAGAGCTTGTCCTCAGTAGGGGATACGAGCACTGCTCCAGATCCCGCGTCGTGCTAGAAGAATGCCCCATCGAATTACATGACCCAGCCGTCCGGTGCCTCACTTCCTGGGGAGAGTGATCGGTCTTCGCCTGCCTCGAGACCCGGTGCTTCTGTCCATTGTGCCACGAAATCTGCAAGTGCGGCTCCCTTGATGACTCCGGTTGTACTGAATTCTAGCTGAAATGCTTGTAGTTCAATGTTCCGTTCAGCAACCCTCCTAGCTGAGTTGGGGCTCCTGAGTATCCTCTCCAAGGGGTATGCCGATACGACCTTGATGGGGTGGCTTTGGAAGTAGTGCCGCAGCTTGCGTGAGGCCACCAATAATGCGAGGAGGAGCTTTTGAGGCATGGGGTACCGCGCCCTCATGTCCCGTAGCACTGTGCTGACGAAATATACGGGATGCTCGACAAGATCGAGGGTGCTTACGTAGCTCACGTCCTCCAGGGGTCGAGGCGTCTCCTGAGGCGACGGAGCCCCCAGCTCTTGTCCGTCCAAAGGGGCCTTCCCTGCTCCGGGTGCACCCTCCTGCTGCAGCCGCTCCTCTCTGGCAGTGGTCGCGGTCCTCGCGAGGCCCTCCTAGCCTCGCTCTGCTTCAGCCTGGTCAGTCGATGCGGCCTTAGCTCGGCGCTCCTCCCTGACCGCCACCAGAGCTACGCTAGTGAAGTAGGGCGTGGCCGCAAGGTAGAGCACCAGAGGCTCCTGAGGGCGAGGGGCCACCATCGCCGGTGGGCTGGTGAGGTACCTCTTGAGTTCCTGGAACGCCTTGTCGGCCTCTTTAGTCCATTCGAAGGGGCCTTTCTTCTTCATCAGCTTGAAGAAGGGCAGCGTTCGTTCCCCCAGCTTGGAGATGAAGCGCCCCAGCGTAGTCATGCGCCCGGTGAGCTTCTGCATTTCTCTGAGGGTCGTTGGCGGGCTCATGTCCTCGACCGCCTTGACCTTCTCCAGGTTGGCCTCAATGCCCCTGTGGGACACGAGGAAACCCAGGAGCTTGCCTGATGGGACTCCGAACATGCACTTCTCCGGGTTGAGCCGTAGATCCACTTCATCGAGGCTCGCAAAGGTTTCCTCCAGGTCATGTATCAGGGTTTTTGCCTTCCGAGACTTCACCACGATGTCATCGACGTAAGCCTCAGCGTTCCTCCCGAGCTGCCGGCCTAAGGCGATGTGCATCAGCCGCTGAAAGGTTGCGCCTGCGTTGCGCAATCAAAATGGCATGCACGTATGGCAGTACACCCCACACGGGGTTAGGAAGGCCGTCTTCTCCATGTCTTCCACCGCCATCTTGGTCTGGTGATAGCCCGAGAAGGCATCCAGGAAGCACAACAAGTCACATTTTGCGGTGGAGTCGACTATCTGGTCAATGCGGGGTGCAGAAATGTTGGGGAACGTAGTAATTTCAAAAAAAAATCTACGCACACGCAAGATCATGGTGATGCATAGCAACGAGAGGGGAGAGTGTTGTCCATGTACCCTCGTAGACCGAAAGCGGAAGCGTTATAGCAACGCGGTTGATGTAGTCGTACGTCTTCACGGCCTGACCGATCAAGCACCGAAACTACGGCACCTCCGAGTTCTAGCACACATTCAGCTCGATGACGATCCTCGGACTCCGATCCAGCAAAGTGTCGGGGAAGAGTTCCGTCAGCATGACGGTGTGATGACGATCTTGATGTTCTACCGTCGCAGGGCTTCGCCTAAGCACCGCTACAATATTATCGAGGATTATGGTGGAAGGGGGCACCGCACACGGCTAAGAGATCTCAAGGATCAATTGTTGTGTCTAGAGGTGCCCCCCTGCCCCCGTATATAAAGGAGCAAGGGGGAGGAGGCCGGCCCTAGGAGGGGGCGCGCCAAGTGTGGAGTCCTACTAGGACTCCCTAGTCCTAGTAGGATTCCACCTCCCATATGGAATAGGAAAAGAGGAAGGGAAAAGGAGAAGGAAGGAAGGGGGCGCCCCCCTTTCCTAGTCCAATTCGGACGAGACCAAGGGGAGGGGTGCGGCCACCCTTGAGGCCCTTTTCCTTCTTTCCCGTATGGCCCAATAAGGCCCAATGCGTATTCCGGTAACTCTCCGGTACTCCGAAAAATACCCGAATCACTCAGAACCTTTCCGATGTCCGAATATAGTCGTCCAATATATTGATCTTTACATCTCGACCATTTCGAGACTCCTCGTAATGTCCCCGATCTCATCCGGGACTCCGAACTCCTTCGGTACATCAAAACTCATAAACTCATAATATAACTGTCATCGAAACCTTAAGCGTGCGTGTCGGATTTCGGGTTCCGGCAGACCCTTGAGGTTCGAACACTAGGGTGCGCGCGGAGATTTTGCCTTCTACCTACCTACACCCCACCGCCTCGCTAAGATCTAAGCTATGGAAAGAACAACACAAGAGACACAGGGTTTATACTGGTTCGGGCCACCGTTGTGGTGTAATACCCTACTCCAGTTTGTGGTGTGGTGGATTGCCTCTTGGGCTGATGATGATGAGCAATACAAGGAAGAACAACCTCGCGAGGGTCTGTTCTTGGCTAGGGCGATGAACTGCTAGGAGGAGTTCAGTCGCCCTTCTCTCTCTCTCTCTGATTCCTGTATATACCCCTATCCTCTGATTTTATTGCCTCTACCCTGGGGGTGGCTAGTCCTATTTATAGGCAAAGGCCCTGGGCCTCTTCCCAAATATTGAGCGGGAAGGGTGCCAACAATTGGCCATTTTGAAGGGGAACATCTGGTACACTTATCCTGACTAAAGTTGGTCTTCGCCTGCCAAAGGCTCTGGTGGTGACGCTGGCTTGGGCTCCACAATGATTTCCTCCCTATCGTTGGGCTGGTCTTGGTCTCGTTGCACCGAAACGGGTGCCTTTGCTTGATGCTCTTGCCTGCGCTTGCTCCCTTTGCACCAAAGAGGAAAGGAGGACACTGCGCGGGCTGGCGCCCACCTGGCGCCCTTGGTCGTCATGGCTTGCGTCACGAGCACCTCGTGAGGTACCCCGCCTTGATCTCTCCGCCTCCTCGTGAGCCAGCGTGATGAGGCCGTGCCTGAGGAAGCTCCGTGTCGTCCACCCCGCGAGGCTCGGCCCCTCGCGAGGGTCTTGGGTCTGTGTTGATGAAGATGGGCCGTACTGGGCCCCCTTTTGAGCCACGCCGCGGGCCGCAGGCAGGCAAGTCTGGCGACCCCCGTCCCCAGAACGCCGACAGTAGCCCCAGGGCCCAAGGCGTGCCCGGACTTGGCCATGCAGGGAGGCGAAAGGGCAAGGGCGGAGCGCCGCGGGCCCTAACATCCTGCGGCCTTGGGCGCCGCGTGGCGGTTGATTGGACGTGGGCGTCTCCGCTTCCCCACGCCGCCTCGACAACTGCGCGGATTGGACAAGTCCCTGCATGCAAAGCGGGTCATGATTACCTGCGATCGTGGAGGTCGGCGGTTGGCCTTCGCCGGCCATAAATACGAAACGGCACGTGCCCTTCCAGTCCATCTCTTCTTGCTTCTCCTTCTTCCCGGTCATTGCTCCGTCTTGCTACGATGGCTCTGTCGAGGAGGTTCTCGGCCGTAGAGAAGGGGAAGGCTCGCCAGGTTGAGCCTGCCTCTCCCCTGCCCAAGCGCGGCCGAGGTCGCCCTCGCAAACATCCTGTGGCCACCACGGCAGCTCCCCGCGGCCATGGAGATGGTTTCCAGCACGGTGACGGACGGACAGCTGCGGCCGGGGGGCGCGCTTCGGTCGCGCGTCCCCCTAGGCCGCGCTTTCGCGCTACAGAGGTGCTGCCGGAGTTTGTTGTGTGGTCGGCGGAGCCGACCAGCGCCCGGCTTCAACTTCCTTGCTTCCTCCTCGGCGAGCTCCCGGCTGGCGCCCCGGGCGGCCTCTGGCTTTAGGCAGACGGCTGCTGCAGCCGGGCCTCATGGGCTTCACTGGAGGTCTCTGTAGCCGAGAGCCTGGCCTTGACCCGCGGTTGGCAGACATTTGCCCGCGCGCGTGGCCTGTGCCGTCGGTGCACCCTGCACTTCAAGTTTGACGGCGATGCCACCCTCTACGTGAGGGTGTTTGGGGAAGATGGTCGCCGCGCAGGGTGCTGCCCTGAGGACGACGACCGCGGGCGGGGACCCAGCCCTGGCGATGACGGAGAGGACAGCGCTCGCGTGATCGGCGGCACTCAGGGTTCCCTAAGCTTCATCGGTTCTTCTTCAGGCGGTGACTCTTCTAGCAGTGGCCGCGGTCAGCCTCCACGCCGCCGTACCTGCTTGGGAGGTGGTGGCGCGTCTGCCTGCCGTCGCGCCTCAGTGAAGCGCGAGAGGGAGTCTGCTTGAGCCCCGGAGGCGGCTCGAGTCTTCCCTGCAGGCCGGTGTGAGGCGAGCTGCGCCTGATTTGCTCTTTCTTTTCCTTTTTCCTGCGTTAAAAAGACAGTAGCGTGGAGCCCCTGAGCCCCAGTGCCATGCCGGTTGGAGACCTTTTCACCTTGCTGGAAACAGAGTTGTACAGCGTAGTAGAGCTTGTCTTGAGCGGGTGATATAAGCACCGCCCCAGCCCCAGCGCCATGCCTGGAGAACGCCCCACCGAAATGCATGACCCAGCCTTCCGGTGCCTCGCTTCCCGGGGAGAGGGATCGATCCTCGTCGGCCTTGAGGCCTGGTGCCTCCGTCCGTTCTGCCACAAAATCCGCTAATGCTGCTCCCTTGATGACTCTGGTCGTGCTGAATTCGAGCTGAAACGGTTGCAGTTCTATGTTCCACTCAGCGACCCTTCCGGCTGAGTTAGGGCTCCTGAGCACTCTCTCCAAGGGGTATGACGAGACGACCTTGATGGGGTGACCCTGAAAATAGTGCTGCAGCTTGCGTGAGGCCACCAGTAGCGCGAGGAGGAGCTTCTGAGGCATGGGGTACCGTGCCCTCGCGTCCCGCAACACCGTGCTGACGAAGTACACTGGGTGCTCAACGAGGTTGGGTGCGTCAGTGCTGGTGGCGCCCTCCGGAGACCATGGCGCCTCCGAAGGCGATGAGGCCTCCGGAGGCTGGCCATCTGGGAGAGGGGCCTCTTCCGCCTCCGGTGCACTCCTCTACGGCGGCTGATCCTCCTCAGTCGCGGTGGCGGTTTCTGTGGGCCTTCCTTGTTCCTGTTTTGCCTTGTCCCGGGCTGCTGCTGTGGTTTTGACTAGACGCTCCTCCCTAACCGCCACCAGGGCGGCGCTGGCGGAGTAGGGAGTGGCGGCGCGGTAAAGCACCAGGGGCTCTTGAGGGCGCGGAGCCACCATGACCGGAGGGCTGGTCAGGTATCTCTTGAGATCTTGGAACGCCTTGTCGGCCTCTTCAGTCCATTCAAAGGGCCCCTTTTTCTTCATTAGCTGGAAGAAGGGCAGCGCTCGCTACCCCAACTTGGAGATGAAGCGCCCTAGCGCGGTCACGCGCCCAGTGAGCTTCTGCATTTCTCTGAGGGTCTTTGGCAGGCTCATGTCCTCGACCGCCTTGACCTTTTCCGGGTTAGCCTCGATGCCTCGGTG
This sequence comes from Aegilops umbellulata, assembly GCA_032464435.1. Taxonomy (NCBI): domain Eukaryota; kingdom Viridiplantae; phylum Streptophyta; class Magnoliopsida; order Poales; family Poaceae; genus Aegilops; species Aegilops umbellulata. The sequence goes on from CP136060.1 coordinate 101,685,271, forward strand.
GGACACGAGGAAACCCAAGAGCTTGCCCGAGGGGACTCCGAACACACACTTCTCTGGGTTGAGCCGCAGGTTCACTGCGTTGAGGCTCGCAAAGGTTTCCTCCAGGTCTTGTATCAGGGTCCTGGCCTCCCAAGACTTCACCACAATGTCATCGACGTAAGCCTCGACATTCTTCCCGAGCTGCGGGCCCAAGGTGATGTGCATCAGCCGCTGAAAGGTCGCCCCTGCGTTACACAACCCAAATGGCATGCATGTGTAGCAGTACACCCCACACGGGGTTAGGAAGGCTGTCTTTTCGACGTCTTCTACCGCCATCTTGATCTGGTGATACCCAGAGAAGGCATCCAAGAAGAATAGCAGGTCGCATTCTGCGGTGGAATCGACGATCTGGTCGATGCGGGGGAGCGGTAACGGATCTTGCGGGCATGCCTTGTTGAGGTTGGTGAAGTCGACACACATGCGCTCCTTCCCTCCCTTCTTTGGCACCACGACAGGGTTGGCCAACCAATTCGGGTATCGGACCTCGCGAATGACCCCAGTGGCTTCTAGTTTGCCGGTCTCTTAGACGATGAAGGCCTGCTTTTCTATGGAATGCCACCTTGCCTTCTGCTTCACAGGGCGCACGTTGGGGCACACGTTGAGGTGATGCTCGATTACGCTCCTAGGGATCCCCGCCAACTGGTCAGGCTCCCAAGCGAATACCTTCTTGTTTGCGCGCAGGAACTTGACCAGGGCCTCCTCCTGCTCGGGCTCAAGGTTGGCGCCTATGGTGAAAGTGGCGTTGGTGGACCCGTCCTCATCGACGGGTATGTGCTTGGTTTGTGCCTTGACTTGGGTGAACAACTGTTTCTTCTTGGCGGGTGCAGCCCCCTTGGGCTCGGGGGTCTCCGAGTCGGCGGGCTGTGCCGGCGCTGCCGTCTTGAAGGCGAGCTTGAGCACTCGTAGCACGTCTCTGGTGTCCCCGTGCACGATGAGGACACTGCTGCTCCCCGGCATCTTCATGAGGTTGTACGCCGGGTGCGTCGCGGTCATGAACTGGGCCAGCGCTGGATAGACGAGGATGGCGTTGTAGGGGAGGCCGATGGGGGCGATGTCAAAGTTGACCAGCTCCGTGCGGAAGTTGTCGTAGGTGCCGAAGGTTACTGGGAGCCGGATCTATCCCAAGGAGCTGGATGACCCGCCCCCAACGCCTGAGAAGGGCCGGCTGGGTTGCAGCCGTTCCAAGGGTATGCAGAGGAGGTTGAAGGCCTCAACCGAGAGCACGCTGAGGCCCGCGCCGCCATCGATGAGGGTTCTGGTGACGGCCACCTGGCAGATGGTGGGGGTGCACAACATGGGGAGCGCACCCGAGCAGGCCGAGTTGGAGGGGTGGTCCTCTGAGTGAAGGTCAGACCGGCCTTGGGCGCTGCCTGGTCCGGGAGAGCCCCCTGTCGCGTGGAAGCGGCGCTGACCCGACGGATGAACAGCTTGACGTGGTGACTTGTAGGCGGCGCCTGCGAGCCGCCCAGGAGGGCCGCGACGACCGGGGGTGTTGGTGTAGCGTGGTGGGTGAGGAAGAGGCCGCAGAGCTCTTCCCAAGAGGCCACAGAGGCTGCCGGTAGGTGGAGCAGCCATGCGCGCGGAGCGCCGGTGAGGGCCATGGGAAGCCAGCTGGCCATGACCCTATCATCACCTCCAGCTTCGAGGATGGCCTCCTCGTACGCCAGCAAGAAGGCCAGTGGATCAGTCGCGCCGCTGTAGCGCGGCGGCGTCGTTGGCTTGAACTCGTCCGGCCACCGTACCCGGTGCAGGGCTGAGGCCAGGGCTAGGAGCCCCCTGGCCCCCGTGCCGGCGCCGACGGCCGGAGCGGGCGATGCACTACTCATCGCCAGGCAGGTCGTGGCGGTGGAGGAAGGGAAAACTCTGGTGCACCCCTACCTGGCGTGCCAAATGTCGGATTTCGGGTTCCCGCAGACCCTTGAGGTTCGAACACTGGGGTGCACGTGGATATTTCGCCTTCTACCTACCTGCACCCCACCGCCTCGCTAAGATCTAAGCTATGGAAAGAACAACACAAGAGACACAGGGTTTATACTGGTTCGGGCCACCGTTGTGGTGTAATACCCTACTCCAGTTTGTGGTGTGGTGGATTGCCTCTTGGGCTGATGATGATGAGAAATACGAGGAAGAACAGCCTGGCGAGGGTCTGTTCTTGGCTGGGGCGATGAACTGCTAGGAGGAGTTCAGTCGCCCTTCTCTCTCTCTCTCTCTCTCTCTCTCTCTCTCTCTCTCTCTCTCTCTGATTCCTGTATATACCCCTATCCTCTGATTTTATTGCCTCTACCCTGGGGGTGGCTAGTCCTATTTATAGGCAAAGGCCCTGGGCATCTTCCCAAATATTGAGCGGAAAGGGCGCCAACAATTGGCCATTTTGAAGGGGAACATCTGGTACACTTATCCTGACTAAAGTTGGTCTTCGCCTGCCAAAGGCTCTGGTGGTGACGCTGGCTTGGGCTCCACAATGACTTCCTCCCTGTCGTTGGGCTGGTCTTGGTCTCGTTGCACCGAAACGGGTGCCTTTGGTTGATGCTCTCGCCTGCGCTTGCTCCCTTTGCATCAAAGAGGAAAGGAGGACACTGCGCAGACTGGCGCCCACCTGGCGCCCTTGGTCGTCATGGTTTGTGTCACGGGCACCTCGTGAGGTACCCCGCCTTGATCTCTCCGCCTCCTCGCGAGCCAGCGTGATGAGGCCGTGCCTGAGGAAGCTCCGTGTTGTCCGCCCCGCGAGGCTCGCCCCCTCGCGAGGGTCTTGGGTCTGTGTTGATAAAGATGGGCCGTGCTGGGCCCCCTTTTGAGCCACGCCATGGGCCGCAGGAAGGCAAGTCTTGGGACCCCCGTTCCCAGAACGCCGACAGTGCGGACCCTACGGGTTCGAGAACAATGTAGACATGACCGAGACACGTCTCCGGTCAATAACCAATAGCGGAACCTGGATGCTCATATTGGCTCCTACATATTCTACGAAGATCTTTATCGATCAGCCCGCATAACAACATACGGTGTTCCCTTTGTCATCGATATGTTACTTGCCCGAGATTCGATCGTGGGTATCTTAATACCTAGTTCAATCTCGTTACCGGCAAGTCTCTTTACTCGTTCTGTAATACATCATCTCACAACTAACTCATTAGTTGCAATGCTTGCAAGGCTTATGTGATGTGCATTACCGAGAGGGCCCAGAGATACCTCTCCGACAATCGGAGTGACAAATCCTAATCTCAAAATACGCCAACCCAACATGTACCTTCGGAGACACCTGTAGAGCTCCTTTATAATCACCCAGTTACGTTGTGACGTTTGGTAGCACACAAAGTGTTGCTCCGGCAAACGGGAGTTGCATAATCTCATAGTCATAGGAACATGTATAAGTCATGAAGAAAGCAATAGCAACATACTAAACGATCGGGTGCTAAGCTAATGGAATGGGTCATGTCAATCACATCATTCTTCTAATGATGTGATCCCGCTAATCAAATAACAACTCTTTTGTTCATGGTTAGGAAACATAACCATCTTCGATTAACGAGCTAGTCAAGTAGAGGCATACTAGTGACACTCTGTTTGTCTATGTATTCACACATGTATTATGTGTCCGGTTAATACAATTCTAGCATGAATAATAAACATTTATCATGATATAAGGAAATAAATAATAACTTTATTATTGCCTCTAGGGCATATTTCCTTCAGTCTCCCACTTGCACTAGAGTCAATAATCTAGTTCACATCACCGTGTGATTTAACACCAATAGTTCACATCACCATGTGATTAACACCCATAGTTCACATCGTCATGTAACCAACACCCAAAGGGTTTACTAGAGTTGATAATCTAGTTCACATCGTTATGTGATTAACACCCAAAGAGTACTAAGGTGTGATCATGTTTTGCTTGAGAGAGAAGTTTAGTCAACGGGTCTGCCACATTCAGATCCGTATGTATTTTGCAAATTTCTATGTCAACAATGCTATGCACGGAGCTACTCTAGCTACTTGCTCCCACTTTCAATATGCATCCAGATTGAGACTTAGAATCATCTGGATCAGTGTCAAAGTTTGCATCGACGTAACCCTTTACGATGAACCTTTTGTCACCTCCATAATCGAGAAACATATCCTTATTCCACTAAGGATAATTTTGACCGCTGTTCAGTGATCTACTCCTAGATCACTATTGTACTCCCTTGCCAAAATGAGTGTAGGGTATACAATAGATCTGGTTCACAGCATGGCATACTTTATAGAACCTATGGCTGAGGCATAGGGAATGACTTTCATTCTCTTTCTATCTTCTGCTGCGGTCGGGCTTTGAGTCTTACTCAATTTCACACCTTGTAACACAGGCAAGAACTCTTTCTTTGACTTTTCCATTTTGAATTACTTCAAAATCTTGTCAAGGTATGTACTTATTGAAAAACTTATCAAGCGCCTTGATCTATCTCTATAGACCTTGATGCTCAATATGTAAGCAGCTTCACCGAGGTCTTTATTTGAAAAACTCCTTTCAAACACTCTGTTATGCTTTGCAGAATAATTCTACATTATCTCCGATCAACAATATGTCATTTACATATACTTATCAGAAATGTTGTAGTGCTCCCACTCACTTTCTAGTAAATACAGGCTTCATCACAAGTCTGTATAAAACTATATGCTTTGATCAACTCATCAAAGCGTATATTCCAACTCCGAGATGCTTGCACCCGTCCATAGATGGATCGCTGGAGCTTGCACATTTTGTTAACACCTTTAGGATTGAGAAAACCTTCTGGTTGCATCATATACAACTCTTCTTTAAGAAATCCATTAAGGATTGCAGTTTTGTTATCCATTTGCCAGATTTCATAAAATGCGGCAATTGCTAACATGATTCAGACAGACTTTAAGCATCGATACGAGTGATAAAATCTCATCGTAGTCAACACCTTGAACTTTGTCAAAAACCTTTTTCGACAAGTCTAGCTTTGTAGATAGTAACACTACTATCAGTGTCCGTCTTCCTCTTGAAGATCCATTTAATCTTAATGGCTTGCCGAACATCGGGCAAGTCAACCAAAGTCCATACTTTGTTCTCATACATGGATCCCATCTCAGATTTCATGGCCTCAAGCCATTTTGCGGAATCTGGGCTCATCATCGCTTCTCATAGTTCGTAGGTTCGTCATGGTCAATTAGCATGACCTCCAGAACAGGATTACCGTACCACTCAGGTGCGGATCTCACTCTGGTTAACCTACGAGGTTCGGTAGTAACTTGATCTGAAGTTACATGATCATCATCATTAGCTTCCTCACTAATTGGTGTAGGAGTCACAAGAACAGATTTCTGTGATGGACTACTTTCCAATAAGGGAGCAGGTACAGTTACCTCATCAAGTTCTACTTTCCTCCCACTCACTTCTTTTGAGAGAAACTCCTTCTCTAGAAAATTCCGAATTTAGCAACAAAAGTCTTGCCTTTGGATCTGTGATAGAAGGTGTACCCAACAGTCTCCTTTGGGTATCCTATGAAGACATATTTCTCCGATTTGGGTTTGAGCTTATCGGGATGAAATTCTTTCATATAAGTATCACAACCCCAAACTTTAAGAAACGACAACTTTGGTTTCTTGCCAAACCATAGTTCAGATTGTGTCGTCTCAACGGACTTAGATGGTGCCCTTTTAAATTGAATGAAGATGTCTCTAATGCATAACCCCAAAACAATAGTGGTAAATCGGTAAGAAACATCATATATTGCGCTATATCCAATAAAGTACGGTTATGACGTTCGGACACACCATTATGCTGTGATGTTCCAGGTAGCATGAGTTTGTGAAACTATTCCACATTGTTTTTAATTGAAGACCAAACCCGTAACTCAAATATTCGTCTCTGCGATCAGATCATAGAAATTTTATTTTCTTGTCACGATGATTTTCACTTCACTCTGAAATTCTTTGAACTTTTCAAATGTTTCAGACTTATGTTTCATCAAGTAGATATACCCATATCTGCTCAAATCATCTGTGAAGGTCAGAAAATAATGATACCCGCTGCAAGCCTTAATATTCATCGGACCACATACATCAGTATGTATGATTTCCAACAAATCTGTTGCTTGCTCCATTGTTCTGGAGAATGGCGTTTTAGTCATCTTACCCAAGAGACATGGTTCGCAAGCATCAAGTGATTCATAATCAAGTGATTCCAAAATCCCATCAGCATGGAGTTTCTTCATGCGCTTTACACCAATATGACTTAAACGGCAGTGCCACAAATAAGTTGGACTATCATTATTAACTTTGCATCTTTTGGCTTCAATATTATGAATATGTGTATCACTACGATCGAGATCCAACAAACCATTTTCGTTGGTGTGTATGACCATAGAAGGTTTTATTCATGTAAACAGAACAACAATTGTTCTCTAACTTGAATGAATAACCGTATTGCAATAAACATGATCAAATCATCTTCATGCTCAACGCAAACACCAAATAACACTTATTTAGTTTCAACACTAATCCCGAAAGTATAGGGAGAGTGCGATGAGGATCATATCAATCTTGGAACTACTTCCAACACACATCGTCACCTCGACTTTTACTAGTTTCTGTTTATTCTACAACTCCCGTTTCGAGTTACTACTATTAGCAACTGAGCCAGTATCAAATGCCGAGGGGTTGCTATAAACACTAGTAAATTATACATCAATAACATGTATATCCAATATACCTTTGTTCACTTTGCCATCCTTCTTATCCACCAATTACTTGGGGTAGTTCCGCTTCTAGTGACCAGTCCCTTTGCAGTAGAAGCACTCAGTCTCAGGCTTAGGTCCATACTTGGTCTTCTTCACTTGAGCAGCAACTTGCTTGCCATTCTTCTTGAAGTTCACCTTCTTCCCTTTGCCCTTTTCTTGAAACTAGCGGTCTTGTTAACCATCAACATTTGATGTTTTTCTTGATTTCTACCTTCGTCGATTTCAGCATCACGAAGAGCTTGGGAATTACTATCGTCGTCCCTTGCATATTATAGTTCATCACGAAGTTCTACTAACTTGGTGATGGTGACTAGAGAATTTTGTCAATCACTATTTTATCTGGAAGATTAACTCCCACTTGATTCAAGCGATTGTAGTACCCAGACAATCTGAGCACATGCTCATTGCTTGAGCTATTCTCCTCCATCTTTTAGCTATAGAACTTGTTGGAGACTTCATATCTTTCAACTCGGGTATTTGCTTGAAATATTAACTTTAACTCCTGGAACATCTCATATGGTCCATGATGTTCAAAACGTCTTTGAAGTCCCGATTCTAAGCCGTTTAAGCATGGTGCACTAAACTATCAAGTAGTCATCATATTGAGCTAGCCAAACGTTCATAACGTCTGCATGTGATCCTGCAATAGGTCTGTCACCTAGCGGTGCATCAAGGACATATTTCTTCTGTGCAGCAATGAGGATAATCCTCAGATCACGGATCCAAAATAAACATAGGGAAGCAACAACACGAGCTATTGATCTACAACATAGATATGCTAATACTACCAGGACTAAGTTCATGATAAATTAAAGTTCAATTAATCATATTACTTAAGAACTCCCACTTAGATAGACATCCCTCTAATCCTCTAAGTAAATACTAGCATGAATAATAAACATTTATCATGATATAAGGAAATAAATAATAACTTTATTATTGCCTCTAGGGCATATTTCCTTCAGGAAATGGGTCCTGTGGGCATGCTTTGTTGAGGTTGGTGAAGTTGACACACATGCGCTCCTTTCCCCCCTTTTTTGGCACGACAACGGGATTAGCCAGCCAATCGGGGTAGCGGACCTCGCGGATGACCCCTGCTGCCTCCAGTTTCCGGGTCTCTTGAACGATGAAAGCCTGTTTCTTTGCGGACTGCCTCCTTGCCTTCTACTTCACGGGGCGTGCGTTGGGGCACACGTTGACGTGATGCTCGATCACATCTCTCGGGATTCCCGCTAATTGGTCAGCTTCCCATGCGAACGCCTTCTTGTTCGTGCGCAGGAATCCGATCAGGGCCTTCTCCTATTCGGGCTCGAGATTGGCTCCTATGGTGAAGGTGGCGTCGGTGGACCCATCCTCGTCGACCGGTACTTGCTTGGTTTCTGCCTTGTCCTAGGTGAACACCTACTTCTTTTTAGCTGGCGCAGCCCCCTTGGGCTCGAGGGCATGCCGCCGCGGTAGCCCTAAAGGCAAGTCGGAGCACCTGCAGCGCGTCCTTTGTATCCCCGGCACGGTGAGGACGCCGCTGCTCCCGGGCATCTTCATGAGGTTGTACGCGGGTGAGTCGCCGCCATGAACCGGGCCAAGGCCGGGTAGCCGAGGATGGCGTTGTACGGGAGGCTGATGGGGGTGATGTCGAAGTCGATTAGCTCCGTGCGGAAGTTGTCGTAGGTGCCGAAGGTCACCGGGAGGCGGATCTGCCCAAGGAGGCGATGGAGCCGGCTCCGACGCCTGTGAAGGGCCTGCTGGGTTGGAGCCACTCCGGTGGTACTTGCAGGAGACTGAAGGCCTCCACCGAGAGCACGTTGAGGTCGGCGCCACCATCGATGAGGGTTCTGGTGACGGCCACTTGGCAGATGGTGGGGGTGCACAGCATTGGGAGCGCGCCCGAGCCAGAAGGATTGAAGGGGAGGTCACCCGAGTCGAAAATCAGGTCAGCCTCGGGCGCCGCCCAGCCCGGGGGAGCTTCTTGACGCTTGGAGGCCGCGCTGATCTGGCGGGTGAATGGCTTGACGTGGTGGCTCGAGGGCGGCGCTTGAGAGCGTCCCAGGAAGGCCGCGACAACGAGTGGCGCTGGCGCGGCAAAACGGGCGAGTAAGAGGCCACGCAGCTCTTCCCAAGAGGTCACGGAAGCCGTCGGTAGGTGGAAGAGCCACATGCGCGGGACACCGGCGAGGGCCATGGGTAGCCAGTTGGCCATTACCCAGTCGTCGCCCCCGGCTCTGAGGACGGCCTCCTCGTACGCCAGCAGGAAGACCAGTGGGTGAGGGAGTCCTGGATTAGGGGGTGTCCGGATAGCCGGACTATACCTTCAGCTGGACTCCTGGACTATGAAGATACAAGATTGAAGACTTTGTCCCGTGTCCGGAAGGGACTTTCCTTGGCGTGGAAAGCAAGCTTGGCGATACGGATATGTAGATGTCCTACCATTGTAACCGACTCTATGTAACCCTAACCCTCTCTAGTGTCTATATAAACCGGAGGGTTTTAGTCCGTAGGACAGAACAACAATCATACCATAGGCTAGCTTCTAGGGTTTAGCCTCCTTGATCTCGTGGTAGATCCACTCTTGTACTACCAATATCATCAATATTAATCAAGCAGGACGTAGGGTTTTACCTCCATCAAGAGGGCCCGAACCTGGGTAAAACATCGTGTCCCCTGCCTCCTGTTACCATCCGCCTAGACGCACAGTCCGGGACCCCCTACCAGAGATCCGCCGGTTTTGACACCGACATTGGTGCTTTCATTGAGAGTTCCTCTGTGTCGTCACTTTTAGGCCCAATGGCTCCTCCGATCATCAATAGCGACGCAGTCCAGGGTGAGACCTTTCTCCCCGGACAGATCTTGATCTTCGGCGGCTTCGCACTGCGGGCCAATTCGCTTGGCCATCTGGAGCAGATCAAAAGCTATGCCCCTGGCCATCAGGTCAGATTTGGAAGTTTAAACTACACGCCTGACATCCGCGGGGACTTTGTCTTAGACGGATTCGAGCCACTGCCAAGCGCGCCGCACTGTCACAGCGGGCATGATCTAGCTCTGCCGCCGAACAATGCCCTGGAGGCCGCACCCGCATCGGCTTCGACCCTTAATTCGGAGCCAACTACGCCGATCGAGGATGGGTGGTTGGACGCCGCCTCGGGGGCTGCGATCCCAACGGCGATCGATTCGAACACCAGCCCCGCACTCCGCGAGGCTCATGACTCCAAGGAGCCGGACTCCTCTCCGGACCACGAGCCCTCCGCGCCCCTGCCGATCGAATCCGATTTAGCGCCGATCATGGAGTTTACCGCTGCGGACATATTTCAGCACTCGCCTTTCGGCGATATTTTGAAGTCACTAAAGTCTCTCTCTTTATCAGGAGAGCCCTGGCCGGACTACGGTCAGCAAAGTTGGGATACGGACGATGAAGAAATTCAAAGCCCACCCACCACCCACTTTGTAGCCACTGTCGATGATTTAACCGACATGCTCGACTTCGACTCCGAAGACATCGAAGGTATGGACGCCGATGCAGGAGACGATCAAGAACCAGCGCCTATAGGGCACTGGAAAGCCACCTCGTCATATGACATATACATGGTGGACACCCCAAAAGAAGGAGATGGCGATGGAACAGCGGAGGATGACCCCTCCAAGAAACAGCCTAAGCGTCGGCGTCAGCGGCGCCGCTCTAAATCCCGCCAAAGCAAAAACGGTGATTCTGGCACGGGAGATAATAATACTCCGGACAGTGCCGAAGAAAACCCCCTCTAGCAAGATTCAGCATAGGAGGATGGAGAAGTCAACCCTCGTGAGAGAGCGGCAGACAGAGAGGTCGAGGACGATAATTATATGCCTCCCTCCGAAGACGAGGCAAGCCTCGAAGACGACGAATTCATCGTGCCAGAGGATCCCGTCAAGCAAGAGCGTTTTCAACGCAGGCTTATGGCCACAACAAGCAGCCTCAAGAAAAAAAAAGCAACAACTTAGAGCTGATCAAGATTTGCTAGCCGACAGATGGACTGAAGTCCTTGCGGCCGAAGAGTATGAGCTCGAACGCCCCTCCAAGAGCTACCCAAAGCGCAGGTTGCTACCCCGATTAGAGGAGGAAGCACCTAAACCTACATCACCAGCACATGATACGGCTGACCGGCCACCTCGTGGCCGCACAGAGAGGCCTCTCGGCCCTCCACTCAAGCCGCACCCCGGCGCCGCTCAAAACATACCAAGGCACGGGAAAATGCGCCAGACCTGCGAGATATATTGGAGGACAAGGCAAGGCAAACAAGATCGATCTACGGACCGCGTGGGCGCCCCATGGCACATGACAGTGATCGCCACTCCGGATATAGTAAATCCGGCCGGGCCGAACACAATAGACAAAGCCCATTCGAGCTACGTCATGATATTGCCCAATACAGAGGCGCCACACACCCACTATGCTTCACAGAGGAAGTAATGGATCATCAAATCCCTGAAGGTTTCAAACCCGTGAACATCGAATCATATGATGGCACAACAGATCCTGCTGCATGGATCGAGGATTATCTCCTTCATATCCACATGGCCCGCGGCGATGATCTACACGCCATCAAATACCTCCCACTCAAACTTAAGGGACCATCTCGGCATTGGCTTAACAGCTTGCCAGCAGAATCAATCAGTTGTTGGGAGGACCTGGAAGACGCATTCCTCGACAATTTCCAGGGCACTTATGTGCGCCCACCAGACGCCGATGACCTAAGCCACATAATTCAGCAGCCAGAGGAATCGGCCAGGAAATTCTGGACACGGTTCCTAACAAAGAAAAATCAAATAGTCGACTGTCCGGACGCAGAGGACCTATCAGCCTTCAAGCACAATATCTGTGATGAGTGGCTTGCCCGGCACCTTGGACAGGAAAAGCCGAAATCTATGGCAGCGCTCACGACACTCATGACCCGCTTTTGCGCGGGAGAAGACAGCTGGCTTGCTCATAGCAACAATATGACCAAAAACCCCGGTAATTCGGATACCAGAGACAGTAGTGGCAGGTCGCGTCGCGACAAGCAGAAGCGCCGCATTAACGGTGACAATGTTGAGGATACGACAATTAATGCCGGATTCAGAGGCTATAAATCCGGTCAGCGGAAAAAGCCATTCAAAAGAAATACTCAGGGCTCGTCCAGTTTGGACCCAATACTCGACCGCTTGTGCCAGATACATGGCACCCCCGAAAAGCCAGCCAATCACACCAACAGGGATTGTTGGGTGTTCAAGCAGGCAGGCAAGTTAAATGCCGAAAATAAAGACAAGGGGCTGCATAGCGATGACAACGAAGAGCCTCGGCCGCCGAACAACAGTGGACATAAGGGTTTTCCCCAACAAGTGCGGACGGTGAACATGATATACGCAACCCACATCCCTAAGAGGGAGCGGAAGCGCGCGTTAAGGGACGTATACGCGATGGAGCCAGTCGCCCCGAAGTTCAACCCATGGTCCTCCTGCCCGATCACCTTTGATAGAAGGAACCACCCCACTAGCATCCGTCATGGCGGATTCGCCGCATTGGTTCTAGACCCAATTATTGACGGATTTCATCTCACTAGAGTCCTTATGGACGGCGGTAGTAGCCTGAACCTGCTTTACCAGGATACAATGCGGAAAATGGGCATAGATCCCTCGAGGATTAAGCCCACCAAAACGACCTTTAAAGGCGTCATACCAGGTGTAGAGGCCAACTTACAGGCTTAGTTACACTTGAAGGGGTCTTCGGATCTCTGGATAATTTCCGAAGCGAGGAGTTAATCTTCGACATAGTCCCGTTCCGCAGTGGCTATCATGCACTGCTCGGGCGAACCGCATTCGCCAAGTTCAATGCGGTACTGCACTAAGCATACCTTAAGCTCAAGATGCCAGGCCCTCGAGGAGTAATTACGGTCAATGGAAACATCGAACGCTCCCTCCGAACGGAGGAGCACACGACGGCCCTTGCAGCAGAAGTACAATGCAGCCTCTCTAGGCTGTTCTCCAGTCCGGTCATTAAACGTCCGGAGACCGTCAAGCGTGCCCGGAGTAACCTACAACAAGACTGCCTGGCACGTTCCGAGCAGGCGTAGCAATGCGGCCCCAACCCCAGCCCTTGCGAAAATGCGACACCAGTGCTTCGCGTACATAACTACGCTCTAGAAATACCATGGGTACAGGGGGAGGGGCACCATCATGGCACGCCCGAAACACGGCTTAAACCGCACTAGGGGTTGCCGATTTTTTAATTTTCTCTTACTTTCAGGACTCCATTCTTCGGAAGGCCTGCCCGGCAGTACAATTGCCGCACAAACGATGCGAGAACCCGGGAAGCAGACAAGCCACGCCGCATTACGGAACTCCCAGGTTGTCTCTATCACGAGCAGTATACCTGTTTCGCATACCATTCCGTAGCCTGCCCCTGGAACGGACATGTTAAATAGTCCAACCTTTTGCTTATCACGTTATTTGTATCGTTCTGCCTTGATCGCAGCCTTTTTTTTAATAAACAATGCATAACTTTTGTCTATTTTTGCATTACTCTTTTTTACAAATATATGTTCATTAACGACATGTTGCACCCGTACACTTTGGTACGGCCAAATACGCCAGGGGCTTTAGTACCCCTCATTATGGTGTGAGAAGCCCGAACACTTTAACAAGTGCGGCACCCCAAACTTATAGCATTATATGCATCGGCTCCGAATCATGTCTTAGGTCAATAGTTGGGTTTGCCCGGCTCCTATGTTTTGGTGCCTTACGTTCCGCTATATCGGCTAAGGTAGCACTAGGAGAACTACTGCGATTGTGCCCCAGTTGAGCTGGGCTAAGCACCTCAGTAGAGAAAGCTAAAACTGACTGTCATGATGAAGTGAGAGCTGGTCGCTGTTCGAGAGGTTTTTCGAGTCCCTAAAGACTTATGCCGCTTAGAGCGAGGAGTCGGCTCTGTCCGGACAAGCCGTGGATAGCACCCCAAACTCGGTCTTCCGAATACCAGGGGCTTCACCGAAATTTAAAATTATAGAATTCTATGGCTAAGTGAGAGTGTTCAAGCATTATAGTCAGATTGCCTTGTTCGTTGTGCTGAGCGCCTCCCTCGAAGGACCCAAACATGGGAAAACGAGCGCTCAGGTTTATCCCGAACACCCCAGCACTAGTGGCACAGGGGCAGAAGCCGACGACTCGCCATCTCTCAAAATTGATAAACGGCCGCACAGAAGGTAATATTTTAAATTCCAAAAGCATTGCTTAGCGCATATGAAGAAGTTTTCAGCGCACAGGACAAAGCGAGCGAGTTTTACTCAAAAATTACATCCCTGGAACATTCATCCGCCATAAGGCGGGCACCCTTCAGAACATCCTTATAATAATTCTCAGGCTTGCGATGCTCTTTCCTCGGCGGTGGCCCGTCCTTCACAAGCTTCTCAGCATCCAGCTTGCCCCAGTGCACCTTAGCACGGGCAAGGGCCCTACGGGCACCTTCGATGCAGACAGAGCGCTTGATGACTTCGAGCCTTGGACAGGCCTCCACCAGCCGCCGCACTAGCCCAAAGTAGCTCCCAGGCAGAGCCTCTCCAGGCCACAGCCGAACTATGAGGCCCTTCATGGCCTATTCGGCCACCTTGCGGAGCTCGACCAGTTGCTTCAGCTGGTCGCTCAGGGGCACAGGGTGTCCGGCCTCAGCATACTAAGACCAGAACACCTTCTCCGTCGAGCTGCCCTCCTCGGCTCGGTAGAATGCGGCGGCATCGGACACGCTACGGGGTAAATCTGTGAATGCTCCTGGAGAGCTCCGGATTCGGGTAAGTAACAAGTAACTCACTTTTATATGTTTGCTTTGCATAAAGAATGCCATACCCGCCGCTATCTTTTTCACCGCATTCAACTCCTGGAGGGCCTTCCGGGATTCGGCCTTGGCAGACTTGGCATTTTCAATAGCCGCCGCGAGCTCGGACGTTCGCGTCTTTGAGTCAAGCTCCAAACTCTCATGTTTTTGCATGAGAGCCTGGAGCTCTTGCTGCACCTCGCCAACCTGGGCCTCATACTTCTCCCGCTCGGTGCGCTCCATGGCCACCCTCTTCTCGGCCTCGGACAGCGCTTGCTTAAGGGTCGCCACCTCAGACGTGGCCCCTACAATAGCCATGATAATCCTGTCATTTTTTACAAATGCAATTTTTTATATATTTAAACAAGGTATTTCTTACCTTCCTTGTCCTCGAGCTGCTTCTTGGCAAGCCCGAGCTCTTGCTCGGACTGCTCGAGGTTCTGCTTTAGCATGTCCACTTCGGCAGTCAGTGCGGCGGACGCCAACAGAGAAGCCTGCATACGCATATTGACTCCATTTTGTTAGACTCCTGTGAATTTTATTTGATCCTCTATTCGGCTTTTCTTCCTGAACGCCAAACAGAGCATCCGGGGCTACTGTCTATGCGGTAATATTTTTACACATTCTTTACTTACCTCAAAGCCTGTTAAAAGGCTGGCACAAGCTTCAGTCAGTCCGCTCTTGGCGGACTGAACCTTCTGGACCACCGCACTCATAATGGTGCGGTGCTCCTCGTTGATGGAGGCGCCTTTAAGCACCTCTAACAGATTGTCCGGCGCCTTCGATTGGACGGGGGTCAACGGCTCGGTGGGCTTGCTCCTCTTGGAAGGAGGTCGCCCACCGGACTCTGGAACCTTTGAAGGTTCCGGAGCGGTGTCCGGCCTAGGGCCGGACTTGGAGCCCTGGGGAGATCTATCCCCTTTACTCCTGGAGTCCAGGAGGTCGCC
Source organism: Aegilops umbellulata (assembly GCA_032464435.1). NCBI lineage: Eukaryota > Viridiplantae > Streptophyta > Magnoliopsida > Poales > Poaceae > Aegilops > Aegilops umbellulata. The sequence goes on from CP136060.1 coordinate 101,700,810, forward strand.
TTGCGGCTCCTCCCGGACCACCCTCTCCTGGCTTGGAACCTGTTGGGACGCCACCTCGGCATCGTCCGTAGGGCGGGGGGAGGTAGCGGGCGGAAGTGAATTCACGTCCGACGAATCCAGGGAGACGCTCGACGACTCGTCGAGCCCGGCCTTGGGCGGACTGCATAGATATATTCGACATAAGGAAAAGCTGTGCAATAAAGGAACACTACCCTCTCATGGGGCCTTGGGGTGGGGAGGAGCTGCCCCTCTTCGGGAAGCCGGTGCGCGATGTCGTCAGACAAGTATCCGGCCTTCCTCAGTTTTTTGATGTGTCTCTCCGTGACGGAGGAGACCATCCACTTGCCTCCCACTCCGGACATGACTGGAGAAGGTCGAGGTGGGGAATGCGGGCTTGGGCGCTAGAGCTCGAGTGCGCGGAAGATGGATAGGCAAAGGAGGAAGAAGGCGTAGGTAAAAAGGTGGATCCTTATCCCCTTATATGGGCGGATGCGGCTATGCGTCCCCACCAGCCTGATAAAACTCGCATATCTCCCAAGCGCCGTAATCAATGGCGCGGTTGGGTTACCCACGTCCGTATTGATTAGAATCCCGCAAATAAAGGGAACACGATCTCTGCTTTGACAAGACGTGCCAAGGAAACCGCCTCGCGAAACGCGCTGAGGTGGGAGGGGGGTAAAAACGATTCGAATAAAGGTTTGGCCGTAGTGTGATGTCACGCTACGGAATACGTCAGCAGATTAGATTTGTGCAAATATTATTCTCTCTACGGTAATATGTGGAAACTTATTTTGCAGAGCCCGACACTATCCTTTGTGTTGAAAATCTTCTATAAAGTACTTGGAGGAGGAACCCGCCTTGCAATGCCGAAGACAATCTGCACGCCGGACTCGTCGTCATTGAAGCCTGGTTCAGGGGCTACTAAGGGAGTCCTGGATTAGGGGGTGTCCGGATAGCCGGACTATACCTTCAGCCGGACTCCTGGACTATGAAGATACAAGATTGAAGACTTCGCCCCGTGTCCGGAAGGGACTTTCCTTGGCGTGGAAGGCAAGCTTGGCGATACGGATATGTAGATCTCCTACCATTGTAACCGACTCTGTGTAACCCTAACCCTCTCCGGTGTCTATATAAACCGGAGGGTTTTAGTCCGTAGGACAGAACAACAATCATACCATTGGCTAGCTTCTAGGTTTAGCCTCCTTGATCTCGTGGTAGATCTACTCTTGTACTACCCATATCATCAATATTAATCAAGCAGGACGTAGGGTTTTACTCCATCAAGAGGGCCCGAACCTGGGTAAAACATCGTGTCCCCTGCCTCCTGTTACCATCCGCCTAGACACACAGTCCGGGACCCCCTACCCGAGATCCGCCGGTTTTGATACCGACAGCGGGTCCGCCGCGCCGTCGTAGCACAGAGGCACCTCGGGCTTGAACTTGCGTGGCCATTGCACCTGCCGCAAGGTGGGGGCCAAGGCCGGGAGCCCCCTGGCCCCTGCGCTGGCGTCAGCTGCCGGGGCCGGCAGCGCGTCGTCCGCCATGGGTGCGGGCGCGGTGTTCACGGAGAGCGGGTCGTCGGAAGGAAGGTAGGATTCCGGCGCACCCCTACCTGGTGCACCAAATGTCGGATTTCCGGTTCTAGCAGACCCTTGAGGTTCGAACACTGGGGTGCGCGCGGAGATCTCTCCCCTACCGATCTACGTCTGATCTTCTCGTGCGAACTAAGATGAAAACGATGAACAACACAATGGACACGAGATTTATACTGGTTCGGGCCACCGTTGTGGTGTAATACCCTACTCCAGTGTGTGGTGTGGTGGATTGCCTCGGGGGCTGATGATGAACAATATAGAGGAAGAACAGCCTCGCGAGAGGTGTTCTTGAGCTGATGCGGTGAGTTCTACTTTGTCTCCAGATCTCTCGATGGATCGATCCCCTTATTCTGTGCTGGCTAGCCCTATTTATAGAGGCCCTGAGCCTCTCCCCGAAATAATTGAGCGGCAAGGGCGCCAACAATTGTCCATTTTGAAAGGAAACATCCAGTACAAGTTATCCTGACCAAAGGTGGTCTTCGGCTGCCAAAAGCTCTGGTGGTGACGCCGTCTTGGGCTCCACGGTGACCTCCGTCCGGCCGCCCGGCTGGTCTTGGTCTCGTTGCACTGGAATGGTAACCTTTGCCTAATACCTCGGCCTGAGCTTTCCCCCTTTGCACCAAAGGGGAAACAAGGACTCTGCCCAGGCCGGCGCCCGCCTGGCGCCCGCGTGGCCTTGATCGTCATGGCTTGCGTCACTGGATCCTCGTGAGGTACCCTTGCATTGATCTCTCCGCCTCCTCGCGAGCCCTGCCTGAGAAGGACGTACTTGAGGAATCTCTCTGTCGTCCACCCCGCGATGCTTGGCCCCTCGCGAGGGTCTTGAGCTTGTGTTGATGAAGATGGGCCTCGCTGGGCCCCTCCTTGAGCCACGCCACAGGCCGCAGGCAGGCAAGTCTGGGGACCCCCGTTCCCAGAACGCCGACAAAAAACAAAACACCACTTCAAGGTACTGTAATGAACTCATTCTTTATTTATATTGGTGTTAAACTACTGTATTCCAACTTATCTATGGTTCATAACCTCCGATACTAGCCATAGATTCATCAAAATAAGCAAACAACACATGAAAAACAGAATCTGTCAAAAACAGAACAGTTTGTAGTAATCTGTATCAAATGCATACTTATTGAACTCCAAAAATTCCAAAAGAAATTGCTGGACGTGAGGAATTTATCTATTAATCATCTTAAAAAAGAATCAACTAAATAACACTCTCCAGTATAAAGTTGTAGCTAATCTCGTGAGCGCTAAAGTTTCTATTTTTTTACAGCAAGATCAAAAGGACTTCACCCAAGTCTTCCCAAAGGTTCTACTTCGCACAAACACTAATTAAAACATAAAACCACATCTAAACAGAAGCTAGATGAAAGATTTATTCCTAAATAGAACCAAAAATCAAGAAACAAAAATAAAATTGGGTTGCCTCCCAACAAGCGCTATCGTTTAACGCCCCTAGCTAGGCATAGGGGCAAGGATAGATCTACGTATTGCCATAATAATGATAAGGTAAATCATGAAAAATCATCTCATATTCCCTACATTCAGCAGAAAGTTTTCTTGGTGGCAAGCAAAAGTAATAAAAAGGGCTAAATTTAATGGGACAAAAGTCCCCAAGATCAAGCTCGGGAGGTATGGGTTCCTCCTTTGGCCCCTTATATTGCACAACCAATTCATCATTATGAGAATTCTTTTGGCAATAGGTCATGAGCCTTTGTTCAAGAGAAAAACCTAACCCGTTGTTCTGAATAGCAAAGTCCTCATTGAGTTCAGAAATTCTATCAACTAGAACACCGATAGGAACCTTTTTTCTAAGGTTTTCATTGTAAGCCACATGATCTAAAGATCGTAAACGCATTAAGTCTTCTTGATTAAAAATTATGGCTTCTATGGGAGGACGACCAGCGTCCACCCTATAATGCGCAAAAATTTCATTGGCCTCTTTCATTATAGATCTGAACTCATGTGCCAAAAAGATAGTAGCTGCTCGCTTAACAGAAGAATGCTCGATATTAGAAAACTCTAGAAAAATCCTTTGTATGCAACGATGCTGATGGATAAATTGTCTTTCAAGTTCAACTACGAGCAAGGATATAGCATCCGCAAGACTACTAGTTCTATGAAGAATAGACCCACCCATAGAGGGTAGGGCACCAGCACAAGTAAACAAATCTTGAGTAACTCCTTTCCCAATAATATTACCGCTACCAATCCGAAACTTTTTAGTGTGTAAAATAGTAGGTTCTTCAAGAGGATCATCAAAAACATTAAATTTTTCCATATTATTATCCTTATCAATGATAACCTCCCTAGTTTCAGACATGACGGCAGCACAGAGAACGAACACACAAGAAGCAAGCGAAAAAAGGTGAACAAAAAGAGAGGGCAAATAAAACGGCAAGGGTGAAGTGGGGGAGAGGAAAACGAGAGGCAAATGGCAAATAATGTAATGCGAGGGATAAGTGTTTGTGATGGGTACTTGGTATGTCTTGACTTGTGCGTAGACTCCCTGGCAACGGCACCAGAAATCCTTCTTGCTACCTCTTGAGCATGCGTTGGTTTTTCCCTTGAAGAGGAAAGGGTGATGCAGCAAAGTAGCGTAAGTATTTCCCTCAATTTTTGAGAACCAAGGTATCAATCCGGTAGGAGGCCACACACAAGTCCCTCATACCTACACAAACAAATAAGAACCTTGCAACCAACGCGATAAAGGGGCTGTCAATCCCTTCACGGCCACTTGCAAAAGTGAGACCTGATAGACATGATAATATTTTTGGTATTTTTATGATAAAGATTGAAAGTAAAGATTGCAAAGGTAAAATATATTGGAAACTTATATGATGGAAAATAGACCTGGGGGCCATAGGTTTCACTAGTGGCTTCTCTCAAGATAGCATAAGTATTACGGTTGGTGAACAAATTACTGTCGAGCAATTGATAGAAAAGTGCATAATTATGAGAATATCTAGGCATGATCATGTATATAGGCATCACGTCCGTGACAAATAGACCGACTCCTGCCTGCATCTACTACTATTACTCCACACATCGACCGCTATCCAGCATGCATCTAGAGTATTAAGTTCATAAGAACGGAGTAACGCATTAGGCAAGATGACATGATGTAGAGGGATAAACTCAAGCAATATGATATAAACCCCATCTTTTTATCCTGGATGGCAACAATAGAATACGTGTCGTTTCCCCTACTGTCACTAGGATCGAGCAACACAAGATTGAACCCAAAGCTAAGCACTTCCCCCATTGCAAGAAAGATCAATCTAGTAGGCCAAACCAAACTGATAATTCGAAGAGACATGCAAAGATAACCAATCATACATAAAAGAATTCAGTGAAGATTCAAATATTGTTCATAGATAATCTTGATCATAAACCCACAATTCATCGGTTCTTGACAAACACACCGCAAAAAGAGTTACATCAAATAGATCTCCAAGAAGATCGAGGAGAACTTTGTATTGAGATCCAAAGAGAGAGAAGAAGCCATCTAGCTAATAACTATGGACCCGAAGGTCTGTGGTAAACTACTCACGCATCATCGGAGAGGCTATGGTGTTGATGTAGAAGCCCTCCGTGATTGATTCCCCCTTCGGCGGAGCGCCAAAAAAGGCCCCAAGATGGGATCTCACGGGTACAGAAGGTTGTGGCGGTGGAAATAGGGTTTCGTGGTGCTCCTGGTTGGTTTCGGGGTACATGGGTATATATAGGAGAAAAAAGTAGGTCGGTGGAGCCATGAGGGTCCCACTAGGGTGGAGACGCGCCCGGGGGGGGGGAGGCAGGCGCACCTTCCTGCCTCGTGGCCTCCTCGTTGATTTCTTTTGACGTCCACTCCAAGTCCTTTGGATCATGTTTGTTCCAAAAATCACACCCCCGAAGGTTTCATTCCGTTTGGACTCCGTTTGATATTCCTTTTCTAGGAAACACTGAAATAAGCAAAAAAAAACAACAATTTGCACTGGGCCTTGGGTTAATAGGTTAGTCCCAAAAATAATATAAAAGTGTATAGTAAAGCCCATTAAACATCCAAAATGGATAATATAATAGCATGGAACAATCAAAATTTATAGATACGTTGGAGACGTATCACTCAACAGTCCCATTACCATGGGTATCAAGACTAGCAAAGCTTAATGGGTATGGAATGGATAAGTGGTGAGGTTGCAGCAAGCACTAAGCATAGTATGGTGGCTAACTTACGAGTACAAGAATAAGAAGAGCAACTACGCATAACAATCGCATACTAGTAATGATCAAGAAGTGATCCTGAACTACTTATGACTCAATCATAACCCCGCTGTGTTCTCTTCTCGAACTCACTTGAAAAGAGACGGTCACGGTTATGCATGCGGTTGGTGTATTTTAAATTTGGATCTGGTGTGAAGTTCTCTACAACCGGATATTAAAAATTCTCATCAGCCACGTAACCACGGGCACGGCTTCCAGAAAGAATAAACCCTGCATGGGTGTCCCAACTTAGTCCATGACAGACTCTCACGACCAGCGGAATCAAGCTCGGAATCTCGGTTCACAAGACCTTTCAAAAATGGTAAAACAAAACTAGAAAGACCGCCCGATGTACTGACAATCCTGATAGGAGTCGCACGTATCTCGTTCTCAGGGCACACCGGATGGGCAAGACGTCGGGTTGGTTGAGACCCTGGTTGCCCGTGGGGCACCGGACATAACCCAGTTTGGACCAGCACCAACAACACTGGGCCCACTGTATTATGTTGAATAAGATTCCTCGGGGACGCGACCCCCTATGCCAATTAATTAATTATCAATAGTATTATGTTGACAAATTTTAAAACCAAAGTTGGGCCTTGCTGGAAGAGTTTTATTCAAAGCAAACTATCAAGGGCGCCCATAAACCCCGACTGTGTTAGGAACGCAAAATCAAGGAACATGTCGGCGTCCTGGGAACGGGGGTGCCCAGACTTGCCTGCCTGCAACCCGTGGCGTGGCTCCATCAATGGCCCGGTACGACCCAGCTTCAGCAGCAACAACTCAAGACCCTCGCGAGGGGCCAAGCCTCATGAGGCGAGCGACACCAAGACCTCCCCGGGGGCAGGCTCGCTAGGCTGGCTCCCGAGGAGCGGAGATATCTATGCAGGGCGCACCTCGCGAGGTTCACATGACGTGAGCTGTGATGACCAAGGCCAGGCGGGCGCCAGCGGGTGCATTGTACCAGTTTCCTCTTTGATGCTAAGGAGGCAAGCACAGGCATGGACTCCCGAGGAATCAGGCAAAGGTTTCCATTCTGGTGCAATGAGACCAAGACCGCTAGGACGGCAAGACGGAGGTCATTGCGGAGCCCACTACAGCGTCACCATCAGAGCCTTTTGCAGGCGAAGACTACTTTTGTCAGGATAGCTTGTACTAGTTGTCTCCCTTCAAATTTGGCCGTTGTGGGATCCCTTCTAGCCTACATTTGGGAAGAGGACCAAGGCCACTATAAACGGCCTGGTACGGCCCAGCTTCAGCAGCAACAACTCAAGACCCTCGCGAGGGGCCAAGCCTCACGAAGCGAGCGACACCAAGGCCTCCCTAGGGGCAGCCTCGCTAGGCTAGCTCCCGTGGAGCGGAGATATCTATGCAGGGCGCACCTCGCGAGGTTCACATAACGTGAGCCGTGATGACCAAGGCCAGGCGGGCGCCAGCAAGCGCAGTGTACCAGTTTCCTCTTTGATGCTAAGGAGGCAAGCGCAGGCGCAGAGTCCCGAGGAATCAGGCAAAGGTTTCCATTCCGGTGTAACGAGACCAAGACCGCCAGGACAGTAGGACGGAGGTTATCGCGGAGCCCACTGCAGCGTCACCACCAGAGCCTTTTGCATGTGAAGACTACTTTTGTCAGGATAGCTTGTACTAGTTGTCTCTGTCGGTGTCAAAACCGGCATATCTCGGGTAGGGGGTCCCGAACTGTGCGTCTAGGCAGATGGTAACAGGAGACAAGGGACACGATGTTTTTACCCAGGTTCGGGCCCTCTCGATGGAGGTAAAACCCTACTCCTGCTTGATTAATATTGATAATATGGGTAGTACAAGAGTAGATCTACCACGAGATCAGAGAGGCTAAACCCTAGAAGCTAGCCTATGGTATGATTGTTGTTGTCCTACGGACTAACCCCTCCGGTTTATATAGACACCGGAGGGGGCTAGGGTTACACAGAGTCGGTTACAATGGGAGGATATCTGAATATCCGTACTGCCAAGCTTGCCTTCCACGCCAAGGGAAGTCCATCCGGACACGAGACAAAGTCTTCAATCTTGTATCTTCATAGTCCAACAGTCCGGCCAAAGGTCATAGTCCGGCTGTCCGGACACCCCCTAATCCAGGACTCCCTGAGTAGCCCCTGAACCAGGCTTCAATGACGACGAGTCCGGCGCGCAGATTGTCTTCGGCATTGCAAGGCGGGTTCCTCCTCCGAATACTTCATAGAAGATTTGAACACAAGGACCGTGTCCGGCTCTGCAAAACAAGTTCCACATACCACCGCAGAGAGAGAATAACTTTATCACAAATCTAATATGCTGACGTATTCTGTAGTGTGACATCACACCACAGCCAAGTCTCTATTCGAATCGTTTTCACCGTCCCACCTCAGCGCGTTTTGCGAGGCGGTTTCCTTGGCACGTCTTGTCGAAGCAGAGATCATGTTCCCTTTATTTACGGGATTCTCATAAACACGGATGTGGGTAACCCAATCGCGCCCGTTGGTATGTCTCCTCAATCAAAGGTAAGTTCCAAACGGTCGCGGGGAGGGCTCTTGGTATTCTACCTCTTATAAAGAGACCAAAGCTTTACTCCTTTCTTTCGATCTCAATCGAATCCTCTTCTTGCCTCGAGTTCCAACATCCAAGGCTCCAAACGTAGGTGCTTCGGACCTTCGATGATGTCCGGCCCGAACCTTCAAGGCCGATGGATGCCTTCCTCCGTCACGGAGGAAGACGTGTCAAAGCTGAGAGAGGCCAGGTTTTTGACTGGCGAAATCTCGCACAGGCTGCCTGCTCCAGGGCAGGTTATTCCCACTCCCAAGCCCAGTGAGAGTGTGGTGTTTGTGTCTCACTTCCTCCAAGGGCTAGGCTTCGCGACGGATCCCTTCGTGAGGGGGATCATGTTCTATTATGGGCTGGAGTTTCACGATTTAGCTCCGGAGTCCATCCTCCAGATCTCATCGTTCATCGTCGTGTGTGAAGCTTTCCTCCGCATTACCTCTCACTTCGGACTATGGCTCAAGACCTTTAAAGTGGAGCCGAAGATGATCGCGGGCTAGCACGTAGAGTACGGAGGCGCCATAATACGCAAGAATGCCGATGCTCCATGGCCCGAGGGCTCCTTTCAAGAGGAGTCCAGCTTATGGCAACAAGAGTGGTTTTATATCACAGCTCCCAGGGCTACCAAGTGGGTGGCGCCTCCTGCTTTTCGCTCGGGTCCCCCGCCCCGACTAATGTCATGGGTTAATAAGGGGCTGGACTGGGGGCCAGCAAAGGACGTGCTCCTGCTGCAGGGCCGCATCCGAGAACTCCTGGAAAGAGATGTCAGTCTGGTCGTGGTGATGCTGGTCATGTTGATTCGCCGAACCCTGCCCTGCAAACGTCGCCCCCTCCGCCTATGGGAGTTCAATCCGGAGGGACCACGACCTCTCCAACATTTTATGGGTGCGACGCCCGCGGAGATGTACAAGTTGTTCTTCGGGCCACAAGCAGCATGCCCGGACTCTACTGAGGACGCAGGTCTGAGCTGCAATTGTTCGGATACTCAAGTAAGTAACCCTGTGCCCTACCACACCATCCGTGCATTTATCACAACATCGCCCTTAAAAGAGTTGTCCTTGGAGCAGGAGCGGATAGCGAAGGCAAGGTTAATCAGGTGTCCAGCCCCCCTTCCTGAGACCTCGCCGGATTCCGTGTTAACTAGGATGCTGGAGATCGCGCCTTTGGAAGAAAGCGAGGGGGGGACAAGGAAGTTACTGCCTCCCCGAAGGAGGCTGTCCGGAAAGGAGGAATCGAAAATTCCTCTACTCAGGGGAAGAAAAGGACCGCCTCTGAAGACCCGGAGACCATGGTCTCAAAGCAGGGGAAGAAATCTTCGCCAGAGGTCCTGTGCCGGGAGACACCCCGACCGTATTATGCCCTCAAGGGGATCAGCCCTCCACCGAGCCGTAAGCAAAGATGACGTTTTAATAATGAGAGAAATCTTTGCTTTTAATTCTGAGGAGAATAACCGAAAATTTACCTTGTAGTTCGGACCTTAGCCCTTCTCAGCAGAGCTCGTCTTCGGGGGATCTTCTTCCGGATTTGATGCAGAGCGGAACGCCTCCCCCTGCCATACCGCCTCATGAGGCGGGCGATCCTGAGGTGTCATCGCGTAGGGTTTCTCCTGATCCGGTAAGGCCGGAAGGTAGTAATATGGCCACCCAAAGCCCTCCGAGTCCGGCTTTCGAAAAAGGCGATCGGACGAGTCCAGCACCGCTTGGTGCATGGTCGGAGGCACTGAAGGATCTGCTAGGGCGAGCGCCTATCTAAGAGGAGCACCGTACATTGATGGGTACGGTGATTGAAAAGATTTCATCCGCGGAAAGCGGGTTGCATGAAGCTGTCGCGAGTCTACTGACGGGCTTTGAGGTACGTGAAATGATGCACCTTTTTGGGAAGTGCCCCATATTTTAAAATGCGCCCCGTGTAGGTAGTAGCCCCTGAGACTCTAGGTGGTGTCGAAGACGATGACACATGGAGGATCATAGTCCCAGGTATAATTTGGCCGCCTTCATATGCAGGTGGCAAAGTGTCCGGTGGCCAGCCGGACTGATGAATTTGCCGAGCTAAAGCGGCAACTTGACGTGGCAGATGTCGACATCGCGCTTGTCAACAAGCGGCTTGATGAGGCACAAGGTATGTAAGTTCTCCGGAAACACCTGGTAAGAGGAGCTTGATGCCAGTATCTTATAACGCGTGTGCTTGACGCAGATGGGGCTGCCGCCATGGAGAAACTTCGGGCAGAGCTTGCCCGAGCCAAGGAGCAAGCCAGAAAAAGTGATGCGGCTGCCTTAAAGGCGGTTGAAGAGCTTAAAGCCGAACAGGCTGCTCACTGCCGAAGCAAGAAGGAAATGGCCGAGATGGCTGTGAAGTTGAAGAGCGCTGCTGACCGTTGCCACCTTCTTGAAAAAGAAGATCGGGCGGAACGGACGGACCTGGAGAAGGCCACTACAGCGGCCAAGGATGCTCGTTCTGCGATGAGAGCGATGAAGGAGGAGCTACGTCAAGCCAGAGATATCGCGGCTGGAAAGTCCTTTATGCTGCGGATGAAGTTCGGGGATCCTAAATATGCTCCGTTGGACCGGATTTGGAGTTCGGCAGACGCGTATCTGGATTTAGCGGCCAGTGCCGCTGATGCAGTCGAACACTTCCAAGATCAGGAGGATCGCGAAGTGGAAAAGCTTTTCTGGTCGCAGTTCCACAATCCAGAGCGTCCGCTTCCATTAACCGATCGTTTGGCCGAATGGGCCGAGCTGAATAGGTTATCCGGACTCGCCATGAAGTATGTCGTGGATAGTCTGTGGCCGAAAAGGCCAAAGCCGAACAGTTATTTTAGCTTGGTGCAGCAGTTCCTTGGTGCGGTGCCGTATATCAACGCGATGAAGAGGTCAGCGTGTGTGGAGGGTGCGCGGATGGCCCTTGCCCGTGTCAAGACATACTGGGCGGAGATGGAGGCCACCGCTGTTGCAGCCCAAGATTCGGGCGAAAGCCAAGTACCTGCCGAGCACTACTTTCAAGAAGTCCTGGAGGGCGCTTGTTTAATAGAGACGCAGTGCTCGAAGGATATTATGTTCAAATAACATGTATTTTCATTAAAAACAATATTTTGCTGAAATGTAGAAGCTTTTTATACTTGTGCTTGCAAGAATTATAATGCCTCCTGTGCGGCTGTTTACGTATATGTATATATAACCTGAAAGATTGCAGTCGTTGGCTTCAGCCCCCACACATATAATGTGGGGGTGTTCGCAAAAGGCGCATCATCACACTTGATCCAACGTCTTGGTCCATTAAGGAGGTGGTAGTGCAGCAAACTAGGCAACCAGACTATAATGCTTTATCACTTTCACTTAGCCATAGGGGTTTGACCGTGGAGCTACTATATAGCCCCTGGTGGCACTGCACTCGCCCGCATTCGGGGCGCTTGTGTGCCTGGCCGGGAAACATCCCTTCGTTAATGCGGAGGAATCCCGAAGATTCCAATGGGTCATCAAGTGGTTGACCAGTCTCACACTATATCATGACAGTCAGTTTTCGGCTTTCTCTACTGAGGTGCTCGCCTGGCTGAACCGGGGCACAATCGCAGTAGCTCTCCTGGTGCCGCCTTAGCCGATAGAGCGGAACATAAGGCAGCAAAACACAGGAGCCGGGAAAATCCAACATTTGACCAAATACATGATTCGGAGCTGATGCATATAAGGCCAAACTCGCGACGCCGAACACTCCCTAAGGTATTAGGTCTTCATGAAAACGGGCTGAACAGTGCCGTTGGTAATAAGCCCCTGGTGTCCAGGTACGTGCAAAATTCTGACGTGGCCACATGCCAAGACGCCAGCCTCCTCCTCGGCTATACTGAGAATCCGGGGGATGTGTATCAACAAAACATAGTAAAAAAGGTTTACGCAGGGTCTTAATCTAAAAAGAATCCTTGGAACGGGTCCCTGCTGCACGTTTGCGCTTGTGTCTCCGTTGTGCCGTGTCCTGGACGGGTATAGCATGGTGTTCATCTGAAAAAGAGAGGAACTTAGTTGAAAAAGGTCATGCGAAATGTACGTTATACTAAATAAACAAAGTATAATTCAAAATGGGTAAAATTGAGCCTTATTGTCTCTTGTTTTACATGCGCGGAGCCCCTTGTACAGGGGTATGCGACTATTAAGCCTTTATCAATGGTATGTTTACGCCTGACTCGTCTAGCCACGTCCGTGGTCTTAAGGACCTGTTTAGGTGCTTTGATTGGTGAAGTCGTTTTTAATGTGTGGCTGTCAAGGCAGCCACACAGTCCTCCGCGCGGGAGAAGCACTCAATATTTCCCTTTAGTGACATGATGCCCCGTGGACCGGGCATCTTAAGTGTGAGAGATGCATAATGTGGAATTGCGTTAAAGCGAGCGAACACTTCGCGTCCCAGTAGTGCTTGATAGCCACTTGAAAATGGGGCGATGTGGAAGGTTAGCATTTCGCTACGGAAGTTATCGGGAGAACCGAACATAACTTCTAGTAAGAGGGAACCCGTGCAATGGGCATCTGGGCCTGGTGCTACTCCTTTAAAGGAAGTGTTGCTATGGCGGATTTTTGTTGGGTCCATCCCCATTTTGCGGACTGTGTCTTGATATAGCAGGTTTAAACCACTGTTGCCGTCCATCAGGACTCGTGTAAAGTGGAATCCATCAATTATCAGATCTAATACCAAGGCAGCCCAGCCTGCGTGCTGGATACTTCCAGAGTAATCCTGATGGTCGAAGGTGATCGGCTTTAACAACCAGTGGCGATACTCCTTTGTGATAGACCATATGGCGCGTATCTCTATAGGTGCCACTTCGTCTTTCCCTTTTGTCACGTGACGTAAATTTACTGTTTTAACTTCTTGTGGGAAATTCTTTTGTTTCACAGTGCTCTGTTTGTGGGAGTCATCATCGTCCTCAACTGGTGTCTCCAGCCCCTTGTGTTCAGCATTGAGTTTGCCGGATTGCTTGAATACCCAACATTCCCTATGGGTATGGTTTGCAAGCTTCCCAGGGGTGCTGTGGATTTGACATATCTTGTCCATGATTTTATTTAAGTTGGATAGTTCGTCCCTGTTATCTTTGAGGGGCAGCTTCTGCTTACCCTGCCGAGGGCTTTTGAATCCGACGTTAACTGCCGTGCTCTTCGGACCGTTTCCCTTATTTCGGCGCTGGTCTTTGCTGCGACGTGGCTTCCCGTTTCCATCCCTGACTTCGGACGTGCTTGGGTCGCTGGTGCTACGTCTTGCCAACTAGCTGTCCTCTCCCGCGCAAAAGTGATTCATGAGGCTTGTTAATGCAGCCATTGTTCTCGGCTTTTCTTGGCCGAGGTGTCTGGCAAGCAATTCGTCTCGGACACTGTGCTTGAAAGCTGCTAAGGCTTCGGCGTCCGGACAGCCGACTATCTGGTTCTTTCTAGTAAGAAATCTGTTCCAGAGCTTCCGGGCTGACTCTCCGGGTTGTTGAGTTATATGACTTAAATCGTCTGCATCCGGTGGTCGGACATAAGTCCCTTGAAAATTTGCCCGAAAAGCGTCCTCGAGCTCTTACCAGCTTCCAATGGTGTTTTCGGGAAGGCCTTTAAGCCAATGCCGGGCTGGCCCTTTGAGCTTGAGGGGTAGGTATTTTATGGCGTGGAGGTCGTCTCCTCTGGCCATGTGTATATGGAGGATATAGTCCTCAATCTAGACTCTAGGGTCTGTCGTTCCGTCATATGCCTCTATGTTTACGGGTTTGAATCCTGCTGGGAATTCATGGTCCAACACTTCGTCGGTGAAACATAGGGGGTGTGCGGCACCCGTGTATTTGGGTGTGCCGTTGTGTTCGGACATATGATGTGTTGCATTGCTTGCTAGAGCTTGCTTTCTTGGCCCGTAGATAGATCTGGCTGGGCCATCTTTTTGATGCGAATCCTCGCGTGGATAATATGCTGGCTTGTGTGAGGCATGGTTTGCCGCTCTGTGTTGGCCATGAGGTCGTCTATCCAACCGGATGGTTTCTTTGTTTTTTGATTGCGGGGGCTCTAAGGCCTCCTCATCAAATTCAGGCAGTAGCTTTCGCTTTGGGTAGCTCTTTGTATGGCGACTGTCGCCATATCTGTCTGTGGAGTTGAGTACTTTGCTCCATCTGATTCTGAGTGCATCTTTCGCAGTTTTGAGCTTCCGCTTCCGCTTTTTCAGGCTACGCGTGGTGGCGACGAGCCTTTTGTGGAGGTTCTTCTGCTCCAGGAACTTGTCCGGCGTCAAGTCATACGGACTGTTATCTTTGCCGGGGGGTTGGTGTTCGGCTCGGTCACCGTTGAGGCTGCAGCATCCGTGGCGGGGTCTAGCCACCCGCCATCGGTCGGTGCAGTTGGCTCCGAATTAAAGGTCGGAGCGGACGCGGGTGCGGCCTCCAGGACACTGTCCGATGGCAGTGCTAGATCTTGCTCGTGATGACAGTGCGGCGCACTCGGCCGGGGCTTGAATCCGTCGAAGATCAAGACTTCGCGAATATCAGCCGTGTAGTTTAAGCTTCCAAACCGGACCTGATGGCCAGGGGAGTAGCTTTCAATCTGCTCCAGATGGCCAAACGAATTGGCCCGCAGTGCATAGCCGCTGAATACAAAGATCTGTCTGGGGAGGAAAGTCTCACCTTGGACCGCATCGCTAATGATGATCGAAGGAGCCATCAGGCCTGATGATGACGACACAGAGGAACTCTCAATGAAAGCACCAATGTCGGTGTCAAAACCAGCGGATCTCGGGTAGGGGGTCCCGAACTGTGCGTCTAGGCGGATGGTAACAGGAGACAAGGGACACGATGTTTTTACCCAGGTTCGGGCCCTCTCGATGGAGGTAAAACCCTACTCCTGCTTGATTAATATTGATGATATGGGTAGTACAAGAGTAGATCTACCACGAGATCAGAGAGGCTAAACCCTACAAGCTAGCCTATGGTATGATTGTTATTGTCCTACGGACTAAAAACTCTCCGGATTATATAGACTCCGGTTGGGGCTAGGGTTATACAGAGTCGGTTACAATGGGAGGAGATCTACATATCCGTATTGCCAAGCTTGCCTTCCACGCCAAGGAAATTCCTATCCGGACACGGGACGAAGTCTTCAATCTTGTATCTCCATAGTCCAACAGTCCGGCCAAAGGTCATAGTCCGGCTATCCGGACACCCCCTAATCCAGGACTCCCTCAGTCTCCCTTCAAATTTGGCCGTTGTGGGATCCCTTCCCGCATACATTTGGGAAGAGGACCAAGGCCACTATAAATAGGACTTAGCCGCCACCACAGCAAGGCATCTCGGATCGGGGCCATTCCACCCTGACCACCTCATCAACTCATCAAGCCCAAGAACGCCTCACCTCCTGAGGCTGTTCCACCACTGTACTAGTTCATCCTCAGCCCCTCGAGGCAATCCACAACAAAGCTGGAGTAGGGTATTACACCGCAAGGTGGCCCGAACCAGGATAAACCCCCGTGTCTCTTGTTCTTTGGGTTCATCGAGCTAGGCCGTGGGATCGTTGAGTAGGCAGACTGGGGAGAGAGAGAGAGTCCTTCGTGCGCACCCCATAGTTTGAACCTCTCAAGAGTCTATGGAACCCGTAATCCGACATTTGGCGCACCAGGTAGGGGTTCGCCGAAGCCTCTTTTCCGTCAGTCGATGCACAACCGCTGAGGGAGTCCTGGATTAGGGGGTATCCGGATAGCCAGACAATATCCTTTGGCCGGACTGTTGGACTATGAAGATACAAGATTGAAGACTTCGTCTCGTGTACGGATGGGACTCTCTTGGCGTGGAAGGCAAGCTTGGCGATACGGATATGTAGATCTCCTCCAATTATAACCGACTTTGTGTAACCCTAGCCCCCTCCGGTGTCTATATAAACCGGAGGGTTTAGTCCGTAGGACAACACCAATCATACCATAGGCTAGCTTCTAGGGTTTAGCCTCTACGATCTCGTGGTAGATCAACTCTTGTAATACTCATATCATCAAGATCAATCAAGCACGAAGTAGGGTTTTACCTCCACCGTGAGGGCCCGAACCTGGGTAAACATTGTGTCCCTTGCCTCCTGTTACCATCCGCCTTAGACGCACAGTTCGGGACCCCCTACCCACGATCCGCCGGTTTTGACACCGACATTGGTGCTTTCATTGAGAGTTCCACTGTGTCGTCGCTGCAAGGTTTGATGGCCCCTTCGATCATCGACAACGATGCGATCCAGGGTGAGGTTTTCCTCCCCGGGCAGATCTTCGTATTCGGCGGCTTCGCACTGTGGGCCAACTCGTTTGGCCATCTGGAGCAGATCGAGAGCTACGTCCCTGGCCATTAGGTCAGGTTTGGAAACTTGAATTACACTGCCGATATCCGCGGAGACTTGATCTTCGACGGATTCGGGCCCATGTCAGGTGTGCCGCACGATCACGACGAGCACGATATAGCTCTGTCGTCGGACAGTGTTCGGGAAATCACGCCAGCAACTATTCCGGTTTTCTGTCCGGAACAGATCGCGCCATCCGAGGGCAGGAGGATAGACCCCGCCTCGGAGGCCGCACCCTCAGTGGCGATAGAGCCGGATACTGACCTTACCCGTCACGAGAGCCATGTCGCCGAATTGCTGGACTCGTCCCCGGCCACGGACTCCGAACCACCCGCGCCCATACCTATCGAATCAGATTGGGCGCCGATCATGGAGTTCACCTCCACAGATATCTTTCAGCACTCGCCTTTCGGCAACATACTGAACTCATTAAAATCTCTCTCCCTGTCTGGAGAACCTTGGCCGAACTATGTCCGGCTAGAGAGGGATGCAGATGACGAAGAAATTTAATCCCCACCCACCACCCACTTAGTAGCCAGTGTCGACGACTTGACCGACATGCTCAACTTCGACTCCAAGGACATCGATGGCATGGACAACGATGCAGGAGACGAACAGGAACCATCGCCAACAGGGCGCTGGACTGCCACTTCATCACATGACATATACATGGTGGATACACCCAAAGAAAATAATGACGAGGATGCAGCGAGAGATGACTCCCTCGATAAGCAATCAAAACGGTGCCGTAAGCGCCGCTCTAAATCCCGCCTCGGCAAAAACAGCGATAACAGCGCAAGAAGAAGCCAAATTGACCTAGCGATAGAGCAAGGTGAGCCAGCGGACGACGAACAAAGTGCGGAACCGCTGTCCGAACACGGCGACGCCGAGCGTCAAGACAACCAGCCCGTCTTCGGTCAGGAGAACAGTCCGTATGACGATGAGCGCATCATCCTGGAAAGGGCAGCTCGAGCAAGAAAGGCTTATTGCCACTGCAAGATGTCTGAAGAAGCAGAAACAAAGGCTCAAGGCCGCACAAAACACACTCAATAGTAGATGGAATAAAGTGCTCGACACGGCAGAAAAGTACGGTGGCAGTCGCCACACGAAGAGCTACCCAAAGCGAAAGCTACTACCAGAATTCGAGGACGAGGCCTTAGAGCCCCCGCAGCCACAAAGCAAAACCGCCAACCGGTCGGATCGACAACCTCGTGGCCGCGATAGGGCGGCCAACGAGGTCGCACATAAGTCAGTACATGACCGACGCGGGGACCCGCATCAACGGGCCGGTGCAACCAGATCCATCTACGGATCAAGGAAACGCGCTCCAGCACTCAGCCAACACCAAATACCACAATCGTCTGAACGCCATGGCACAGCCAAATACAGGGGTGCCGCACACCCCGTATGTTTCACCGACGCGGTATTAGACCATGAATTTCCAGAAGGGTTCAAACCAGGCAGCATAGAGGCATACGATGGAGCCATAGACCCTGGTGTCTAGATCGAGGACTTCATCCTCCATATTCACATGGCCCGCGGAGACGATCTCCATGCCATCAAATACTTGCCCCTCAAGCTCAAAGGACCAACTCGGCACTGGCTGAAAAGCCTCCCCGAAAATTCCATCGGAAGTTGTAAGGAGCTCGAGGACACTTTCCGGACTAACTTTCAAGGGACTTATGTCCGACCTCCTAACGCTGATGATTTAAGTCATATAATTCAACAGCCCAGAGAGTCAGCCCGAAAGCTTTGGAACAGGTTTCTCACTAAGAAGAACCAAATTGTCGACTGTCCGGACGCTGAAGCCCTAGCAGCTTTCAAGCACAGATATGCCGAGAGGGGCTACAATCCGGACTACAAGATAGATGTTTCAGTTATTTTCCTCAGAGTTAAAGTAGGATGTTTTTTTACTATTAAACCCTTTTTTACTTACAGCTCGATGGAGGGCTGATCCCCTGGCGGACAATGTATGGCCGGGGTATCCCCTGGGCCAGGACCCTCTGGCGAAGATTTCTTCCCCCGTTTAGAGACTATTGTCTCCGGGCCTTCAGAGGCGGTCCTTTTCCTTCCTTGGGGAGAGGGAACCTTGGCTTCCTCTCCCTGGCTGTCCGCCTTCGCAGAGGCGTTAGACTCCTTCTTCCCACCTTTATCTTCCCCTGAGGGCGCTGGGTAAGGCGCAAGCTCCAACATCCGGGCTAGTACCGGATCCGGTGAGACCTCGGGGAGGGGGGCCGGACACCTGATCATCTTCGCCTTTGCTATCCAGTCCTAGTCAAAGAGCGATTTTTCAGAATAATGTTGTGATGAATAAAAATACAACGTGTTCGGCCACAGGGCGACTTACTTGGGTATCTGGACGATTGCAGCTCAGACCCGCGTCCTCGATGGAATCCGGACACATTGCTTGTGGTCCGAAGTACAATTTGTACATCTCCTCGAGCGTCATGCCGAGGAAGTGCTGAATAGCTCGCGGTCCCTCCGGATTGAATTCCCACAGACGGAGGGGACGACGTTTGCAGGGCAGGGTTCGACGAAGTAACATTACTTGCATTACTGTGACCAGACAAATATCTCTTTCAAGGAGATCTCGGATGCGGCTCTACAGTACGGGCACATCCATTGCTGGCCCCCAGTCCAGCCCCTTGTTGATCGAAGACGTTAGTCGTGGAGGGTGACCCGAGCGAAAGGCAGGGGCGCCACCCATTTGGTACCCCTGGGAGCTGTGACATAAAACCATTCTTGTTTCCATAAGCTGGACACCTCCTGGAAGGAACCCTCGGGCCATGGGGCATCAGCGCTTTTGCTTATTACGGCACCTCTGCACTCCGTGTGCCTCCCGTCGATCATCTTCGGCTCCACTTGAAAGGTCTTGAGCCATAGGCCGAAGTGAGGGGTGATGCGGAGGAAAGCTTCGCACACGATGATAAAAGAAGAGATGTGGAGAATAGAATCCGGAGCTAAATCATGGAAGTCCAGCCCGTAATAGAACATGAGCCCCCTCACGAAGGGATCCAGAGTGAGGCCTAGCCCTCGAAGGAAGTGAGATATGAACACGACGCTCTCGCCGGATTTGGGAGTAGGTATGACCTGTCCTTGAGCAGGCAGCCGGTGCGTGATCTCGCCGGTCAAAAACCTGGCCTCTCTTAACTTTTTGACGTCTTCCTTCGTGACGGAGGAGGGCATCCACCGACCTTGAGGGTTGGATCCGAACATGGCTGAAGGTCCGAAGCGCCTGACCTAAGCTTTGGGTGTTGGAACTCTAGGCGGGGGAGGGATTCGATTGAGTTCGAGGAATAAAAAGGGATAGGCCTTGGCCTCTTTATAAAGAGGGTGAATACCAAGTGTCCTCCTCGTGACCGTTTGGGACTTACCTACAATTGAGGAGTCATACCAGCGGGCACGATTGGGTTACCCACGCTCGTATTGATGAGAATCCCGTGATAAGGGGACACGATCTCTGCTTCGACAAGACGTGCCAAGGAAACCGCCTCGTGATGTGCGCCAAAGCTGGTCGAAAAACACGGTTCGATAATAACCAGGCCATGGCATGATGTCATGATATCAAATACGTCAGCAGGCCCGATTTGTGTAAATATTATTCTCTCTATGGTGGTAAGTGGAACTTGTTTTGCAGAGCCGGACACTGTCCTTGTGTTCAAGATCTTCTATGGAGTATTCGGAGGAGGAACCCGCCTTGCAATGCCGAAAACAAACTGTGCGCCGGACTCATCGTCATTGAAGCCTAGTTCAGGGGCTACTATGGGAGTCCTGGATTAGGGGGTATCTGGACAGCCGGACTGTTGGACTATGAAGATATAAGATTGAAGACTTCGGCTTGTGTCCGGATGGGACTCTCTTGGCATGGAAGGCAAGCTTGGCGATACGAATATGTAGACCTCCTCCAATTATAACCGACTCTGTGTAACACTAGCCCCCTCTGGTGTCTATATAAACTGGAGGGTTTAGTCCGTAGGACAACAACAATCATACCATAGGCTAGCTTCTAGGGTTTAGCCTCTACGATCTCGTGGTAGATCAACTCTTGTAATACTCATATCATCAAGATCAATCAAGCAGGAAGTAGGGTTTTACCTCCACCGTGAGGGCCCGAACCTGGGTAAACATTGTGTCCCTTGCCTCCTGTTACCATCCGCCTTAGACGCACAGTTCGAGACCCCCTACCCGAGATCCGCCGGTTTTGACACCGACAACCGCTCCACCACTTCCATGGCTGATGCTCGTCGAGCCCGTGCCGAGCGCCGAGCCTCTCTCGCCGCCCGCGTCGCCCAGACGACGCCCATCATCGGGCCTCCCCGTCGTTCTCCGTCACCCGCCGCCAACGCCGCCACCGACCCGGCAGGGAACGAGCAGCAAGGTTCGTCACTTCATGATGTCGCTTGAAGCTACGTCAGTATTTCCCCAAAGAGGAAGGGATGATGCAGCACAATGGTGGTAGGTATTTCCCTCAAAAATGAAACCAGCAGGAGAACCAAGCAACACAACGTAAACAACCCCTGCACACAAATAACAACACCTCGCAACCCGACGTATTAAACGGGTTGTCAATCCCTTTCGGGTAACAGCGCCAGAAACGGTGCGCAGACAGGAGAAAGTTGTAATAGATTAAATAAATAGATTGCAAATAAAATAAAGTGCAGCAAAGTATTTTTGTATTTTTGGTTTAATAGATCTGAAAATAAGTGCAAGAGAAAAGTAGATCGCAAAGGCAAATATATGAGAAAGAAGACCCGGGGGCCGTAGGTTTCACTAGTGGCTTCTCTCAAGAAAAATAGCAAACGGTGGGTAAACAAATTACTGTTGGGCAATTGATAGAACTTCGAATAATCATGACGATATCCAGGCAATGATCATTATATAGGCATCACATCCAAGATTAGTATACCAACTCCTGCCAGCATCTACTACTATTACTCCACACACCGACCGCTATCCAGCATGCATGTAGTGTGTTAAGTTCATGGAAAATGGAGTAATGCAATAAGAACGATGACATGATGTAGACAAGATCTATCTATGTAGAGATAGACCCCATCGTTTTATCCTTAGTAGCAACGATACATACGTGTTGTTTCCCTTTCTGTCACTAGGATCAAGCACTGTAAGATCGAACCCACTACAAAGCACCTCTTCCCATTGCAAGATAAATAGATCGAGTTGGCCAAACAAAACCCAAATATCGGTGAACAAATACGAGGCTATAAGCAATCATGCATATAAGAGATTAAAGAAACTCAAATAACTTTCATGGATATAACAAGATAGATCTGATCATAAACTCAAAGTTCATCGATCCCAACAAACACACCACAAAATAGTTACATTATATGTATCTCCAAGAGACCATTGTATTGAGAATTCAGCGAGAGAGAGGAAGCCAACGAGCTACTAACTACGGACCGGAAGGTCTACAAAGAACTACTCAAGCATCATCGGAGAGGCACCAATGGAGGCGGTGAACCCCATCCGAGATGGTGTCTAGATTGGATCTGGTGGTTTTGGACTCTACGGCGGCTGGATGAATATTTTGTCGACTCCCCTAGGGTTTCTGGAATATTGGGGTATTTATAGAGCAAAGAGGCGGTCCGGGGGCATCCGAGGTGGGCACAACCCACCAGGACATGCCTGGGCCTCCTGGCGCGCCGTGGTGGGTTGTGCCCCCCTCGGGGCACCCCCCGGCGCAGCCAGGGCCCATTATGTTCCTTCTGGTCCATAAAAAACCATCACGGAGTTTCATTGCATTTGGACTCCGTCTGATATTGATTTACTGCGATGTAAAAAACATGCAGAAAACAGCAACTGATGCTTGGCACTATGTCAATAGGTTAGTACCAAAAAATGATATAAAATTATTATAAAACATCCAAGATTGATTATATAACAACATGGAACAATCAAAAATTATAGATACGTTGGAGACGTAGCACTGCACCCCTCCGTGCGGAGGGACGGAGGCATCGCCACCCCATCGCTGACTCCGATCCGCTCGCCGTCCCAATCTCATCGTGGGCCCGCGGACGCGCAGGGTGTGCTGCTCATGGCGCGCGAGCTCCTGCGCTGCCTCCCCGTCGACGACCTCTACGAGGATTGGATGGACCGCCTCGCCGAGCTTGTCAGCGCCGTTGGGGGCTCTCCATCACTATCCCTCTCGCTACCGCGCCCGCCTCCCGCCGCGGGCGATGTAGCCCATGGAGCGCCTCCACCGCTTCCCCGTCAAGATGTCGTCCTCGGACCGAGATGCGCGGCCCCGCGGTGTGACCCATCATGGGGGGCGCCTGCACATGAAGAAAAAGTTGCCAGGAGGTCCAGCGGCCGCAAGAGGATGCTCCTGCACTCCCGGCACCACCACGTCAAGACCGCACGCCACTCCTGGCGGCGGCGCGTGTGTCCCAAGGCCAGGCTCCACCTCCAAGACAAGCTCCTGTGACCACCGCGGGTTGCTGCGCCTTCACCTTTGAGCTGCGCAGCATCGTCTGTCCGGGCAAGTTCAAGCCCGACCTGCCTCCGTGCTACGACGGCACCCCCGACCCCGCTGAGTTCCTACAGCTCTATGAGCTGAGCATCGAGACGGTCAACGGCGACGAAATGGTCATGGTGAATTGGTTTCCCATGGCTCTCAAGGACGGCGCGCGCTCGTGGCTCCTGAACCTGCCCGCAGGATCAATCTCCTCCTGGGGTGATATGCGCGAGCATTTTGTCGTCAACTTCCAGGGTACTCGCGACCGCCCGCCTGCTGCGGGTGACCTGCGTAGCATCAAGCAGTTGTCGGGGGAAGCCCTGCAGAAGTACATCCAGCCCTTCAACAGCGTTCGCCTCAAGATCCCCAAGGTGACGGACGAGGCCATCATCTCAGCATTCTCTGATGGCGTCCGCGATGTCAAGATGAAGGAGGAGCTCGCCATCCACGAGGACCTGTGCACGGCCCTGGAGATGTTCAACATGGCGACCAAGTGCGCAAGAGCTGAGGAAGGGCGCCTCTCCCTCGTTGAGCTTGTAGCTGCCGACCCAAAAGACAAGAAGGCCAAGACCAAGGACGTGAAGCGCAAGGGGGTGGCCGTGCTCGAGGCTGAGCCGGAGATGAAGCGCGGCTGCGACCACCCAGAGTCATCCAAGGCCAGCCGCCCGTTCTGTGCCTTCCACAACGTACACAACCACAACACCAATGACTGTCAAGAGCTCAAGGCCATCCGCGACGGGCGCTTTGGTCGACGCCCCGAGTGCAACGACCGAGGCTACGGCCGCGGAGGAGGCAAAAGTGGAGGGCGTTGGGACGACCGTGGCCCCAGCCAGGAGTGGCATGACCAGCCTCGTGAGGACCGCTGGCAACGCCAGCCTCGCGAGTGTGACGCCCCCGATTCAATCGTACACTAATCATGCACGCAAACGTGTACGATCAAGATCAGGGACTCACGGGAAGATATCACAACACAACTCTAAAAACATAAATAAGTCATACAAGCATCATAATACAAGCCAGGGGCCTCGAGGGCTCGAATACAAGTGCTCGATCATAGACGAGTCAGCGGAAGCAACAAAATCTGAGTACAGACATAAGTTAAACAAGTTTGCCTTAAGAAGGCTAGCACAAACGGGGATACAGATCGAACGAGGCGCAGGCCTCCTGCCTGGGATCCTCCTAACTACTCCTGGTCGTTGTCAGCGGGCTGCACGTAGTAGTAGGCACCTCCAGTGTAGAAGGAGTCGTCGTCGACGGTGGCGTCTAGATCCTGGGCTCCATCGACTGATTGCAGCAATCGGGTAAAGAGATGGGGAAAAGGGATAACAAGGCAACCGTGAGTACTCATCCAAAGTACTCGCAAGCAAGGAGCTACACTACATATGCATGGATATATGTGTAAGGGGCCATATCAGTGGACTGAACTGCAGAATGTCGGAATAAGAGGGGGATATCTAATCCTGTCGAAGACTACGCTTCTGGCAGCCTCCGTCTTGCAGCATATAGAAGAGAGTAGACTGAAGTCCTCCAAGTAGCATCGCATAGCATAATCCTACCCGGCGATCCCCTCCTCGATGCCCTGTTAGAGAGCGATCACCAGGTTGTATCTGGCACTTGGAAGGGTGTGTTTTATTAAGTATCCGGTTCTAGTTGTCATAGGGTCAAGGTACAACTCCGGGTCGTCCTTTTACCGAGGGACACGGCTATTCGAATAGATTAACTTCCCTGCAGGGGTGCACCACATAGCCCAACACGCTTGATCCCATTTGGCCGGACACACTTTCCTGGGTCATGCCCGGCCTCGGAAGATCAACACGTCGCAGCCCCACCTAGGCACAACAGAGCGGTCAGCACGCCGTTCTAAACCTAAGCACGCAGGGGTCTAGGCCCATAGCTCTGAGCACACCTGCACGTTGCGAACGCGGCCGGAAGCAGACCTAGCCTAGTGGCGTTCCAGTCCAATCCGACGCGCGCCACTCAGTCGCTGACGTCACGAAGGCTTTGGCTGATACCACGACGCCGGGATACCCATAACTACTCCCGCGTAGATGGTTAGTGCGTATAGACCAAATGGCCAGACTCAGATCGAATACCCAGATCTCATTAAGCGTGTTAAGTATCCGCGAACGCCGACCAGGGCCAGGCCCACCTCTCTCCTAGGTGGTCTGAACCTGCCCTGTCGCTCTGCCACAAAGTAACAGTCGGGGGCCGTCGGGAACCCAGGCCCACCTCTACCGGGATGGAGCCACCTGCCCCTTCAGCCCCATCTCCGTACAGTATCACAGGTAATGTAACAGTGTAAAGTATATAGCATATGCCCGTGATCACCTCCCAAAGTGATCACGGCCCAGTAGTATAGCATGGCAGACGGACAAGAGTGTAGGGCCACTGATGGAACACTAGCATCCTATACTAAGCAGTAGGATAGCAGGTAAAGGTAACAATAGTAGTAGCAAGGACAGGCTATGCAGCAGTATAGGATTAACTGAAAGCAGTAACATGCTACACTACTCTAATGCAAGCAGTAGAGAAGAATAGGCGATATCTGGTGATCAAAGGGGGGGGGCTTGCCTGGTTGCTCTGGCAAGAGAGAGGGGTCGTCGGTGACGTAGTCGACCACAGGGGCATCAGCATCGTCACGGGGTCTACCGAAGAGAAGAGGGGGGAGAAACAGTAAATACATAGCAAGCAAGTGCATAGCAAGACAACAGGCAAAGCTAGACGTGTCTAACGCGGTATGAGGTGATACCGGTGAAGGAGAAAAACATCCGGGAAAGTATCCCCGGTGTTTCGCGTTTTTGGGCAAAGGAGCCGGAGGGGGAAAGTTTGCGAGTTTGATATGTTAGGGGTGCGTGGCGGACGAACGGGCTGCGTATCCGGGTTCGTCTCGTCGTTCTGAGAAACTTTCATGTACAAAGTTTTTCCATCGGAGTTACGGATTATTTTATATTAATTTAAAAAGCTTTAATCTATTTTGGAATTAACAGATTTTAATTAATTATAAAAGTTAATTATTGGGTCAGCGTGACATCAACATGATGTCAGTAGGTCTACAGGTTGACTAGGTCAACCCTGGCACGTGGGGCCGTTCGTCATAGTCTCAGGTTAATTAAACATGATTAAATAATTAACTAAATGATTAGGTTAATCTAATACAAAATTAATTAAGTTAAGTATTTAATTAGTTAAATAATTAATATTTTTTTACTCTTCTTTTTTTCTAATGTTCAGGGGCTGGGGCCCCGCTGTCATTGGCCCCAGGGGCTAACGGGCGCATGGGCGAAACGGCAGCGGGCGCCAGCCGGGCGACGGGCGACGGGCGCCAGCCCGCAGGGGTGCTCGCCTAGGATAGCCGCGAGGCGGGGCTGACGGGGAGCCGGCGCCAGGGGCGGAGGCGGAGCGGTTGGGGGCGACGGCGGCAAAGAACACCGGCAGGCGAGCATCGATAGGTGGCGGGGGAGGCGCGGTCAGGCGAAGCAGTGTAGCAGCGGGGCGGGGCGTATGGGCGCGCGTGGACAGGCACCGGGCGCGGCGGGGCTAGCGGCGATGGCGAGCGCGGGCCGCGGAGCCATGGCCCTGGGCAGACGAGGCCCAGGCGGCGCGTAGGCGGGACTACAGAGGGCGGAGGAGGCCACGACGACGGGCGCGCGCGGAGGAGCTCGTCGGGGCGGTCGGGAGCGGCGACGTGCAACAGAGAGGGGAGAGGGAGGGAGCTCACTGGGTTCGTAGGGTTAAGGGCAGTGGGGCGCGAGGTGGAGGTCGGCGACGTGCGCCGGAGGGGAGGCAGTCTGGCGAGGAAGTCCGGCGAAGGCGCTCCGGGACGTCGGCGTCTGGAGTGGTGGGGCGATGGCGTGCGATGACTCGGGGCGGGGCCGGCCGTCAAAGGACGGAGAGAGGAGTCGCTGGGTGGAGGCGATGGCTCCACGGCTCGCCGGAGCGAGGGGGAATGGCAACGTTGCGGCAAGAGGTCGGGGACGGGGACGGGCCCCGATCTAGATCGGATCAGGGGAGAGGGTGGTGACGTGAGGGGGGAAAGTGGGGGGGGGAGCGAGTGGGGTGGAGCGGGTGTCGGTGCTAGGTCACAGGGAGGGGGAGGCCTAGTAGGCCAGGGAGTGCAGGGGTGGGTCGGCTAGGCCGGCCGGTTGGGGCCCAAGGGGGCGGTGGCCAGCTGGGCCAGTCGGCCCAGTTGAGGGGGGAGGGGCTTGCTTTCTCTCTTTTTTTTGGTTAGTTTGTTTTCTGTTTTGTATTTTCTCTTATTTATTTTCTTTTCCGTTTTCTTTTAGTTACACATTAATTTTAGTTTAGTAAAATATGACAATAGCCCCTAAAGTAATGTTCCAGAATAACCCACTGTCATGAAAAGTTTTTACCCTGAATTAAAATAGTTTAGCAATTTATAAAATACCAAAGGCATTTATATAATTGATTTTGCTACTGTTTAAATCATTTTAGAGTATTTGAATATTTTATAAAAGTGTAGTACCTCCGCCATAATTACCTATCCATTATTTGGCTCACTCCAAACATTTTAGTTTTAATATTGAAAACTTTTATTGTTTGACTTGATTTTGAATTCGAAATTGAATCGGTTTCGAACCAACGTGAGTTTAGCAACAGTAATCGTGGTGACGTGGCACCATTAGTAGAGGGTTACTGTGGCTTGATTATCCGGGCGTCACAGCGAGGGCGCCTGGAGAGATCAACCTCGTGAGGACCGTCCTCAGGGCAATGCCGGCCTCCCTCCGCTGCCACCACCACCAAGGAGGAACGAAGACCACCACAAGGACGAGGTGACTGGGGGCTTCCAGGAACCTCGCGCCATCGCCTGCATCTTGCGTGGCGCTCAAGCCCCAGCCTCCCAGCGCATCTTCAAGCAGTTCACCCGCGAGGTGAATGCGGCCCTCCCCAGGCTCGAGGCCACACGCCCGCTTAGGTGGTCCAAGTGCACCATCACCTTCAGCTTGTCCGACCATCTCAAGTGCGCGGCAACTGCCGACGCCCTCCCGATGCTCTGCTCGCCCGTCATCAGCAATGTCCTTGTCACCAAGACCCTCATCGATGGCGGTGTGGGGCTCAATGTTTTGTCCATCGAGACGTTTGACCGCCTCCAAGTGCCATATGATCAGCTGCAGCCCACCAAGCCCTTTCAGGAGTGAACGATGGCTCAACCACTCCAATAGGGCAGATCCGCCTCCCTTTTACCTTTGACCAGCGTGACAACTAATGCACCAAGCTCATCAACTTTGACGTCGCCCACATCCGTCTGCCGTACAATGCCATCCTTGGATATCCGGCCCTGGCCAAGTTCATGGCGGTGACCCACCACGGTTACAACATCCTCAAGATGCCAGGGAACCACGACATCATCACGATCGCTTGCGAGGAGAAGGCTGTGGCAATTGAAGACCCAGACAACGAAGGCGCCATCTACCCTCCAGAGGTGGTCCCCAAGAAGTAGAAGCAGCTGCTCCGCCAAGAGCCTCAGGAGAGCGGTGTCTCCAGCGGCACCACCTCAGGACCTATACCCATGGATGGGGCGCCTCCCTCTCTTGCATAGGAAGGCGCGCTCGGCGCCCTCCTCAGGCTGGGCTCGGGGCTCTCTTCTGGAGGACCTCTGATTTAGCCAACGTCACGAGGGAGGCGCTCGGGCACCACAGTGATGCATGCTTCATCACACGCCTCCCTCACGAGGGCACCAGGCACGGGGTGCCAGGTGGTCAGGAGTTCATCACCAAGATGACCGAGGAGCCATGCGCGGCGACCGGTGCCCACCACATGGCGCAACTCCTTGTCTTGGTGAGGACGACGAGCTACGCGTCTGCGTCAACATCCCAAGGCACAATAAGGCCACATCCCAGGAGCATTTCTGGCCTTCGCGCGTTGGTCGATGCGAGGGCCCACCTCATAGCTATGTTCGCATGCCATTCGGCTTGCCGAACACGGCTGTTACCATCCAGCGTCGCCCGCGGAGTATTCTGGCGGCTCAGGAGGCCAGGCGTCAGGCGGTCCAGGCAGAGATGGCGATGGTTCCTCGCGAGCCTCCGGGACCTCCAGAGCCTCCCGAGGTTCAGGACCTAGGCGGCTTGTGAGGAGCAACTCCTCCAGCGCGCGTCTTCAGCTGCTTCAACATCCCTCCAACAACGGTGCCAGGTGACTCTTTCCGGTTCATTCAGTTGGGGGTGCCCCTCGGGCTGCATTATCCCCATGTCGCATGGGCCTGTCCCTGCGACGTGTATCCTTTGCATCATTAATTTACTCTGTTGGGGGTGCCCCTCGGGCTGCATCATCCCCAGGCCGCATGGGTCCGTCCCTATGACATGTATCGTTCTTGCATTTATCTAAACTAGTTTGCCTCCTTCCATGAGTTGCTTCGTGATTATTATATGCCTGTCTAGTACATCGATACCATGAATGTCATACGCCCTTGCAAGCCCACCCACGACCGCCTCATGATTATTAAGAACTGGCATGATGTCTGTGCTCGGGTTCGTCCCTGCAGCGTCGCTAAACCCAAGAGGCTGAGCTCTGGCTCGCGGGCCAGCTCCCGTGTACGTCACCTCCCATGGCCCTTGGTGCCTTATTCTCGCATGAGCTAATCATGGCCGGACGAGCCAGGGCGCGTGACCCAGTGCCTCGCCACCACGGGAGCCGCACGCCGGTTGTCTTTCTTCAGGATTTTTCGCATGAGAAGACTAGACATGGCATCTGTGCTCGGGTCCATCCCTGCAGCGTGGATAAACCCGACGACTGAGCTCTGTCTGGCGGGCCGGCCCCATTCACGTCACCTCCTGAGGTCGTTGGTGTTTGTCCTTCTCCTGTGATCACCTCAGGAGATTCATTCGGTGCAGGTTGTCTAACCATCTCGCAGGACCACCGCAGCTGCCAAGAATCAAATTCAGGCGCAACCGCCTTGAGGTAGGGCCTCGTGAGTCCCGCGCTAGCTCACGAGTGCCCAGACACACCTCGTCTTGCCCTGCCGTGCATGCCATGTGTCAGGGCGGGGTTGTACACGCCCCGGGGGCTCCACTCAGAGGGAGCCCCAACCCACACACCAGTGGAAGCACCATGCTCTGCGCTGGCAGTCGACACGGTCGAGGAGCGGCTATGCCCATGCAAGTGCGGAAGCGCTGTGCTCTGCGCTGGGGATAAACAACTGGGGGCAGCCCCATGGCCGCATCAACCTCAGGCAGCCACCAGGCTCCGTGTCCAGCCTGATCACAACACTTTCCCGTCGGGAGAGTCGCGCGAGGGTGCTGGGCACGGGGGCTACGCTCAGGTCGCGCCTAGCGTACGACAACCTACCAGGTCCCTCGGACCTGGTCATCGCGCGCCCCTCCCGAGCGGGACCTCGGCGAGGATAGGTATGGGGGTGTGTTTGTACGTCAAGGGGGACTCCCGAGCATCGTGACTCAGGAGCCTAACTGGTCACGTAGCCCCTCACCCCTTGGTCTCGTCCTCATGATCCGGACGACCCAATGGTGATACGTCTCCAACGTGAGTTTCGGAACAAACGTAATCCAGAGGACTTGGAGTGGACTTCAAGAAAGAAGCGAGGAGGCCACGAGGTCGGGAGGCGTGCCTGCACCCTGGGGCGCCCCCACCCTCATGGGCCCCTCGCAGCTCCACCGACCTACTTCTTCCTCCTATATATACCCATATACCCCGAAAACATCGAGGAGCACCACGAAACCCTATTTCCACCGCCGCAACCTTCTATACCCGTGAGATCCCATCTTGGGGCCTTTTACGGTGCTCCATCGGAAGGGGAATCGATCATGGAGGGCTTCTACATCAACACCATGGCCTCTCCGATGACGTGTGAGTAGTTTAGCTCAGACCTTCGGGTCCATAGTTATTAGCTAGATGGCTTCTTCTCTCTCTTTGGATCTCAATACAAAGTTATCCTCGATCTTCTTGGAGATCTATTCAATTTAACTCTTTTTGCAGTGTGTATGTCGAGATCCGATGAATTGTGGGTTTATGATCAAGATTATCTATGAACAATATTTGATTCTCCTCCGAATTATTTTATGTATGATTTGTTATCTTTGCAAGTCTCTCGAATTATCAGTTTGGTTTGGCCTACTAGATTGATCTTTCTTGCAATGGGAGAAGTGCTTAGCTTTGGGTTCAATCTTGTGGTGTCCTTTCCCTGTGACAGCAGGGGCAGCAAGGAACGTATTGTATTGTTGCCATCGAGGATAAAAAGATGGGGTTTATGTCATATTGCTTGAATTTATCCCTCTACATCATGTCATCTTGCCTAATGCGTTACTCTGTTCTTATGAACTTAATACTCTAGATGGATGCTGGATAGCGGTCAATGTGTGGAGTAATAGTAGTAGATGCAGAATTGTTTCGGTCTACTTGTCGCAACCGTGATGCCTATATACATGATCATGCCTAGATATTCTCATAACTATGCACTTTTCTATCAATTGCTCGACAGTAATTTGTTCACCCACCGTAATACTTATGCTATCTTGAGAGAAGCCACTAGTGAAACCTATGGCCCCCGGGTCTATTTTCCATCATATTAATCTCCCGTCAACTAGCTATTTCTGTCGCCATTTATTTTGCAATCTTTACTTTTAATCTTTGTCATAAAAATACCAAAAATATTATCTTATCATCTCTATCAGATCTCACTTTTGCAAGTGGCTGTGAAGGGATTGACAACCCCTTTATCGCGTTGGTTGCAAGGTTCTTATTTGTTTGTGTAGGTACGAGGGACTTGCATGTGGCTCCTACTGGATTGATACCTTGGTTCTCAAAAACTGAGGGAAATACTTACGCTACTTTCCTGCATCACCGTTTCCTCTTCAAGTGAAAACCAACGCGTGCTCAAGAGGTAGCAAAAAGGATTTCTGGCGCTATTGCCAGGGAGTCTACGCACAAGTCAAGACATACCAAGTACCCATCACCAACTCTTATCCCTCGCATTACATTATTTGCCATTTGCCTCTCGTTTTCCTCTCCCCCATTTCACCTTCGCCGTTTCATTCTCCCTCTCTTTCTGTTCGCCTCTTTTTCGCTTGCTTCTTGTTTGCTTGTGTGTTGGATTGCTTGCTTGTCACGATGGCTCAAGATAATACTAAATTGTGTGACTTTTCCAATACCAACAACAATGATTTTATTATCACCCCGATTGCTCCTATTACCGATGCTAAATCTTGTGAAATCAATGCTGCCTTGTTGAATCTTGTCATGAAAGATTAATTCTCCGGCCTTCCTAGTGAAGATGCCGCTACCCATCTAAACATCTTTGTTGATTTGTGTGATATGCAAAAGAATAAAATGTGGATAATGATATTGTTAAATTGAAGTTATTTCCTTTTTCGCTTAGAGATCGTGTTAAAGCTTGGTTTTCGTCTTTGCCTAAAAATAGTATCGATTCTTGGAATAAGTGCAAAGATGCTTTTATCTCTAAGAGTTTTCCTCCCGCTAAGATCATCTCTCTTAGAAACGGTATTTTGAATTTTAAGCAACTTGATCATGAACATGTTGCACAAGCTTGGGAGAGGATGAAATTAATGATACGTAATTGCCCTACACATGGTGTGAATTTATGGATGATCATACAAAAATTTTATGCCAGATTGAATTTTGCTTCTAGAAATCTTTTAGATTCGGCCGCAAGAGGCACTTTTATGTAAATCACTTTAGGAGAAGCTACGAAACTCCTAGATAATATTATGGTTAATTATCCTCAATGGCACACTGAAAGATCTACTAGTAAAAAGGTGCATGCAACTGAAGAGATTAATGTTTTGAGTGGAAAGATGGATGAACTTATGAAATTGTTTGCTAATAAGAGTGCTTCTTCTGATCTCAATGATATGCCTTTGTCTACTTTGATTGAGAATAATAATGAATCTATGGATGTGAATTTTGTTGGTAGGAACAATTTTGGTAACAACGCTTATAGAGGAAACTTTAATCCTAGGCCGTATCCTAGTAATTCCTCTAATAATTATGGTAATCCCTACAACAACTCTTATGGAAATTTTAATAGGATGCCCTCTTACTTTGAGACTAGTGTTAAAGAATTTATGATTTCTCAAAAGAATTTCAATGCTTTGCTTGAAGAAAAATTGCTTAAGGTTGATGAGTTGGCTAGGAGCGTGGATAGAATTTCTCTTGATGTTGATTCTTTGAAACTTAGATCTATTCCACCTAAGCATGATGTCAATGAGTCTCTCAAATCTATGAGAATTTGCATTGATGAGTGCAAAAAAAGAACCGCTAGGATGCGTGTTAAAAAAGATTGCTTTGTGAAAGCATGTTCTTCTAGTTTTCATGATAATAAGGATGAATATCTAAAAGTGATTGATGTGTCTCCTGTTAAATCTTTGTTTTGCAATATGAATCTTGATAATGATGGGACTGGAGATGAGTCAACTTTAGTTAAAAGGCGTCCCAATGATTCGGAGTTTTTAGATCTTGATGCAAAAATTGGTAAAAGTGGGAATGAAGAGGTCAAAACTTTACATAGCAATGAACCCACTATTTTGGATTTAAAGGAATTTAATTATGATAATTGTTCTTTAATAGATTGTATTTCCTCGTTGCAATTCGTGCTATATTCTCCGCATGCTTATAGTCAAAATAAGGCTTTTACCAAACATATCGTTGATGCTTTAATGCAATCCTACGAAGAAAAGCTTGAATTAGAAGTTTCTGTCCCTAGAAAACTTTATGATGAGTGGGTACCTACTATTAAAATTAAAATTAAAGATCATGAATGCTATGCTTTGTGTGATTTGGGTGCTAGTGTTTCCATGATTCCAAAAACTTTGTGTGATGTGTTAGGTTTCCATGAATTTGATGATTGTTCTTTAAACTTGCACCTTGCGGATTCCACCATTAAGAAACCTATGGGAAGAATTAATGATGTTATTATTGTTGCAAATAGGAATTATGTGCCCTTATATTTCATTGTTCTTGATATAGATTTCAATCCTTCATGTCCTATTATTCTTGGTAGACCTTTCCTTAGAACGATTGGTGCAATTATTGATATGAAAGAAGGGAATATTAGATTCCAATTTCCGTTAAGGAAAGACATGGAACACTTTCCTAGAAAGAAAATTAAATTACCTTATGAATCTATTATGAGAGACACTTATGGACTGCATGCCAAAGATGATAATACCTAGATCTATCCTTGCCTTTATGCCTAGCTAGGGGCGTTAAGCGATAGCGCTTGTTGGGAGGCAACCCAATTTTATTTTTGTTTCTCAATTTTTGTTTATGTTTAGCAATAAATCTTTGATCTAGCCTATGGTTAGATGTGTTATCATGTTTTAATTAGTGTTTGTGCCAAGTAGAACCTTTGGGAAGACTTGGGTGAAGTCTTTTTGATCTTGTTGTAAAAAAACAGAAACTTTAGTGCTCACGAGATTAGCTACAACTTTTTACTGGAGAGTTCTATTTAGTTGATTCTTTTTGAAGATGATTAATAGACAAATTACTCACGTACAGAATTTTATTTTATAATTTTTTGAGTTCCATAACTATACGTTGGATACAGATTACTACATACTGTTCTGTTTTTGACAGATTCTTTTTTTCGTGTGTTGTTTGCTTATTTTGATGAATCTATGGCTAGTATCGGAGGTTATGAACCATAGAGAAGTTGGAATACCGTAGGTTTAACACCAATATAAATAAAGGCTGAGTTCGTTACAGTACCTTAAGGTGGTGGTTTGTTTTCTTTCGCTAACGGAGCTCATGAGAATTTCTGTTAAGTTTTGTGTTGTGAAGTTTTCAAGTTTTTGGGTAAAGATTTGATGGATTATGGAACAAGGAGTGGCAAGAGCCTAAGCTTGGGGATTCCCAAGGCACCCCAAGGTAAAATCCAAGGAAAACCAAAAGCCTAAGCTTGGGGATGCCCCGGAAGGCATCCCCTCTTTTGTCTTCGTCCATCGGTAACTTTACTTGATGCTATATTTTTATTCACCACATGATATGTGTTTTGCTTGGAGCGTCTTGTATGATTTGAGTCTTTGGTTTTTAGTTCACCACAATCATCCTTTCTGTACACAACTTTTTGGGAGAGACACACATGAATCGGAAATTATTAGAATACTCTATGTGCTTCACTTATATCTTTTGAGCTAAACAATTTTGCTCTAGTGCTTCACTTATATCTTTTTAGAGCACGGTGGTGTTTTTATTTTATAGAAATTGTTTATCTCTCATGCTTCACTTATATTATTTTGAGAGTCTTTTAGAACAGCATGGTAATTTGCTTTGGCTATAAAATTAGTCCTAATATGATAGGCATCCAAGATGGATATAATAAAAACTTTCATATAAGTGCCACTACTAGGAAAAGGCATGCTAGTGGCGCACCGGATTTGCCTTCTAATGGCGCACTGCTGGTGCGCCACTGGCATCACGCCATTAGAATTAAATTCTAATGGCGCACCACTGGTGCGCCATTAGTATCTGGTGTTCTAATGGCGCACCACTGGTGCGCCATTAGAGTGCCTCCCAGGGGGCCATATGTACCCATGTGCTTTGGCACTCTAATGGCGCACCGGCAGCCAATGCGCCATTAGTGTGATGATCACAATGCGCCATTAGTGTCTTGTGCGCCATTAGTGTGAATATTAGATTTTTTTGCTTTTCTGATTTTTGCACAGGTTACAAAAAATATTATGGGACAGAATATAGACAGCAGCACAGAGCAACATCAGATTCATCAAATACAATAGTCTCCGAATACAATTCATCATATTAGTCTCCGAATTCAAAAGACCGGACAAAGATAAAACATTACAAGTCTCAAGACCATGAGTATCGAGTTTGCCTTCACATTACAAGTCGATATCGATCATCTAAACTACCATCACATAGAAGAGAGCTGTGGTCATCACGATGAGCATCATCGCGATCAAACTAGTCTTCATCCGGTTCCTCCAACGCTCCCTCCTCTCTCCCGCTAGATAGCGGGCGTATCTAGATTCGGCCTCCGCCCTAGTGGTGTACCCTTTGTAACTGTTACCGCTGAAACGGTGAACCTGTCTCCGACACTCCTCCCAGTCATCGTAGACTCCGGGAAACTTACCCTTGTACACGACATACGACGGCATCTCTATGCACAAGCCAAACAACAGACAATACATAAGCAATATGTAAGTATGCAACAAAAGGATCGGAAGAGAAAAGCAAGACATTAATAGCACGATTCATAGTCCTACTAATAAATAGCATCGATTACATCTAAGTTGAACAACTGTCCAAACCAAAGAGACATACGAATTCATTAAAGTTTAATTACAACATGAGCCAATCAATGTTTCAGAACTACACATCACTACTTTCGACTCGACTCATCGGGCAGGAGCGTGGGTGAAGCCGCCGTCTGTCGTGACGGTCATGAAATCACGGTCGTTGTCACCCTGCATTTGTAGCGTTTCATGTATCTCACTGTTGGACGGTTGATATCTGAGGAAGAACTGTCCCGCGGTATGAAGGACATCTTGATGGATGATGTCCGCAAACTCCGACTGGATGCGAAAGAATTCTTGTCTGAGGTCCGCGTCCTGGACTGCCGACAAGCTCGCGGCCCAATCTTTGAGATTATCTGGTAGCAGAAGGTGATGATGCTCCCTTACGATCGCCCGCATGTGATGGAGGGCATAGTAGGCATCCTTCTGACCGCCAGGCGGCTGCTTGACGCAGCAGAACTTCGTATTGTGTGAGAACATGTG
Organism: Aegilops umbellulata; assembly: GCA_032464435.1. Taxonomy (NCBI): domain Eukaryota; kingdom Viridiplantae; phylum Streptophyta; class Magnoliopsida; order Poales; family Poaceae; genus Aegilops; species Aegilops umbellulata. The sequence goes on from CP136060.1 coordinate 101,737,702, forward strand.
CTTGCCGTACTTACGAACTGGCCTGGTGAAGGTGCCTCCAGATTTGGCGTAGCCGGGGAGAACATCATCAAGAACTTTCTTGACATTTGTGTAGTCTATCTTGGAGTTACGGTTCGGGTCGAAATACGTGGCCATGGAATATTTCGGGCTTAAGAGGATGAGTGTGCAATGTGTGTTACTGCATAGAACATGGAATGTTAGAAAAAAAAGAACGATCGAAATCTAAGAAATCATATGTTACGGGGCGGTTAAGGGATGACTTACTCGGGAAAGTAAGCCACAAGGAAGTTATCCTTATCTGCGTTTGCCAGAATGACGCCTTCGAGGTGTGAACTCGCAACTTGGCGGTCCCCAGCGCTGCTCAAGTGCTTGGCACGCATGTAGAAGGGGTCGACTATCACGATGTCCGGGGTCTTGTCTCTAATGACCCGCATCTGCATGCTCAGCGAAAATAGCCGAACGAAGGTGTAGTGCAGCGGATGAAGGTTAAACATAGCAAAGATGTCATCAAACTGCAGGACGATCATACCCCCGATGTCGCCATCCTCAAAGCCCTTGCGCTCTGGCACCTTGGCCACGAAAACCGGGTTTGTCGACACCGAGGCACCCTAAAAGCCTAAGCTTTCATCATTTAGGGTTTGTCGACGCCGAGGCACCCTAAAAGCCTAAGCTTTCATCATTTAGGGTTTGTCGACGCCGAGGCACCCTAAAAGCCTAAGCGTACATCATTTAGGTTCTCATCGACACCGAGGCATCCGGGGCAGCCAAGTTAAGTTTTCGTCATTTAGGGTTTATCAATGCCGAGGCACCCTAGGTTGGGCCTAATCACTTGGCACTAATCACTTGGCTCCATTGCCACCTATGGTTTAATACAGCAAGAATAAAGGGGCAGTTGATCCTACTTAATTAAGTACTAAGATACCCCGGCCCATGCATTAGTAGCAAGTACCTCATATGTCCGATTTTTAGCAAAGTCATGCTAAAATTCACGGAAAATTTCAGCATGACCTTTGCTGAAAATAGGACATATGGAGTACCCGAATTTGCCGGAACGGAAGTTAATCGAAATTCCGGCAAACTCAAGGGCCTCTCGGGGTACCTGCAAAATCATCACGGCACGAAGGGCCTCTCAAGGGCCTCAAGCAGCAGCGGCGTCTCCCAGGACCCCATTTTTTTGCTAAATTTCTTTGAGCAACAATCAGAGCAGAAAATTCAGCATATTTCTATACAACAGCACTGTAAAGATGAAGAACAGTTCTACAGCAGCCCATTTATATACAATAGCATCTTTGGTCATACCAATTTCTGAAACAATTCAAAGATGAAGAAATTAACTATGTATAGTTTATTCTTTTTGTACCAGGAACTATTTTAGTTTATTATTTATTGTACCAGGGAGGAATATAACAATCTTTTTTGGTATATATCCTAGTTATAATACTACAGGAAAGGAGGATCATCATACACATATATATGTGCATAAAAATCGTAAAATAATCACTTGAAACCTGATCACTCGGACCACACCACATGCCATAGCATACATAGTACATAGAGTTGACAATTCAGTTGCAATCATGTAGTAATGGATTGTTCTACCTAGCAGGTTGTTGGAAATGGATTGTTCTACCTAGCAGATTGTACCAGGTTGTTGGAAACCTGAATTACTGTCATTTAACAGTAAACTGAATTTTAAACTGAGTACTGGAGTAAGCTTGCTGGAGTACAAATTTATGCATTAGTTCATATATTTTGAAATACCTACTGCTATGAGCTATGTCAACAGGGCTACTCCAGTGCACATCACTGCCCAGAGCAAACTGAAACCCACTCTTCTCTCTCTACCCAACGGGCTAATCTATATGAATGCAGTTTTATCAACGGGCCATATATCGATAAGAACGATTGTTGCTGCCTATGAAGCACAACACAGATGTATGGCATGAACAAATTCAATCTACAATGAGACTGAAGCATCTAGAAGATCAAAGTAATCATGTCAAATTGCAAAAAAATCATTTGTTTAAGAATGTTTGGCACTTTAACTAGAATCATGCATTGGTGCAAAGTTGCTCCTGTACACTATAACATCTGAAAGATGGAGATCACAGAGTTGCATCTAAAAGATGGGTTGGATCGAGGAAAAAAATGGGGGCGAGGGGGAAGATGGAATCGGGGGCTCTGTACCTGCGGCGGCTGCGGCTGGAGGACGGCGCCGTGGACGAACTCGAGGGCGGGGGCACCGGGTGCTCCTCTCGTTGATGGGGGAGGGGAGAGGCTAGAGGAAAACCCTAGCCGCCAAGCGCACGAGTGCTGCAGCTAGGTGGAGTAACCTCTGCCGGAGACGACGGAGCAGGTGGCCGACGTCGTGGTTGGTGAGGAGCAGGTGGCCGGCGTCGTGGTTGGTGAGGAGAGCGCGAGGAAGAGCGCCCCGTCCGAGGAGGTGGTTGGTGCCTTGGCGGCCGGCGGCGGCGGAGGCCTGGAGGATGTGGAAGAAGGCGCAGACGGCGAGGAGGAGTCCGGCGAGGGTCGGGGCGGCTGGGTTGGGGGCGCGGGGGCGCGGGGGCGGCGGGGGTGGAGTCCGGTGAGGGTCGGGGCGACGGCGTCGTGGGTCGGGGCGGCGCGCGGGTGGATCTGGTGGCGAGGGAGAGACGGTCGAAGGGGACCTGGCGAGAGAGAGGGAGGATAGCTAGGGGGAGGGTTCTAATGGCGCACCGTCCAGTCGTGCGCCATAAGTATGACTATTCTAATGGCGCACCACCCCTCGGTGCGCCATTAGAATTTTGTTTTAATCTAGCCCACTAACCATATCTACAACCTAACCCTATCTACAACAGAACCCAGCCACTAGCCCGACTGGTCAGCACGCAGCGCACACCAGGAGGTCCTGGGTTCGATTCCTAGGCTCCCCAATATTTTTTATGCATTTTAAATGCTGTTTTTTGTATTTATTTGTGTTTAAATATGTTCAAACTTGTTTAAATCATAACAGTAATATTTTTTATACAGTAATAATTTTTTTAAAAATATGTTCAAATTTGTTACTTGAAAATATCATCAGCGGCGGCGGTGGAGCGGGGGAGGGTGCGGGGGGTGCCCGTTGGCGGCGGTGGAGCGGGGGAGGGTGCGGGGGGCCGGGTGCTCGTCGGCGGCGGTGGAGCGGGGGAGGGTTGCGGTGGGTTGTCGGCGGTGGTGGAGCTAGCGGGGGAGGGTGCGGGTGGGATCGAGATGGAGGGGGATCGAGATCGAGATGGAGGGGGAATCGAGATCGAGATGGAGGGGGATCGAGATCAAGTGTCCTCATGAATTTAAAAAGTGCCCATGAAATTTAAAAATATTCATGATATCAAAAAGTGCCCATGAAATACAATCGAGAAATTAAGACTACGATTTAAATACAATCGATCTTAGCTAGCTATCTGTTCACAATCTTTTTGCCCTTCTTGTTCGCAAATGGAGTTCTTCTGTGGAACAGACGTCCTTTAGGTAGGGTGGTCCTGCTTCTTCTTGTGGTGTGTGCTGCTACTTCATTGTCGTCATCATGTTCGATCTTCGGGTCGCCGTACTTGTCGAAGTCTTGCTCATTGGCTACTCCATCCATTCCGATGATCTTCCTTTTGCCTCTCCTCATGACAACACGACTGGGCTTTGACGGGTTGGTAATGAAGAAGCATTGGTCCACTTGGGAAGCGAATACCCATGGCTCATTTTTCGCAGTGACGTTTGCGCCCACGGTCTTGGATTTGGCTTCGGGTATAACCATGGTGGTGAAATACCGGTCTTCTTTTAGGATGCTCTTGGCCCATCTGACACGGAACATCAGGACCTTCTCTCCAGCGTAGCTCAGCTCCTAGATCTCCTCGATCCTTCCGTAGTATCTGTCCTTGTCGTTACCGGTGTAGGATTCCATCGTTACCCCGGAGTTTTGATAATCATCGCTCTTCATGTCCTTGTCCTCGGTGTAGAATGTGTAGCCGTTGATATCGTACGCCTCATAGGTCATCAAGTTGTGCTCGGCGCCCTGTGACAAGGCGAATATGAGTTGTTCTTCCGCGGAAGAATCCTCATGTAAAGGGTACGACAGAAGCTTCTGCTTGAACCAACGCGTGAAACATGAGTTGTGCTCTTTGAGTATATTTCCGTCCGTCCTATGTTGGCCTCGGTCATTGTACGTCTTCTTAATAAAGATTTTGTGCTCTACCACCCAAGGATCGACCACGTCTATGTGTTGTAGTGCGACTAGGTTTGCTCTTTCAAAGTCGGCGAGTCGACCCTCGAAGTCGACATGCATTTCGCGGCGACCCTCACGGTGACCCCATCCAGCGAGCCTGCCGAGGTGCCTGTTGACGGGCAGACCAACGGGGTTCTCGATGCCTAGATAATTCGTGCAGTAGGAGATGCACTCTTCGGTCAGAAAGCCCCTGGCTATACTTCCCTCTGGACGTGACATGTTGCGAACGTATCCTTTGATGACACCATTCATCCTTTTGAACGGCATCATGCTGTGCAGGAACGTCGGCCCGAGTTGGATGATATCCTCCACTATATGGACCAGCAGATGCACCATAACGTTGAAGAATGCGGGCGGGAAGTACATCTCAAGCTCGCATAGTATCACCACGATCTCTTCCTGTAGCCTTCTGAGTTGCCTCACGCCAATCGAGTTCCGAGAGATGACGTCAAAAAAGTTGCATAGGCCAAATAGCGTTTCACGAACGTGCGCGTCCATGATCCCACGGGTTGCAACTGGAAGTATCTGCGTCATCAGCACGTGACAGTCGTGAGACTTCATCCCGCCGAACTTTTGCTTCGCTGGGTCTAGGTACCTGCTTATCTTCCCCGCGTAACCGTAAGGAAGTTTTACTCCTAGGAGGCAGGTGAAAAACTGCTCGATCTCCTCCTGACTTCGAGTGAAGCACGCGGGAGGGTAGTCATTTCCGGTCTTCTTGGCCTTTTTGCCTTTGCGACGACTTTCCGTGTCCTGCTTCGCCTCATCATCATCATCATCATCATCATCATCATCATTAGCGTGAAGCTCCTGCCTGATGCCCATTGATTTCAAGTCTGCCCTTGCTTTCGGCCCATCTTTGGTCCTCTCTGGCATGTTGAGCAGGGTACCAAGCAGACTCTCGCACACGTTCTTCGTGATATGCATGACATCAAGGCTGTGAGGCACACGGTGGATCTTCCAGTACGGCAAGTCCCAGAAAACAGACCTCGTTTTCCATACCTTCAGCAGCGGCTCTGGCGCATTTCGCTTCTTTCCCGGCAGTGGGCAGTCTTTCCAATTTTTCAATAGCTTGTCTATTTCCTCGCCGCTCCTCGTACACGGGCGTTTTCAGGGTTCGGTTTCACCATCGAACAGATCCTTGCGTTTCCTCCACGGGTCATCGTCGCGAAGCCACCTTTGATGTACCATGAACACGGTTTTCGAAGTCCCGGGATCTCTATCAGATGGCGATACGTTGTGTCATCCATGCACCTTACGCATCCAGAAAATCCGTGGACTACCTGCCCCGCGAGATATCCGTAACCGAGATAGTCGTGCACCGTCGTGAGCAGTGCGGCTCTCATAGGGAAATATTCTTTCTCTGCGGCATCCCACGTATTGGCTGGCGTTTTCCACAGTGTGTCTAGCTCCTCCTTCAGCAGCCCCAGATACAGATTGATGTCGTTCCCTGGTTGTTTCGGCCCTTCAATTAGCATACTCATGTGAATGTACTTCCTATTCATGCACAACCAGGGGGGAAGGTTGTACATCCACACAAACACAGGCCAGGTGCTATGTGTGCTTCTCTGGCTGCCAAACGGATTGACTCCATCGGTGCTTGTGCCCAGCACGATGTTCCTTGGATCCTTCCCAAATTCTGGGTATTCGAAGTTCAACGCTTGCCACTGGCTCGCATCCTTAGGGTGACTTAGCATCTTGTCTTTTTTATTTATCTCCGGATCATTTCCGTCATCTTCCCGCTTCTTCTCCTCCCTATCCGCGTGCCAACGCAGGAGCTTTGCTACCTTAGGGTCCGCGAAATACCGCTGCAGACGAGGAGTGATCGGAAAGTACCACACCGATTTTCGAGGAGCTTTCTTCCTCTTCTTGTATCGAGTGACGCCGCACACCGGACATATGGTAGACTCCGCGTGCTCGTCCCGATAAATGATACAATTGTTCATGCACACATGGTATTTCACGTGCGGTAAATCCAGAGGACACACGATTTTCTTCGCCTCCTCGAAACTGGTTGGGCACTTGTTCCCCTTAGGAAGACGTTCGTGCCAGAATGACATGTTCTCGTCGAAGCATGCGTCGGTCATTTTGTGTTTTACCTTCATCTCCAGAGCCATGAGCGTTACTTTCAGGCAGGTATCCTCGGGCCTGCATCCTTCATACAATGGAGTAACCGCGTCTATCTCCAGTTGATCCAGCTTGGCTTTCTCTTGGGCGGCAGCTCTTGCATTATCCGTTTGCTTGAGAAGCAGCTCTTGAATATGAGGGTCCTGCACCCAGCCTCCATCGTCATCTGCTCCGGCATCTTCATCTTCATGATCATGCCCTTCTTCTTGATCTTCCTCATCATCATGTACGACATCTTCTACATGATGACTGTGTACAGCATCACCGTCGTGATCATGTCCTGGAGATTCTTCGTGTTCTCGCCCGCCCTCGCCGCGGTGGTACTTGTCTTGTTGCCCTTCCTCATTTCTTGCTCGGCCCCAGCCATGGACGACTTCATAGTCATCTTCATCACCTTGCCACCGATAGCCATCCATGAAACCACGCACGAGCAGGTGGTCCCGCACCTGCCCGGAATCCAGGTCTGCAATAAGGCTCTTCAGCTTGCATCTTCGACATGGACATCTTATCTCCATATCGTTCTTTTGAAGCATCTCGTCCTTCGCGGAGCTCAAAAACCTATTCACGATGCCTTCAGTCATCGTGCGGACCATGGTCGCCTGCGGGGTAGAGCAAAACGATATGTTAGAACCATGAAAAAATTTGGCATGACCTTCCTTAAAAATAGGACCAAAAAGAATGCATAGTGCCAAAATTCTCGCCGAAACGGAAATGAATCAAAACATTCCGGCAAAATATTGGCAACTATCGCATTTCAAATACCGGTACCTTCAAACACAAACATATATGCAACACCACAAACACATGCAACACCACAAACATACATAGATCTAGCTAGGCCACAAAAAGTGCATGTGCACGTTGTTGGAGCGAGCTAGGGAGAAAAAAAGTAGATCTACATCATGAAGATAGCTTTCCCTTACTTACCTATCAAAAAAAGGTAATTTCACCACTTAATTTTGTTGAATCTATGGTGGAAATGAGGTGAGGAGGAGGAGATGGCCGAAAGCTTGGAGAAGGAGGTGGATGGAATGAAGTGGGGAAAGTGAGTGGGTAGGTGTGGGCTGTCCAAAATATCTTGTTGGGGTCCCAGGTTACTAATGGCGCACCACAAGCAAATGTGCCATTAGTAACCCTGGTTACTAATGGCGCACCAGCAGGTGGTGCGCCATTAGTAGTTTGCAAAAAAGTAAATATATATATATATATATATATATATATATATATATATATATATATATATATATATATATATATACTAATGGCGCATCTTCTCAGAGTGCGCCATTACTAGTTTAAACTAGTAATGGCGCACTGTGAGAAGATGCGCCATTAGTAGTTTTGCAAAAAAAAAGAATAAAACAAAATTTGCAGTAATGGCGCACTGTCTGCTTGGTGCGCCATTAGTAGTTATAACTAGTAATGGCGCATTATGGACCAGATGCGCCATTAGTATGTATGGGAAAATGGAAAATAATAATAATTCATACTAGTGGCGCACCCTGTTTCCGGTGCGCCATTAGTGTCTTCCACACTAATGGCGTATCACCAACAGGTGCGCCATTAGTATATACTAGTGGCGCACTGCTTCCCTGGTGCGCCATTAGTATCACTCCTATCTATAGCCCTTTTCCTAGTAGTGTGCGTTGAATACTAAGAGAAGTTTGATACTTGATGATTGTTTTGAGATATGGAGATAGTGATATTAAAGTTGTGCTAGTTGAGTAGTTGTGAAATTGAGAAATACTTGTGTTGAAGTTTGCAAGTCCCGTAGCATGCACGTATGGTAGATGTTGTGCAACAAATTTGAAACATGAGGTGTTATTTGATTGTCATCCTTATGAGTGGCGGTCGGGGACGAGCGATGGTCTTTTCCTACCAATCTACCCCCCTAGGAGCATGCGCGTAGTGCTTGGTTTTTGATGACTTGTAGATTTTTGCAATAAGTATGTGAGTTCCTTATGACTAATCTTGAGTCCATGGATTATACGCACTCTCACCCTTCCATCATTGCTAGCCTCTTCGGTACCGTGCATTGCCCTTTCTCACCTTGAGAGTTGGTGCAAACTTCACCGGTGCATCCAAACCCCGTGATACGATACGCTCTATCACACATAAACCTCCTTATATCTTCCTCAAAATAGCCACCAGACCTACCTATTATGGCATTTCCATAGCCATTCCGAGATATATTGCCATGCAACTTTCGACCATTCCATTTATTATGACACACTTCATCATTGTCATATTTCCTTGCATGATCATGTAGTTGACATCATATTTGTGGCAAAGCCACCATGCATATTATTTCATACATGTCACTCTTGATTCATTTCCCATCCCGGTACACCGCCGGAGTCATTCATATAGAGTCATATTTTGTTCTAGTATGGAGTTGTAAATAAATTGAAGTGTGATAATCATCATTAATAGAGCATTGTCCCAAAAAAAAATAAAAAAAAAGAGAAAGGCCAAATATAAAAAAGTTAAGGCCAAAAAAAGAAATAAAAAGGGACAATGCTACTATCCTTTTTCCACACTTGTGCTTCAAAGTAGCACCATGATCTTTATGATAGAGAGTCTCTTGTTTTGTCACTTTCATATACTAGTGGGAATTTTTCATTATAGAACTTGGCTTGTATATTCCAACAATGGGCTTCCTAAAATTCCCTAGGTATTCATGAGCAAGCAAGTTGGATGCACACCCACTTAGTTTCTTTTGTTGAGCTTTCATACATTTATAGCTCTAGTGCATCCGTTGCATAGCAATCCCTACTCCTTGTATTAACATCAGTTGATGGGCATCTCCCTAGCCCGTTGATTAGCCGCGTCAATGTGAGACTTTCTCCTTTTTTGTCTTCTCCACATACCCCCATCATTCTATTCCACCCATAGTGCTATATCCATGGCTCACGCTCATGTGTTGCATGAAAGTTGAAAAAAGTTTGAGATCACTAAAGTATGAAACAATTGCTTGTCTTGTCATCGGCGTTGTGCATGATGAGAGCATTCTTGTGTGACGAAAAAGGAGCAGACCAAACTATATGATTTTGTAGGGATGAACTTTCTTTGGCCATGTTATTTTCAGAAGACATGATTGCTTAGTTAGTATGCTTGAAGTATTATTATTTTTATGTCAATATTAAACTTTTATCTTGAATCTTTCAGATCTGAACATTCATGCACAAATAAAGAAAATTACATTGAAGAATATGCTAGGTAGCCTTCCACATCAAAAATTCTGTTTTTATCATTTACCTACTCGAGGACGAGCAGAAATTAAGCTTGGCGATGCTTGATACGTCTCCAACATATCTATAATTTTTTATTGTTCCATGCAATTATATTATCTGTTTTGGATGTTTAATGGGCTTTATTATACACTTTTATATTATTTTTGGGACTAACCTATTAACCCAAGGCCCAGTGCAAATTGCTGTTTTTTGCCTATTTTAGTGTTTCGCAGAAAAGGAATATCAAACGGAATACAAATGGAATGAAACCGTCGGGAGAGTGATTTCTGGAACAAACATGATCTAGAGGACTTTGAGTGGACGTCTGATACATCTCCATCGTATCTATAATTTTTGATTGTTCCATGTCAACATTATTCAACTTTCATATACTTTTGGCAACTTTTTATATTATTTTTTGGGACTAACATATTGATCCAGTGCCCAGTGCCAGTTCCTATCCGTTGCATGTTTTATGTTTCGCAGAAACCCCATATCAAACGGAATCCAAACGGGGTAAAAACGAACGGAGAATATTTTTGGAATATTCCGGAAGAAGAATCAACGCGAGACGGTGCCCGAGGTGGCCACGAGGCAGGGGGCGCACCTGCCCCCTGGGCGCGCCCTTGACCCTCGTGGGCCACCCGTAAGGCGGTTGATGCCCTTCTTTGGCCGCAAGAAGGCTAATTTTTGGTAAAAAAGAATGACGGCGAAGGTTTCAGGCCAATCGGAGTTACGGATCTCCATATATATAAGAAACGGTGAAAGGGCAGCAAACGAGAACGCAGAAACAAAGAGAGACAGATCCAATCTCAGAGGGGCTCTCGCCCCTCCCACGCCATGGAGACCATGGACCAGAGGGGAAACCCTTCACCCATCTAGGGAGAAGGTCAAGGAAGAAGAAGAAGAAGGGGGGCTCTTTCCCCCTAGCTTCCAGTGGCGCCGGAACACCGCCAGGGGCCATCATCATCACCGCAATCTTCACCAACACCTCCGCCATCTTCACCAACATCTCCATCACCTTCCCCCGTCTATCTACAGAGGTCCACTCTCCCATAACCCGCTGTACCCCCTACTTGAACATGGTGCTTTATGCTTCATATTATTATCCAATGATGTGTTGCGATCCTATGATGTCTGAGTAGATTTTCGTTGTCCTATCGGTGGTTGATGAATTCCTATGATTGATTTAATTTGCTTGTGGTTATGTTGCTGTCCTTTGGTGCCCATCATATGAACGCACGGGTGGATCACACCACAGGGTTAGTTGTATGTTGATAGGACTATGTATTGAAGGGCAAGGGTGACAGAAGTTTCAGCCTAGCATAGAAATTGATGCATACGGGATTGAAGGGGGACCAATATATCTTAATGCTATGGTTGGGTTTTACCTTAATGAACGTTAGTAGTTTGCGGACGCTTGCTAATTGTTCCAATCATAAGTGCATAGAATTCCAAGTCAGGGATCACATGCTAGCAGTGGCCTCTCTCACATAATACTTGCTATCGGTCTAGTAAAGTAGTCAATTGCTTAAGGGACAATTTCGCAACTCCTACCACCACTTTTCCACACTTGCTATATTTAATTTATTGCTTCTTTACTTATAACAGCCCCTAGATTTTATTTATGTGCTCTTTATATTCTCGCAAACCTATCCAAAAACACCTACAAATTACTTCTTGTTTCATACTTGTTCTAGGTAAAGCGGACGTTAAGCGTGCGTAGAGTTGTATCGGTGGTCGATAGAACTTGAGGGAATATTTGTTCTACCTTTAGCTCCTCGTCGGGTTCGACACTCTTACTTATCGAAAGAGGCTACAATTAACCCCCTATACTTGTGGGTTATCAAGACCTTTTTCTGGCGCCGTTGCCGGGGAGCAATAGCGTGGGGTGAATATTCTCGTGTATGATTGTTTGCTTTATCACTAAGTAATTTTTATTTGCTGTTCTTAGTTGTTCTTTATCTTTAGTTATGGATACGGAACACGAAATACCAAAATAATTTAGGTGTACTTGCTGCTCATGGAGATGAGGAACCTCCTAAAACCCTCGCTGCTCGTTATGTGACAGAAATTATGTACTACTTTGATAATCCAGAGAAAACTCCATTCAAATTGGTAATGGGAGTAACGTTGGATCAACGTGAATACTTTAGGGATTATCACTTGACACAAAAAGGGAAACTATTATGGGATCAAATTTATATATTGAAGTGGTATGCTTGGCAAGTATGCTTGAGTTATGATTATACTTGTTGCTCTAGGATGAAGACTCCACACCTTCCCTTTTCTTGCAAATTTAATGATAATGAAACCTTGGCTTCTTATGCTAGAGGTATATATGATTACTATGATGTGGAACAAATAGAAGAATTTGTTGCTTTTAAGGGTGCTTATGAAATTGAATCTTTGTTTGAAAAGTATGAAGCTTTTGATGATGATGTTTATAGGCCTGAAAATTTAGCTATCCTAAAATATTTCTATGATAATTATGAATATAATTCCTATATTTATGCGCTTATTGAGAAAGTATCCGTTGTCCAAGAAGATACTAATATTTTGGAGGAACCTATGGAAGAAGAAATTGATGAAACTATGAGATCATTGGATGAAAAAGATGATGGGGAGAGCGAAGAACAAAAGGAGGAATAGCGGATTAGCTACCCGTGCCAACCTTCTAATGAGAGTAACTCTTCAACTCATACATTGTTTAATTTCCCTTCGTGCTTACCGAAGGATTATTGCTATCATGACTATTATGATCCCGTTGATTCTCTTGAAATATCCCTTTTTGATAATGCTTGCTATGCTTGTGGCCAAGATGCCAATATGAATGATGCTTATGGAGATGAACTTGATATAGTTCCTTATGTTAAACATGAAATTTTTGCTATTGCACCGACGCATGATAGTCCTATTATCTTTTTGAATTCTCCCAACTACACTATATCGGAGAAGTTTGCACTCATTAAGGATTATATTGATGGGTTGCCTTTTACCATTGCACATGATGATTTTGACGAATATAATATGCATGTGCTTGATGCTCCTACTTGTAATTATTATGAGAGAGGAACTATATCTCCACCTCTCTATGTTTCCAACACGATAAAATTGCAAGAAACTGTTTATACTATGCATTGGCCTTTACTATGTGTGCATGAATTGTTCTTTTACGACATGCCGATGCATAGGAAGAGAGTTAGACTTTGTCATTGCTTGATTTATGTTACTTTGTGCTCACTACTAAATGCCAAATCATTGCTAATTAAAATTGGCTTTGATATACCTTGGGATCCGGGTGGATCCATTACTTGAGCACTATATGCCTAGCTTAATGGCTTTAAAGAAAGTGCTGCCAGGGAGACAACCCGGAAGTTTTAGAGAGTCATTTATTTCTATTATGTGCTTTTATAAAGTTTAGAAATAAAAATAATGTGCCAAGGTTTTCCTTTAGGATGCTTACAATGCTTGTTGGTTTGTACGGTGCAGGACAGAAACTTTGGATGTAGTGCGCGATTTTACTTTTTTTACTGGAACGTCAAACGGTTCTGATTCTTTTTGCACTGTTTGTATATACAAATTGTTTATTTTTCCTAGTATTGTAAGAATTTTGCAAGTATCAGAAGTATGGTGAATGTTCGGATTATTACAGACTGTTCTGTTTTAGACAGATTCTGTTTTTGATGCATAGTTTGGTTGTTTTCATGAAACTATAAATTTATATCAGTGGATTAAGCCATGAAAAAGTTATACTACAGTATACACAATGCAAAAACAAAATATGAATTGGTTTGCAATAGTACTTAGAGTAGTGATTTCCTTTATTATACTAACGAATCTTACCGAGTTTTCTGTTGAAGTTTTGTGTGGATGAAGTGTTCGATGATCGAGAGGGTCTCGATGTGAGAAGAAGGAAGAGAGGCAAGAGCTCAAGCTTGGGGATGCCCGAGGCACCCCAAGTAAATATTCAAGGAGACTCAAGCGTCTAAGCTTGGGGATGCCCCAGAAGACATCCCCTCTTTCTTCAACAAGTATCAATATGTTTTCGGATTCGCTTCGTTCATGCGATATGTGCAATCTTGGAGCGTCTTTTGCATTTAGTTTTCCTTTTTCTTTTATGCACCATGCTGGTATGGGATGGTCCTTGGTTGATTTATAGAATTCTCTTTGCACTTCACTTATATCTTCTGAGTATGGCTTTATAGAATGCTTCATGTGCTTCGCTTATATCATTTGAAGTTTGGATTGCTTTTTTCTCTTTACATAGACAACCGCCATTTGTGGAATGCTCTTTTGCTTCACTTATATTTGTTAGAGCATGGGCATATATTTTGTAGAAAGAATTAAACTCTCTTGCTTCACTTATATCTATTTAGAGAGATGACAGGAACTGGTCATTCACATGGTTAGTCATAAAATCCTACATAAAACTTGTAGATCACTGAATATGATATGTTTGATTCCTTGCAATAGTTTTGCGATATAAAGATGGTGATATTAGATTCATGCTAGTGGGTGGTTGTGGATTGTAAAAATACTTGTGTTGAGGTTTGTGATTCCCGTAGCGTGCACGTATGGTGAACCGTTATGTAACGAAGTTGGAGCATGAGGTATTTATTGATTGTCTTCCTTATGGGTGGCGGTTGGGGACGAGCAATGGTCTTTTCCTACCAATCTATCCCCCTAGGGGCATGCGCGTAGTACTTTGTTTCGATGACTAATAGATTTTTGCAATAAGTATGTGAGTTCTTTATGACTAATGCTGAGTCCATGGATTATACGCACTCTCACCCTTCCATCATTGCTAGCCTCTTCGGTACCGTGCATTGCCCTTTCTCACCTCGAGAGTTGGTGCAAACTTCGCCGGTGCATCCAAACCACGTGATACGATACACTCTATCACACATAAGCCTCATTATATCTTCCTCAAAACAGCCACCATACCTACCTATCATGGCATTTCCACAGCCATTCCGAGATATATTGCCATGCAACTTCCATCATCATCATATACATGACTTGAGCATTCATTGTCATATTGCTTTGCATGATCGTAAGATAGCTATCATGATATTTTCATGGCTTGTCCGTTTTTATGTCATTGCTACGCTAGATCATTGCACATCCCGGTACACCGCCGGAGGCATTCATATAGAGTCATACCTTTGTTCTAGTACCGAGTTGTAATATTGAGTTGTAAGTAAATAAAAGTGTGATGATCATCATTTTCAGAGCATTGCCCCAGTGAGGAAAAGATGATGGAGACTATGATTCACCCACAAGTCGGGATGAGACTCCGGACGAAAAAAAATAATAAAAGAGAGAAAGGCAAAAAAAGAGAAGGCCCAAGAAAAGAAAAAAAGGAAAAAATGAGAGAAAAAGAGAGAAGGGGCAATGTTACTATCCTTTTACCACACTTGTGCTTCAAAGTAGAACCATGTTCTTCATATAGAGAGTCTCTTGAGTTGTCACTTTCATATACTAGTGGGAATTTTCATTATAGAACTTGGCTTGTATATTCCAACGATGGGCTTCCTCAAATGCCCTAGGTCTTCATGAGCAATCAAGTTGGATGCACACCCACTTAGTTTCAGTTTGAGCTTTCATATACTTATAGCTCTAGTGCATCCGTTGCATGGCAATCCCTACTCCTCACATTGACATTAATTGATGGGCATCTCCATAGCCCGTTGATTAGCCGCGTCGATGTGAGACTTTCTCTTTTCTTTGTCTTCTCCACACAACCTCCACCATCATATTCTATTCCACCTATAGTGCTATGTCCATGGCTCACGCTCATGTATTGCGTGAAAGTGTAAAAGGTTTGAGAACATCAAAAGTATGAAACAATTGCTTGGCTTGTCATCGGGGTTGTGCATGATGTGAATATTTTGTGTGGTGAAGATGGAGCATAGCCAGACTATATGATTTTGTAGGGATAACTTTCTTTGGCCATGTTATTTTGAAAAGACATGATTGCTTTATTAGTAGGCTTGAAGTATTATTGTTTTTATATCAAATGATAGACTATTGCTTTGAATCACTCGTGTCTTAATATTCATGCCATGATTAGATACATGATCAAGATTATGCTAGGTAGCATTCCACATCAAAAATTATCTTTTTTATCATTTACCTACTCGAGGAAGAGCAGGGCTTTGGGATGTTGATACGTCTCCGTCGTATCTATAATTTTTGATTGTTCCATGCCAATATTATTCAACTTTCATATACTTTTGGCAACTTTTTATATTATTTTTTGGGACTAACATATTGATCCAGTGCCCAGTGCCAGTTCTTGTCTGTTGCATGTTTTATGTTTCGCAGAAACCCCATATCAAATGGAATCCAAACGGGATGAAAACGGACGGAGAATATTTTTGGAATATTTGGAAAATTCCGGAAGAAGAATCAACGCGAGATGTTGCCTGTAAGTGCATCTAGTGCCCCTTAGTGATTTTGGTGTATTGAAGACTTATAGGTTAAGTATCTAATGCGTTTATGAGTGTACACAGGTCTATAAGTCTATGAGGAGTTTGATATTTACAGAGAAAGTCGACCCCTAAAAATGAAGTTCTTCGACTGAAGACTTTGATATTTTGAAGACTTTCTGAAGACTTTGAAAGTGAAGAAATTGGTGTGACCTTGAAGACTTGTTATTCATTCGAGGAACATGAAGCGTGAAGACTTTTGTTTTCGTAGTTTCGTTTTCTCTTTCTTGAGTCATAGGAAACACCGTACTGTTAAAGGGGGTCGAGGAAATACTAAGGAGAAAATTTCCATGTGATGCTCAACTCAAATCCTACACCTACCAATCCCTTCGAGTGAAGCCATTGGAAATCTCATACAGCTCAGTCAAATTCTTCAGTGACAGATACGCAATTCTTCTGGACACTGAGGACTTTGCTCTGACTGAGGAGTTAGGAATTCGCCAGTGCGAATTGCCTACACAGTGAGGAACATGATAGCCCTGAGGAATTTGTACCTCAAATTTCCGACCGTTGTTGTGCTACGCGCCAGCTGTCCCAAAATATCTTGTCCACCTAATGGTCATATCATTGAAGGCCATTTATGTCTTATCATGTCGGGCTGCTCCCTAGGCTATAAATAGCCGCCCCCTACAACCACTAGCTGGTTGGCTGCTTCGCGTGAATTTGACACTTGTCATTTGAGAGCAACCCATCCTCCGAGGACTTTGAGCGAAAATCATCAAGTGAGGAAAATCCAAACCCAAACCCAAAACACCTACAAACCCAAAGTGATTGAGCATCACTGAAGAGATTGATCCTGCATGGATCCGACGCTTGTTACCTTTGAAGATTGTGCTTCTTCCAGATGGTTAGGCGTCAAGGTCTAGAGCATCCAAGAGGAATTGTGGATCGCCGAGTGACCAAGTCTGTGAAGGTTTGGAAGTCACCTGAAGACTTACCACGAGTGATTGGGCAAGGACTGTGTGTCCTTAGCTCAAGGATAATACGGTGAGGACTGTGTGTCCGGGACTAGGTGTCCTCGAGTTTAAATACTCAGCCGCTCCAACCAGATGTACAACTGAGACAACAGTTGGAACTGGTCTACCAAATCATTGTCTTCACCAAGCTTACTGGTTCTATTTCCTCAACACTTTCATTTCCTCATTACTGTGTTGTGTGTTTGTTCATATATGTGTTTGAAGACTTTGACTGAAGACTTTCTCAATTTCCTCAGTTCAATTTCTTCAGTCTGTTTGTCTTCATCTTGTGCTATCCTGTGTTTACGCTTTCTGTACTCTGTGTTTGTCTACATTTCATCATGATGACCATGCATGTATTCTGCTATGTTTACTTCTGAGTACTTATTCCGCTGCTAGTAGTTCTTCGCTAAGGAATTTCCTCACGAGCAAATTCCTCAGTGAAGAATTTCATAAAAATTGCCTATTTACCCCCCTCTAGTCGATATAACGCACTTTTAGTGCCCGAGGTGGCCACGAGGCAGGGGGCGCGCCCCTGACCCTCGTTGGCCACCCATAAGGCGGTTGATGCCCTTCTTCGGCCGCAAGAAAGCTAATTTTTGGTAAAAAATCACGACGAAAGTTTCAGTCCAATTGGAGTTACGAATCTCCATATATATATACGAAACGGTGAAAGGGCAACAGACGAGAATGCAGAAACAAAGAGAGACAGAGAGACAGATCCAATCTCGGAGGGGCTCTCGCCCCTCCCACACCATGGAGACCATGGACCAGAGGGGAAACCCTTCTCCCATCTAGGTAGAAGGTCAAGGAAGAAGAAGAAGAAGGAGGAGGAGGGGGGCTCTCTCCCCCTTGCTTCCGGTGGCGCCGGAACGCCGCCAGGGGCCATCATCATCACCGCGATCTTCACCAACACCTCTGCCATCTTCTCCAACATCTCTATCACCTTCCCCCCTCTATCTATAGCGGTCCACTCTCCTGCAACCCGCTGTACCCTCTACTTGAACATGGTGCTTTATGCTTCAAATTATTATCCAATGATGTGTTGCCATCCTATGATGTGTGAGTAGATTTTCGTTGTCCTATCGGTGGTTCATGAATTGCTATGATTGATTTAATTTGCTTGTGGTTATGTTGCTGTCCTTTGGTGCCCATCATATGAACGCACGCGTGGATCACACCATAGGGTTAGTTGTATGTTGATAGGACTATGTATTGGAGGGAAAGGGTGACAGAAGCTTCAGCCTAGCATAGAAATTGATGCATACGGGATTGAAGGGGGACCAATATATCTTAATGCTATGGTTGGGTTTTACCTTAATGAACGTTAGTAGTTGCGGACGCTTGCTAATAGTTCCAATCATAAGTGCATAGAATTCCAAGTCAGGGATGACATGCTAGCAGTGGCCTCTCCCACATAATACTTATTATCGGTCTAGTAAAGTAGTCAATTGCTTAAGGGACAATTTCGCAACTCCTATCACCACTTTTCCACACTCGCTATACTTACTTTATTGCTTCTTTACTTATAACGGCCCCTAGCTTTTATTTACGTGCTCTTTATATTCTTGCAAACCTATCCAAAAACACCTACAAAGTACTTCTAGTTTCATACTTGTTCTAGGTAAAGCGAACGTTAAGCGTGCGTAGAGTTGTATCGGTGGTCGATAGAACTTGAGGGAATATTTGTTCTACCTTTAGCTCCTCGTTGGGTTCGACACTCTTACTTATCAAAAGAGGCTAGAATTGATCCCCTATAGTTGTGGGTTATCAACGTCAATAAAGAAGGAAGGAGGCCACGAGGCAGGGTGGCGTGCCTGCCCCCTGGGCATGCCCCCACCGTCGTGGGCCCCTCACAGCTCCACCGACCTACTTCTTCCTCCTATATATACCCATATACCCCGAAAGCATCGAGGAGCACCACGAAACCCTATTCCCACTGCCGCAACCTTCTGTACTAGTGAGATACCATCTTGGGGCCTTTTCCGGTGCTCCGCCGGAGGGGGAATCGATCATGGAGGGCTTCTACATCAACACCATAGCCTCTCCAATGATGTGTGAGTAGTTTACCTCAGACCTTCGAGTCCATAGTTATTAGCTAGATGGCTTCTTCTCTCTCTTTGGATCTCAATACAAAGTTCTCCTCAATCTTCTTGGAGATCTATTCGATGTAACTCTTTTTGCGGTGTGTTCGTCGAGATCCGTTGAATTGTGGGTTTATGATCAAGATTATCTATAAACAATATTTGATTCTCCTCTAAATTCTTTTATGTGTGATTTGTTATCTTTGCAAGTCTCTTCAAATTATCAGTTTGGTTTGGCCTACTAGATTGATCTTTCTTGCAATGGGAGAAGCGCTTAGCTTTGGGTTCAATCTTGCGGTGTCCTTTCCCAGTGACACCAGGGGCAGCAAGGCACGTATTGTATTGTTGCCATCGAGGATAAAAAGATGGGGTTTATTTCATATTGCTTGAGTTTATCCCTCTACATCATGTCATCTTGCCTAATGCGTTACTCTATTCTTACGAACTTAATACTCTAGATGCATGCTGGATAGCAGTCGATGTGTGGAGTAATAGTAGTAGATGTAGAATCGCTTCGGTCTACTTGTCGCGGACGCGATGCCTATATACATGATCATGCCTAGATATTCTCATAACTATGCTCTTTTCTATCAATTGCTCGACAGTAATTTGTTCACCCACCGTAGATTATGCTATCTTGAGAGAAGCCACTAGTGAAACCTATGGCCCCCGGGTCTATTTTCCATCATATAAGTTTCCGATCTATTTCATTGTGCAATCTTTACTTTCCAATCTATATCATAAAAATACCAAAAGTATTTATCTTATTATCTCGATCAGATCTCACTTTTGCAAGTGGCCGTGAAGGGATTGACAACCCCTTTATTGCGTTGGTTGCAAGGTTATTATTTGTTTGTGTAGGTACGAGCGACTTGCGTGTGGCCTCCTACTGGATTGATACCTTGGTTCTCAAAAACTGAGGGAAATACTTACGCTACTTTGCTACATCACCCTTTCCTCTCCAAGGGAAAACCAACACATGCTCAAGAGGTAGCAAACGGCGGCTGAGGCATGCGCGGGGCCGGGCCCTGCCGAGGCAGAACGCTAAGGCCTACTTTCACATTCCCTTCCCGTGGGATGTTTGTACGTCAAGGGGGACTCCTGAGCATCGCGACTCAGGAGCTTAACTGGTCACGTAGCCCCTCACCCCTTGGTCTCGTCCTAGTGATCCGGATGATCCAACGGAGGTTGAGGCATGTGCGGGGCCGGGCCCTGCCGACGCAGAACACTAAAGCAACAGGAAGGAAATCGCAGAATCCTAACAAGTTATTACAAGACATACCGTTTCTTCAAATACCAAACATAAGTTTTAACGCCTCCACGAGGCACGATGCATGTTGCAGAGAAATGAAAGTGGAGAGAAGCACCGCCAGCAAGCCTTCCCTTCAGCCCCGGGCGCTGCTGTCACCCACAAGGAGTGCCCCTTCGTCGACAACGTCGCCATCGCCCGTGCCGTCGGCCGTGGCCGTAGGGTCGGTGGCACCATCAGCTGGAGGCGCGGGGTCGATGGCGAGGAACTTCTCCAGCAGGGCCTCCACCAGGTCCTTCACAACTTTGGTAGTGGCTGCGCAGTGCTCCTCGTCCACAGGCTCAAGCAGAGCTCGAAGGTCGATGCTCGGGTCGCGAAGATGGAGGTGGCTGAAGACGCGAATCATAACTGAGGCAGAGTGGGGAAGCGGAGGCGCCCACGTCCCATCAATCGCCATGCATCGACCGAGGCCGCAGGCGGTTGGGGCCCGCGGTGCTCCTCACTTGCCCTTTGACTTCACCTCGAAACCAAGCTTGAGCGCGCCTTGGGCCTAGGGACTACTGTCGGCGTCCTAGGAACGGGGGTTGTCGGTGTCAAAACCGGTGGATCTCGGGTAGGGGGTCCCGAACTGTGCATCTAGGCGGATGGTAACAGGAGACAAGGGACACAATGTTTTTACCCAGGTTCGGGCCCTCTCGATGGAGGTAAAACCCTACTCCTGCTTAATTAATATTGATGATATGGGTAGTACAAGAGTAGATCTACCACGAGATCAGAGAGGCTAAACCCTAGAAGCTAGCCTATGGTATGATTGTTATTGTCCTACGGACTAAAAACTCTCCGGTTTATATAGACTCCGGATGGGGCTAGGGTTATACAGAGTCGGTTACAATGGGAGGAGATCTACATATCCCTATTGCCAAGCTTGCCTTCCACGCCAAGGAAATTCCTATCCGGACACGGGACGAAGTCTTCAATCTTGTATCTTCATAGTCCAGGAGTCCAGCCAAAGGTTATAGTCCGGCTATCTGGACACCCCCTAATCCAGGACTCCCTCAGTAGCCCCTGAACCAGGCTTCAATGACGATGAGTCCGGCGTGCAAGTTGTCTTCGGCATTGCAAGCCGGGTTCCTCCTCCGAATACTTCATAGAAGATTTTGAACACAAGGATAGTGTCCGGCTCTGCAAAACAAGTCACATACCACCGTAGAGAGAATAGCGTTTACACAAATCTAATCTGCTGACGTATTCCGTAGCGTGACATCACACCACAGCCAAGCCTTTATTCGAATCGTTTTTACTGTCCAACATCAGCGCGTTTTGCGAGGCGGTTTCCTTGGCACGTCATGTCAAAGCAGAGATCGTGTCCCCTTATTCCGGGATTCTCATCAATACGGCCGTGGGTAACCCAACCGTGCCATTGATTACGGCGCTTGGGGGATAAGCGAGTTTTACCAGGCTGCTGGGGACGCATAGTTCCGTCCGCCCATATAAGGGGATAAGGATCCACCTTTTCATCCATGCCTTCTTCCTCCTTTGCCCATCCATTTTCGCACACTCGAGCTCCAGCGCCCAAGTCCGCATTCCCCACCTCAACCTTCTCCAACCATGTCCGGAGCGGGAGGCAAGTGGATGGTCTCCTCCGTCACGGAGGGACACATCAAGAAGCTGAAGAGAGTCGGATACTTGTCTGACGACATCGTGCACCGGCTCCCAAACGAGGGGCAGCTCATCCCCACCCCCAGGCCCCATGAGAGGGTGGTGTTCCTCACCCATTTCCTCCGCGGACTAGGTTTCCCTCTCCACCCATTCGTCCGGGGGCTCATGTTCTACTACGGCCTGGTCTTCCACGATCTGGCCCCGAACTTCATCCTCAATATCTCGGCATTTATCGTCGTGTGCGAGGCCTTCCTCTACATCCAGCCCCACTTCGGCTTATGGCTGAAGACCTTTAATGTCAAGCCGAAGGTAGTGGGCGGCCGCCAGGCGGAGTGCGGAGGCGCCATGGTGGGCAAGATGCCCATCGTCCTATGGCCTAAGGGCTCCTTCGTGGACACCATAAAGGGGTGGCAATCGGGCTGGTTCTACATCACCGAGCCGCGTGACCCTAAATGGGTCGCTGCCCCCGAGTTCCGATCCGGAATCCCTACGCGGCTTACCTCCTGGAAAGAGAAAGGCCTGCCGTGGGGTAGTTCGAAGGAGCTGGCCGGACTCCAAACATGCGTCCAAAACCTGGTGAGCAAGAAGCTCAAACTCGCGAACGTAGTCCAGGTCATGCTCATCCGCCGGATCCTCCCGTGCCAACAACGGGCTTTCAGCTTGTGGGAGTTCGACCTGGCCCAGCACCGGACTCTAAGCAGGCTCTTCGACACAATGTACGAAGATGCCTGGAAGGTGCTATTCAAGGGTGCTGAGGCTCCTGCTTCCGCCACCGAGGATCGCGGATTCTGCGCGCAGCGTCAAGCCAACGGGTAAGCTGTTTTACCTCTTACAGGATATTTGTCTTTCATAGTTTGACTCTTATGAGGGATCTAAGCCCCCATGCCTTTGACAGGACTGGCAGAGGACGGCCGAACAAATCAACTGTCCGGCTCCTTTGCCCGAAGACCCAGCAGGCGCCCGCTTGGCGGGGCTGCTGGCTCCGGCACGTTACGTGGTGCCGGAGATGAAGGCCAAGAAGAAGGCCACGGGAACCTGGAAGAGTTCCCGGCGCCCGGTGGAGTCGGACTCATCGTCTGATGACTCCGAGGCGCACTCCTCCCATTAAGATGAGGAGGAGGAAAGAGAGGTTTCTTCCCAAGCAGGGGGAGAAAAGAAAAGGAAGGCCGCCCCAACTGGGGAGGCTGGAGGGTCCAAGAAGGGGAGGACCCTTCCTCCGGACTACTCCACCAACGCCGCCGACGACGAAGAGGAGTGGCCGCTTAGGGCCAAGCCCCTGGCGAAATCTTAAGTATACGAACACCAGAGTGACTCGTGGTGTTCCTTTATTGCACAGCTTCCCCTGACGCCGAATATAATTGTGCAGTCCGCCCCGGGCCCGAGTCGACATATCGTCGAGCGGATCCCTGGATTCGTCGGATGTGAATAGTTTTTCACTTCCGACCGATACCTCCCCTCGTCCTATGGACGACGCCAAGGTGGTGTCCCAACAGTTTCCAAGCCAAGGGGAGGTGGTTCTGGAGGCGCCGCAAGGCGACCTCCCGGACTGCAAGCTCAAAGGGAGCAAAGCCCCCACGGGCTCCGAGTCCGGCCTTGGGCCGGACACCGCGCCGGAACCTTCAGCGATTCCGGACTCCGGCAGGCAGCCCCCTACTAAGAAGGGCAAGCCTACTGCACCGATGGCCTCCGCCCAACCGGAGGCACCGGATAACTTGATGGAGGTGCTTAACGGCACCTCCATCGACGAGGAGCACCGCACTATTATGAGTGTGGTGATCCAGAAGGTTCAGTCCGCAAAGAGCGGGCTGACTGAAGCCTGTGCCAGCCTGTTAACAGGCTTTGAGGTATGTAGAGAATATATGAAAATATTACCGCATAGACAGTAGCACTTGATGCTCTGTTTGGCGTTCACAAGGAAAAGACGAATAGAGGATCTAATAATATTCGCAGGAGTCTAACATAATTATGTCGATATGCGTATGCAGGCTTCGCTGCTGGCCTCTGCCGCACTGACTGCGGAGGTGGACACGCTGAAGCAGAACCTCGAGCGGTCCGAGCAAGAGCTCGGCCTTGCCAAGAAGCTGCTCGAGGAGAGCCAATGTACGTAATGCCTTGTGTAAGTATATAAAAGATGCAGTTGCAAAAAATGACAGGATCGTTATTGGTGTCTTAGGGGCCACAACTGAGGTGGCGACCCTGAAGCAAGCGCTTTCCGAGGCCGAAAAGAAGGCGGCCACGGAGCGCACTGAGCGGGAGAAACATGAGGCGCGAGTTGGCGAGGTACAACAAGAGCTCCAGGCTCTCGTTAAAAAACACGAGAGTTTGGAGCTTGACTCAAAGACGCGAGAGTCCGAGCTCGCAACGGCCCTCGAAAGCGCCAAGTCTGCCAAGGCCGAAGCCCAGAAAGCCCTCCAGGAAGTTGAGGCGATGAAGAATATAGCGGCGGGTAAGGCATTCTTTATGCAAAGCAAGCACGTGAAAGTGAATTACTTGTTACTTACCCGAGTCCGGAGCTCTCCAGGAGCATTCACAGATTTGCCCCATAGCATGTCAGATGCCGCCGCCTTCTATCGGGCCAAAGAGGGGAGCTCGACGGAGAAGGTGTTCAGGTCTCAGTATGCTGAGAATGGACACCCTGTGCCCTAGAGCGACCAGCTAAAGCAGCTGGTCGAGCTCCATAAGGTGGCCGAGCAGGCCATGAAGGGTCTCATAGTCCGGCTGTGGCCTGGAGAGGCCATGCCTGGGAGCTACTTCGGGCTGGTGAGGCGGCTGGTGGATGCCTGTCCACGGCTTAAAGTCATCAGGCGCTCCGTCTGCATCGAGGGTGCCCGTAGGGCGCTTGCCCGTGCTAAAGTGCACTGGGGCAAGATGGATGCTGAGAAGCTTGTGAAGGACGGGCCACCGCAGGGCAAGGAGCATCGCCACCCTGAGATGTATTACGAGGGCGTCCTGAAGGGTTCCCGCCTTGTGGCGGATGAATGTTCCAAGGATGTAATATTTCAGTAAACTTGTTTGTTTTATCCTGTGCGCTGAAAACTTGTTCATATGCACTATGCAACGCTTGTTTTAATTTAAAATATTACCTTCTATGCGGCTGTTTATTAAATCTGAGAGATGGCGAGTCGTCGTCTTCTGCCCCCATGCCACCAGTGCTGGGGTGTTCGGGGATAAACCTGAGCACTCTTTTTCCCATTCTTGGGTCCTTCGAGGGAGGTGCTCAGCACGACGAACAAGGCAATCGGACTATAGTGCGTTATCACTCTCACTTAGCTAGAGAATTCTATAATTTTAAATTTCGGTGAAGTCCCTAGTGTTCGTAAGACTGAGTTTGGGGTGCTATACACGCCTTAGGCCGGACAAAGCCGACTCCTCGCTCTAAGCGGCATAAGTCTTTAAGGACTCGAAACCTCTCGAACAGCGACCAGCTCTCGCGCTATCATGACAGTCAGTTTTAGCTTTCTCTACTGAGGTGCTTAGCCCAGCTGAACCGGGACACAATCACAATAGTTCTCCCAGCGCTACCTTAGCCGATATAACGGAACGTAAGGTTCCAAAACATGGGAGCCGGGCAAACCCAACTATTGACCCAAGACATGATTCGGAGCTGATGCATATAATGCTATAAGTTTGGGGTGCCGCACTTGTGAAAGTGTTCGGACTTCTCATGCCGTATTATGGGGTACTTAAGCCCCTGGCGTATTAGCCGTACCAAAGTGTACGGTTGCTGAATGTCACGAATGAACATATATACATAAAAAATAAAGGAATAGAGAATGCAATAATAGACTGGAGCTATGCATTTTTATTTTTAAAAGGTGCATTAAAGCAGAACGATACAAATGGTGCGATAGGAAAGAGATGGGACTATCTGACATGTCCCCTCCAGGGGCAAGCTGCGGAAAGGTATTTAAAGCAGGTATTTTGCTCGTTATAGAGACCACCTGGGAATTCCATAATGCGAAGTAGCTTTCTGCCTCCCTGGGTGTTGTATCGTGTGTTCGGCACTTGTACTGCCGAATAGGTCTTCCAGAGAGTAAGGTCCTGAAAGTAAGAAAAATGATAGGATCGGCAGCCCCTAGTGCGGTTGAGCTGTGTATTGGGGTGTGCCGTGGTCATGCCCCTCCCCCTGTGCCCATGGTATTTTTAGAGCGTAATTATGTACACGTAGTACTGATTTCGCAGTTTCGCGAGGGCTGGGGTTGGGGCCGCATTGCTACGCTTGCTCGGAACGTGCCAGGCGGTCTTGTTGTAGGTTACTCCGAGCGCTCTTGGCGGTGTCCGGACGTTTTATTGCCGGACTGGAGAATTGCCTTGAGAGACTGCTTTGTACTTCTGCTGCGAGGGCTGCCGTATGCTCCTCTGTTCGGAGAGAGCGTTCGGTGTTTCCGTTCACCGTAATGACTCCTCGAGGTCCTGGCATCTTGAGCTTGAGGTATGCGTAATGCGGCGCCGCGTTGAACTTTGCAAACGTGGTTCGCCTGAGCAGTGCGTGATAGCCACTGCGGAACGGGACTATATCGAAGATTAACTCCTCGCCTTGGAAATTATCCGGGGATCCGAAGACCACTTCAAGTGTGACTGAGCCCGTGCAATGGGCCTCTACACCTGGTATGACACCCTTAAAGGTCGTCTTTGTGGGTTTGATCCTTGAGGGATCTATGCCCATTTTGCGCACTGTGTCCTGATAGAGCAGGTTCAGGCTGCCGCCGCCGTCCATAAGGACTCGAGTGAGGTGAAATCCGTCAATGATTGGGTCTAGAACCAATGCGGCAAATCCGCCATGGCGGATGCTAGTGGGGTGGTCCCTTCGATCAAAAGTGAGCGGGCAGGAGGACCATGGGTTGAACTTTGGGGCGACTGGCTCCAACGCGTATACGTCCCTAAGCGCATGCTTTTGCTCCCTCTTGGAGATGTGGGTTGCGTATATCATGTTCACCGTCCGCACTTGTGGGGGGAAGCCCTTCTGTCCACTATTGTTCGGCGGCCGGGGCTCCTCCTCGTTGTCGCTATGTAGCCCCTTGTCTCCATTTTCGGCATTTAACTTGCTGGCCTGCTTGAACACCCAACAATCCCTGTTGTTGTGATTGGCTGGTTTTTCGGGGGTGCCGTGTATCTGGCACAAGCGATCGAGTATACAGTCCAAATTGGACAGGCCCGGAGTGTTTCTTTTGAATGGCTTTTTCCGCTGACCGGGTTTAGAGCCTCTGAATCCGGCATTAACTTCCGTATCTTCAGCATTGTCGCTGTTAATGCGGCGCTTGTGCTTGTTGCAACGCGACCTGCCATTGCTGTCCTTGTTATCCGAATTACCAGGGCTCTTGGTCATGTTATTGCTACGAGCCAGCCAGCTGTCTTCGCCCGCGCAAAGGCGGGTCATGAGTGTCCTGAGGGCCGCCATAGATTTCGACTTTTCCTGTCCAAGGTGCCGGGCAAGCCACTCGTCACGGATGTTATGCTTGAAGGCTGCTAGGGCCTCTGCGTCTGGACAGTCGACGATTTGATTTTTCTTGGTTAGGAGCCGTGTCCAGAATTGTCTAGCAGATTCTTCTGGCTGCTGAATTATGTGCCTCAGGTCATCGGCGTCAGGTGGTCGCACCTAGGTGCCCTGGAAGTTGTCGAAGAATGCGGCTTCTAGGTCCTCCCAACAACCAATTGATTCTGCTGGCAAGCTATTAAGCCAATGTCGAGCTGGTCCTTTAAGCTTGAGTGGGAGGTATTTGATGGCGTGCAGATCATCGCCATGGGCCATGTGGATATGACGGAGATAGTCCTCGATCCATACCGCAGGATCTGTTGTGCCATCATATGATTCGATGTTTACGGGTTTGAAACCCTCTCGGATTTGATGATCCATTACTTCATCTGTGAAGCATAGTGGGTGTGCGGCACCTCTATATTGGGCTATATTACGACGTAGCTCAAATGAGGTTTGTCTGCTGTGTTCGGCCCGGCCGGATTTACTGTATCTGGCGTGACGGTTATCATCTTGTGTCATGGGGCGCCTGCGCGATCCGTAGATCGATCTTGTTTGCCTTGCCTTGTCCTCCAACATATCTTGAAGGTCTAGCGCATTTCCCCGTGCCTTGGTATTTTTTGAGCAGCGTCGAGGTGCGGCTTGAGTGGAGGGCCGGGAGGCCTCTCTGTCGCGGCCACAAGGTGACCGGTCGGCCGCATCATGCGCTGGTGATGTAGGTTTAGGTGCTTCCTCCTCTAATCGGGGTAGCAACCTGCGTTTTGGGTAGCTCTTGGAGGGGCGTTTGAGTTCGTACTCCTCAGCCGCAAGGACTTCAGTCCAGCTGGCGGCTAGCAAGTGTTGATCAGCTCTAAGCTGTTGCTGTTTTTTCTTAAGGCTATTCGCCGTGGCCATAAGCCTGCGCCTGAAGCGCTCTTGTTCGGCGGGATCCTCAGGCACAACAAATTCGTCATCGCCGAGGCTTGCCTCGTCTTCGGAGGGAGGCATGTAATTATCATCCTCTTCCTCTCTGTCTGCCGCTCTCTCAGGAGGGCTGGCTTCTCCATCCGCCTGCGCTGAATCTTGCTGGAGGGAGTTGTCTTCGGCACTGTCCGGGGTGTTATTATCTCCCGTGTCGGTATCACCGTTTTTGCTTTGGCGGGACTTAGAGCGGCGCCGCTGACGCCGACGTTTAGGTTGCTTCTTGGAGGGGTCATCCCCTGCTGTTCCGTCGCCATTGCCTTCTTTGGGTGTATCCACCATATATATCTCATATGACGAGGTGGCTTTCCAGTGCCCTATAGGCGCTGGTTCCTGTTTGTCTCCTACATCGTCGTCCATACCATCGATGTCTTCGGAGTCGAAGTCTAGCATGTCGGTTAAATCATCGACAGTGGCTACGAAGTGGGTGGTGGGTGGGTGTCGAATTTCTTCGTCGTCTGCATCCCAATCCTGCCGGTAATAATCCGACCAGGACTCTCCTGACAAAGAGAGAGACCTTAGTGAATTCAGAATGTCACCAAAGGGCGAGTGCTGAAAGATATCCGCGGCGGTGAATTCCATGATCGGCGCCCAATCGGATTTGATTGGCAGGGGCGCGGAGAGTTCGGAGTCCGGAGGAGAGTCTGGCACCTTGGAGTCACGGGCTTCGCAGAGGATAAGGCTGGTGTTCGGCTCGATCGCAGGCCCCGCGGCGGGGTCTAGCCACCTGTCGTCGATCGGCGCAGTTGGCTCTGAGCTAAGGGTTGGAGCGGATGCGTGTGCGGCCTACAGGGCACCGTTCGGCGGCAGAGTTAAGTCATGCCCATCATGACAGTGCGGCGTGCTCGGTTGTGGCTCGAATACGTCAAAGATCAAGTCTCCGCGGATGTCAGCCGTGTAATTCAAACTTCCAAATCTGACCTGATGGCCAGGGGCGTAGCTTTCAATCTGCTCCAGATGGCCAAGCGAATTAGCCCGCAGTGCAAAGCCGCCGAATACGAAGATCTGTCCGGGGAGAAAAGTCTCACCCTGGACCGCTTCGTTGTTGATGATCGGAGGAGCCATCGGGCCTAAAGATGACGACACAGAGGAACTCTCAATGAAAGCACCAATTTCGGTGTCAAAACCGGCGGATCTCGGGTAGGGGGTCCCGAACTATGCGTCTAGGCGGATGGTAACAGGAGACAAGGGACACAATGTTTTTACCCAGGTTCGGGCCCTCTCGATGGAGGTAAAACCCTACTCCTGCTTGATTAATATTGATGATATGGGTAGTACAAGAGTAGATCTACCACGATATCAAGGAGGCTAAACCCTAGAAGCTAGCCTATGGTATGATTGTTATTGTCCTACGGACTAAAAACTCTCCGGTTTATAGACACCGGAGGGGGCTAGGGTTACACAGAGTCGGTTACAATGGGAGGAGATCTACATATCCGTATTGCCAAGCTTGCCTTCCACGCCAAGGAAAGTCCTATCCGGACACGGGACGAAGTCTTCAATCTTGTATCTTAATAGTCCAGGAGTCCGGCCAAAGGTTATAGTCCGGCTATCGGGGCACCCCCTAATCTAGGACTCCCTCAGGGGTGCCCAGACTTGCCTGCATGCGGCCCGTGGTGTGGCTCCATCAACGGGCAGGTACGGCCCAGCTTCAGCAACAACAACTCAAGACCCTCGCGAGGGGCCAAGCCTCGCGAGGCAAGCGACACCAAGACCTCCCTAGGGGCAGCCTCGCTAGGCTGGCTCCCATGGAGCGGAGATATCTATGCTGGGTGCAGCTCGCGAGGTTCACATAACGTGAGCCGTGACGACCAAGGCCAGGCGGGCGCCAGCGGGCGCAGTGTACCAGTTTCCTCTTTGATGCCAAGGAGCCAAGCGCAGGCGCAGAGTCCCGAGGAATCAGGCAAAGGTTTCCATTCCGGTGCAACGAGACCAAGACCGCCAAGACAGTAGGACGGAGGTCATCACGGGGCCCACTACAGCGTCACCACCAGAGCCTTTTGCAGGCGAAGACTACTTTTGTCAGGATAGCTTGTACTAGTTGTCTCCCTTCAAATTTGGCCGTTGTGGGATCCCTTCCCGCATACATTTGGGAAGAGGACCAAGGCCACTATAAATAGGACTTAGCCACCACCATAGCGAGGCATCTCGGATCGGGGCCATTCCACCCTGACCACCTCATCAGCTCATCAAACCCAAGAATGCCTCACCTCCTGAGGTTGTTCCACCACTGTACTAGTTCATCCTCAGCCCCTCGAGGCAATCCACAACAAAGCTGGAGTAGGGTATTACACCGCAAGGTGGCCCGAACTAGGATAAACCCCCGTGTCTCTTGTTATTTGGGTTCATCGAGCTAGGCCGTGGGATCGTTGAGCAGGCAGACTGGGGAGAGAGTGTCCTTCGTGCACACCCCAGAGTTCGAACCTCTCAAGGGTCTGCGAAACCCGTAATCCGGCAGAACATAACACCGATATGACGGAAACTAGGGCGGCAAGAGTGGAAAAAAACACCAGGAAAAAGGTCGAGCCTTCCACCCTTTACCAAGTATATATGTGCATTAATTAAATAAGAGACATTTTGATATACCATGATATCCATGTTCGAACATGGAACAAACTACAACTGCACCTGCAACTAGCAACACTATAAGAGGGGCTGAGCAAAGCGATGACATAGCCAAACAATAGTTTGCTGGGATGGTGAAAAGGTTAGAGATTGTTTCATGGCATATTGGGGGGCTTGATAAACAAGTGGCGGGTAGCGCGACATAGTGATAGCATCGAGACAACTAGCAAAGCAAAGATAGTAGTGATATCCAAGGTATCAGTCATGTTGCCTGAAATCCCGCTAGGAAGAAGACCGAATCCATGAAGTAGGCGAACCAACATAGTTGAACGGATCCTCATAATCGCAACATAACCGGAACTATTGAGAAGAAGCACAACCGGAAAGAAGCAGACAAAATGGTAAACAACCATCACATAAACATGGCATGATGCACAACCAAGTATGATGCATGTCCATTTTAATGAGTCATGGCATGGCAAAGTGCAACAAATAATACTACAAATTAAGTGGAGCTCAATATGCAACGAGTTGCATATTGACGAAACACCACATTCGAATTATTAAGTTCGCTCTCGTTTATGAACAAGACAAGATTGGCAAGAGGTGAAGCATGAGTAAATTTTATATGTAGGCAAGTTTAAATGATGCCAGAAACAACAAACAACAGTTCCGGAAACTCCCCATATCCATATTTCGAATTTGGTAATGTTCTGCCCTAAACTATATTTCAGAGTTGTTAA
Source organism: Aegilops umbellulata (assembly GCA_032464435.1). NCBI lineage: Eukaryota > Viridiplantae > Streptophyta > Magnoliopsida > Poales > Poaceae > Aegilops > Aegilops umbellulata. Next base: position 101,769,473 of record CP136060.1, read on the forward strand.
ACATGCAAAATAAGTGCATCGAGTTAATCTATGCATTTTTCCACCCCATTCACATATAAAGTTTATTTAATTCAGAGCTACGGTTATTTTGATATGAATTAAACCATTTTAATATGTTATTTATGCAAATAATGCAAACAACAATTTGAACCACTTTTATCAGGGATGAAAGTTGCATATTGTTAAAGTACATGAAAATCTGAGTTAGATGCATATATGACATGTTTTATTTGGATGAATGGATATTTAGTTATTAACAATCTAAAATAATGGCATTTCTGAGAATAAGCAAAAGAAATTAAAAGGACTGGGAACATGGGCTGGGCCAACCAATATCAATGAAGGGGGGGGGGTGCTGAGGTGGCGGGAGTGTGGGTGCGGAGAGGGTATGTGTCGGATCACGGGTTCCGGCAGACCCTTAAGGTTCGAACTCTGGGGTGCGCGCGGAGATTCTGCCCTCTACCTCACCGTCTCGCAAAGAACTAACTGCTGAAAGAACGACACAAGAGACACAGGGTTTATACTGGTTCGGGCCACCGATGTGGTGTAATACCCTACTCCAGTGTGTGGTGGGTGGATTGCCTCTTGGGCTGATGAAGAAGAAGGGTCTGTTCTTGGCTAGGGGATGAACTGCTGAGGGAGTTCAACCGCTCTTCTCTATCTCTACTTGTTCTCTGCTTGCTCTGAATACTCCTCGATCTCTTGATGTCCAGATCTCTAGATGCCTCTACCCTGGGGGTGGCTAGTCCTATTTATAGGCAAAGGCCCTGGGCCTCTTCCCAAATATTTGAGCGGGAAGGGCGCCAACAATTGGCCAATTTGAAAGGGAACATCTAGTACACTTATCCTGACTAAAGTCGGTCTTCGCCTGCCAAAGGCCCTGTGGTGATGCCGTTCTGGGCTCCATGGTGACCTCCTTCCCACCATTGGACTGGTCTTGGTCTTGTTGCACCGAAATGGGTGCCTTTGCTTGATCCTCTCGCCTGCGCTTGCCCCCTTTGCACCAAAGAAGAAAGGGGAGGACACTGCACGGCCTGGCGCCTGCCTGGTACCCTCGATCGTCATGGCTTGCGTCATGGGCACCTCGTGAGGTACCCTACCTTGATCTCTCCGCCTCCTCGCGAGCCAGCCTAAGGAGGCTGTGCTTGAGGAAGTGTCGTGTCGTCCGCCTCGCGAGGGTCTTGAGCCCGGTGTTGATGAAGATGGGCCGCGGTGGGCCCCCATTCGAGCCACGCCGCAGGCCGCAGGCAGGCAAGTCTGGGGACCCCCATTCCCAGAACGCCGACAGTAGCCCCCGGGCCCAAGGCGCGCATGGACTTGGCCGTGCCGAGGGGCAAAAGGGCAAGGGCGAAGCGCCGCGGGCCCTAACAGCCTGCGACCTTGGGCGCCGCGTGGCGGTTGATTGGACGTGGGCATCTCCACTTCCCCATGACGCCTCGGTGACCGTGCGGATTGGACAAGTCCCTGCACGCAGATCGTGTCATGATTACCTATGATCGCGGAGGCCGATGGTTGGCCTTCGCCGGCTATATATTCGGCATCGCGCGTGCCTTTCTAGTCCATCTCTTCCTGCTTCCTCCTCTGCCTCAGTTCTTGCTCCGTCTTGGCGTGATGGCTCCATCGAGGAAGTACTCGGCCGCGGAGAAGGGGAAGGCCCTCCAGGTCGGTCTTGCCTCTCCTCCGCCCAAGCGTGGCCGTGGGTGCCCTCGGAAGCATCCGGTGGCCGCCCTGGCAGCGTCTGATGGCCACGGGGATGGCTCCCGACGTGGTGGTGGCCGAGCCGCTGTGGCTGGGGGAGGCGCCTGGGGCACGCGCTCCCCCAGGCCACGCTTCCGCGCTGCGCAGGCGCTGCCGGAGTTCGTCGTCTGGCCGGCGGAGCCTACTAGTGCCCGGCTCCAACTCCCTCGCTTTCTCCTTGGTGAACTCCCGGCCGGAGCTCCAAGGGGCCTCTGGCTCCAGGCGGAGGGCTGCTGCAGCAGGTCTTCATGGGCTGCGTTGGAGGTTTCCGCCAATGAGGGCTTGGCCTTAACCCGTGGCTGGCAGGCGTTCGCCCGCGCCCGCGGCCTGGGGCGCCGGTGTACCCTGCATTTCAGGTTTGATGGCGACGCCACCCTCTACGTGAGGGTGTTTGAGGAAGATGGTCGTCGCGCGGGGTGTTGCCCTGAAGAGGACGACTGCGGCTGGGGGCCCCGCCCCGACGGTGATGGGGGAGACAGTGCCAGCACGGGTGGCGGCGGCCGCGACTCCCCAAGCTTCGTCAACTCTTCCTCAAGCGACTCCTCCAGTGGTGGCCGCAGTCAGCCCCCATGCCGTCGGGCCTGCTTGGGAGGTGGTGGTTCGTCCGCCCGCCATCGCGCCTTGGTGAAGCGTGAGAGGGAGTCCGCCTGAGGTCCAAAGGCAGTCCGGGATGCCTCCGCAGGCTGTCGTGAGGAGGGCCGCGCTAGGATCGTCCTTTCCTTTTCCTTTTGTTTCCTGTGTAAGACAAAGTGGCTGCATGGAGCCCCTCTGGGGCGTGTTGGGAATTATTACCGTTTGGCCAATACCTTAGTCTTATTTTTGCGCTTCTTAACTATACGCCTGTGCGTAGATAGTTTTTTGACCCCTGCCGGGGGGCGACCGACCCAGGCCCTGTGTGCGCGTCGTGGTGCCCGAGGGGCACGGACTAGAGGGGTGCTCCTGTATCGTGCCCGGGCCATGCAACCTTCCCTCGGTTAGAGAAGGAATGCTCGCGAGGACGTGGGAACCATCCCTCGCGAGGTCGTTTACGAGAGAAACCAAAGCGAGGAGCGAAAATCGGCGAACCACAAATCAACGACGACGATAACTTCAATAAGACTTCAAATGCGAGTAAACACGTCAAATGCGGAAAGCAAATGAAAAAGCCGCGTCCGGCACCTAGTCTAGTCTTCGACGTCTTCTCACCAGCGCGGAGCTAAGTGCTGCCACTGGGCGTGGGAGGGAGCTCTAGGGCCTGAGGCCGGCGCTCCTGAGACTCCGGGACGTGTACAGCCCCACTCATTATTACGTGAGAGTGTCACGGGGCGGCGAGCTTCACAGGCATTGGCCTTCTTCACAGGCTCCAGGCCTTTCTCCTTAGAGGTAATGAGCTTCACAGGCACTCGCCTTCTTCACAGGCTCTGGGCCTTTTCCAAAAAGATATGATCTTCACAGGCGTTCACCTTCTTCACAGACTCTAGGCCTTTTCCCGAAAGAGATGGTCTTCACAGGCGTTCGCCTTCTTCACAGGCTCTGGGCCTTTTCCAAAAAGAGATGATCTTCACAGGCATTCTCCTTCTTCATAGGCTCTGGGCCTTTTAGGGGTAGAACCTCCGGAGGTGCTGGATGTTCCACGCGTTCTGGATTGGCTCCCCCTCTTGAGTCTCCAAGCGCACGGAGCCTGGCCTGGAAACATGAACAACCTTGAACGGGCCCTCCCACATGGGACAGAGCTTGTGCAGCCCCTCCCTGGAGAGGACCCGCCTGAGTACGAGGTCTCCTACCTCGAGGGTCCTGGGGCGGATGTTGCGGCAGTGATATCGTCGTAGTGCCTGTTGGTACCTTGCCGCTCGCAGCGCGGCCTCCCGGCGGCGTTCCTTCCCCAGCACGAGGTCTATCCCCCGCATGGCGTCCTGCTGCGCCTCGTCGAGCGCCAGGACACGTGCGGAGCGACACCTGACCTCGCGAGGAAGGACTGCCTCGGCCCCATAGACCAGGAAGAACGGGGTTTCCCCGGTTGGTTTGGTCGCGGTTGTGCGGATGGACCACAACACGGATTGGAGCTCGTCGTACCAACCCTTGCCGCAGGCCTCCAGCTTTTTCTTGAACGTTCTGGTCTTGAGGCCTCTCAGGACCTCCGCGTTGGCTCGTTCGGCCTGCCCATTGCTCCGTGGGTGTGCCACCGAAGCATAGCATATCTGCGTTCCAAGGTTAGCACAGTATGTTTTGAAGAGATTACTGGTGAACTGCGAACCGTTGTCTGTGATAATGCGGTTCGGCACCCCGAACCGACTTATGATACCCCTGATGGACTTGACCGCAAAGCCCGCGGGGATGGTGTGGACGGCCTCCACTTTTGCCCACTTGGTGAACTTGTCGACGGCGACGTAGAGGTAACGGTAGCCCCCTGGCGCCCGAGGGAATGGGCCCAGGATATCCAACCCCCAAACTGCGAAGGGCCACGAGAGGGGTATAGTCTGCAAGCCTCCCGCTGGTTGATGGATCTGCTTGGAATGGAACTGGCAGGCCTCACAAGCCTTCACCAATTCGATTGCGTCGCTGAGCGCGGTGGGCCAATAGAACCCGCTGCGGAATGCCTTGCCAACGAGTGTCCGTGACGATGAGTGGTGTCCGCAGTCTCCGCCGTGTATGTCCTCCAGCAGTTCCTTTCCTTGCTCCCGGGAGATGCAGCACAGAGATACATCGTTTGGCCGCTTCCGGTAGAGTTCTCCATCTCTGATGCAGTACGTCGTGGCCTGCCGCGCCACACATTCTGCTTCCTCTTCCTTCTCTGGTAGGGCCCCCTGTATCAGATAATTCCGGAGCTCTGCGATCCAGCACTCCTCCTGAGGTTCCATCGTCAGGAGCAGGCGTGCTCCTAAGGCCGGCCCACAGACCGGGGCTCCCGAGGATGGCGTTGTACGGCAGGCGGATGTGGGCGATGTCGAAGTCGATGAGCTCGGTGCGGTAGTTGCGGCGGTCCCCGAAGGTGACAGGGAGGCGAACCTGCCCGATCGGGATGGTGGAACCATCGGTGACTCCGGAGAAAGGCTTGGTTGGCTGAAGCTGGTCATAGGGCACTTGGAGGTTGTTGAATGTTTCCACAGACAAGATGTTGAGTCCTGCCCCACCATCGATGAGGGTCTTGGTGACCAGAACGTTGCTGATGACTGGGGAGCAAAGCATTGGGAGGACTCCGGCTGTGGCCGCGCACTTGAGCTGGTTTGCTGAACTAAACGTGATGGCGCATGCCGACCACCTGAGGGGACGTGTTGCTTCGAGCTTGGGGAGGACTGCTTTCACTTCGCGGGCAAACTGCTTGAAGATACGCTGAGAGGCTGGGGCTTGAGCTCCGCCCAGGATGCAGGCGATTGCACGCGGCTCTTGGAAGCCCCCAGCCCCTCGTCTTGGTGACGGTCTTCATTCCTTCTGGGCTGAGGCGGCAACGGCGGCAGGCCTGGGTTGCCGTGAGGGCGATCCTCACGAGGCTGATCCCTCCAGTCCCCCTCGCGAGGCAGGTCTCGCCAGCGGTCCTCGCGAGGTTGGTCGCGCCATCCTTGGCGTGGGCCACGATCTTCCCAGCGTCCCGGGTTCCTTCCTCCTCCTCGGTCGTAGCCCCTGTCAGCGCCGTCAGGGCGTCGACCGACTCTTCCTTCTCGCACGGCGCGGAGTTCTTGGCATTCATTGGTGTTGTGGGTGTGGAGGTCATGGTACACACAGTACCGGCTGCCCCTGGAGGATTCAGGCAGATCCTTGCCCCGCTTGGTGTCCGGCTCCACCGCGAGCACGGCAGCCCCCTTGCGCTTCATGTCCTTGGCCTTGGGCTTCTTTTCTTCTGGGTCTGCGGCAGGCAGCTCGAGGAGGGAGAGGCGTCCCTCCTCAGCCCTGGCGCACTTGGTCGCCAAGTTGAACAGCTCCAGGGAGGTGCAGAGGTCTTCATGCATCGCCAACTCCTCCTTCATCTTGACGTCGTGCACGCCGTCGGAGAAGGCTGAAATGATGGCTTCCTCGGACACCCTGGGGATCTTGAGGCGCGCACTGTTGAAGCGCTGGATGTACTTTTGCAGGGTCTCCCTCGGTTGCTGCTTGATGCGGTGCATGTCGCTCACGGCGGGAGGCCGGTCGCGGGTACCTTGGAAGTTGGCGATGAAGCGAGTACGCATCTGGTCCCAGGAGGAGATCATGCCCGGGGCCAGGTTCAGGAGCCAAGTGCGAGCACCTTCCTTCAGTGCCATGGGGAACCAGTTTGCCATGACCTTTTCGTCGCCACTGGCAGCCTCAATCCCCAGCTCATAGAGCTGGAGGAACTCTGTGGGATCAGTCGTGCCATCGTAGCGAGGGGGCAGGTCCGGCTTGAACTTGCCGGGCCATGCGACGCTGCGCAGCTCGCTGGTGTAGGCGCGGCAGCCCGCGGTGGCCGCGGGGGGTTTTGGTTGAGGGAGAGCTTGGCCTTGCGGGTCCCCTTGCGTTGCTGCTGGGAGCAGCACGGGGTCTTGACGTGCCAGAGCTGGGAGCGCCCGGGCGGCTTCTTGCGGTCGTGGGACTTCTTGGCAGCTCCGTTCCTGCTGGGCTGGTGCTTGGCGGAGTGGGTTCCGCCCAGGAGCCGCGCACCTTGTGGCCATGGCGTCTTCTTGGAGAGGAGGCGGCTAGAACGCCCCCGTAGCTTCATTGCCCACGCGGGGCGGGGTGCGGCGCAGCGGTGCGGACGGCGCGGGAGAGCCCCCTGCGGCGCGGACGAGCTCGGCGACGCGGTCGTGCCACTCCTCGTAGACGTCGTCGACGGGGTGGTAGCGCAAGAGCTCGTTTGCCGCGATGAGCGCAGCTCGAGCCTCCAAGGGCGCGCGAAGCGCGCGGGACGAAGAGCCGGCCGGGGTGAGTGACGGAGTATTGGTGCGGCCGTCTCGCCGCACGGACGGGTGCTGAGAGGATGCCTGCTGCTCGTTCCCCGCCGGGCCAGTGGCGGCGTTGACGGCGGGCGACGGAGAATGACGAGGACGCCCACCGACGGGGGCCGTCTGGACGACGCGGGAAGCGATGGCGGCCCGTCGCTCGGCGTAGGCCCGACGGGCGTCAGACATGGATGCGACGGTCGGAGGAGAACGGAGCGGTGGAAGACAGATTCCGGCGCACCCCTACCTGGCGCGCCAAATGTCGGATCACGGGTTCCGGCAGACCCTTAAGGTTCGAACTCTGGGGTGCGCGCGGAGATTCTGCCCTCTACCTCACCGTCTCGCAAAGAACTAACTGCTGAAAGAACGACACAAGAGACACATGGTTTATACTGGTTAGGGCCACCGATGTGGTGTAATACCCTACTCCAGTGTGTGGTGGGTGGATTGCCTCTTGGGCTGATGAAGAAGAACAGTACAAGGAAGAACAGCCTCGCGAGGGTTTGTTCTTGGCTAGGGGATGAACTGCTGGGGGAGTTCCAACCACTCTTCTCTATCTCTACTTGTTCTCTGCTTGCTCTGAATACTCCTCGATCTCTTGATGTCAAGATCTCTAGATGCCTCTACCCTGGGGGTGGCTAGTCCTATTTATAGGCAAAGGCCCTGGGCCTCTTCCCAAATATTTGAGCGGGAAGGGCGCCAACAATTGGCCAATTTGAAGGGGAACATCTAGTACACTTATCCTGACTAAAGTCGGTCTTCGCCTGCCAAAGGCCCTGTGGTGACGCCGTTCTGGGCTCCATGGTGACCTCCTTCCCACCGTTGGACTGGTCTTGGTCTTGTTGCACCGAAATGGGTGCCTTTGCTTGATCCTCTCGCCTGCGCTTGCCCCCTTTGCACCAAAGAGGAAAGGGGAGGACACTGCGCGGCCTGGCGCCCGCCTGGCACCCTTGATCGTCATGGCTTGCGTCATGGGCACCTCGTGAGACACCCCGCCTTGATCTCTCCGCCTCCTCGCGACCCAGCCTGAGGAGGCCGTGCTTGAGGAAGCGCCGTGTCGTCCGCCTCGCGAGGGTCTTGAGCCTGGTGTTGATGAAGATGGGCTGCGATGGGCCCCCATTCGAGCCACGCCGCAGGACGCAGGCAGGCAAGTCTGGGGACCCCGTTCCTAGAACGCCGACAGTATGTGCGCAGAGAGGATGACAAGTGGGGCAAAAGAAGGGGTGCAAGGTTAAAAGCAACATGGCATGAGGTTTATGGAGGGATCAAAGAGAGGAGGAAGAAGAAGTTGCAATGCACATGAACAAAAGTAAAAGGAAACAATCACAACAAGAGTATGGAGATGATGCATGATGCAAAATAAAATAAAACAAACATCACAAGCATGAACATATCACAAAGTAGTGGAGGTCTCGGTCTTGGTCTATCACAACTCTCCCCCACTTACAAGAGTTCTCATCCCGAGATCTAAGGATGGCATCGGAGAGAAGCGGAAGAGGAAGAGGTAAAATAAGTTGCTTCTTTGACAAACGAGTGAAACCATGGACCTTGAGAGGTTGAACAAATTGAAAGAAAGAATACAATAGAGATGAACGAGATTGCAAACACTCCGTTAGCAAAGAGGAACAAGGAACATTACGAGAACCTTGTAGGTTGAAAGACATGAAATAAGAGCTTCACAAACCAAAAGAATATGACCACACTAGTATAATGAGATAGCCAATGAACAAGAATGACAGAATTTGGACAACACTTCGGTAGAAAAGTGAAGGAAAACTTGATAAGTTGAAAATAACTTAAATATAGGACACAATACTCCTGTTAAATGTATAAGCAAGGAAAAGAACATGATCTTGATAAACAAGATGATACTTGATAAGAGAAACATCACAATGCCTCTGGAAGAAATGAGAGAATGAAATGAAAAGAACGGAGAAAATAACAACAACTTCCACCATGAATGAACATGAAGGAGCCTTGCTACGAAGAAGGATTGAACAGAGTTGTTGGAAAATCAACAACAAAAGATATGATTTCCAATGGTCTTATGGAAAACATCCCAGAATTATGAGGTGAAGACCAGACACCAACAAGATGAAGAACACTTGAGCTCCTCTAAAAAGAATCTTGATGAACACTTCTGGAATGAACGAAATCTTCAATGAACCACCATGTAGAGCCTCCATGAAGAACTCTAGTAATAAAAGGATGATAGAAAGAAATAGAAGTTGAAAACACAAGGTGAAGCCTTGCAATGATTTAGATGGAGCTTCGTGACTAGATAACCGAGAAAACTTAGAACTCTGGAAGAGAAAGATGAACAACTTGAAACTAAGAATTTATTCGTCACGAACAAACTCCAAAGGAAGGGATTAATCACTTGGGCGTAACAAGAATAAGAATTATGTTATGCGTACCCTTCACCAATTCAAATTGATGACAAGCAACAAAATTTTAGCATACTACTTATCCTCATTGGAAAAAAAGATTGATAAAGCTCAAACTTGGGAAAGTCTTCAACGAATCGCCGGTAGGACTTGAAAGAACAACTTAATTAATATGATAACGAAGGAAGATGAATTTTCAACGAACCACTGGTAGGATTATGAGAGAACAAATGAATTAATACGATACCAATCGAAGAGGAATCTTAAACAACCATCGAAAGCATTTGAAAACGATGAAGAAAGAGAACGAATCGCCGGTAAGAATTAGAAATGAAGAAAGATACTTGAGGGAATTAAGATACAAGAGAACGAGGAGGTCACGAGCTGACTAGATAATACTTGGACGTAGCAAAAGAAGAATTGGAGAACGAGAGTTGAATGTTGAGAATCAATATTTCTGAAATGATGGCCTCCGGATGATCAAGAAAAGGAACGAAACTCCCGAAATGCTTCGGATAGTTATGAAAAGAATTCCTCACGATCGAACAATTTGAGGGGATGGCATGAAGCTAGATCCATGAATGTTCAAGAGAAGAACCAAGATTTGGAGGAAAACTCTTCTTCAGTCTTCAAGCAGAGAATGACGACGAGAAATACCATGAAGAATTGTTGAGACAATCTGGAATAATGAATAAGGAAAGTTTGGGTGAAAGATGAAAAGATTTTGAAAGCGATCTTGGAGAAGGCATTTGACTGATGAAAATTCATTCTTACGTCAAACTTTGAAAAGAATTTGAGAATAACTCCAGAAAAATTTAGAAGAGCCACGTAAAATCCTAGGAAAACACATGTGGGCTATGGGCCCACTCAAAAGAAAACACCGTTGAACGAATTTTAAAGAGATATTGCACCGATTGATTTGAACGGCTTGAATGAGATAACAACCTCGAAATAGCTTGAAAAAATTAAGAATGGAAGCACGAATCTTCTGAGATATCTTCTACACTTCGGATATGAATAGAGAGAGGTGAATTCATAAGAGAGCCTTGGGTAAGAAATTCCAACATGGAAAAACATGTGAAACAAAAGGAAGAGATATGATCATCACCAAATCTTGAATTGAATCCACCGGAGAAGAAAATGGTAACAAAGAATGATGGACTTGAAGCTTCTGAGCATCTCCATGAGAAATCACTGGCTAAGAACATTGAAGGAAAAGGATGGAGTGACTTCACAAGAATAAAATGGATACTTGATTAAGAAATATGAGTCGTTGAAGAAAAGGGTGGGTGGGTGGGTGGGTGGGAAAAAGAAGACACTTTAGGATGAATGTAATGAACATCGTTGAGAAAAATGAGAATTGCTTTTGCAAATGAAAAGTGGATTGAATTATCTTGACGAGAAGCACACCGCACGGGTACGCGTCGGTCCTAAACAAATGATTTTTAACCCCTTTCCGCAATGGCATTTCGAACCGTCACCAAGTGAGTGTGGGCGATAGGGCGGTCCTTCCCACATGACCCAGAAATCGTCGTGGATAGGCCCTCCTGGGACCCAGCCTGGGGTCGTATCCGATCGGGCAAGGCATTGAAACCCAATCATTTCCGTAGGTATGTACATCCCACACGGTAATCCAAGAAAAAACATTTCCGTAGGTATGTACATCCCACACGATGAATCCCAGAAAAACATTTTTGTTTGTATGTATATCACACACAGTCAATCCAAGGAATATGTGTACATCCCACACAGTCAATCCAGGGAAAACGTTTCTGTTCGGACGTACATCCTACACAGTTTTATGTGTAGGCTCGTGTGTGAAAGGTGTAACTATCACACACGGTCTGCCTTGGTTAACTGTTTGCTTTTATCAACTATATCACACACGATTTGATGAAGAAAATTGTGTGGCATTGGGCTATCCATCGCAAGCGCTTTTACTGCTAGAACCGTTTGCAAAGGTCCATGACATATTTAGCAGATCTATTAGTTTACAATTAATAATTCCAGTATTATGCAAATTCACATTTCATATCGAATAGCTGTTTCCAATTTCATATCACGCACATAAATATATTATAACATCACAATATGGTAGCTACATGAAAATGACACAGTACAACATATAGCTAGTTCAACTTCTAAGAACAATATATTCATTTCCCTAATCGAGATCATCCAGGCTCGTCTTATCCACCTCAGCTTTTAGTTCAGTAAGAACCCGTTTTGCATGGGCCAACTAGGAAAGTGCCTCCTCCTTCGCCAACACCATCTTAGCAAAGTCTGATTTAAAAATCTGAGCTCATTCTCCTCCTTCAACTTTTTATCCCGCATCTTGAAATAAGCTTCAGCGTTGACATCAGTTTTCTAAGCCTACGTGTGTTCTCTTCCTCATACACGCTCCAGAGCTTCGCTAGGCATATCTTCAAAGACTGTGGCCACTCTTGATCAACCCACTCCAAGTAAGAACACTTCCGTTCATCCTATAATATTTAAAACTAGATCAGTAACAATTGTAGGGGAAATAGGTTTATAGCAACAGAGAAGATCACCAATGCTTATTTTGAAAAACTACAGAAACATGTTAATTATGACATATCTTCTCAAAAAGATCAATGTGCAAATGAAATAATTGGTACTGAGACAACAACCAAGTTCTGGAACATAAGCTATAATTAACTACAACGACGCTACAAGCTCTTACTCATGTACAATAAATAACAAATTGAACATTTTATGATGAAGGTAAATATAACTGCACAACATCGCGACAGTGTTTGGATGACAGCACATTGATACTACCAGGTGTGTACATGCACAAATTTAGTAACATATAACTAATAGCACTAAGGTCGTCCACTATGTATGCCAAAACTGGGGTAAAGATAATTGTTGCTACATCTCGCATCGGTGCCCTGCACTGGCGAGCCGTTGCAGCGGAAAAAAACAGGGACCCGGACTCTGGAGCACGTAGTTGCTCCGATGCCTAGTTCCTTCATGCCATAAAGATTTAATATTTTATTGCTTGGTTGTTCGGATGTGTGGACCAAAGTTGGCTGCACAAACTGCTGAGGCGGTGCCAAATAATTTTCTAATGGCACCGCTGATGAGATGGCAACAATTTAAGATACTAGGTACAAACTGTGACACTGTCTTAGGATGCGTTTGGTTGAAGGTGTGGTATGAATGGGTTGGGACGTGACAGTGTCTGAATCACATCTAAGAAATGATTTGTAACAACGAAAGAGGGTCTAACCTTCTCTGCACATGCCAGAAACTTCCTCCCACTGTCCACAGAATCAAACGCAACTAGCTTCACGCATGGAGATTAATCGTGACAACGAGCTGATAGATCTTCAGCCACCCCGCTCCATTCGTTGCCACTGATGGTCCTAGGGAGCTACAAGAGGAAGAAATGACTCAAATCGACCACCGGGTAAAAATCCTTCATTCCAAGTCATAGACCGAGAGAGATAAGAGAGGCATACACGGGTGGTGCAGGAGTAGTTGCCGGAGGAGGAACCGTTGGAGAGGTCTTTGAAGAAGACCATGGCGACCCTGGCGGTAGGATGCGAGACAACTAGAGCGAGGAAGCGGCTATAGCTAAGCAAGCAAGGAAGGAAGGAGGAAACAGGGGAAATGTGACTTGTGGTCGGGGAGAAAAGGGGGTGGGGAAGGGGGGAAGGGGGGTGGGGTAGATATTTTGGCGGTAGGCCAAAATTTTGGAAATGTTAAGGGAAACTTTGTGAGCGGTGCCGCCGGACCATTCACTTTGAACGATTGTGTGTATCACAAACGATTCTTCTGCTTTTCGCGCATGGGATGAGTTTGATAATTCAAATTTTGGTGAAAATTTCCCAGGTACGTCATTGCATAATTTAACATCGCTTACTAATTTGGGCACACAAAAGATCATACAGTAGACATACCATACTTACTAAATCAAGCAATTTTAGTAATTAAATAGAGCCAGTTGACCTAAACATTGCTCTAACAAAAGACCATCATTAAAAACAAAGCCTAAGTACGCATAATTTTACGTCGGCCTATGCATCGCTAGTGTGAGATGAGACGTCGATGACTTGTCCTGGTGACATGCCACCGTTGGTGGACTCCGCGCCCCCCATGCTGAAGTCGACCGCGTCCTTGTCCTCATCCTCGGCACCGCTCTCAAAGTTGTAGTACTCGTAGTAGTGGTTGTGCCAGAGCTCGAGTTGGTACTCCACCACCAATTCCTCGACGGACAGGCTCTTGTCTACCTCGACCTCGGCCATGCACAAGTCCTCCTCCCGGTGCTCCTCGATCTCCGCCACCTCCTGCATCTCCAGCTCCCGTTCGGCGACCTCGTGAGGAAGTAGCTGCTCCATGGCCACTGCCGCCTTTTCAGATGTGGGTTGCATGCTGGAGTCAGAGGTGGCCTGTAATATCTTGGCCTGTGCATCCTCGATCTTGTCATGGATGTCCTCGACCTGGGCCAGGGCGACATCAACGGTACGAACGACAGCTCGAGCGCTCTCGGCGTTTGCAGTCGCCGTCGCAGCAGCAGCTGCAGCTGCCCTGTTGGCTGCCGCAGACGCCCTCTCGGCAGAAGCGGCCGCGCCCAATGCGGATGCGGCGCCACTCTCAGCGTAGACGGCCGCGTTCTCAGCGCAGGCGGTGGCGCTCGGGGGGGGGCATCGTATGGGCCTTCACAAAGCGTTTCCATAGCGTCATCTTTGCAAGAAGGGGGTGCGGGAATGGGATCGAGATTCATGGATTCACGGGTTGCCGACACTAGAGTAGATGAGCCGACGAAGCTTAAGGAGGGAGACTTAAATAGACCAAGATATTTTCATCGCAAACGGTTCCTAGAAAACAACTGTGTGTGATGTTGTAGATATTTTTTATTAGTTGTGAAAGACGAATTTGGGGTAAAGTGCTAACGGATGGTGTTTTAAATGAACGAGAAATTTTGTAGTACTAATACAACTGTCATGTCAAATTTTGGAAAATTACAGGGGTCATTTGACCTTTTAAGACATTTAAGTGATTTTCTAGCCTTTTAATGACCGTAATTGAAATTTGAACTACATGTACATGCAACAGCTAACCATAACGGTTTGGAAACTCATATTATGTGTACTTGTGTGCGATTTAATTCCATGTGCATCAAATTGGAAGGAATTTTCAAACATATTGGTCTAACGGCTATGACACAATTAAGCATGGAGTGACATGGCATTTTAATTCCAAAAAAAAAATCAGAAACACATGAAACCTTGGTTGATGTAATGCCATGCCACCAAGATGATGTGGTAAAAAAATTGGCATGTTAGACGAAAGTTTGGACACACACCCCTCACAAACCCGAGCAACTCAGTAGAACATTCGTGGTTCCGAGTGGGAACAATGCATGTTTGTTGACGAACGGGAGATAGCTTCCTCTTGCGGCCTTCAATTTTTTTCTACGTCTAACGTGCACTACTACAACGGTAATGTGATTTTTTTGAAAATTCTAGGGGTCATTTGACCTTTTAAAGTCATTTAAGTGATTTTCTAGCCATTTAATGACCGTAATTCAAAGTTGAACTACATCCACATGCAACGCCTAACCAAAATGGTTTGAAAAATCATATTTGTGTACTTTTGTGTGAGTTAATTCCATGTGCAGTAAACTAGAAGGAATTTTCAAACATATTTGTCTCACGACATGGACACATGCATGCATACGTATGCATGGAGTGACATGGCATTTTAATTCAAAAAAATCAGAAACACATGAAACCTTGGTTGAAGTAATGTCATGCCACCAAGATGATGTGGTAAACAAATTGGCATGTTTGACAAAAGTTTGGACACACACCCCTCACAAACTAGAGCAACTCACTAGAGGCTCGTGGTTCCGAGAGGGAACAATGCATGTTTGATGACGAACGGGAGATAGCTTCCTCTTACGACCTTCAATTTTTTTTCTACATCTAACGTGGACTACTACAACTTTAATGTAAAATTTTGGAAAATTCTAGGGGTCATTTGACCTTTTAATGTCATTTAAGTGATTTTCTAACCAGTTAATGACCATAATTAAAATTTGAACTACATCTACATGCAATGCCTAACCAAAACGGTTTGAAAAATCATATTTGTGTACTTGTGTGCGAGTTAATTCCGTGTGTAGTAAATTAGAAGGAATTTTCAAACATATTGGTCTCACGACATGGACACATGCATACGTATGCAAGGAGTGACATGGCATTTTAATTCCAAAAAATAAAAAAATGATCAGAAAAACATGAAACCTTTGTTGATGTAATGTCATGCCAACAAGATGATGTGGTAAAACAATTGGCATGTTTGACGAACGTTTGGACACACAACCCTCACAAACCGGAGCAACTCGTTAGAAGGTTCGTGGTTGCGAGAGGGAACAATGCATGTTTGGTGACGAACGGGAGATAGCTTCCTCTTACAACCTTCAATTTTTTTTCCTACGTTTAACGAGCACTAATACAACTGTCGTGTGAAAATTTGGAAAATTTAAGGGGTCATTTGACCTTTTAAAGACATTTTTAAGTGATTTTCTAAATATTTAATGACCATAATTCAAATTTGAACTACTTCTACATGCAACGCCTAACCATAACAGTTTGAAAAATTATATTTTTGTGTACTTGTGTGCGAGTTAATTCCATGTGAAGTAAATTAGAAAGAATTTTCAAACATATTGGTGATACGTCTCCAACGTATCTATAATTTTTTATTGTTCCATGCTATTATATTATATGTTTTGGACGTTTAATGGGCTTTACTAAGCACTTTATTATTATTTTTGGGACTAACATACTAACCCAAGGCCCAGTGCAAATTGTTATTTTTTTGCCTATTTCAGTGTTTTGCAGAAAAGGAATATCAAACGGAGTCCAAACGGAATGAAACCTTCGGGAGAGTTATTTTTGGAACAAACGTGATCCAGAGGACTTGGAGTGGACGTCAAGAAAGAAGCGAGGAGCCCACGAGGCAGGGAGGATGTGTGAGTAGTTTACCATAGACCTTCGGGTCCATAGTTATTAGCTAGATGTCTTCTTCTCTCTCTTTGGATATCAATACAAAGTTCTCCTCGATCTTCTTGGAGATCTATTCGATGTAACTCTTTTTGCGGTGTGTTTGTCGAGATCCGATAAATTGTGGGTTTATGATCAAGATTATCTGTGAACAATATTTGAATCTCCTCTGAATTTATGTATGATTGCTTATCTTTGCAAGTCTCTTCGAATTATCAGTTTGGTTTGGCCTACTAGATTGATCTTTCTTGCAATGGGAGAAGTGCTTAGCTTTGGGTTCAATCTTGCATTGCTCGATCCCAGTGACAGTAGGGGAAACGACACCTATTGTATTGTTGCCATCGAGGATAAAAAGATGGGGTTTATATCATATTGCTTGAGTTTATCCCTCTACATCATGTCATCATAACTACTGCATTACTCTGTTCTTATGAACTAAATATTCTAGATGCATGCTGGATAGCGTTCGATGTGTGGAGTAATAGTAGTAGATGTAGAATCATTTCGGTCTACTTGTCGCGGACGTGATGTCTATATACATGATCATGCCTAGATATTCTCATAATTATGCACTTTTCTATCAATTGCTCGACAGTAATTTGTTCGCCCACCGTAATACTTATGCTATCTTGAGAGAAGCCACTAGTGAAACCTATGCCCCCCGGGTCTATTTTCCATCATATTAATCTATTAATCTCCCATCAACTAGTTATTTTTGTCGCCGTTTATTTTGCAATCTTTACTTTTAATTGTCAGTGGGAACGACACCTATGGAATCACTGGGAGCCCTTCTACGGTTGGCGGGCGCGGGGTTGTGCAAAGAGCGGGTCTGACAGGAAGCACACAAATCGTTTACCCAGGTTCGGGCCGCGAGGATGCATAAAACCCTAGTCCTGCTTTGGTGTATGTATTTGAGTGTTCTTGCATTCTTGAGCTAGCTATGGGTTTAACTTGCCCAAAAGATCCGAATCCTCCTCCTGGTCGCCTCGGGCCTCCTTTTATAGACAAAAGGGGTTGCCACAGTGGCACACAGGAGGTGGAAAGGTGTACAGAGGATGAGTCTATCCTCTGGCACCGTCGGACAAACACATTTAATGCACTACCGACGTGCCCCTCTCACTTTATTGGGGACGGCAAAGAAGCACGTCCCAAATGTCGCCGCCTCGCCTAGCTGCGACGTGCGTCCGGGCTGACGAGGCGTCATGGCGCCACATTGGCTGGCTGCTGGGCTGGCGCGGTGGTGGATCCTTTACGAAGACCTGCATGCCACCACGCAAGTGCTTGTTGAGTCGGTCGTGGAGGCCGCTCGTCGCCACGGAGGTGCCTGCCCAACTGGTTGAGCTGGCAGCTGCATGGGAACGGCTGTGGAGTCATGGCAGACGCGGGCCTGGCCACGGCCCCTTAAGTGTCTTTGGAAAGGGCCTTGCCGGGGGTCTCGTGGATCTCCTCAACAAGGATCTCACCGAGGGTCGTCGCCTTCTGGTCCTCATCTGACCTTGTATGTTCTTAATCTTGACGAAGATCTGCATGCCACCACAGAGGCGCCTCCCGAGCCTTGGTTCCAATGTGGATGGTTGGTGGTGTTGGAACCTGCGGGCTCGAGGGTGGCTTGCTCTACTGGCATCGGGCAAGTTGCCCAGGCAAGGGTCTCGCGAGGGAGTCCACCTCGCCCTCTTGCTCTTCGTGTATCTTGGTCTTGGCGTTGCCTCTGGTCGCCTTGTGCCTTCGACTTCCCTCCCCTTCCCTGCTTAGTGTGGTCGTGGGCGTGGCTCCGACTGCTCATGCACAAGTAAAGGGGTAAAAAGAAGTGCCCCTACTTTTGTACCCCGACAGGAGCCCCCGGGCCTGGGCCACACATAAGCGCGACACGTTGTTGGTCCAGGCCCAGAACGGTGTGTGGGCAGGTGGGGCGGGATTGTTACCATGGTAACTTCTCGTCCGCTGCGCTTCCCCACGACCCGCGTTGAACGCGCGACGTGGAGGGTCATGTGTGACGTGGGGGTCATGCGTGGGGAGGTTCCTGCATGCATGCGTCACATCATGGTAAAGAGGCAGCTCGCGCCTTCCCCATAAAAAGAGGGAGGCGCAAAGGCGCGACTCATCTACTGAGTGGACTCGGGTTGTGGTCTTCAAGGCGCCCGCGCCCCACGATCACGGGGTGGGGAACGGTCGCCTCACCCGTCCCATCGATCCTGCTCGCTCGCCACGTGTTCCCCATCCAGGTGGTAGGCGGTGGAGGTGGGAAACCGGGCCGTCTCTGATTGGGGCAGCGGGTCGGTCCCGATTCCCCGCGCCCCCGATGGTTGGATTGGTCGAGCGGGGCGGCCGAGCCCCGAGCCCGCCCCTTTATAAGAGGGGGGAGGGGATGTCATCCCACATTCGCCCAACATCCATCTTCTTCCACTCATGCTCCTTTCTTCCATCTGCTATGGCAAGAGGGGGCGCAGGCCCTTCAATGGGGGCGGCGAGGGTCGCTGCTCGACAACGCGTCCCTCCTCCCCAGGAGCTTGCAGCGATGGGGCCAGCCACGAGAGGAAGGGGGAGGGGGCGAGGTCGAGGCCATTGTGGCGCCCGAGGGAGAGGGGGACGGGGCGGCGCACTGTCTCGCCTTCGCCGGCGATGCCTCTCCCTATGGAGGGTCACGTCGGGGACCATCCTCGTGAGTTCATCAGGCTACTCCGGCCACCGCGTCATCGTCTTCGTCTCCCTACCCCATTTGCTCGGGAGATGGAGCTTGATCCGCCCCAGAACCTTAGGTTGCACATGAGGGGCTGCGGGAACGGTGGTACGCGGGTCGACGTCGACTTCCCCGCTCCTCACATCATGTACCTCCGTCGCAGATGGAAGACGTTCGCTCGCGTCCACAGCCTGACGGCGGGGCGCGTCCTCTACTTCAAGTTAATGGAGGGTGGCCTGCTCTCAGTCAAGGTCTTTGGAGATCTTGGAACCCGCCTAAAGTGCTGCGTGGAGAGCTCCTCCGATGATGAAGATTCCTACTCAAGCGGGAGTGACGAGGAGGACAGCGACAACGACGACGAGAGAGTCGAGCGGCGGGACGCCGACCTCGACTCAGACTGACCGCGTCGCTGATACGTCTCCAACGTATCTATAATTTTTTATTTTTCCATGCTATATTATATTTTGTTTTGGACATTATTGGGCTTTATTATCCACTTTTATATTATTTTTGGGACTAACCTATTAACCGGAGGCCCAGCCCAGAATTGCTGTTTTTTTGCCTATTTCAGAGTTTCGCAGAAAAAGAATATCAAACGAAGTCCAAACAGAGTGAAACCTTCGGGAACGTGATTTTCGGAACGAACATGATCCAGAGGACTTGGACCCTACGTCAAGAAAGCTACCAGGAAGCCACGAGGTAGGGGGTGCGCTCTCCACCCTCGTGGGCCACTCGTGGCTCCCCTGACGTATTTCTTCCTCCTATATATACCAATATACCCTAAAACCATTGAGGAACAGAATAGATCAGGAGTTCCATCACCGCAAGCCTCTGTAGCCACCAAAAACCAAGCCGGAGGGGGGATCCCTCACCGGTGGCCATCTTCATCATCCCGGCACTCTCCATGATGAGGAGGGAGTAGTTCACCCTCGGGGCTGAGGGTATGTACCAGTAGCTATGTGTTTGATCTCTCTCTCTCGTGTTCTTGAGGTGATACGATCTTGATGTATCGCGAGCCTAGCTATTATAGTTGGATCTTATGATGCTTCTCCCCCTCTACTCTCTTGTAATGGATTGAGTTTTCCCTTTGAAGTTATCTTATCGGATTGAGTCTTCAATGATTTGAGAACACTCGATGTATGTCTTGCCGTGCGTATCTGTGGTGACTGTCGGTGTACTAAAGTAGGGGTACCTTAGTACCCCGAACTTGTGCACGGGCAGTCGTAGCACCCCGCGGCAAGGCTTGCCAGGCGATCGCCAAGACTCTCCATGGTCCCTTTTTGGTCCGTCCAAGAACAAAGTATTTGAGCCAAGGCCCTAGCAGGAGGAGCCTGCCGGGAAGGCCACCCGAAGAGAGCAAGGCCCCGGCAAGAGGAGCTTGCCGGGACGACCGCTCGAAGCACAAGGCCCTGGCAAGAGGAGCTTGCCGGGAAGGCCGACCAAGGCACGACAAGAGACTTGCTGCGACGCGCTCCGCGTCCCGGCAAGGACCGGTGAGCGACAAGCTCCCTGGCGCAACAAGGCATCAACCGCGGCAAGGCGCTTGCCGCGGCAAGTCACCACCCCGCGCCTGCGCTCCAGCTCATCCACCCACGTGTCACTCTGGGGCCATTCCAGGTGTACGTGGCGAGAGGCTGCGCAGCCAGGAGCATGCGGTGGCAAGGCAATGCTGACAGAGTAGCCGTCGTGGCAAACGGTGGCGCTCCTGACGGTCCCTGTCCTGCACCGTCTGGGCGATGCGGACGGGCATTTAATGCCCTTGTCCCCCGCCGTCAGAGTTAGGTATGATAGCACTATGCAAACAGCTGTACCCAACACAGCGTTTTCCAGTTTTGCCCCCGCCTACGTTGCCACCTGTGGGTAACCCCTTGCACATATAAAAGGAGGCCCCATGCGCAACGAAGGGGGAAAAAGGAGGGAGAAAAGAGAAGAGAGAGGAGGTCACTCACGCTCGGTCTCGCCAGCAGCTCGTGTGTACTGTAGCACCACACGCTCCCGAGCAAGAACACAATACAAACCACAAAGCAGCAGTAGGGTTTTACGCATCCGTGCGGCCCGAAGCTGGGTAAACCCCTTGTGTGCATCGCCTCGATCTGCTCTTCGCGCGACCTCCGCCCCCCGCCGAACCAAGAAAGGGGCTCGGTCCCCATAGGTGTTCGTGGAGGCAGATTTCCCCCGACATCTTTGACGCGCCAGGTAGAGGGCGTCGAAGTTGTGTGAACCTGATTCGGCATCTGCACAGGCTAGATCTCCATCATCGTCATTGACATGCCACCGAAGAAGAAGGCTCCGGAGGTGGCTGGTCCGTCCGCGTCGAACCCACCACCCCTGGAGAAAACGGGTGGTGGGAACGGCACCGGCGACGAAACGGGCGTCGGCGAGCCAGCTCATGGTGCCACGGCGTCCGAACATGCACCGCGCCCCTCTCAGGAGGCACGGGACCAGCAGCGTCTTGGAGACCATGGTACCATACGCTCGCTGGACCCAGATCGAGCCGGCGGATCCCAGGGTGCTCAAGGCCAGCACACACACCAACGTGCTGGCGCGAGCGTGGCGCAACTGCCTGGTCCGGGTGTTGCTCCTTCTAACATAGTTAGAAGTTCGAGCACATCCTGCTCCACGCACCGTTCGCCACCCCTGCCCGCCACTCCAGCAGAAGCTCTAGCATGAGCTCAACTACTCCTAGACTACCCTCCAATGGCGGACAAGCTCGATGACTGGAGGGCCACGATACAGAGCCTCATCGGTTTCGCGAACGGCGACACCCCGCGGCAGCATAGTGCGTCGCAGCCGCGGCAGGTCGGCCAGGTGAGAACCGATGGCGCCAAGACCGGTGGGGGCGCGACCACCGTGCACACCCCGCCCCAAAGGCCAAGATCGCCGACTCGCCGGAACCATCACGACAACGACTCCACCGCGTCGTCGAATCCGCGAACTCGTCGCGATCAATGCCAAGTTCTTCACGAGCGAGAGCAAGAGGATGCTCGTACTCGCATCGAGCGTCGGAGAGAAGCGCGGCGTCAATCAGACCAGCGCGCTGGGCCCTCTGTCGACATGCATGCACCGGGGGAACCAGGCGACCTGCCGTACGCCGTGGGCTGCCCTGCGTTCACCCGTGAGCTGCGGCAAGTCCAGTGGCCCAGCACGAAGAATTTCAAGCCAGATGTACCAGAGAAGTACGACGGCAAGTCGCATCCGTCGGAGTTCCTCAGCATCTACACCATTGCGGTGCAGGCTGCTGGAGGGCGAGACGACAAGATCCTTGCCAACTACTTCCCGCTGGTACTCAAGTCAAACGTCAGATCCTGGCTCATGCACTTGCCGGACAACTCCATAACCTCCTGGACAGACTTGTGCCATCAGTTTGCTGGCGCCTTTACGGGGCGAGCGACCTTCATCTGCTCGTCCAGAAGGAAGGGGAACCCTTGCGCAAGTTCATCCAGAGATTCAGCCGTGTACACTACAACATCCCAGACGTCCACCCCGCCGCGGTCATCAGCGCGTTCCATCAGAACGTGCGTAACCGCAGGATGCGGGAGGAGATGGCGATGTGCAAGATCAAAGACGTCAGCGAGCTATATGCCCTGGCCGACAAGTGTGCCCGTGCTGAGGAAGGGAGGAAACTCCCCGGAGAGAACACTGGAGCAGGAGAGTGTGACAGTGAGGATACCGCCCCGGCAAGGAAGAACCGACGGCGGAGCAACAGGAAGAAGAAGAGCCAAGAGGTACTGGTTGTTGAGCAGTCTGGCGATGAAGGCGCTGCCAAGAAGGCCCAGGCTAGTAGCTCCGGCAAGGAGGTTGCCGGATGCGCCAACTGCCAGGCCGTGGCGGTCGCCGACAAGCGGGACGGCACCAACAAACAGTACTGCAAGATCCACCGCACCAAGGGCCATGAACTCCAGAGCTGCAAGCAGGTCGAGCGGCTCGTCGAGCTGCAAAAGGCCGAGTACGAGCGGCGCGACAAGGAGAGAGCCCGGGGAGGTGGCGGAGGATCAGGCACGAAGCGCCCCGGCCAGGGAGGACGCCGCGACAAGGACAAGCAGCGGCAAGCAGACAGACCTCCCCGCGGCCGCGACAAGAACGAAGACGACGATGAAGACGAAGACATGGATGACGTCGAGACCAGTGAGCAGGAGTTTCAAAAAGCCACAGAGGTCTTGTGCGTAGACGGCGGTGCTTCCCTTCATACTTCCCACCGCCAGCTCAAGCAGTGGGCGCGGGAAGTCAATGCAGCGGAACCACCCGTCGAGTCACGCAAGCCTCTGAAATGGTCCAGCACGCCTATCATCTTCGATATTGAGGACCACCCTGATTGCACAACTGCGATCGGGTGCTTGCCGATGTTGGTCTCACCAACAGTCCGCAACCTCAAGGTCACTAAGATGCTAGTTGACGGCGGGGCCGGCTTGAACCTGATCTCCTCCGCTGTGCTCCGGAAACTCCAAGTCCCCGATAGCGAGCTCGAAGAGACCGGCACGTTCCAAGGAATCAACCCGGGAAGGAGCAAGCCGAAGGGGAAGATAATGTTGCCAGTGACATTTGGCAGCGAGCTGAACTTCAGGACAGAGAGGATAACTTTTGACGTTGCCTATTTCCCATTGCTCTACAATGGAATTCTCGGCCATCCAGCGCTCGCCAAGTTCATGGCAGCCTCTCACTACGCATACAACATGCTCAAGATGCCAGGCCCGATAAGCGTCATCTCTGTCCCCGGTGACAAGAAGGATGCCCTTATCTGTGCAGACAAGATCTACCGGGAGGCAGCAGCCGCAACGGATCACAAGCCATTTGCCGCTGAAGCTCCCGGAGGGAAGAAGAAGACCAAGCCCGACAAGTGCTCTGGTGCCCACTCCGGCAAGCGCACCTCTACGGAGTGCTGCGCTACCATCGAGGACGCGCCATCGAGCTCCGCCGGCAAGAAGAAGACCAAGCCCAGCGAGTGCTCTGGTGCCCACTCCGGCAAGCACACCTCTTCGGAGTGCTGCGCTACCATCGAGGACGCGCCATCGAGCTCCACTGGCAAGTGTAAGAAGACAATGGCAGCTCCGCCAACGACCAAGAAGGTGTCCGCCAAGGAGGACGGCACTGGTGGTACCTTCACCATCAGTGCCACTCTCGACCCCAAATAGGAAAGCGCGCTCGTTGCTTTCCTGCGGGCGAATGTCGATGTGTTTGCCTGGCAACCATCTGACATCCCCGGCGTTCCCAGGAAAGTGATTGAGCACCACCTCACCGTCTGTCCTCACACGCGGCCCGTCAAGCAGAGAGTTAGGAAACAAGCAGTGGAGCGCCAAGAGTTCATTGCAGAAGAGATCAAGAAGTTGGAAGCAGCAGGCCTTGTCAGAGGTGTGCTCCATCCGACGTGGTTGGCCAATCCTATTGTCGTGCGCAAAGCAAATGGGAAATGGAGGCTTTGCATCGACTTCACTGATGTTAACAAAGCTTGTCCCAAAGATCCCTTTCCCTTGCCGCGCATCGACCAGATTGTTGACTCCACGGCCGGATGTGACCTGCTTTGATTTGTTGACGCCTACTCAGGATACCATCAGATCTTCATGGCTGAAGAAGATGAGGAAAATACCGTGTTCATCACTCCATGTGGCACGTACTGCTTCATACGGATGCCTTTCGGACTGAAGAATGCTGGTTCAACATTTGCAAGGGTTGTCCACACCGCTTTTGAGCCACAAATCCACAGAAATGTGGAGGCCTACATGGATGACATAGTGGTCAAGAGCAGAGACAGGGCAACCCTGATTCAAGACTTAGAAGAGACCTTTGCGAACCTGGGCAGGATCAGCCTCAAGCTCAACCCCGAGAAGTGCGTGTTCGGAGTCCCTTCCAGCAAGCTTCTCGGGTTCTTCGTGTCTTAGCGGGGAATCAAAGCCAATCCCGACAAGATCAAGGCCATCGAGCAGATTGAAGCACCAACATGTGTCAAGGACGTACGAAGACTTGCTGGCTGCGTGGCAGCTCTCAGCAGGTTCATTTCCAAGTCTGCAGAACGCGCCCTGCCATTCTTCAAAGTTTTGAAAAAGGCGGGTCCAGTAAAATGGACTCCGGAAGCGGAGGCTGCGCTGCGGGACTTGAAGAAATACCTGTCCTCCGCTCCAATACTTGTCGCGCCTAAACCACAAGAGAAGTTGCTGCTATACCTGGCGGCTACCAATCAAGTGGTTAGTGCTGCGTTAGTAGCGGAGAGGGAGGCAGATGATGAGCTAGCAACCGCGGCAAGTGCGTCCAGCGACAAGCAGGGGGCTTCCCCGACAAGCTCTGGCCCCGACAAGGATGGACCTGCGCAGGCACAAGAGGAGGTGCAAAAGAAGAAAATGGTGCAGCGCCCAGTTTACTTTGTCAGTTCCCTCTTGCAGGGGGCTAGGTCAAGGTACTCTGGTGTGTAGAAATTGCTTTTCGGCCTCCTTATGGCCTCGAGAAAGCTGCGCCATTACTTCCAAGCACACGAGATCACAATTATCACTCGCTTTCCACTAAAGAGGATACTGCAGAATCCAGAAGCAACAGGCAGGATTGTCGAGTGGGCACTAGAACTGTCGAGCTTCGGTCTCAAGTTCGAGAGCACCTCGACTATCCAAAGCAGAGCATTGGCGGAGTTCATAGCAGAGTGGACACCGACACCAGACGAAGATATCCCAGAGATGAGCATCCCTGCCAAAGAAGCAAGCAAAGAGTGGCTGATGTATTTTGATGGTGCCTTCTCGCTGCAAGGCGCCGGTGCTGGCGCGTTGCTTATCGCGCCCACCGGAGAGCACCTCAAGTACGTAGTATAGATGCACTTCCCCAAGGAGCAAGCAACCAACAATACTGTAGAGTATGAAGGTTTGCTTGCCGGTCTCAGGATCGCGGCAGAACTTGGGATCAAGAAGCTCATTGTCAGGGGTGACTCGCAGCTTGTCGTCCGCCAAGCACTACTAGAAAAAGGGCTATAGATAGGATTGACACTAATGGCGCACCAGACAAGAGGTGCGCCATTAGTATATACTAATGGCGCACCACCTTTTGATACGCCATTAGTGTTGAAACTACTAATGGCGCACCTAGTCAAGGGTGCGCCATTAGTATCAAATTTTTTTTTGAACTAGCGCGCATGTCCAAACATACTAATGGCGCATCCGGGCACAGTGCGCCATTACTAGTTGCAACTAGTAATGGCGCACTTGTCCCACAGTGCGCCACTAATGTTGTTTTTTTAATTATATTTCTTATTCCTTTTGTTGCAAAACTACTAATGGCGCACTGCTCCACCGTGCGCCATTACTAGTTCAAACTAGTAATGGCGCACTGTGAAGCAGTGCGCCATAAGTATGATATTTTTTCTTTTTTTTTTGCAAAACTACTAATGGCGCATGAGATGTAGATGCGCCATTAGTAACTTGGATTACTAATGGCGCATTTGTTGTTGGTGCGCCATTAGTAAGTGGGCAGCAACAAGATATTTTGGGCAGCCTCTCCTACCCACACTCACTTTCTCCCCCACTTCATTCTCTCCACCTCCTCCTTGTCTCGGGTGCCTCCTCTTTTTCACCTCATTTCCACCATAGATTCATTCAAATTAAGTGGTTAAATTACCTTGTTTTGATAGGTAAGTAAGGGGGGAAGCTATATTTATGTTGTTCTCCCTACAACAATGTGCACATGCACTATTTATGGCCTAGCTAGATCTATGTATGTTCGTGGTGTTGCATATGTTTGTGGTGTTGCATATGTGTTTGTGGTTGGAGGTGTACCGGTATTTGAAATGCGATAGTTGCCAATATTTTGCCGGAATGTTGATTCATTTCTGTTTCGGCGATAATTTTGGCATTAAGCATTCTTTTTGGTCCTATTTTTAGGGAAAGTCATGCCAATTTTTTTCTTGGTTCTAAAATATTGTTTTGCTCTACCCCGCAGGCAACCATGGTCCGCACGATGACCGAAGGCATCGTGAATAGGTTTTTGAGGTCCGTGAAGGCCGAGATGCTTCAAAAGAACGAGACGGAGATAAGATGTCCGTGTCGAAGATGCAAGCTGGAGAGCCTTATTGCGGACCCGGATTCCGGGCAGGTGCGGGACCACCTGCTCTTGCGTGGTTTCATGGATGGCTATCGGTGGCAAGGTGATGAAGATGACTACGAAGTCGTCCATGGGGGCCGGGCAAGAAATGAGGAAGGGCAGCAAGACAACCACCGCGGCTCAGGCGGGCGAGAAGAAGAAGAATCCCCAGGAGATGATCACGACGTTGATGCTGTACACAGTCATCATGTAGAAGATGCAGGACATGATGATGAGGAAGATGCCGGAGCAGACGACGGGCATGATCATGAAGATAATGATGCCGGCGGAGCAGACGACGGTGGACCATCGATGGGCTGGGTGCAGGACCCTTATATTCAAGAGCTGCTTCTCAAGCAGACGGATAACGCAAGAGCTGCCGCCCGAGAGAAAGCCAAGGTGGATCAACTTGAGTTAGACGCGGTTACTCCATTGTATGAAGGATGCAGGCCCGAGGATACCCGCCTGAAAGTAACGCTCATGGCTCTGGAGATGAAGGTAAAACACAAAATGACCGACGCATGCTTCGACGAGAACATGTCATTCTGGCACGAACGTCTTCCAAAGGGGAACAAGTGCCCGACTAGTTTGGAGGAGGCGAAGAAAATCGTGTGTCCTCTAGATTTACCGCACGTGAAATACCATGTCTGCATGAACAATTGCATCATTTATCGGGACGAGCACGCGGAGTCTACCATATGTCCGGTGTGCGGCGTCACTCGATACAAGAAGAGGAAGAAAGCTCCTCGAAAAGTGGTGTGGTACTTTCCGATCACTCCTCGTCTGCAGCGGTATTTCGCGGATCCTAAGGTAGCAAAGCTCCTGCGTTGGCACGCGGATAGGGAGGATAAGAAGCGAGAAGATGACGCAAATGATCCGGAGATAGATAAAAAAGACAAGATGCTGAGTCACCCTAAGGATGCGAGCCAGTGGCAAGCGTTGAATTTTGAATACCCAGAATTTGGGAAGGATCCAAGGAACATCGTGCTGGGCGCGAGCACCGATGGAGTTAATCCATTTGGCAGCCAGAGAAGCACACATAGCACCTGGCCTGTGTTTGTGTGGATGTACAACCTTCCCCCCTGGTTGTGCATGAAGAGGAAGTACATTCACATGAGTATGCTAATTGAAGGGCCGAAACAACCAGAGAACGACATCAATCTGTATCTGGAGCTGCTGAAGGAGGAGCTAGACACGCTGTGGAAAACGCCAGCCAATACGTGGGACGCCGCAGAGAAAGAATATTTCCCTATGAGAGTCGCACTGCTCACGACGGTGCACGGCTATCTCGGTTACGAATATCTCGCGGGGCAGGTAGTCCACGGATTTTCTGGATGCGTACGGTGCATGGATGACACAACGTATCGCCAACTAGATAGAGATCCCGGGTCTTCGAAAACCGTGTTCATGGGACATCGAAGGTGGCTTCGCGACGATGACCGTGGAGGAAACGCAAGGATCTGTTCGATGGTGAAACCGAACCCCGAAAACGCCCGTGTACGAGGAGCGGCGAGGAAATAGACAAGTTGTTGAAAAATTGGAAAGACTGCCCACTACCAGGAAAGAAGCAAAAGGCGCCAGAGCCGGGAAAGAAGCGGAAGGCGCCAGAGCCGCTGCTGAAGGTATGGAAAACGAGGTCTGTTTTCTGGGACTTGCCGTACTGGAAGATCCACCGTGTCCCTCACAGCCTTGATGTCATGCATATCACGAAGAACGTGTGCGAGAGTCTGCTTGGTACCCTGCTCAACATGCCAGAGAGGACCAAAGATGGGCCGAAAGCAAGGGCAGACTTGAAATCAATGGGCATCAGGCAGGAGCTTCATGCTATATATGATTATGATGATGATGATGATGATGATGATGATGATGATGATGAGGCGAAGCAGGACACAGAAAGTCGTCGCAAAGGCAAAAAGGCCAAGAAGACCGGAAATGACTACCCTCCCGCGTGCTTCACTCTAAGTCAGGAGGAGATCGAGCAGTTTTTCACCTGCCTCCTAGGAGTAAAACTTCCTTACAGTTACGCGGGGAAGATAAGCAGATACCTAGACCCAGCGAAGCAGAAGTTCAGCGGATGAAGTCTCACGACTGTCACGTGCTGATGACGCAGATACTTCCAATTGCAATCCATGGGATCATGGACGCGCACGTCCGTGAAACGCTATTTGGCCTATGCAACTTCTTCGACGTCATCTCTCGGAAGTCGATCGGCGTGAGGCAACTCAGAAGGCTACAGGAAGAGATCGTGGTGATACTATGCGAGCTTGAGATGTACTTCCCTCCCGCATTCTTCGACGTTATGGTGCATCTGCTGGTCCATATAGTGGAGGATATCATCCAACTCGGGCCGACGTTCCTGCACAGCATGATGCCGTTCGAAAGGATGAATGGTGTCATCAAAGGATACGTTCGCAACATGTCACGTCCAGAGGGAAGCATAGCCAGGGGCTTTCTGACCGAAGAGTGCATCTCGTACAGCACGAATTATCTAGGCATCGAGAACCCCGTTGGTCTGCCCGTCAACAGGCACCTCAGCAGGCTCGCTGGATGGGGTCACCGTGAGGGTCGCCGCGAAATGCATGTCGACTTCGAGGGTCGACTCGCCGACTTTGAAAGAGCAAACCTAGTCGCGCTACAACACATAGACGTGGTCGATCCTTGGGTGGTAGAGCACAAAACCTTTATTAAGAAGACGTACAATGACCGAGGCCAACAGAGGACGGACGGAGATATACTCAAAGAGCACAACTCATGTTTCACGCGTTGGTTCAAGCGGAAGCTTCTGTCGTACCCTTTACATGAGGATTCTTCCGTGGAAGAACAACTCATATTCGCCTTGTCACAGGGCGCCGAGCACAACCTGATGACCTATGAGGCGTACAATATCAACGGCTACACATTCTACACCGAGGCCAAGGACATGAAGAGAGATGGTTATCAGAACTCCGGGGTAACGATGGAATCCTACAGCGGTAACGACAAGGACAGATACTACAGAAGGATCGAGGAGATCTGGGAGCTGAGCTATGCTGGAGAGAAGGTCCCGATGTTCCGTGTCAGATGGGCCAAGAGCGTCCTAAAAGAAGACCGGTATTTCACCACCATGGTTATACCCGAAGCCAAATCCAAGACCGCGGGCGCAAACGTCACCGCGAAAAATGAGCCATGGGTACTGGCTTCCCAAGTGGACCAATGCTTCTTCATTACCGACCCGTCAAAGACCAGTCGTGTTGTCGTGAGGAGAGGCAAAAGTAAGATCATCGGAATGGATGGAGTAGCCAATGAGCAAGACTTTGACAAGTACGACGACCCGAGGATCGAACATGACGACGATGATGAAGTAGCAGCATACACCACAAGAAGAAGCAGGACCACCCTACCTAAAGGACTTCCATTCCATAGAAGAACTCCATTTGCGAAAAAAGAAGGGCAAGAAGATTGTTAACAGATAGCTAGCTAAGATCGATTGTATTTAAATCGTAGCCTTCATTTCTCGATTGTATTTCATGGGAACTTTTTAAACTATCATGAATATTTTTAAATTTCATGGACACTCGATCTCGATCTCCCTCCATCTCGATCGCTATCCCACCTTGCCAGATCCGGTCCCCCTCGCCGCCGAGCACCCCCCGGTCCACCGACCGCCGCCGCCGACCCCCCGCACCCTCGATTCCCCTACTCAACCGCCGCCGCCGACCCCCCGCACCCCTCCCCTACTCAACCGCCACCACCGACCCCCCGCACCCCTCCCCTACTCAACCGCCGCCACCGACCCCCCGCACCCTCCCCCGCTCCACCGGCATTACTGTTTGATGATATTTTTAAAAAATTATTAATGTCTTATAAAAAAATTACTATTATGATTTAAACAAGTTTGAACATATTTAAACACAAATAAGTATCAAACAGCATTTTAAATGCATAAAAAAAATTTGTGGAGCCTGGGAATCGAACCCAGGACCTCCTAGTGTGAGAACTGGCACCTGAC
This sequence comes from Aegilops umbellulata, assembly GCA_032464435.1. Classification (NCBI taxonomy): domain Eukaryota; kingdom Viridiplantae; phylum Streptophyta; class Magnoliopsida; order Poales; family Poaceae; genus Aegilops; species Aegilops umbellulata. Next base: position 101,800,219 of record CP136060.1, read on the forward strand.
CAATCGAACTAGTAGAGGGGAGTTGATGTGGATAAGGTCAGGTGGGAGATAACCTGTTGGCTCGAGCAGAAATAAAAAAAATACTAATGGCGCACCAGGTCGAGGTGCGCCATTAGGATGTATATACTTATGGCGCACCGAGGGGCTGTGCGCCATTAGTATTGTGCCCCCCTACTAGGTATCGATCCCCTCTCTCTCCCTCGCACGAGCCCTTGCCCTCGATCCCCTCTCTCTCCCTCGCCCGAGCCCCTCGCCCTCGATCCCCTTCCCCTCTCCTCTCCCGACGCCGCCGCCCCGCCGCCCTCGACGCCGACGCCGCCGCCCCGCCGCCCTCGCGTGCTTCTTCTCTCCCGCGACCCCGCCATTGAAGGTCTCGCAAGGTCCTCTTCTCCTCCCCCTCCCCCTTTGTTCGATTCGATTATGCTGATGATGTTGGTTCCTCTCGCGCGCAGGCTGCACGCACCTCGGACCGCGTGTGCCTAGTTCTTCCCGGGACGCTGCCCCGACCCTACTACCCACGCCATCAGGGGAGCTCGTCAAGGTATCATCCCCCCTCTCTCTCTCTCTGCTCTTTCCATCTCTCTGCTCTCATGAGTCGTTGGAGTGCTCGTGGTGCTGTTAGGTGATGATAGCTAGATGCTATTTTTTTACCGTTCTAAATGTCGGTCGTGTTGCCTTGACAGACTTATTTTTTCGTTATGTGGAACTGTGGTCGTCGTGTATGCTCATGTCGTGATGAGCATTTGGTGTAAGGTTTGACTGTGACTGCTTGGTGTGTTATTCAGTAGTGTTGCTTGGTCTGTTCTGGTGTAAGCTTGTGAGTGATGATTATTGTAAATTCTAGTAATATGCTATGGCCAATATATATAACGGATTCTTTCACTTGTGTCTGTACCAAGATCAAATGTGTGGGGAGTTTCTCTTTGTTGATATATTATTCCAAGAACAATTGTATCAAGCAAGAATATTGACTAAGGCATTGTTGCAGAGATTCTGAGAATTAGCAAACGATTTTGTGTAATGTCCTCTGTTCTTTCTTATTGGTGCGGTGATTGCTGAACAAGATCCCACCTGAACTTGCAGAAAAGAAGGACAAAAAGACTTAGTTGGTAACTGCTGAGGACTAACCTGATTTGCACCAATATTAGTCAATCAGAAAATGATCCATCATAGCTTTTGAACAGACTAGGGACAGTTAGGGACAACATTATGTCTAGCTAGGAACTGCAAATTAACAATAATTACAAGTAGGAGGGCCTAGTGATCCCGGGCGATAACGGGAGGCAGGGATCAGTGGTCGGGCATGGAGGCGTTTCTTTCGCTAGCTCAGTTTTATAAAAGGTCCAGAGCTCTTCTTTTAAAACAGAGAAAATACCAAGGTTTTGCAAATACTGCAGTATTAAAAGCATCATTTTTAGTGGCAGCCAAACACCCCATAGTAAATAAAACTATGGTAATATCAAATACTGTAGTATTTTCAAAATACTTAGAAAAAACGGAGCAATCAAACGGGGCCTAACTTCAGACAAGGACAGGAAGGAGTACTTTTTGTTTAAAATGATTGAGCATTTGTGCTCTGTGGGGAAAAGATATCAATATTCACACCTTATTAAAGATTTTGACCACAATATTGATACAAGAAGTTACTTCTATTGATAGACTATGTAATCAAGAAAGGATCAATAGATTTTTTTTGTTTTTAATAGGCTGAACACCCACTGCCTACTTGAGTAAAGGAATAACCTGAGTTTCACTATCAGCAATAATGACATGTCCATAGTGGAAAACAGAGAATTGATTGCCAATATCATGGTAACTACTACTAAACTATGCAAGTTAAGTTTTAAAAACCAAGATAGTTTAGTAGTACAACAAGTAGATGCAGCAACAATGCCATCATTAAATAAACAAGATGGTGCTATGATTGTTAGTGACGATCCCATGAAAACTATTATTAGGCTGGTCCAGAAATTAGTATATATATGACTAATAAACCTAACATATAGTGAGTCCAAAGTCCGAGCTCTCAATATTATCAAGAAACCAACATGTGTTAGACAATCTCATGAAGCACGTTGCAACTATCTATCTAACTTCTAGATTACTTGAAATAATTAAATTTTCAGTTGAGCAGTGCACACTGTAGTTCTGTTTGGATTAAATTCAGACAATAAAATCACACCACTCTGCTGCAAACATGTCTTGTCTGTAGAAAAGCATATCGGAAGCTGTTCATGTATTGTTTGGACTAAAGAATCCTCAAGTCCTCCGGATATATGTTTGGATGCTAGATGGTTCATGCATATTTCTGTCAACTTCATGTAGAATTAGATGGATGTATATGTCTGTCTACTTCTTCTAGAACTAGTGTATTACCAAGATTCCAACACTATTTATGTTGTATCCAGATTGAAAATACCAAGTAGCATTTTGCATTCTCTTTCAGATTCAATGTGACTAGAATTCACTTGTTCTTATATGGGTGAAACTTCAATTGTTTTTAGGCTAGTGTATGGTGTTTGCTTTATTTTGTCATCATTTGTAACTATGTCACAAATAAATTGTTCCTTCTTCTGTATTTGACAAGTAATGACTGTTGATAAGCTGAGGCATGTATTAAGCTGTTTCTTTGCTCTGAATTACTTGTGATGCCTCTGAATTACTTGTGATCACATTGAGAAAGACTTGTAAAGATGATGATCATCTTTTACAGAAAACAATTTGTGATGATTTTGCTAGTTTGCTGGGTTTTGTCTCCGACCAGTGTGTCCTGATGAATTTGTAGGTACCCCGAGAGGCCCTTGAGTTTGCCGGAATGTCGATTAACTTCCGTTCCGGCAAATTCGGGTACTCCATATGTCCTATTTTCAGCAAAGGTCATGCTGAAATTTTCCGTGAATTTTAGCATGACTTTGCTAAAAATAGGACATATGGGGTACTTGTGACTAATGCATGGGCCGGGGTATCTTAGTAGTTAATTAAGTAGGATCAAGTGCCACGGGGTACTTGTGACTAATGCATGGCTTTTAGGGTGCCTCGGCATCGAAAAACCCTCAATGATAAAAGCTTAGATTTTAGGATGCCTCGGTGTCGACAAACCCTAAATGATGACACCATGATCTTGTTCCTTGACAATAAACAACTTTTTGACCAAACTTTGTTTCTATTTAGAGAGAAACATGGCCCACAACGATGAGGCCGGGGGTTCGGGCGTCAAGGCATTCTAGGAGCTGTCCCAGGAGATGGAGGAACAACCTCACTTGTATGAGGACACCGCCTTCCCCACCGATCCTGAGACCACTGATGGTGCCGCCAAGGATGACCCCACTGATGGTGCCGCCGAGGATGCCACCACTGATGATGGCGGCGCATGCATAGATGGCAGCCAGAAGAGGCAACGGAAGGACCGGCGCCCGACCGTGCTCCGCACCCTCAAGGAGGAAGTTACTGAAGTGGACTCCGACGGGAATCCAACGACGCCCGAACAAAGAGTCATGGGGTACTCGCTTCAGCTCGGGTGCATTCTCCGGAGCACTGTCTCGATCAACACCGAGAACCTGAGGCATCCTGACCGAGGGAATTTGCGCAACCTCCTCTTCACAAAGCTGCACGAACGATACAAGTTCCCCGCTGAATTTGAAAACACAAGCCTCAAAGGGAATAAAGTGAAAAATGCTGCCCTCACGAAGATGAGCAAGGCCCTGTCTACTTGGAAAAGCAATGTGAAGAGAATGATCGAGAAAGGTGAGAGTTATGAGAAGATCAAGGAGAAAAATCCTTCGATCACCGAAGATGACTACAACGACCTCAAGTTCAATTGCTCGAGCACCGCACACTCCCAATCAAGTAAGTGGGGGAAAGAAATGCGGGAGCTGAACTTAGGGGAACACACACTCGGTCCCGGCGGTTATAGAGTGGCGGAGCCTATATGGGACAAGGAGGAGGCGGACCGTGCCGAGCAAGGCCTACCGCCCCTCTTCGATAAATACGGTGACAAGAAGACCAGGAACTATGTCAGGGCCCGGTACAAGAAGGACCCGAAAACAAAGGAGCTTACCACGGATCCGAAGACCAGGGCGCTTGAGCTTGTTCTGGTAAGGAATACACCCCCGTGTAATTAGCTCCATATGGTTGCATTCTAATTAATGAAGCCAAATTTGTAAATGGTTCACATTCCTTCCGCAGGCGACTGAAAGCAGTAGCGCGGGGTCGACTAAGAGCAACCCTTGGGACACCACTCTAAATAGGGCGTTGAATGTAATGAAGAACAAGGATAAGCTCAGTAAGCCGACGTCAGCTGGTCGTGTGGCCGGCAAAGGCTTGTCGACAAAATGGGGGTCATACTATAACACCGGTGCGCGAAAGGAGAAAAAGACCAGCTCGGAAAGCCAGGCGCGCGAGGTTCAAGAACTCAAGGCACAGGTGGCGCGGATTCCGGAGATTGTCCATGAGCAAGTGCAACAACAACTCGGAGCGACGATCACCGCCATTGTGCCTACCTTGATCTCGGGGTTGAGTGCGTGGATTGCGGGCGGCCAATAGGGGCCGCCCCCGATTCCTAGCTTCACGGCCAGCAACTCGCAGAACGCGATGCCGGGGCCATTTGTGTCTCCGGCGAAGGCTGCATTGGTATCACCGATGCCGGCACGGGAGCTTAATGCACCCATGTGTACGCCGGCCGGCACCTCTGCAGCAAGCGACCCCTCCGTCAACTGCACGCCCGCCGTTGGCGGTGCCTCGACATTAGCCGAGCTCGACGCCATCATCACGGTAACTAATTAAGCCTCTCTCGGCCGAGGACTTCATCTCCTTGCCTTTGACTGGGCATCCCTGATGCCCTACATGTTTTCGCATGGCGCCGCGACGTTCCGTGCACTCTCCTGCACTTCGTGAACAACGAGTTGGTCGATGTCGCCAAGGGCGAAATCATTCAACCGGGCATCCCCTTGTTCCACGGTACCCAGATGCCACCCAACTTGTTTAGGGTTCAACTGGTTCGGGTGCTGCCAGGCTGCGACGAGTTGCTACCTCCGATTTGACCCGTCGGGGCCGACGATGATGACGTGATGACCCTCAGCGCCTGCCTGATCGGCTGGCCCCTGCTTTGGCCGAAGAGCCAGATTCGTTTGGGGGCGGGGGACACCACCCCAAAGACACCACCACCAGTCGTGCCGGCACCAAGTCGGCCCCATGGCAAGACCGCCGCAACGGTGCCGGACATCCCTATGCCACTGGATCCAAACATGCATATGGCACAGGATCAGAACGACGACGACGACGATACATTCGGCAACGTCGATCAGTACTTTGCCGATCATGGGTACGGTGGTGACTTCATGGGGCCTCCTTCTCAAGAACCCAACCCAACAAAAGACGTGCGTGATCTAGCTGGTACCGCGGAGAAGCCAAGTTGCAACAGGCGTTGTCTGCCGTTCAGCTCTCAGGAGACGCCTCCAGCTGCCGACTTCACCGAGCCTCAGATAGGCGAGGTGCGAAATATTCTCAGCCCCAACACACTCAAGAAGGCGGTCTGTGAGCAGAAATCGGTCCCATTACAGGAGAAGAAGAAGGCACGCAAAAGAAAGACAAACAAGGGTGCGGGCCAGCCGGCACCGAGTACGATCCGTGCTCAGGACGGGCCACCTTCACCTGAGGATTTAATGAGGAGGGTGCATGTGGCGGGTAGGCCGATGCTACCGAGAAATATGCTCGATGTTGCAGCCGGTTCTATGCGGAGTCTGCATGACAGTGTTCTTGCTTTGGAGAAGCGGCGTCTCAGAGAGAAGGATGTGGCATACCCGGTTTTCGTGGCCAAGGTGCCAGAGGGCAAGGGCTTTGTGGATAAATCCATCGGGGGTATGATCGTCCTGCAGTTTGATGACATCCACGCTATGTTGAACCTTCATCCGCTGCACTACACCTTCGTTCGGCTATTTTCGCTGAGTATGGAGATGCGGATCATTCGCGACAAGACCCCGGACATCGTGATAGTCGACCCCTTCTACATGTGTGCCAAGATCTTGGGCAGCGCTGGGGACCGGCAAGTCGCGAGTTCTTACCTCGAAGGCGTCATTCTGGCAAACCCAGATAAGGATAACTTCCTCGTGCCTTACTTTCCTGAGTAAGTCCTCCCCTCAACCGTCCCATAATATACGAATTCTTAGATTTTGATCGTTTTTCTTTTAACATTCCGTGTTTTCTGCAGTGACACACATTGCACGCTCATCCTCCTAAGCCCCAAATATTCCATGGCCATGTATTTCGACCCGGACCGTCAGTCGAATGTAGACTACACAAATGTCAAGAAGGTTCGTGATGATGTTCTCCCCGGCTACGCCCAATCTGGAGGCACCTTCAACAGGCCTATTCGTAAGTACGGCAAGCACGTGTTCTCCCACAATACGACGTTCTGCTGCATCAAGCAGCTGCCTGGCGGTCAGAAGGGTGCCTACTACGCCATCCATCACATGCGGGCGATCGTACGGGACCATTGTAACGCCCTCAATGTGGCTATATCTCCCACGTGTCGAAGCACGACTTAGAGGCATAACCGCATTGAAAGCAATGTCGCAAGTGAGGTAATCTTCACACATCCCATGTAATACATAAGGGAAGAGAGATACATAGTTGGCTTACAATCGCCACTTCACACAATTACATGAATAAAACATTACAACATACAGCTACAATCAGGGCCCGACAACGGAGCCAAAATAAAAGAAGAAACCCCAGAAGCGACAAAGGTCCTGATCGACCCCAACTGGGCTCCACTACTGATCGACTAGAACGAAACAACATAAAGGACAAGATCTTCATCGAACTCCTCCTTGAGCTCAGGTGTGTCACCTGCACGGACTCAGCGGCACCTGCAAACTGGTTTAGGAAGTATCTGGTGAGTCACGAGGACTCAGCAATCTCATACCCGCGAGATCAAGACTATTTAAGCTTATAGGTAGGGTAAAAGGTATGAGGTGGAGCTGCAGCGGCGACTAGCATATATGGTGGCTAACATACGCAAATGAGAGTGAGAAGAGAAGGCAAAAGCACGGTCAAACAACTATGATCAAGAAGTGATCCTGAAACTACTTACGTCAGACATAACTCCAACAACCGTGTTCACTTCCCGGACCCCGCCGAGAAGAGACCATCACGGTTACACACGCGGTTGGTGTATTTTAATTAAGATCAACTTTGGGTTTTCTACAACCGGACATTAACAAATTCCCATCTGCCCATAACCACGGGCACGGCTTTCGAAAGTTCAAACCCTGCAGGGGTGTCCCAACTTAGCCCATGATAAGCTCTCGCGATCAACGAAGGATATTCCTTCTCCCCGGAAAGACCCGATCAGTCTCGGAATTCCGGGGCTGAGCAAAGCGGTAACATAGCCAATCAACGGTTTGCTAGGACAAGGTGGGTTAGAGGCTTGGTCTAACAATATGGGAGGCATGACAAGCAAGTGGTAGGTATCGCAGCAAAGGCATAGCAAAAGAGCGAGCAACTAGCAAGCAAAGATAGAAGTGATTTCAAGGGTATGGTCATCTTGCCTGAGATCCCGCAAGGAAGAATAATGAGTCCATGAAGAAGACGAACGGACGTAGTTGAACGAATCCTCACAACTCCGGAACGAAACCGAAGCTAACGAGAGAAACAAACCGGAAAGAAGCAAGCAACATAGTAAACAACCATCACATAAACATGGCATGATGCACAACCAAGTATGATGCATGTCCGGTTTAATGAGTATGGCATGGCAAAGTGCAACAAACAACACTACAAATTAAGTGGAACACAATATGCAACGAGTTGCATATTGACGAAACACCACATCAATTATTTAGTTCTCTCTCGGTTATGTACACATCAATATTAAAGGTTGCTTAACATGGCAAGAGGTGAAACATAATAAAACTATCTATCTAGGCAAGTTTAAAATGAGGCCGGGAGCAACGAACAACAATTCCGGAAACTCCTCATGAGCATATAATAGATTTGGTACTGTTCTGACCTAAAGCATATTTTATTGTTGTTAAACAGCAAAATAAAGTGCAACATGTTAATCTATGCAATTTTTTACCCCATTTACATATAAAGTTTATTTAAAACCAAGCTACGGTTGTTAAGTTATGAAATAAATCATTTTAGCATGGCATTTAAGCAAATTTAAGCAAACAACATTTTAAACATTTTAAACGTTGTTATCATGATGCGGATGACAATATCAAGTTTTATGCATTTTTATGAAAATGTTAACATGAGCATATTATGAAGCATTTGGTCACCATGGCGGAACGAAAAGGGTGCCACGGCAACGAATCCGAAAATGGTGCCACGGCAACATATCGGTTTCCGGTACTCGTTTGAGATGCCGGTGCAAAAGGAATGTGCGGATGCGTGCAAAAGATGGTGGGACGCTCCCGGATATCGGGTTCCCACGAGACGATGGCATAGCAAAAGAGGGGCATCGCAATCGACAATTCGATCACGGTGCGAACACGAGCATCTCATTCGACACATGCATTCGTCCACGGGTCATCGTCTCGGTGTTATTCCTTTGAAGCGTGCATTTCGGAGCGGTTCGGGTTCGGTACGATGTAGAGGAAGTAGTCGTTCACGGGTCGTCGTGTGAAGTAGTTGTTCACGTGGCGACGGTAGTCGTTCATGTTCACGTTTCGAAGAGGAAGTAGTTGTTCATGTTCCGTAGATGTTCGGGGTCACGACAAGGAACTTGACGTCCACGTGGTCTTCGCGGGTCGACGGTAGTGGCACACGGCGGCGGCGGTAGTTGTTCAAGGTCTTGGCGGGTCATCATGTAGTCGTACATGTTCGTCGCAGAACTTGGCGTATCCATGTACTTGGCGTTCCGGTCCTGTAGTCGTACTAGGCATCCGGTGAACTTGGCGAAATCCACGAAGGCGTCCTTGGGCGTTCCTAGTTGCCGCGTCTTGGCAAATCGAAGGGGATCTTGGCGTCCATGCAACCGGCAGGGGAGGTCAAAGCAGCAGCGGGGCAAGCACTGGTCCAGCAGGCCGCGGGGTCGCCGGGAACCCAGTGGAGCAACGGCAACAGCGAACGGAGCGGTGGCACCATGGATGGAGCTAGGGGAGGCGAGGTAGCAGGCCGGTGGCGGGGCTTGGCGCGGGGAGGTCGATGCAGAGGAGGTGGCGCCGCGACGGGGCAGGAGCACGGCGACGCGCGGGTCAGCGATGCGGTAGCACGGGCGTGCAACGAGGAGGTCGGGGACGGGGCCGGAGATGCAATCCAGGGCGGCTGAGCTTGGGGCTCCAAGGCCACGGCAAGGAGGAAGGGGCTGGTTCGGGAGGCTTGGGGAGGAAGCAGAGGAGTGACGGAGCTCGGGGCGGCTGCGCGCGACGGAGAAGGACGGCGGGGACAGGCGAGCTCGCGGCTGCCGGCGAGCTCGGCGAGGCCAAGGCGTCGAGGCGGGGCGCGACGGCCATGGAGGTGCGGCGCAGCACGGCGGCACGCGTGGAGGAAGAGGAGGTCGCGAGACGACGAGGAGGCAGAGGGGATCGGGCGTGGGGCGCTGCTCTCGTGCGTGTGTGTGTGGCGGCACAAGGAAGGGACGAGAGGGAGAGATGGGGATCGGGAGAGAGCGGGCTAGGGGCTAGGGTTAGATGGCAGGGGGTCGGCTGGGCCTTGGCCTTGGGAGGCCACGGTGGCCTGGGCCGGCTGCTTTCCTTCTTCTCCTTACTCCCAAAAAAACAGCAAATGCCAAAGAGTAAAAAAAAGGAGAAGAAAGGAAGGTATAGATATAATTTGGGCATGGGGATAAATTTCATGGACTCGCAAAAAAATGAGCTTGATCAAGGAAAAATAGAAGTGGGCACGCGTGTGAAGTTGAATTCAAACACATTTGAATTTAATTCAAATGGTTTGAATTAGGACGAGGTTTTTAGGAGTGTCCAAAAATGTTGAGAAATTAGGAGGAGCCTCGATAAATGGAGAAAGAATTGTGGAAAAGATTTGAAGGTCAAACTCGAAGAGGAATAGGCATGGGAATTATTTTGCAAGTATGTTATGGTTAATTCCAAATAAATGGAATAATTAATATAGCTCCCTAAAATATTGGGAGGATATGTTATAAAGAGAATTCACCATGTGAATACCCTCGGTTTAAATGGATCGAAGATCCATGCCATTTATTTATTTGAGTTACGAAAATAAATAACTTGATGGCATGATGACATGATGCAATGCACATGATGCAAAGCTGAATGCAATAAACCAACAACTCACATGACGAAAACCCGGAAACCCTGGAAGGCATCTGGAGCTCCGGTCTTGGGGCGTTACAACACTCCACCACTACGAGAGGATCTCGTCCCGAGATCTAGAATGGCACTGGAAGGAAAACGGAAGATAAAGAGGAGAGGTAAAACTAAGTTGCTTCTTTGACAAACGAGTGAAAACATGAACCTTGAGAGGTTGAAAAGTTGAAAGAAAGAACACAACGGAGTTGAACGAACATGAAAACACTCCGTTAGATAAGAGGAACATGGGATACGACAAGAACCAAGAGGTTTAGTGATAAGATAGATATTGAAAAACACTCCGGTTAAAACTAGATAGAGAAGGAATAAGATTGATATAATTTGGGCAGCACTCCGACTGAAAGAAGAAGGAAAAACTTGATAAGATGAAAAGAACTTGAAGAGATGATACAACACTCCGGTTGGAAATGGAGGAATAGCGTTTGGACTTGGCAAAAAGAACGCACTTGGATAAGACTCTGGTTAAAAGAGGAACGATAGACACAACACTCCGGTTAAATCGATAAGAAAGGAAAAGGACATGATCTTTACAAAACGACGTGATGAGTCAAAGAGAGTAACATCACAATGCCTCCGGGACGAAAGAATAGAAGTTAGACCGTTGGGATAAAGGAATGGAGAAGAAAAGCCAACATCTGCCACAAAAGAGCTTGACAAAGCATCTTTAGAAGAAGGGTCGAACGGAGTTGTTGGAACACCAACAACGAAAAGAATAAGCTTGTAGTGGGCTTATGGAAACATCTCAAAATTATGAGGTGAAATTCTGCCACTAAGGGAAACAACAGATTGGATTAATATCAACAAGGAGATGAAAACTTCTTCACCAAGATGAGAAGGAGAAAATTGGGTCATTGATAAACACCACAAATAGCTACATTCCTTGGAGAAGGCTATAGGTGAAATATAACCCAATAAAACTCCAACAAAAGATTGATTTCTTGAAAAGATCTCTTGAACGGAGAGAAAATGATGGATTTAAATATCTCATTCTTAAGAACTTGTGAATCATGAAACACGAGGAGAAATTACCAAGGATGACATAACACCATCTCAAGAGATAAGGTAGAAAGAATTGCACTTCGGAATGCAAGACGAAGAATACTTGAGCTCCTCAAAACAAAACATGTGTTGAACACCATGTTTATTTTGGAGTATAGCTTGGCGGATCTTAGCTTCGAGAGAATTCTTGAAGAGCACTTGAAGAATGAAAAAAAATCCTTGACGAACCACCATGTAGAGCCTCCATGAAGAACTCCGGTAAATAAAAGATGATAAAAAAGGAAGAGAAGTTGAAAACACACAGTGAAGCCTTGCAATGATTTAGATGGAGCTTTGGAATGATATAACCGAGAAAACTTGGAACTCCGGAAAGAAAGATGAACAAATGAAATCAAGAATTTGATTAGCCTCCGGAATAGGAATAGAATTAACTCGATGAAACAAGAATAAGAATTACATTATGCTCATCCTTCATCAATTAAATTGATGACAAGCAATGGATTTGGCATACTACTTATTTTCGTAGAAAGGATTAAGATAGATATGGCGCAACTTTGGGAAGGTATTGATGGAACCACCAGTGGAATTGGAAAGAAAGAATGAATCTATAAGGTAACAAGGGAAGAAGTTTCTTGAACGGACCACCGTAAGAATTTAAAATGGACGAAGAAAAGATAAAGAAAACACCGGGAAGAGTTAGCAAATGAACGAAGATGCTTGAGGGTATTTAGATACAAATGAACGGATAGATCACGAACTGATTAGAGAATACTTGAATGATGCACCGATAAGATTTGGAGAACGAGAGATGAAAGCTGAGGGTGAATAATTCTGATATGATGGGCTCCGGAGAATCAAACTGAAAAGACTCCTGAATTGCTCTGGATGGGTGAAAAAAAAATTCTCACAATCGAGAACAATTATGAGAGGATGGCATCAAGCTAGAACCATAAATCTTGAAGAGAATGGAGCAAGATTTAAGAGAAACTCTTCTTCGGTCTTCGAAATCCGAGAATGACGACAAGAAACACCACCATGAATTGTTGAGGCACTCCGGAATGAAAATTGGAAAGGTTGAACCAACGATGAAGGAATATGAAAGCTCTTGGAGAAAGACATTTGACTGATGATAATTTATTCTTACGTCAAACTTTGAAATGAATTTTCAGAGTAACTCCGGGAAAATTAGAAGAGTCAGGTAAGATCCTGGGAAAAGACCTGTGGGTTAGGGCCCACTCAAAAGAAACACCGTTGAATGATTACTGGAAAGGAGAGATTGCACCGGTTGAATTAAATGGCTTGAATGAGATAGCATCCTCAAAAGAACTTGAGTGAATTGAGAATGGAAACTTGAATCTTCTGAGATAACTTCATCACTCTGAAACAAATGAATAGTGAGAGGTGAATGATTAAGAGATACACCAGCATTAGAAAACATTAGAAACAAGGAAAAGATATGATCGATAAAGCTTGAATTGGAACCACCGTAGAAGAAAAGAATGACGAATGATGAACTTGAAGCTCCGTTAGTATCATCCTGAGAATCACCGGATACGAAAATCGGCGGAAAAGAATGGAGAGACTTCACAAGAATAAAATGGATACTTGATTAAGAAATCTGCGTCCTTGAAGAAATAAGGGTGGGAGGGCGGTAAAACAAAGACAACTTGGGACGAATGAAACAAACACCGTTTAGAATACTTAGAGTTGATCTTGCGGATGTTGAAAATGATCGGATTTACTTGGAGAAAAACGCACCGGTTGGAAAGGATTGAAAAGACAACCTTGATGATCAAGAAGGATTAGCATCCACATAGGAATATGAGAACACCACTTGGAAAAGGTATGGAATCAACACTTGACTTTGAAGCAACTCGAATACCATAAATAAAACAAAACAAAGGATTGGCTTGCAGAATAAGCCGGAAACAAACCTATGATAGATCCCATATCGTATCATGTGTCTGTCGGAAAGAATTCCTACGTGATACTTGAATTCCCACTTATAAACTCCCGAAACTTTCTGGTTATGCAATCAGGTGTTGGGGATACAGGGGACACAAAATATATCACCCAAACTAACAATACCTAGATCCAGCTGTATCCATCCTTCAACACATAACCAAGAAATCCTCGGAAATCGTCTACCTCAACCTTCGAAAAGCATCCGTTATACGAGTCATGGCAATACTCCCGCACTCGCCTCAGTACGGGGCTATCAGGGTTATCTCACCAACAACTGTACAAAAGAGATTTTCGATGTCGGCGTACTAAACTCAGGTATTCCAAAACCGCAATGATAAGATTATGACGACAACACCTCAGAGCTCAACTCCCCGGGACACTACCACAACCCCTAAATGTCAGGAGGCAACCAAGACAATGTTGTCATCATAAAACCATCGGAACGATTGTAATATACCCGCGTGATCCTAAATTTTTTTTAAGTGAAATTTGAGAAGAGAAGAGTCAAAACTCTATGTCAGGATGCCTTACCAGAAGGTCGAAGGGACTGGGGAGTAAAAAGAATTCCTAAACTCTCCGATATATAATTCCTAAATGACTCAAAACATTTTTCTAGACACAACTCGGCCGCTAAAAAAAACGATCAATCAGTGGGGGCTCCTAAGGTCGGGGAAGGCTCTGATTACCAACTTGTAACGCCCTCAATGCGGCTATATCTCCCACGTGTCGAAGCACGACTTAGAGGCATAACCGCATTGAAAGCAATGTCGCAAGTGAGGTAATCTTCACACATCCCATGTAATACATAAGGGAAGAGAGATACATAGTTGGCTTACAATCGCCACTTCACACAATTAAATGAATAAAACATTACAACATACAGCTACAATCAGGGCCCGACTACGGAGCCAAAATAAAAGAAGAAACCCTAGAAGCGACAAAGGTCCTGATCGACCCCAACTGGGCTCCACTACTGATCGACTAGAACGAAACAACATAAAGGACAAGATCTTCATCGAACTCCTCCTTGAGCTCGGGTGTGTCACCTGCACGGACTCAGCGGCACCTGCAAACTGGTTTAGGAAGTATCTGGTGAGTCACGAGGACTCAGCAATCTCACACCCGCGAGATCAAGACTATTTAAGCTTATAGGTAGGGTAAAAGGTATGAGGTGGAGCTGCAGCGGCGACTAGCATATATGGTGGCTAACATACACAAATGAGAGCGAGAAGAGAAGGCAAAAGCATGGTCAAACAACTATGATCAAGAAGTGATCCTGAAACTACTTACGTCAGACATAACTCCAACAACCGTGTTCACTTCCCGGACCCCGCCGAGAAGAGACCATCACGGTTACACACGCGGTTGGTGTATTTTAATTAAGATCAACTTTGGGTTTTCTACAACCGGACATTAACAAATTCCCATCTGCCCATAACCGCGGGCACGGCTTTCGAAAGTTCAAACCCTGCAGGGGTGTCCCAACTTAGCCCATGATAAGCTCTCGCGATCAACGAAGGATATTCCTTCTCCCCGGAAAGACCCGATCAGTCTCGGAATCCCGGCTACAAGACATTTCGACAGCAATAAAACAAGTCCAGCAAAACCGCCCGATGCGCCGACATCCTGATAGGAGCTGCACATATCTCGGTCTCAGGGCAACACCGGATGAACACTACGTACGGCAACCGACGATACCCCAAGTTGCCTAGGGGTGGCACCGCAAGTGGCTCAGGTTTGGACCAACACTTAGACAAGCATTGGCCCAGGGGGCTGAATAAAGATGACCCTTGGGTTAATTACTCCCAAGGGAAAAGTAGGTGGTGGTGAGGCGAATGGTAAAACCAAAGTTGGGCCTTGCTGGAAAAGTCTTATTCAAAGCGAACTGTCAAGGGGGTCCCATAAATCACCCGACCGCGTTAGGGACGCAAAATCCGGGAACATAACACCGATATGACGGAAACTAGGGCGGCAAGAGTGGAACAAAACACCAGGCATAAGGCCGAGCCTTCCACCCTTTACCAAGTATATAGATTCATTAATTAAATAAGATATATTGTGATATCCCAACAAGTAAACATGTTCCAACAAGGAACAACATCTCCATGTTCCAACAAGGAACAAACTTCATCTTCACCTGCAACTAACAACGCTATAAGAGGGGCTGAGCAAAGCGGTAACATAGCCAATCAACGGTTTGCTAGGACAAGGTGGGTTAGAGGCTTGGTCTAACAATATGGGAGGCATGACAAGCAAGTGGTAGGTATCGCAGCAAAGGCATAGCAAAAGAGCGAGCAACTAGCAAGCAAAGATAGAAGTGATTTCGAGGGTATGGTCATCTTGCCTGAGATCCCGCAAGGAAGAAGAACGAGTCCATGAAGAAGACGAACGGACGTAGTTGAACGAATCCTCACAACTCCGGAACGAAACCGAAGCTAACGAGAGAAACAAACCGGAAAGAAGCAAGCAACATAGTAAACAACCATCACATAAACATGGCATGATGCACAACCAAGTATGATGCATGTCCGGTTTAATGAGTATGGCATGGCAAAGTGCAACAAACAACACTACAAATTAAGTGGAACACAATATGCAACGAGTTGCATATTGACGAAACACCACATCAATTATTTAGTTCTCTCTCGGTTATGTACACATCAATATTAAAGGTTGCTTAACATGGCAAGAGGTGAAACATAATAAAACTATCTATCTAGGCAAGTTTAAAATGAGGCCGGGAGCAACGAACAACAATTCCGGAAACTCCTCATGAGCATATAATAGATTTGGTACTGTTCTGACCTAAAGCATATTTTATTGTTGTTAAACAGGAAAATAAAGTGCAACATGTTAATCTATGCAATTTTTTACCCCATTTACATATAAAGTTTATTTAAAACCAAGCTACGGTTGTTAAGTTATGAAATAAATCATTTTAGCATGGCATTTAAGCAAATTTAAGCAAACAACATTTTAAACATTTTAAACGTTGTTATCATGATGCGGATGACAATATCAAGTTTTATGCATTTTTATGAAAATGTTAACATGAGCATATTATGAAGCATTTGGTCACCATGGCGGAACGAAAAGGGTGCCACGGCAACGAATCCGAAAATGGTGCCACGGCAACCTATCGGTTTCCGGTACTCGTGTGAGATGCCGGTGCAAAAGGAATGTGCGGATGCGTGCAAAAGATGGTGGGGCGCTCCCGAATATCGGGTTCCCACGAGACGATGGCATAGCAAAAGAGGGGCATCGCAACCGACAATTCGATCACGATGCGAACACGAGCATCTCATTCGACACATGCATTCGTCCACGGGTCATCGTCTCGGTGTTGTACCTTCAAAGCGTGCATTTCGGAGCGGTTCGGGTTCGGTACGATGTAGAGGAAGTAGTCGTTCACGGGTCGTCGTGTGAAGTAGTTGTTCACGTGGCGACGGTAGTCGTTCATGTTCACGTTTCGAAGAGGAAGTAGTTGTTCATGTTCCGTAGATGTTCGGGGTCACGACAAGGAACTTGACGTCCACGGGGTCTTCGCGGGTCGACGGTAGTGGCACACGGCGGCGGCGGTAGTTGTTCAAGGTCTTGGCGGGTCATCATGTAGTCGTACATGTTCGTCGCAGAACTTGGCGTATCCATGTACTTGGCGTTCCGGTCCTGTAGTCGTACTAGGCATCCGGTGAACTTGGCGAAATCCACGAAGGTGTCCTTGGGCGTTCCTAGTTGCCGCGTCTTGGCAAATCGAAGGGGATCTTGGCGTCCATGCAACCGGCAGGGGAGGTCAAAGCAGCAGCGGGGCAAGCACTAGTCCAGCAGGCCGCGGGGTCGCCGAGAACCCAGTGGAGCAACGGCAACAGCGAACAGAGCGGTGGCACCATGGATGGAGCTTGGGGAGGCGAGGTAGCAGGCCGGTGGCGGGGCTTGGCGCGGGGAGGTCGATGCAGAGGAGGTGGCGCCGCGACGGGGCAGGAGCACGGCGACGCGCGGGTCAGCGATGCGGTAGCACGGGCGTGCAACGAGGAGGTCGGGGACGGGGCCGGAGATGCAATCCAGGGCGGCTGAGCTTGGGGCTCCAAGGCCACGGCAAGGAGGAAGGGGCTGGTTCGGGCGGCTTGGGGAGGAAGCAGAGGAGTGACGGAGCTCGGGGCGGCTGCGCGCGACGGAGAAGGACGGCGGGGACAGGCGAGCTCGCGGCTGCCGGCGAGCTCGGCGAGGCCAAGGCGGCGAGGCGGGGCGCGACGGCCATGGAGGTGCGGCGCAGCACGGCGGCACGCATGGAGGAAGAGGAGGTCGCGAGACGACGAGGAGGCAGAGGGGATCGGGCGTGGGGCGCTGCTCTCGTGCGTGTGTGTGTGGCGGCGCAAGGAAGGGACGAGAGGGAGAGATGGGGATCGGGAGAGAGCGGGCTAGGGGCTAGGGTTAGATGGCAGGGGGTCGGCTGGGCCTTGGCCTTGGGAGGCCACGGTGGCCTGGGCCGGCTGCTTTCCTTCTTCTCCTTACTCCCAAAAAAACAGCAAATGCCAAAGAGTAAAAAAAAGGAGAAGAAAGGAAGGTATAGATACAATTTGGGCATGGGGATAAATTTCATGGACTCGCAAAAAATGAGCTTGATCAAGGAAAAATAGAAGTGGGCACGCGTGTGAAGTTGAATTCAAACACATTTGAATTTAATTCAAATGGTTTGAATTAGGACGAGGTTTTTAGGAGTGTCCAAAAATGTTGAGAAATTAGGAGGAGCCTCGATAAATGGAGAAAGAATTGTGGACAAGATTTGAAGGTCAAACTCGAAGAGGAATAGGCATGGGAATTATTTTGCAAGTATGTTATGGTTAATCCCAAATAAATGGAATAATTAATATAGCTCCCTAAAATATTGGGAGGATATGTTATAAAGAGAATTCACCATGTGAATACCCTCGGTTTAAATGGATCGAAGATCCATGCCATTTATTTATTTGAGTTATGAAAATGAATAACTTGATGGCATGATGACATGATGCAATGCACATGATGCAAAGCTGAATGCAATAAACCAACAACTCACATGACGAAAACCCGGAAACCCTGGAAGGCATCTGGAGCTCCGGTCTTGGGGCGTTACAACCATCATCAACTTCTGCTACTGAGTAAACTCAAAGATTGGGCCGCGAGCGTGTCGGCAATCCAGGACGCGGACATTAGACAAGAATTCTTTCGCATCCAGTCGGAGTTTGCGGAAATCATCCATCAAGATGTCCTTCGTACCTCGGGGTAGTTCTACCTCAGAAATCAACCGTCCAACAGTGAGATAGACGGAATGCTACAAATGCAGGATGACAACGCCCATAATTTCATGACTCCCATGATAGACGGCGGCTTCATCCACGTTCCGGCCCCTTGAGTCGAGTCAAAATCAGTGATGATGTGTCTAGTTCTGAAACATCGATTGGCTCATGTTGTAATTAAACTTTAATGAACTTGTAGTATGTTTCTTTGGTTTCGAGAGTCGTTCAACTTAGATGTAATCGATGCTATTAATGTCTTGCTTTTCTCTTCTGATCATTCTGTTGCATACTTATATATTGCTTATGTATTGTCTGTGAATTGGTACTAACGTTTCGTTTGGCTAGTGCATAGCGATGCCGTCGTATGTCGTGTACAAGGGTAAGGTTCCTGGAGTCTACGACGACTGGAGGAGTGTCGGAGACAGGTTCACCGATTCAGCGGAAACAGTTACAAAGGGTACACCACTAGGGCTGAGGCCGAATCTAGATACGCCCGCTATCTAGCGCGAGAGGGGAGGGAGCGTTGGAGGAACCGGATGAAGACAAGTTTCATCGTGATGATGCTCATCGTGATGACCGCAGCTCTCTTCTATGTGATGGTAGTTTAGATGATCGATATCGACTTGTAATGTGAAGACAAACTCGCTACTCGCGGTCTTGAGACTTGTAATATAATGTTCTATCTTTGTTCGGTCTTTTCAATTCGGAGACTAATATGATGAATTGTATTCGGAGACTAATATGATGAATTGTATTCAGAGACTAATCTTCTATTGTATTCGATGAATCTGTTGTTGATGTGTGCTGTCTATATTTTGTCCAATTATACATTTTGTAACCTGTGCAAAAAAATAGAAAAATAAAAAATTAAAAAAAACCTAATATTCATACTAATGGCGCATCACATAACAGTGCGCCATTAGTATTCCAGAGGATACTAATGGCGCATCCCTAAGCAGTGCGCCATTAGTATGCCGAGGTTACTAATGACGCATCACGTTGTGGTGCGCCATTAGTATGCCAAAGCACCTGGCTATACATGGCCCCTGGGAGGCATACTAATGGCGCACTGTGCCCTATACTAATGGCGCACCAGTGGTGCGCCATTAGTAAATATTACTAATGGCGTTCTAGTAATGGCGCACCACTAATGCGCCATTAATGGCCAAATTAGGTGCGCCATTAGTAGCCCTTTTTCTAGTAGTGAAGTGAACAAGGATTACCAGAGTCCGTTGATGGAAGCGTACGTTGATGAAGTGAGGAAGCTGGAAGAGCACTTTGACGACCTGCAAATGGAACACATTCCAAGAGCTGAGAACGACATCGCTGATGGCCTGTCAAAGTGCGCAGCATTTAAGTTACCTGTGGAACCAGGAACCTTTGTGCTCAAGCTGACTCAGCCATCCGTAACGCCATCAACCAGATAGAGCAAGAAGAGGAAGTTGGTCTCCGGCGACTATCTTCCGGCAGAGCTCCCCGGAGCCGCCGCCAAGAAGGTCCCCAAGATCGACGCCAAGAGCGCTGAGGAGCCGTCTGCTCCGGAAAACCCCAGGGTTTGTTCCGTAGAAGCAGGCGCTCCCAACAAGTTTTGCTCCGGCAAGCTTGCCGGGGAACGTCAAGCTCCGGCTGAGCCCCAGATCCTCGCGGTAGAAGCGGACGTTCCTGCAGCAGCAGATGTGCCTTCAGTCCTTGTTGTCGAGCCACATGCTCCAGCATGGGCGCAGCAGACTGTCCATTTCCTCCAAAACGGAGAACTTCCCGAAGAGCAAGAAGAAGCGGAAAGAGTCGCCCGGCGCTTGAGTATGTACCAGTTCGTCAACAACACACTGTACAGAAGAGGGCGCAACGGTGTGAAATTGAAGTGTATTTCCCGGGAAGACGGACAGAAGCTGTTGGCAGAGATACATGGAGGCATATGTGGTCACCACATTGGCGCGAGAGCACTTGCCGGCAAAGCATTCCGGCAAGGTTTCTTCTGGCCAACAGCCCTCCAGGATGCAACTGCACAAGTAACCAAGTGTGAAGCGTGCCAGTTCCATTCCAAGCAGATACACCAGCCAGCTCAAGCTCTCCAGACGATCCCTTTATCCTGGCCATTTTCGGTCTGGGGGCTCGACATCCTCGGCCCCTTCCCCCGAGCTGTCGGGGGCTTTGAGTACTTGCACGTCGCAATCGACAAGTTCACAAAGTGGCCGGAAGTGGAACCAGTGAGGAAGGTGACAGCACAGTCAGCAGTCAAGTTCTTCAGGTCGATTGTTTGCCGCTTCGGGATCCCCAACAGGATCATCACCGACAACGGTACGCAATTCACGAGCCGCGCCTTCATGCAATACGTCCAAGATCTCGGCGCCAAGGTCTGCTTCACTTCTGTTGCTCATCCCAGGAGCAACGGTCAAGCTGAAAGGGCCAATGCCGAGCTGCTGCGCGGGCTCAAGACCAGAACTTTCGACAGGCTGCACAAGTGCGGAAGAAACTGGATCGAGGAGCTGCCGGTGGCTCTTTGGTCGATTAGAACGACGCCAAATCGAGCCACTGGCCAGACACCATTTGCTCTAGTCTATGGAGCAGAAGCAGTTACCCCCACGGAACTCGTATACGGGTCACCTCGAGTGCTCGCTTATGATGAGCTTGAGCAAGAGCGGCTGCGTGAAGATGACGCGCTGCTCCTTGAGGAAGATCGTCTTCAGGCTGCTGTGCGAGCCTCTCGCTACCAGCAAGCTTTGCGTCGCTACCATAGCCGCAAAGTTAAAGCCAGAAGCTTCGAGGAAGGCGACCTTGTTCTTCGGCGCGCTCCGTCCGCCAAGAATCATAACAAGTTGACGCCGAAGTGGGAAGGCCCTTACCGGGTGAGACGAGTCATGAGGCCCGGCGCTGTCCGCCTCGAGACCGAAGATGGCACTCCGGTGAGCAACTCCTGGAATATTGAGCATCTTCGTAAGTTTTACCCGTAAGGCGCGGTTGTCGGGCCCCGTCCGGCAACCAACCTTTTGTACAAGTCTTGCCGCTGTTGCATGAAATCCTTTGTACAAAGCCAGGCGCAGACCCTGAGCAGCAGTAAATGAAGCGCTGGCGCCCTAAGTTTTAGCATGCATGCTGAGTCAAGTCTCGTCCTTGGTTAGGGTTGATAGTGCCTAACAGCTGCTAACCCCTAGCTTAGAGGTCGAGCCAGTGAAAAACATGAAAGATGGGATTACAAGTTTTAAACACAGCTAAGGCCCGAGGGCTTACAGATTGAAAAAAGATAAGATGCCCGTAATCCCTTTCTTGTCTCTCTCCTCAGGAGGTAGGACAAGGAGGCGAAAAGGGCAAAAGGGGCGCCTAGGCGAGCTACGGGTGGCAGAAGACACCAACAGAACGCCCGAAGGGCCGTCCGGAGGCTCCGGAGGCTGGATGGTGACGGCGGCGCCGGAAGTGGAGCTCGAAGATGAGGCAGCGGGACGTCAACACGCTGTCGAGGGCATCTAGCCCTCGTACTCTGAGTTGACGGCCTTGCCGCCATCCCTCTTCCTCTTCCGCAGCCTCGCCACTCCAGCCGTCCAAGAAGACGACCCCGGGAAGCTCAAGGAGCCGGCGACACGGATGATGGGGTCGCCGGTTCCACGCGGGGCCGCGACCGGTGCCTAGTCGGACCCGTCATCCCGACGACCGCTGCCCTCGTCTTCGCTGTCGCTCCCCTGCTCGTCACTCTCGCTCGAGGAGGAGCTTTCGCTGTCGGAGGAGCTGTCCACGCAGCACCGAGCCCGGATCCCGAAGCACCCGAAGACCTTGACGGAGAGGAGGTCGCCCTCCATCAACTTAAAATGGAGGGTGAACCCCTCCATCAAGCTGTGGATACGGGCGAATGTCTTCCACCCTCGGCCAAGATACATCACGCCGGGGGCCGGGGACTCGACATGGACCGGCGTGCCGCTGATCCCGCAGCCCCTCATGCGCAGTCTTAGCGTCTCAGGTTGCTCCATCTCCATCACGCTGGCGAAGGGAGCCGGGAGGCGGAGGCGACGGCGAGGCGCCCGGCGCAGCCTGACGAAGAACTCGCAAGGATCGTCCTCGATGTGGACCGCCGTGGGAAGAAGAGCCGCTGGCGGAGGCGAGGCTGGCGCGTCGCCCCGCCCGCCTCTTCCCTGAACGCCTCGGCCTCGTCCATGACCTCGTCCACGTCCTCGCCCCCTCCCCCTTCCCCTTACGGTTGGCTCCGCCACCGCGGGTGCAGGGGGAGGAGGGGCGCATTGCCTAGCGGAAACCCTCGCCGCCATCGATGAAGGACCAGGGTTCCCTTTCTCCATGGCGAATGGAGGGAGGGGATCAGAAGCCGAAGGGAAGGAAAGATGAAGGAGTGCGGATTTCCGTCGCCCCCTCTTTCTCTTTATAAAGAAGCAGGGTGGGGGCTCGGCTGCCCCGCTCAGCCAATCAAGACGCAGGAAGGCCAAACGACTGGGGCCGACCTGCTGCCCCGACCCGCGACGGCCCGGTTTCCTCCCTCCACCATCCGCAACTCCGGATGCATGGGAGCTGCATGGTCGGCGTGCAGGACCGAGGCGACAGATGAGGCGACCTCCCTTCACCCCGTGATCGTGGGGAGCGGGCGCCTCGGAAACCGTGCCTCGGCCCCGTCCAGCGAACGAGCCACGCCTCCACGCCGCCCTCCACTTATGGAGCTAGCGCGAACCGTCCCCCTTTATTGCGACATGACGCATGCCTGCGGGGTTCAGCCCCGCGCACGCCGCCCATGTCATGCACGCCTCTCCCCACGATGCCGCATTCGACGCGTGCCGTGCGGGGAGGGCGTGGTGGACGCAGAAGCAGATGCAGCGTGGCCCAGGCCACGCGTGCCCGTGCACTGTTTTGGGCCTGGCCCAACAGCGCTCGGCGCCGTGTATGGCCCAGGCCCGGGGGATCCTGTCGGTGTACTAAAGTAGGGGTACCTTAGTACCCCGAACTTGTGCACGGGCAGTCGTAGCACCCCGCGGCAAGGCTTGCCAGGCGATCGCCAAGACTTTCCATGGTCCCTTTTTGGGCCATCCAAGAACAAAGTATTTGAGCCAAGGCCCTGGCAGGAGGAGCCTGCCGGGAAGGCCACCCGAAGAGAGCAAGGCCCCGGCAAGAGGAGCTTGCCGGGACGACCGCTTGAAGCACAAGGCCCCGCCAAGAGGAGCTTGCCGGGAAGGCCGACCAAGGCACGACAAGAGACTTGCTGGGACGCGCTCCGCGTCTCGGCAAGGACCGGTGAGCGACAAGCTCCCGGGCGCGACAAGGCATCAACAGCGGCAAGGCGCTTGCCGCGGCAAGTCACCACCCCGCGCCTGGGCTCCAGCTCATCCACCCACGCGTCGCTCTGGGGCCATTCCAGGCGTACGTGGCGAGAGGCTGCGCAGCCAGGAGCATGCGGTGGCAAGGCAACGCTGACAGAGTAGCCGTCGTGGCAAACGGTGGCGCTCCTGACGGTCCCTGTCCTGCACCGTCTGGGCGATGCGGACGGGCATTTAATGCCCTTGTCCCCCGCCGTCAGAGTTAGGTATGATAGCACTGTGCAAACAGCTGTACCCAACACAGCGTTTTCCAATTTTGCCCCCGCCTACGTTGCCACCTATGGGTAACCCCTTGCACATATAAAAGGAGGCCCCATGCGCAACGAAGGGGGAAAAACGAGGGAGAAAAGAGAAGAGAGAGGAGACCACTCACGCTCGGTCTCGCCAGCAGCTCGTGTGTACTGTAGCACCACACGCTCCCGAGCAAGAACACAATACAAACCACAAAGCAGTAGTAGGGTTTTACGCATCCGTGCGGCCCGAAGCTGGGTAAACCCCTTGTGTGCATCGCCTCGATCCGCTCTTCGCGTGACCTCCGCCCCCCGCCGAACCAAGAAAGGGGCTCGGTCCCCATAGGTGTTTGTGGAGGCAGATTTCCCCCGACAGTGACAATGGGATATCACGTGATCCACTTGATGTATGTTTTGGTGATCAACTTGCGGGTTCCGCCCATGAACCTATGCATAGGGGTTGGCACACGTTTTTGTCTTGACTCTCCGGTAGAAACTTTGGGGCACTCTTTGAAGTACTTTGTGTTGGTTGAATGGATGAATCTGAGATTGTGTGATGCATATCGTATAATCATACCCACGGATACTTGAGGTGACATTGGAGTATCTAGGTGACATTAGGGTTTTGGTTGATTTGTGTCTTAAGGTGTTATTCTAGTACGAACTCTTGAATAGATCGATCCGAAAGAATAACTTTGAGGTGGTTTCATACCCTACCATAATCTCTTCGTTTGTTCTCAACTATTAGTGTCTTTGGAGTGACTCTTTGTTGCATGTTGAGGGATAGTTATATGATCCGATTATGTTATTATTGTTGAGAGAATTTGCACTAGTGAAAGTATGAACCCTAGGCCTTGTTTCCTATCATTGCAATATCGTTTGTGCTCACTTTTATAATTAGTTACCTTGCTGTTTTTATATTTTCAAATTACAAAATCCGATATCTACCATCCATGTTGCACTTGTATCACCATCTCTTCGCCGAACTAGTGCACCTATACAATTTACCATTGTATTGAGTGTGTTGGGGACACAAGAGACTCTTTGTTATTTGGTTGCAGGGTTGCTTGAGAGAGACCATCTTCATCCTACGCCTACCACGGATTGATAAACCTTAGGTCATCCACTTGAGGGAAATTTGCTACTGTCCTACAAACCTTTGCACTTAAAGGCCCAACAACGTCTACAAGAAGAAGGTTGCGTAGTAGACATCAAGCTCTTTTCTGGCGCCGTTGCCGGGGAGGCTAGGTAAGCGGCACTCACACCCCGTCAACTAAGCTCTTTTCTGGCGCCGTTGCCGGGGAGGCTAGGTAAGCGGCACTCACACCCCGTCAACTAAGCTCTTTTCTGGTGTCGTTGCCGGTGAGGTGAGTGCTTGAAGGTATATCTTTAGATCTTGCAATTGAATCTTTTAGTTTCTTGTTTTGGCACTAGTTTAGTTTATAAAAGAAAACTACAAAAAATGGAATTGAGTTTGGCTCATACGCTTCACCTTTTTAATATCTTTCGTGAGTATGATGGAAAGGAAAATTGTGCTCAAGTGCTAGAAGAAGAAATCTATAGAATGTTTGGCACTAAATCTGTGAATAATGAGCATGATTGCAATGATGTTAGTATGAATTCCTTGAATATCCATGATACTAATGATATGTAAAGCCACAAGCTTGGGGAAGCTATGTTTGATGAAGATGATATTTTTTGTCCCCCAAGCTTTGATGAGCAAATTTACTATGATGAAAGCATGCCTCCTATCTATGATGATTATTTTGATGACACGTATGCTTTAAGGAATAATGATAACCATGAAACTTGTCATCTTGATCTTAATTTTCAATGAGATGATAGTTGTTTTGTTGAGCTTTCTCCCACTACTTTTCCGAATGAGAAGAATTTTGCTTATGTGGAGTGTAGTAAATTTTCTATGCTTGTAGATCATGAAAAGAATGCTTTAGGTGCTGGTTATATTGTTGAATTTATTCATGATGCTACTAAAAATTATTATGAGGGAGGAATATATACTTGTAGGAATTGCAATAATATCAAGTTTCCTCTCTATGTGCTGAAAATGTTGAAGTTATGCTTGTTTTGCCTTCCTATGCTAGTTGATTATTGTTCCCATAAGTTGTTTGCTCACCAAATCCCTATGAATAGGAAGTGGATTAGACTTAAATGTGCTAGTCATATTCTTCATGATGCTCTCTTTATGTTTCAATTCGTATCTTTTATGTAAGCATCATTGAAATCATCATGCCTAGCTAGGGGCGTTAAACGTTACCGCTTGTTGGGAGGCAACCCAATTTTATTTTAGTTTATTGATTTTTGGTTCTTTTTAGGAATAAATAAATCATATAGCCTCTGTTTAGATGTGGTTTTATGTTTTAATTAGTGTTTGTGCCAAGTAGAACCTTCGGGAAGACTAGCGTGAAGTCTTTATGATCATGCTGTAAAAAACAGAAACTTTAGCGCTCACGAGATTAGCTAAAACCTTTTACTGGAGAGTGCTATTTAGGTGATTATTTTTGCAGATGATTACTAGAAAAATTCCTCAGGTCCACCAATTTATTTAAAAAAATTAAGTTCCATAAGTATACGATTGATACAGATTACTACAGACTATTCTGTTTTTTGACAGATTCTGTTTTCTACGTGTTGTTTGCTTATTTTGATGAATCTATGGCTAGTAAAATAGTTTATAAACCATATAGAAGTTGGAATAAATTAGTTTTAACACCAATATAAATAAATAATGAGTTCATTACAGTACCTAAGTGGTGATTTATTTTCTTATACTAATGGAGCTTACGAGTTTTTTTTGTTAAGTTTTATGTTGTGAAGTTTTCAAGTTTTGGGTAAAGATTCGATGGACTATGGAATAAGGAGTGGAAAGAACCTAAGATTGGGGATTACCAAGGCACCCCAAGTTAATATTCAAGGACAACCAAGAGCCTAAGCTTGGGGATGCCCCGGAAGGCATCCCCTCTTTCGTCTTCGTTCATCGGTAACTTTACTTGGAGCTATATTTTTATTCACCACATGATATGTGTTTTGCTTGGAGCGTCATTTTATTTTCTTTAGCTTTGCTTGCTGTTTGAATAAAATACCAAGATCTGAAATTCTTAAATGAGAGAGAGTCTTCACATAGTTGCATAATTATTCAGCTACTCATTGATCTTCACTTATATCTTTCGGAGTAGTTTGTTGTTTGCTCTAGTGCTTCACTTATATCTTTTAGAGCACGGCTGTGGTTTATTTTGTAGAAATAGATGAACTCTCATGCTTCACTTATATTATTTTGAGAGTATTAAACAGCATGGTAATTTGCTTTGGTTATGAATTTAGTCCTAATATGATGGGCATCCAAGAGGGATATAATAAAAACTTTCATATAAAGTGCATGGAATACTATGAGAAGTTTGATTCCTTATGATTGTTTTGATATGTGAAGATGGTGATATTAGAGTCATGCTAGTTGAGTAGTTGTGAATTTGAGAAATACTTGTTCTAAAGTTTGTGATTCATGTAGCATGCACGTATGGTGAACCGTTATGTGATGAAGTCAGAGCATTATTGATTTATTTATTGTCTTCCTTATGAGTGGCGGTTAGGGATGAGCGATGGTCTTTTCCTACCAATATATCCCCCTAGGAGCATGCGCGCAATACTTTGCTTTGATAACTTGTAGATTTTTGCAATAAGTATATGAGTTCTTTATGACTAATATTGAGTCCATGGATTATACGCACTTTCTTCCTTCCACCATTGCTAGCCTCTCTAATACCGCGCCCTTTTTGCCGGTATCATACACCCACCATATACCTTCCTCAAAACAGCCACCATACCTACCTATCATGGCATTTCCATAGCCATTCCGAGATATATTGCCATGCAACTTACCACCGTTTCGTTTATTATGACACACTCCATCATGGCCATATTGCTTTGCATGATCATGTAGTTGACATCGTATTTGTGGCAAAGCCACCGTTCATAATTCTTTCATACATGTCACTCGTAATTCATTGCATATCCCAGTACACCGCCGGAGGCATTCACATAGAGTCATATTTTTTTCTAAGTATTGAGTTGTAATTGTTGAGTTGTACGTAAATAAAAGTGTGATGATCATCATGCTTAGAGCATTGTCCCAAGTGAGGAATGGATGATGGAGACTATGATTCCCCCACAAGTCGGGATGAGACTCGGGACTAAAAAAGAGGCCAAAAAAGAGGAAAAGGCCCAAATAAAAACATGAGAGAAAAAGAGAGAAGGGATAATGCTACTATCCTTTTACCACACTTGTGCTTCAAAGTAGCACCATGATCTCCATGATGGAGAGTCTCTCATTTTGTCACTTTCA
Source organism: Aegilops umbellulata (assembly GCA_032464435.1). Lineage (NCBI taxonomy): Eukaryota > Viridiplantae > Streptophyta > Magnoliopsida > Poales > Poaceae > Aegilops > Aegilops umbellulata. Next base: position 101,828,641 of record CP136060.1, read on the forward strand.
ATACTAGTGGGAATTTTTCATTATAGAACTTGGCTTGTATATTCCAATGATGGGCTTCCTCAGAATGCCCTAGGTCTTCGTGAGCAAGCGAGTTGGATGCACACCCACTTAGTTTCTTTTGTTGAGCTTTCATATACTTATAGCTCTAGTGCATCCGTTGCATGGCAATCCCTACTCACTCACATTGATACCTATTGATGGGCATCTCCATAGCCCGTTGATACGCCTAGTTGATGTGAGACTATCTTCTCCTTTTTTGTCTTGTCCACAACCACCATTCTATTCCACGTATAGTGCTATGTCCATGGCTCACGCTCATGTATTGCGTGAAGATTGAAAAAGATTGAGAACATCAAAAGTATGAAACAATTGCTTGGCTTGTCATCGGGGTTGTGCATGATTTAAATACTTTGTGTGGTGAAGATAGAGCATAGCCAGACTATATGATTTTGTAGGGATAACTTTCTTTGGCCATGTTATTTTGAGAAGACATAATTGCTTAGTTAGTATGCTTGAAGTATTATTATTTTTATGTCAATATTAAACTTTTGTCTTGAATCTTTCCGATCTGAATATTCATACCACAATTAAGAAGAATTACATTGAAATTATGCCAAGTAGCATTCCACATCAAAAGTTCTGTTTTTATCATTTACCTACTCGAGGACGAGCAGGAATTAAGCTTGGGGATGCTTGATACGTCTCCAACGTATCTATAATTTTTTATTGCTCCATTCTATATTATATTCTGTTTTGGACATTATTGGGCTTTATTATCCACTTTTATATTATTTTTGGGACTAACCTATTAACCGGAGGCCCAACCCAGAATTGCTGTTTATTTGCCTATTTCAGAGTTTCACACAAAAAGAATATCAAACGGAGTCCAAACGGAATGAAACCTTCGGGAACATGATTTTCGGAACGAACATGATCCAGAGGACTTGGACCCTACGTCAAGAAAGCTACCAGGAAGCCACGAGGTAGGGGGCGCGCCTACCCCCCTGGGCGCGCCCTCCACCCTCGTGGGCCCCTTGTGGCTCCCCTGACGTAATTCTTCCTCCTATATATAACAATGTACCCTAAAACCATCGGGGAACAGAATAGATCGGGAGTTCCGCCGCCGCAAGCCTCTGTAGCCACCAAAAACCAATCAGGACCTTGTTCCAGCACCCTCCCGGAGGGGGGGGATCCCTCACCGGTGGCCATCTTCATCATCCCGGCGCTCTCCATGATGAGGAGGGAGTAGTTCACCCTCGGGGATGAGGGTATGTACCAATAGCTATGTGTTTGATCTCTCTCTCTCTCTCCCGTGTTCTTGAGGTGATACGATCTTGATGTATCACGAGCTTTGCTATTATAGTTGGATCTTATGATGCTTCTCCCCCTCTACTCTCTTGTAATGGATTGAGTTTTCCCTTTGAAGTTATCTTATCGGATTGAGTCTTTAATGGTTTGAGAACACTTGATGTATGTCTTGCTGTGCGTATCTGTGGTGACAATGGGATATCACGTGATCCACTTGATGTATGTTCTGGTGATCAACTTGCAGGTTCCTCCCATGAACCTATGCATAGGGGTTGGCACACGTTTTCTTCTTGACTCTCTGATAGAAACTTTGGGGCACTCTTTGAAGTACTTTGTGTTGGTTGAATGGATGAATTTGAGATTGTGTGATGCATGTCGTATAATCATACCCACAGATACTTGAGGTGACATTGGAGTATCTAGGTGACATTAGGGTTTTGGTTGATTTGTGTCTTAAGGTGTTATTATAGTACGAACTCTTGAATAGATCGATCCGAAAGAATAACTTTGAGGTGGTTTCGTACCCTACCATAATCTCTTCGTTTGTTCTCCGCTATTAGTGTGTTTGGAGTGACTCTTTGTTGCATGTTGAGGGATAGTTATATGATCCGATTATGTTATTATTGTTGAGAGAACTTGCACTAGTGAAAGTATGAACCCTAGGCCTTGTTTCCTATCATTGCAATATCGTTTGTGCTCACTTTTATCATTAGTTACCTTGCTGTTTTTATATTTTCAAATTACAAAAACCTATATCTACCATCCATATTGCACTTGTATCACCTTCTCTTCGCCGAACTAATGCACATATACAATTTACCATTGTATTGGGTGTGTTGGGGACACAAGGGACTCTTTGTTATTTGGTTGCAGGGTTGCCTGAGAGAGACCATCTTCATCCTACACCTCCCACGGATTGATAAACCTTAGGTCAACCACTTGAGGGAAATTTGCTACTGTCCTACAAACCTCTGCACTTGGAGGCCCAACAACGTCTACAAGAAGAAGGTTGCGTAGTAGACATCAGTTGTCCCTCCCTCAGCCACGCGCCCTACTGAGGCTTTTCTCCTGAAGCTCTCCATCGGCGCGTTCCCCATTGCCTCCTTGGGCGGCTGGCGTAGGAGGGCCGGAGAAGGCAAAGAAGACGGGTGGCGGCCGTCAAGTCGGAGTACACGGGCACCGACGCCTTCATCATGTATTGTCGGCCCGCTACCTCATCTTCCAGCTCCCCTCCCGGCACCGGGATGTTCTCTTGGTGCCTTCTGCTCCTCGCACCTTGCTTGGGCGCTCTTTTTGCCCTCCCGCTATCTTGTTCCACCTTCTGAGGAGTGGGACAAGAAAGGGATTACAGGCATCTTATCTCTTTTTAGTTTGTAAGCCCGCGGGCACTTGCTAGATTTAAAATTTGTAATCCCCTTGCTCATGTTTTTCATTCTGTATGAACTGTACCTGGATGGGATGTTTTTAATGAAAAAGGGTGCTTGCTGGGTTCTTTTTTTGTCGGCGAGGCCCACGTCAAGGAGGAAATCCTTGTTATTTTTAGGATAAACATTGTCACCCTGCAACAGGCCTTGTCGTCCCCTTACTCCAGCCTACCATTCTCACGCTCTTGGCGGAGGCAGGGGCGAAGTAGAGTTAGGCCCCTTGTTTATTTCCTTGCCAACGCGACTATGACCCGGTTCTGGCACATGGACTTGGGTACAGGAAAGAGGGGGAGCATGGTGGTCTAGGAGCAAAACGAGGCTTCATACGCCCCAACTTCATACGGAAATGCACAATAGAGGATGAAAGACTTACCTGAATCTGCAACCCCCGGCAGCCTTGGCTTGCCGTGTTTGGATTCTTGTGCCTGCAGCCCCCGACAACCTTGGCTTGCCGAGGCTGGAGCGCTGGCTTGTTCTCTTTCTTCCAAACAGCTCAGCAGAAATGTCCATATACCCGCGAACCAAAGAGGATGGAAAGGAATAGAGTAACGCAAACTCGACCTCTATGGTAGGGGTTAGTCGCCGCTAAGCACTATCAACCCTAACTGAGGGAGAGACTCAACCTAGCATGCATGTTATAACTTAGGGTGCTAGCGCTTCATTTATTTTATGCTCAGGGTCTGCGCCTGGCTTTGTACAGAGGGTTACATGCCTTGCCGGCAAGGCTCGTACAAAAGGTGGTTTGCCGGGGGGCGACAACCGCGCCTTATGTCGGATTCAGGGGTTCCGGCAGACCCTTAAGGTTCGAACTCTGGGGTGCGCGCGGAGATCGTGCCCTCTACCTCTCCGTCTCGTAAGGATCTAGCTACTGCAAGAACAACACAAGAGACACAGGGTTTATACTGGTTCGGGCCACCATTGTGGTGTAATACCCTACTACAGTGTGGTGGGTGGATTGCCTCTTGGGCTGATGAGGAAGAACAATACAAGGGGGAACGGCCTCGCGAGGGCCTGTTCTTGACTAGGGGATGAACTGCTAGGGGGAGTTCTATCGCCCTTCTCTCTCTCTAGATGCTGGATTCGATCCTAGCTCTTTCCAATCTGCCTCTACTGGTTTCTTGGTACTCGATCAGATCGGATTCTAGATCATTCCCCCCTCTTTTTTCTACTATGTGGGTGGCTAGTCCTATTTATAGGCAAAGGCCCTGGGCCTCTTCCCAAATATTGAGCGGGAAGGGTGCCAACAATTGGCCAATTTGAAGGGGAACATCTGGTACACTTATTCTGACTAAAGTTGGTCTTCGCCTGCCAAAGGCCCTGTGGTGACGCCGTCCTGGGCTCCATGGTGACCTCCTTCCCACCGTTGGACTGGTCTTGGTCTCGTTGCACCGAAATGGGTGCCTTTGCTTGATCCTCTCGCCCGCACTCGCCCCCTTTGCACCAAAGAGGAAAGGGAGACGCTGCGCGGGCTGGCGCCCGCCTGGCACCCTTGGTCGTCATGGCTTGTGCCTCCTCGCGAACCAGCCTAAGGAGGCCGTGCTTGAGGAAGCGCCATGTCGTCTGCCTCGCGAGGCTTGGTCCCTCGCGAGGGTCTTGAGCCTTGTGTTGAAGATGATGGGCCACGCTGGGCCCCCATTTGAGCCATGCCGCAGGCCGCAGGCTAGCAAGTCTGGGGACCCCCGTTCCTAGAATGCCGACAGTAGCCCCCGGGCCCCGCGCGCACGGACTTGGCCATGCCGAGAGGCGAAAGGGCAAGGGCGAAGCGCCGCGGGCCCTAACAGCCGGCGGCCTCGGGCGCCGCGTGGCGGTTGATTGGACGGGGGCGTCTCCGCTTCCCCACGACGCCTCGACGATCGCGCGGATTGGACAAGTCCCTGCATGCAAATCGTGTCACGATTACCTGTGATCGTGGAGGCCAACGGTTGGTGTCGTGGGTTTGTCACGGCAGATGTCCTAGCCAAAGGACTTAGTCGTGGAGCCATCGCAACGGGTTAACTCGAAGGGGTTAGAGCAGACAAAGGGACACAGAGGGTTTATGCTAGTTCGGCCCCTTCGATGAAGGTAAAAGCCTACGTCTAGTTTGTGGTGGAATTGATGAAGTCTCGATGGCTAGGGAGCAGATAAGCTTCGCCTAGGCCTCGAGTTGTGGTTGTCTGTCCTTGAACTGATATCGGGTCGTCCCCTTATATACACGGGTGACGCCCGTCGGTTCATAGAGTCCCAATCTCCGGTTTATACTCGTACCCGGGTTGGTCTCTTCCTTATCCCTAACTTACAATACAAGTTGTACACAGGCCGGTTTACAGCTACAGATGTTAAACCGACTACAGCCTCGGGCCTTTACATAGCCTCCTGGGCTTTACCATTCTTGCACTACAGACGAAGTTAACCCGGCTCGTATAGGCCGGTTTACGCTCAGTAGTAATATCCCCAACATTAGGCCCCAGGTTGATTTGAATGAGTTCATGTCAACCCTTAGCATAAATCTTCATATTCAGCACCTTCCCTTCGTCGCTAAACCGCTGCGTCGTCATCTTCGTCGGCAGCCGTAAACCGGCATGACATCATCATGAAGCTAGCTTTTATGATGCCTTCTTTGTTTAACCAATTCGCAATAACCGAGGCGATAGCTCTGCTTCCGAAATCCGCGGCTCCTGGATTCGCGCGCCTGACACATGTGTTTTGCCTTATAAATAGGGGCGAAGGGTCATTTCTCTTTCACCCCTTTCCTCTTCGTCTTCTCCGCACCGTCCGCTTCGTAGCCCCACCGCTGTCGCTGACCTCCGCATCGTCTCGGGCCGCTGCATCAACCTGCCTGGATCAGAGAAACTGCGGCGTGCTTCCGCATCCCTCCGAGCTCCGGTGAGATCCCTATCTTCTCAACTTAGATCTGCCTCTAGGGTTTACTATGTTCTTCACGTTCTTCACGTTCTTCTCGTTCTTCGCGTTCTTCGCGTTCTTCGTACCTAAACTGAGATGCACCTTCAGATGACCCCATGATCTTTGCTCCGTTCAGCAGTAGCTTTCAGCATCCGTTTTCATTGCAATATATCTGGACCGTAGATCTGATCCATAGCTTGATCTTGCTATTCTTGCACAATTTTCTTTGAATCATGAGTATTTTACCCCAGATCCAATATCATACTGAGATAATGTGAAACCTGTTTCCGCACACTTGCTCTTTTACAATTTCCACTGTTTCACGGTCTTAGGTCCAGCGGTTTAACCTTGTTGCAGAATATCACCAAATCGGTACATACCATTAGTCCCCTTGTTGAACCGCCTGTAATCCCTTGATAGACCACACCGCTTTACCAACGTCGGTTGTAATTGATTTCCTCCGGTTTAACTTTGATAGTATCAACATGAAAAAACCTGTGCACAACACAGTCCTGAACCGGAATCATTGTCATTTTGTAGACTTCCTCATGGCTAAGCAAGTGTATGAGTGCAACTGGGCTCCTTCCCGGGTCACCGAAACTCAGCTGAATAATCTGGTCCTGACCGGCGCATTGAGCAGCAAAAACGCGATTCATTGGAGGGTGCCAGGCAAAGAGTGCCCCCCCTACACCCCGAGATGGCGAAGTCGTTGTGTTTGCGGATCACTTAGCCCGCGGTTTCAACCCGCCCGATTCAACATTTTATCGCGACGTTTTGGCTAACTTCCAACTCCATCCACAAGATATTGGCCCCAATTCTGTCACTAACATATGCCACTTTCAAGTGCTCTGTGAGGTGTTTTTTCAAGAGGAACCCACAGTTGAGTTGTTCCGAGATTGCTTTCACTTAAACCGCCGCATAGAATTTAATGATGGCTCCAACATGGAACTGGGCGGCGTGTCAATCCAGAAGAGGAAAGAGGTCACTTACCCTCATGCGAAACTGCATAGTCACCCCCAAGAGTGGAATAACTCCTGGTTTTATTGTAAAGACACCTCCCCAGAGAACGAGAATATCCTGCCCGGTTTTCGTCCAGAACGGCTCAGCAACACTCACCCCTTCCTCCGAGGCTGACTGCTAAAGAGAGGAGCAAATACGCTCCCCAACTGTCCAAACTCAGAGCCTTCATGGCCAACGGTTTAACAGGAGTTGACCTCGCTCGTTGCTGGATATCTTGGAGCATACTGCCACTCAGTCAACGCTCCGGTTTGATGTGTGAATACACAGGCAGTGTTGATGATCCATTACGTCATGTAAACATCCAGCTTACGGATGACGAGGTCACCAAAGCCGTAAAGAAGATTTTAAATGAACCGGAACGCGTCTGTGCATGAACTGGCCTTCTTCCCTTCTGCGCCATCAACAAACCACCAGCGGTAAAAATTTCTTCTCATTAAGTCTGATGTTATTTTGTGCGCGTATGACTGATTCTAATGTCTGTTGACGTAGGGTGATGACCCGTTCTGGAGCAAAAAACTCCCTCAAGGAAAGGCGGATAAACCGGAGCAACCGACCCGGCCTAAGACGAGAGTCATCAAAAAGTCTGCTCACAAGAGGAAAACCACGGCCTCTTCCGATCCTGCCGATGATGAGGTGGGTAATCCGGGTTTTGAAGCTGATCTTGACTCCCTCGGTTTGTTGTTCGTACAGCTTATTGACGATGCAATTTGTCAGGATGATGCTGAAGCGAGCCATGCTGATGATGCAGAGGTAATTATCATTTCTTCTGATTCAAGCCTTCTGCCTTTCCACAAAATCCGTCAGGCGAACCGTAAAGTTAAAATTTTCCCATCCTCTTGCTTATTTGGATCCCAACTTTCTTATGAAGACCCGTCAACACGAGGAGCGCCGTACAACCCGACACAGCGGTCAGGTAGTTACCTACGCCGGTTTACCGAATAGTCCGGTTCGGAGACGTCGTTCAGAGGTCTCTAACTTGCTTGTCAAATTTTGTCCTAAAGCGGGCTGTTTTCGTCAACCGCTTAATCCGTCTGACTCCGATTATCAGGTCACCTCGCATTCATCCTCTGGCGAGTCAACTGGTACTCAGCTGCCTCCGCTCAAAACCGTGCTTGGGTAAGCTTACTTTTCTCATCAAGCTGTCCATTGTTGTAATCTTCGCCATATGATGTCTTCAACTTTGCTGCTTCTTTCAGAGCTAAACCAAGGCCGAGCAAAAAAGCCCGCCAAGACAAAACAGGAGACGAAGACGCTCCTCCTGAACCGGACACTGCCCCGAATGTTGAAACGACCACCCCTGAGGATGTAATTGATGACCCATTAGTCCGAGATGAAGTCATTGTTCCTGAAGAGGGCTCTGTTAACCCCTCCGGCCCAACGGATCAACCAGCCAGCCCGATTCGTGCTGAGAAAACCATTAGTTCCTCAAAGCTTGTCGAGAGACCGACCGTGCCAGCCCAGACCGACGACCACAACGATGATGAAGTCATGATTACCGGCGTAGGTCGTACTAAACCGGGAAATCCCATCGCTTTGGCCAAGCACACTGCTAAAGAAGAAATTTCTGCTTTAAGTAAAGGTAATGGGATGTTGATCTGGCCACGTACTCCACTCTTGGCGCTCAAGACATTCATTCTGGCTATTTAAACCGGCTATATACTAGCCGCGACTATGAAGCCAATCTTGTGAAGATGATGAAAGACAAATTCGAGGTAACTTCCATGTCCTCACTCCTGCTTCTTACCACCGTAGCCCCCCAAGGGTCGGTTTAACTTTATCATAATTGAACCGACACTTGCAATCATCATACCGTAGCATCCGAAATATCATTAAAGCAAATAGCCATTAGCCCCCAAGTGCCAAGTTGAATATTTGTATTGAGCTTGGGACTTTGATAATGACCTGAGAACTTGAGATCAAATAAGCATTAGCCCCCAAGTACAAAGTACCTAACTTGTTATGTGCTTGGTACTTTCTTTGCTTAAACTGTATAACTTGTCGGACTGCAGGCTGAACTGAAGGTCAAAGAGAGCCAAATCGCTGATCTTCAAGAGAATGTGAAGTCCCAGCAAGCAGAATCTTCCAAAGCCAAGGAGGAACTATCCAGCGCTTTGGGCAGCATGGAACAATTGAAGGAAGGTTTTAACAAGGAGCGGGCGGATTGGGCTACAGAAAAGGCCGCTTTAACCAAGAAGATTGAAACCGCAGAAGCTGCCCTTAAAACGGTAACAGATGAATTGACCAGTGTGAAGCGACAGGTGCACGCAATGGCTGCAGCCATCTTTGGTAAGCCTCCTATAACATGTGCAATGCCCTTGATTCTTCTACAAAACAGCTCGGTTTACGACCTGCTGATCGTATTACAGGCACTCGCATCCATCACTTGGGATCAGACGTGCGTATGAAGCTGAAAGCGGTCTATACCTTAGTCGAGCAGCTGTATACGGGTGCTCAGCGGATTATCACCACTGCTTCACACAACAATCCGGCACCCACATTGATCGAGGACACACTGAAGAGGTTGTCGATGCTCCCTGCTCGGATTGAAGAACTAAAAAGATCTGCTGCTCGAACCGGAGCCATTAATGCCTTAATCCGGGCCAAAGCATGGGTGCCTGATTTTGATCCCGTTGAAGCGGATCAAGGCTATCCTAGCTTAAAGGAGGATGGCTCCGAGTTCGATGAAGAAGAATTGAGAAGGATAAACCGGGCAGTGCGCCCTCTGGCCTGCCAATTGGTAGAAGAAGCAGACTTGTCTCATTATCAAGCCCAGTATGACGATCAGAACAAGCGGGTAGCTGTGCCAATCCCTAAAGCGGAAAACTTAATTCCTCCAATCTGTAAGCACACTTATGCCCCTGATATTCAACCGTCGTCACTGATACATGAGGAAGCCGTTTTTCAAGCATTAATGGGGATCGATTGGACCACTGTTGACTTCCAGCCGCTGGGTAGGGAGGACGACGCTGAAGCGGAGCAGGATGATCCAGAACCATCAAACCGGAACGGCACGCAGGCGTGAACCGCGGGCAGTTTTAACTGGTTTCCTTTTGATACTTTGTCAAGAAACAATCACCTTATTCGGGCACCGTGTTGCCTTGTAATAGGATAGACCGTACCTTATGCTTCATGAGATGCCTTCGCGCATCAGCACTGATATCCTCCTTTGGAAAATCATTATTGCCAACTTATATCTCCTGCGATCACAAATTTTTAAACTACCAGGGCGGTTGTACCGTCCTCCAGTTTGCGAATTATTATAGTTACGCAAGGAAACGTGCAAGTATGATCAAACTTTTGTGATACGAAATACCTGTCATATAATGGGCATGAAATAGGTGTTCGTGGCCAATATTGAAGCGGGAGTTGATAACTCTTAAACCGTCATAGGAGAATCGAACCCTTGTGTATATAACACCGGTTTACAATGTAAACCGTCTTTTAATAACAGCAACCTTTCGCTGCTCGAAAGAAGATATTTAGCAGAAAAAACTCAAACCGAGCCAACAAGCTCAGATTTTTGCAAAGAGGGTCGTGTTCCTGCCAACTTGGCTATGTTGGATCGGTGCCAAATGTTGTCGGTTTAAGAGAAAAGCAATAAACTATCAACTCTTTGCAAAAAAGGAAAGAGATCAAAATACGGCGACAAAAACCTTTCGCAAAAGAAGAGCTCTATTGAGCTTGGTCAGATGGAGTCACCATGGTCAGACGCAACCAAGCCCCCCTAAGGTGTAGCGATGGTGTCGGTCAGCCAGGACCCCAAAATGACGCGTGGCATTATGCCGGCCAAGTGGCATTGCTATGGTTCGGGTTCGACCAAGCCCCCAAATGACTCTAAGGCCCATAGGCCGACCAAGAGGCGTGACCGGTTCAGACGTGACCGTGTCCCCAAGTGATTCTAGTGGCTTTCGCCGGCCAAGAGGTATTGCATCGGTTCGGACACGACCGAGCCCCCAAATGACTCTGGTGGCTTTCGCCGGCCAAGAAGTATTGCATCGGTTCAAACATGACCGAGCCCCCAAATGACTCTGGTGGCTTTCGCCGGCCAATAGGTATTGCATCGGTTCAAACATGACCGAGCCCCCAAATGACTCATAAGGATAGCCATGTTCTCTTTGGTTCGAACACGACCTATGTTTGAACAGGAAACCTCAAGTGATCTCGTTAAGACTTGCAAGGGGTAAACCGGCTGTTGCTTAAAGACAACCCCGTGTAACCACACATGATATAAAGGAACAGATACCCCGCTTTAGCTGAGGATCCGGTTTATAATAATATATACATATTCATGATATATACATAAGCAGAGCCCATGGCTCAGGTATAGTAAGGCCGAAGATGAGCTATATTCCACGGTCTGTCAGTCTCTTGTCCGGATTTGCGCGAATCTTTGTGCTCTCGAACATCTACCAGGTAGTATGAACCATTGTGTAGATTCTTGCTGACCACGAAAGGCCCTTCCCAAGGCGGAGACAATTTATGCATCTCGGTTTGATCTTGAATAAGTCGAAGCACCAAATCTCCCTCTTGAAAGGTTCTGGTCCTGATCCGACGACTGTGATAGCGACGAAGATCCTGTTGGTAGATCGCTGAACGGGCAGCTGCTATGTCTCGTTCTTCATCTAGCCGGTCCAAAGTGTCCTGTCTGGAACCTTCGTTGTCTGCTTCAACGTAAGCCGCCATACGAGGTGAATCGTGTCGTATGTCACTAGGAAGAACTGCCTCTGCCCCATAAACCATGAAGAACGGCGTATATCCAGTTGACCTGTTAGGCGTGGTGTTGATGCTCCATAACATAGAGGGTAACTCTTCGACCCAACAACCTGGCGTCCGCTGCAAAGGAACCATAAGCCTGGGCTTAATTCCTCTCAAGATCTCCTGATTAGCTCTTTCTGCTTGACCATTGGACTGTGGGTGTGCCACTGAAGACACATCAAGGCGGATGTGCTCTCGTTCGCAAAGCTCCTTCATGGCACCTTTAGATAAATTGGTACCATTGTCTGTGATGATGCTGTGTGGAAAACCAAACCGGAAAATCACCTTTTTGATGAACCAATCCGCGGTGGCCGCATCACACTTGCTAACGGGCTTTGCTTCTATCCACTTTGTAAATTTGTCCACCGCCACCAGAAGGTGGGTCTTCTTGTCCTTGGACCGTTTGAAAGGCCCAACCATGTCCAGCCCCCAGGTTGCAAACGACCAAGTAATTGGAATCATCCTCAATTCTTGAGCCGGGACGTGAGCGCGTCTTGAGAATTTTTGACAACCATCACACCGCCTGACCAGATCCTCCGCATCCGCATGAGCAGTCAGCCAATAGAAACCGTGACGAAAAGCTTTTGCCACTAAAGACTTTGAACCGGCGTGGTGACCACAATCTCCTTCGTGGATCTCACACAAAATTTCACGGCCTTCCTCAGGAGATACACACCGTTGAAAAGCTCCTGTCACACTGCGATGATGTAGTTCGCCGTTTTCCACTAACATGGACTTGGACCGCCGTACTATCTGCCTGGATAGAACCTCATCCTCTGGCAACTCCCCTCGTTTCATGTACGCCAGATAAGGGAGCGTCCAATCCGGGATGACATGTAACGTCGCGACCAATTGAGCCTCTGGGTCAGGAACCGCCAAATCTGCTTCGCCAGGCAGTTGAACTGACGGGTTGTAAAGCACATCAAGGAACACATTAGGTGGTACCGGTTTATGCTGTGACCCCAGTCGACTTAAAGCATCCGCCGCCTCGTTCTTTCGTCGGTCCACATGGTCCACCTGATAACCCTTGAAGTGCCCTGCGACCACATCAACCTCACGACGATAAGCAGCCATGAGTGGATCTTTTGAATCCCATGTACCAGACACCTGCTGGGCCACCCAATCAGAGTCGCCAAAGCACTTAACCCGGCTTAAATTCATCTCCTTAGCTATCCGGAGACCATGGAGCAAGGCCTCATATTCTGCTGCATTGTTAGTACAAGGGAACATTAGACGGAGAACATAACAAAACTTATCACCTCGTGGGGAAGTTAATATGACTCCAGCCCCCGATCCTTCCAATTGACGTGATCCGTCAAAATGAATGGTCCAGTAAGTGTGATCCGGCTTCTCTTCAGGGACTTGCAACTCCGTCCAATCATTGATAAAATCCACCAATGCCTGAGACTTTATCGCAGTGCGAGGCGCATACTTTAAACCGTGCGGTCCAAGCTCTATAGCCCACTTGGCAATCCGACCAGTCGCTTCCCGATTCTGGATGATATCACCCAAAGGAGCAGAGCTGACCACCGTGATAGGGTGGCCTTGGAAATACTGCTTCAGCTTCCGGCTTGCCATAAAAACTCCATATACTAGCTTTTGCCAATGCGGATATCGTTGTTTGGATTCAATCAGCACCTCGCTGATGTAATAAATCGGACGCTGAACCGGGTATTCTTTGCCTGCCTCCTTCCGCTCTACCACGATAGCCACACTGACCGCGCGAGCGTTAGCAGCTACATACAACAGCAATGGTTCCTTATCAGTGGGAGCAGCGAGTACGGGCGGATTGACCAGTTGTCGCTTTAAATCCTCGAACGCCTGATCAGCGGCAGAATTCCAGATAAACTGATCTGTCTTCTTCAACATTTGATACAGAGGAATTGCTTTCTCTCCGAGGCGGCTGATAAACCGGCTTAAAGCCGCAATTCTGCCTGCCAGACGTTGGACGTCATTGATGCATTTCGGTTTAGCTAGAGAGGTGATAGCCGCAATTTTGTCCGGATTAGCCTCAATTCCCCTGTTGGACACCAAGAAACCCTACAGCTTGCCAGCCGGTACACCAAAGACACACTTGGCTGGATTGAGCATCATCTTGTATATCCTTAAGTTATCAAAGGTCTCCTTCAAATCATCGACCAACGTTTCCTTCTTCCTTGACTTGACACAATGTCGTCCACATAAGCGTGCACATTACGGCCAATCTGCTTGTGAAGACAATTTTGCACACACCGTTGATAAGTTGCCTGGGCACTTTTGAGCCCAAAAGGCATAGATACATAGCAGAAGGCTCCAAAGGGAGTAATGAACGCCGTCTTCTCCTGGTCCTTAACCGCCATCTTAATCTGATGATAACCAGAGTATGCATCCAGAAAGCATAAACGCTCGCAACCCGCCGTAGCATCAATGATTTGATCAATACGGGGGAGGGCAAAAGGATCTGCAGGGCAGGCCTTATTAAGATCTGTATAGTCCACACACATACGCCAAGTGCCGTTTTTCTTAAGGACCAGCACCGGATTAGCAAGCCATTCAGGGCGAAAAACTTCAACGATGAAGTCGGCCACTAAGAGCCTGGCCACCTCTTCTCCAATAGCCTTTCTTCTCTCCTCGTTGAACCGACGGAGGAACTGTTTCACTGGTTTGTATTTAGGATCCACATTAAGGGTGTGCTCAGCGAGTTGCCTCGGTACACCTGGCATGTCAGAGGGCTTCCATGCAAAGATGTCCCGATTCTCACGGAGGAACTCGATGAGCGCGCTTTCCTATTTTGGATCCAGATTGGTACTGATGCTGAATTGCTTGGATGAATCCCCCGCTACGAAATCAACAAGCTTGGTCTCCGCGGCTGACGTGAATTTTAAAACCGGATCATGCTCTGTGGTAGGCTTCTTTAAAAGAGTCATATCCGTCGGATCAACATTATCCTTGTAGTATTTGAGCTCCTCTGTCGCACAAACCGATTCCGCATAGGCGGCATCCCCCTCTTCACACTCCAAAGCGATCCTGCGGCTCCCATGAACCGTGATGGTTCCCTTGTGGCCTGGCATCTTGAGCTATAGATATACATAACAGGGCCGTGCCATGAATTTGGCATAAGCCGGCTGACCAAACAGGGCATGGTACGGGCTTTGGATCTTCACCACCTCAAAAGTCAGTGTTTCTGATCGGGAATCGTGATCATCTCCGAAAGCCACCTCCAATGCTATCTTGCCCATGGGATACGCAGACTTGCCTGGTACCACGCCATGAAAAACCATGTTTGAAGGCCGTAGAAATTTGTCCTTGAGCCCCATACGACGAAAGGTCTCATAGTACAGGATGTTAATACTGCTGCCCCCATCCATGAGCACCTTGGTGAACTTATACCCTCCTACCTGAGGCGCCACCACTAAAGCCAGCTGACCCGGATTATCCACCCGAGGAGGGTGATCCTCTCTACTCCAGGTGATCGGCTGCTCTGACCATCGTAGATATCGGGGCACGGCCGGTTCAACAGAGTTAACTGCCCTCTTCCGGACCTTCTGGTCTCGTTTGTCCAAGCTAGTGGTGAATACATGGTACTGGCCACTGTTTAACTGCTTCGGATTGCTCTGGTATCCCGACTGCTGCTGATTATAGCCCCCTTGATCGTTCTGGTTATGTTGATTACCATGTCCGCCCGGATTACCAGCCCCGCTCGGATTACCATTAAACCCTGAACCGGAGTTTCCTCCACCGTGGTTTGGCCCGGATCCTGAACCGCCACCGGGATTGTGATCATACCGGAAAGCGCTGGAATTCTTGAACTCTCGCATGATGTAACAATCCTTCCATAGGTGGTTTGTTGGTTCCTCCGTCGTTCCATGCTTTGGGCAGGGCTGATTCAACAAACTATTTAAGCGCTCTGGATTGGGGCTGGGTCCGCCACCGCGGCCCTTGCCCCTACGCGGCCGGCCCCTATTCTGCACATTGGTGTTAGCCACAAAATCCATGGAACCATCCGCTTTACGCTTGCCTCCAACGCCGTTCCCTGGGTGATGCTGCTGACCTCTGAAGTTGTTGTTCCTTTTTCCCTTCCCTGCGTTTTCATCATCAGACTCGGGATCCTTGGTACTATCAGAATCAGCGTACTTTAGCAAAGCAGCCATGAGAGTCCCTATGTCAGTGCAATGGCGTTTCATTCGTCCTAATTTCAATCTCAAGGGCCCAAACCGGCAATTGCTTTCCAAAGTCACCACTGCAGTGTCAGCATTGATGCGGTCTGATGAATGCAAGATTTGCGAAACGCGGCGCACCCAATGAGTAGTTGATTCCCCTTCCGCCTGGACGCAAGCGGCTAAGTCCACTATCGACATGGGCTGCCTGCACGTATCTTTGAAATTATTGATAAACCGAGCTCGCAATTGAGCCCATGAACCGATGGTATTGGGCGGCAGGCTTTTTAACCAAGTGCGGGTCGTTCCTTCAAGCATCATAGAGAAATATTTTGCACATGCAGCTTCATCCACGTCAAGCATCTCCATCGCCATCTCGTAACTCTCCACCCACGCCTCCGGGGGTTGATCCACTGTATAATTTGGTACCTTGCGCGGCCCCTTGAAGTCCTTAGGCAGGCGCACATTGCGCAAAGCAGGTATAAGGCAAGGCACCCCCAAAGCGCTAGAAGCAAGCCCTGGTTCGACCGACGTGGTGGGACGAACCGGCGTAGTCTGATGTGCTGCCAATGCGGCTTCTCTGCGTGCACGGGCCCGGTCTACCAACTCCTGGGCATCAGGAGCCGGATTGTCACCGCGGGGCCCTCCATGCCGTGCATTGCTGGACTCAGCTTGTTCTTCCAGGTGCCTGTTATAACTCCGGATTGGACGTGGAGTAGAATGAATCCGCTCGCGTCTGTATGAATACGCCTCCTGTTGGACCAGCGCCGTTCTGAGGAGCTCCTTGACCCGGCGCGTCTCTATGGCCTGTAATGAATCTCCCTCGACCGGAATAGCCTCTAGACGTGCTGCCGCAGCAACAAGATTATCCAGCGGGTTGGAGTAATGATCCGGGGGTGCGGTCACAATCCGCGGCTCCGGGTTATGACGGGGTAGATCTACTATGCGGGGCTGAACCGGCGCGCTTGTCCCAGGTGCCTCTGCTCGGTTTACCACGGGTTGATTACTGGTCCCTGCTCCAGGAGTTTTGAAAAGATCCCTTCCTTCAAACACCGGTGGCAGGCGGGACCGATATTTCCTCCTCATGACCTCCTGTGAGGCGTTCTGATCCAGCATGAACTTATAGGCTTGCGCGTCCAAAGCGGCCCGTTCTACAGTCATCCTGACCTCCTCGGCCGCCAGATCTGCCTTGGCCTGGCTAATCTGTTCTCTCACCTTTGCAATCTCTGCGTTATGAGCATCCCGACCCACCGGATTAGCCTCCGTCAAGAGCGCCGCCAGTGCGTCGAACAGATCGAATAATACTTGGACCGGTGGGCGCACAGAACCTCCTGCTCCGGCAGCCGTTGAACCGGAAACCATTGCTGCGGCCGTCGATGAATGAGGCGCTGCTTGGGTGCCAGCCATGAATATGCCGACCCGACTAGGCAGATCGGAGGGCTCCGGAATACTGCTGCCATCGGAACAGCCCCCAATCCGACCATCATGCACTTGATACAGGGACTCGGTTTCCCCGGTTGACGACTCATCCCCGGAATAAACAACAGTTTCGCCACCAGATTCTGATCCGTCCTCATAGTTTCGCCCGTGGATGACTCCCACCAAGGCGTGCTTTATGGCTGGCTTGACCCGGGCAGGTCGCGCACGCTGAGCTGTCTCGATGAGGTCGGTGCAGGTGTCCAGCTGAGGGCCCGGTTCACCAATCTTGCCGATGAAAACGTGTATATCGCCAAAGGGGACCCGGTACCCGTACTCAATCGAGCCGGCCTCGGGGCCCCAGCCTGCGTCGTCGATGTAGATCTTGCCGCGGTGACTCTTGGTCATCCGGTCCACGGCATATCCCTTGAGTCCTTCAAA
The DNA here is from genome assembly GCA_032464435.1 of Aegilops umbellulata. Lineage (NCBI taxonomy): Eukaryota > Viridiplantae > Streptophyta > Magnoliopsida > Poales > Poaceae > Aegilops > Aegilops umbellulata. The sequence goes on from CP136060.1 coordinate 101,846,021, forward strand.
GCGGCCCTCCAAGAAATTGAAACCATCGTGCGATAGCCCCACGGTGGGCGCCAACTGTCGTGGGTTTGTCACGGCAGATGTCCTAGCCAAAGGACTTAGTCGTGGAGCCATCGCAACGGGTTAACTCGAAGGGGTTAAAGCGGACACAGGGACACAGAGGGTTTATACTAGTTCGGCCCCTTCGATGAAGGTAAAAGCCTACGTCTAGTTTGTGGTGGAATTGATGAAGTCTCGATGGCTAGGGAGCAGATAAGCTTCGCCTAGGCCTCGAGTTGTGGTTGTCTGTCCTTGAACCGATATCGGGTCGTCCCCTTATATACACGGGTGACGCCCGTCGGTTCATAGAGTCCCAATCTCCGGTTTATACTCGTACCCGGGTTGGTCTCTTCCTTATCCCTAACTTACAATACAAGTTGTACACAGGCCGGTTTACAGCTACAGATGTTAAATCGACTACAGCCTCGGGCCTTTACATAGCCTCCTGGGCTTTACCATTCTTGAACTACAGACGAAGTTAACCCGGCCCGTATAGGCCGGTTTACACTCAGTAGTAATATCCCCAACAGTTGGCCTCTGCCGGCTATAAGTACGGCAACGCGCGTGCCCTTCCAGTCCATCTCTCCTTGCTTCCTCCTTCGCCTCAGTTCTTGCTCCGTCTTAGTGTGATGGCTCCGATTCGCCGGTTCTCTGCGGCGGAGAAGAGAAAGGCTCCTCAAGAGGTACCTGACCCGCTCCCGCCGAAGAAACGGCCTGCCTTGCGCGGCCGAGACGAGGAGAATCGCCTGGTGGTGCTGAGGCCTTGGTACGAGCGGCCTCCGCCGGGATTCCCGCTTCCCTTGTATACCCCTGCCGAGGGCCTTGGAAGAGGTGATGCTGATCCCCTCGGCCAGCGCTGTCGCCGGTGTCGGAGGGTCATGAAGGTGTTGGTCGTTCCTCCTGGAGTCCACGCCGAGGGCTCCTCCCGCGAGCTCGTGCTCCACGCCGCCATGCCTCCGCGGACTTGGATTCGCTTTCCTCCCTTCTTCACCTCCATCTTCCAGCAGGGGAGACTCCTAGAGCTGTGGCTGCAGCACGCCGACTGCAGCACTCCTGTGACCGGGGCAGAGGTTGCGATCACCGCCCCGGGCGAGGTCTTCATGACTCGCGGCTGGGGCGAAATCGCTCGGTGCTGCAGAACGAAGGGCGCCCTCATGATCCACCTGGAGTACGACGGCACTTCGGTGATGTTCTTCAAGGTCTTCGACGCGAACGGTCGCCGGCTAGAGTGCTGCCCGGGGGGAGGCGGCCAGGACCTCGCCATGGCGACGGCTGGGCCCGCCAATCGCCCTCGGGACAGCTCCACAAGCGACGGGAACGCCGGAGGATCCAGCGATCCCAGTGAGGTCTTCGCGACGCCGGAGACGAGCGACGACAGCTACGAGCCTGCGAGCCGACGCTGCTCCTGGAGCAGGGCAGGCTCGCTTGGTCGCCGCCGATCCTGATCTGGATGGGGTTGGCGCCGGTGCCTGCCGGCCCACTATTGATGATGGCATCTTTTGCAGGGGCGCGTGTAGTTAGCACCTTTTAGGATTCGTTCCCTGCGAGGAATCATATTGTGTCCCATAGGGGCTTGTAAGGTGGTTGTGATCCTTGTTGTTAATATGTAACCCTTGCTATGGATTTGTGCGAATCACAAATTCCGTCATAGTTCGGTCCTCCCTTTCGCACCTCGCGAGGGCTTGGTGCTCTACGTCGACAGGTCCCAGTCCCAAGGCGGCGTCAGCCGTCGCTGGTATGCCAGGTCACGATGCCGTGGTCAAGGCCAGGAGGTGAGCGACCCGGGGTCCGGTAAGAGCCCCTGAGTCGCGATGCTCAGGAGGTCCCCTTTGACGCCCAAGCAGCCGTCGCTTGGTGAGAAAGAGAAGCAACGTCGCTAGTACGGAGTCGCTTTAGGTGCGGGGGTAGTGCCACGCCAACGCTTTGGATGGCGACTTATCTTTGGGGGTCGTGGATCATCCCCAGCGTGCCGTCGGATCTAGGGGGGAGATTGAGAGGGGCTGCCTGACGAGGACCTCGCATGCCCCTTCTCCCTCGCCTCTGCTCCCCTTTCTGCTCTACATCCTCGGGTCCTGGCCCTCGAGCTTGTCTCAGCCGTCGCTGGTATGCCAGGTCGCGATGCCGTGGACAAGGCCAGAGGGTGAGGGCTGGAGAGCCAGTAAGAGCCCTGAGTCGCGATGCTCAGGCACCCCCCCTTTAACGTGCAAGTGGTCGACATGAAGAGGAGAAGGTGCCGCGGACGGCATCGAGTAATCAAGCATGATGCATAATTGGAAATAAACGCGGAAGGGATACATGCCACTGGGCCTAGACCGAGTGGCCTGGGGATGATGCAGCCCGAGGGGCGCCCCCAGCAAAACAAGCTAGCGATTGAAAAGATAAAAAGGGATACATGCCACAGGGACGGACCCACGCGGCCTGGGAATGATGCAACCCTGGGAGGGCGCTCCCAGCTGGGAGTGAGACTTGAAAGATGTCACCTGAAGATGTCGTTGGTGCAGTGGCATTGGTGCAGCAGACTCGGTGGGCTGCGGAAGCCGATCCTCAAGAGCCCCCAGGCCCAGGGGCCTCGGGACGCTCTAGAGGCACCGGCGGCTCCTCGTGAGCAGCCTCCATCTCCGCCAGGGCTGTGGAACGCCTGCCTTCTTGCACCTCCAAGATGCTCCTCATGATGCGCTGGTACGCCGCAGCCACGCTCGGCAGGCCGTAAGGCATGCGAACATAGTTGTGGGGTGGTCCTCCGCAGCGCCCCACTTGTGAGGGCCAGAGGCGCTCCGCCGTGGCGATCTGATTGAGCCCTGGTACGTCGACGCAGACACGCAGCCCACCATCCTCGCCTGGATGGGGAGCCACAACCGGTGGGTGACGGCAACCTCTCATGATCCTTGACTCATGTAGTTCTTGAATGGCCTTGCTAACAAACTCCTGTTGGTCTGGCCTTCCTTCCCTGGCTTCCTTTCGAGGGAAGAGTGCTTCGAAACACGCCTCCACATGGTGCCCCAGCGCCTCCCTCGTGACCTTGGCGAGGTCGGTGGCCCTCCAGGTGAGAGCCCCCGAGCCCTGCCTGAGGAGGGCGTCGGGCGCGCTTTCCTATGCGATTGAAGGAGGGTCCCCCTGGGCAGACGCGGGCCTTGAAGGGCCTGCCTCCTGAGGGGCTGATCCTGACGTTGTCTTCTTCTTCTTGGGGGTGGTTTCAGGAAGCCTCCTACTTCCGCGATCTAGGTCTTCTAGTGACGCGGCCTGGAAGGCTCGCTCCAGGGCACACACTGCGTCCTTCTCTTGGCATGGCACCGTGATGACACTGCCGCTTCCTGGCATCTTGAGGACGTTGTAGCCGTGGTGAGTCACGGCCATGAACTTGGCCAGCGCCGGGTACCCGAGGATGGCGTTGTACGGTAGGCGGATGTGGGCGACGTCAAAGTCGATGAGCTCGGTGCGGTAGTTTTCGTAGGTGCCGAAGGTGACCGGGAGGCGGACCTGCCCGATCGGGACCGTGGAACCGTCGGTGACTCCGGAGAAGGGCTTGGTTGGCCGGAGCTGGTCATAGGGCACTTGGAGGCTGTTGAATGTTTCCACGGACAAGACATTGAGCCCTGCCCCTCTGTCGATGAGGGTCCTGGTGACCAGAACATTGCTGATGACTGGGGAACAAAGCATTGGGAGGACTCCGGCTGTGCCCGCGCACTTGAGCTGGTCTGCTGAGCTGAACGTGATGGTGCAGGCCGACCACCTGAGGGGACGCGTTGCTTCGAGCTTGGGGAGAACTGCATTCACTTCGCGAGCAAATTGCTTGAAGATAAGTTGAGAGGCTGGGGCTTGAGCTCCGCCCAGGATGCAGGCGATTGCGCGAGGCTTTTGGAAGCCCCCAGCCCCTTCGTCTTGGTGGCGATCTTCATTCCTTCTTGGCTGAGGCGGCAACGGCGGCAGGCCTGGGTTGCCATGGGGGCGATCCTCACGAGGCTGGTCCCTCCAGTCCCCCTCGCGAGGCGGGTCACGCCAGCGGTCCTCACGAGGTTGGTCACGCCAGCGGTCCTCGCGAGGTTGGTCACGCCAGCTTGGACATGGGCCACGATCTTCCCAGCGTCCCGGGTTCCTTCCTCCTCGGCCGTAGCCCCGGTCAGCACGGTCAGGGCGTCGGCCGACTCTTCCTTCCTGCACGGCGCAGAGATCTTGGCATTCATTGGTGTTGTGGGTGTGGAGGTCGTGGTACACGCAGTATCGGCTGCCCCTGGAGGATTCGGGCAGATCCTTGCCCCGCTTGGTGACTGGCTCTGCCGCGAGCACGGCAGCCCCCTTGCGCTTCATGTCCTTGGCCTTGGGCTTCTTCTCTTCTGGGTCTGCGGCAGGCAGCTCGAGGAGGGAGAGGCGTCCCTCCTCAGCTCTGGCGCACTTGGTCGCTAGGTTGAAAAGTTCCAGGGAGGTGCAGAGGTCTTCGTGCATCGCCAACTCCTCCTTCATCTTGACGTCGCGCACGCCATCGGAGAAGGCCGAAATGATGGCTTCTTCAGACACCCTGGGGATCTTGAGGCGCGCACTGTTGAAGCACTGGATGTACTTCTGCAGGGTCTCTCCAGGTTGCTGCTTGATGCGGTGCATGTCGCTCATGGCGGGAGGCCGGTCGCGGGTACCTTGGAAGTTGGCGATGAAGCGAGTACGCATCTGGTCCCAGGAGGAGATCGTGCCTGGGGCCAGGTTCAGGAGCCAAGTGCGAGCACCTTCCTTCAGCGCCATGGGGAACCAGGTCGCCATGACCTTCTCGTCCCTGCTGGCAGCTTCGATTCCCAGCTCGTAGAGCTGGAGGAACTCCGTGGGATCAGTTGTGCCGTCGTAGCGAGGAGGCAGGTCCGGCTTGAACTTGCCGGGCCACCCGACGCTACGTAGCTCGGGGGTGTAGGCGCGGCAGCCAGCGGTGGCCGCGGGAGGTTTTGGTTGAGGGAGAGCTTGGCCTTGTGGGTCCCCTTGCGCTGCAGCTGGGAGCAGCGCAGGGTCTTGACGTGTCGGAGCTGGAGCGGGGTCTCGGCGAGCCGGGGCTGGGAGCGCCCGGGCGGCCTCTTGCGGTCACGGGACTTCTTGGCAGCTCCGTTCCTGCTGGGCCGGCGCATGACGGAGCGGGTTTCTCCCAGGAGCTGCGCGCCTTGGGGCCATGGCATCTTCTTGGAAAGGTGGCGGCTGGAACGCCCCCGGGGCTTCGTTGCCCACACGGGGCGGAGTGCGGCGCAGTGGTGCGGAAGGCGCGGGAGAGCCCCCTGCGGCGCGGACGAGCTTGGCGACGCGGTCGAGCCACTCCTCGTAGACGTCGTCGACGGGGCGGTAGCGCAGGAGCTCGTTCGCCACGAGGAGCGCAGCCCGAGCCTCCAAGGGCGCGCGAAGCGCGTGCGACGAAGAACCGGCCGGGGTGAGCGACGGAGTGGCGGTGCGGCCATCCCGCTGCACGGACGGGTGCTGAGAGGATGCTTGCTGCTCGTTCCTCGCCAGGCAGGTGGCGGCGTTGACGGCGGGCGACGGGGAACGACGAGGACGCCCATCGACGAGGGCCGTCTGGACGGCGCGGGAAGCGATGGCGGACCGGCGCTCGGCGCGGGCCCGACGAGCGTCAGACATGGATGCGACGGTCGGAGGAGAGCGGAGCGGTGGAAGACTGATTCCGGCACACCGCTACCTGGCGCGCCAAATGTCGGATTCAGGGGTTCCGGCAGACCTTTAAGGTTCGAACTCTGGGGTGCACGCGGAGATCGTGCCCTCTACCTCTCCGTCTCGTAAGGATCTAGCTACTGCAAGAACAACACAAGAGACACAGGGTTTATACTGGTTCGGGCCACCATTGTGGTGTAATACCCTACTCCAGTGTGGTGGGTGGATTGCCTCTTGGGCTGATGAGGAAGAACAATACAAGGGGGAACGGCCTCGCGAGGGCCTGTTCTTGGCTAGGGGATGAACTGCTAGGGGGAGTTCTATCGCCCTTCTCTCTCTCTAGATGCTGGATTCGATCCTAGCTCTTTCCAATCTGCCTCTACTGGTTTCTTGGTACTCGATCAGATCGGATTCTAGATCATTCCCCCCTCTTTTTTCTACTCTGTGGGTGGCTAGCCCTATTTATAGGCAAAGTTCCTCGGCCTCTTCCCAAATATTGAGCGGGAAGGGCGCCAACAATTGGCCAATTTGAAGGGGAACATCTGGTACACTTATCCTGACTAAAGTTGGTCTTCACCTGCCAAAGGCCCTGTGGTGACGCCGTCCTGGGCTCCATGGTGACCTCCTTCCCACCGTTGGACTGGTCTTGGTCTCGTTGCACCGAAATGGGTGCCTTTGCTTGATCCTCTCGCCTGCGCTTACCCCCTTTGCACCAAAGAGGAAAGGGAGACGCTACGTGGGCTGGCGCCCGCCTGGCACCCTTGGTCGTCATGGCTTGCGTCATGGGCACCTCGTGAGGTACCCGCCTTGATCTCTCCGCCTCCTTGCGAGCCAGCCTAAGGAGGCCGTGCTTGAGGAAGCGCCGTGTCGTCCGCCTCGCGAGGCTTGGTCCCTCGCGAGGGTCTTGAGCCTTGTGTTGAAGATGATGGGCCACGCTGGGCCCCCATTTGAGCCACGCCGCAGGCCGCAGGCAGGCAAGTCTGGGGACCCCCGTTCCCAGAACGCCGACACCTTATGGGTAAAACTTGCGAAGATGTTCAATGTTCCAGGAGTTGCTCACTGGAATAGCATCTTCGGTCTCCAGGCGGACTGCGCCGGGCATGGTGACTCGTATTACCCGATAAGGGCCTTCCCACTTCGGCGTCAACTTGTTGGAATTCTTGGCTGATTGAACGCGCCGAAGAACAAGGTCGCCTTCCTCAAAGCTTCGGGCATGAACCATGTGGCTATGGTTGCGGTGCAAGGCTTGCTGGTAGCGCGCTGCTCTCACAGCCACCCAAAGACGATCTACCTCAAGGAGCATTGCGTCATCTTGCCGCAATCGCTCTTGCTCAGGCTCGTCATAAGCGAGCACTCGAGGTGACCCGTATGTGAGTTCCGTGGGGAGAACTGCTTCTGCCCCGTATACCAGGGCAAAGGGTGTCTAGCTGGTGGCTCGATTTGGCGTTGTTCTGATCGACCAAAGAACCACCGGCAACTCATCAATCCAGCGCCTTCCACTCTTGTGCAGCTTATCAGAAGTCTTTGTTCTCAGGCCTTGCAGTACTTCAACATTTGCCCTCTCCGCGTGGACGTTGCTCCGTGGGTGTTCCAAGGAAGCGAAACAGACCTTGGTGCCGAGGTCCTGGATGTATTGCATGAATGTGTGGCTTGTGAACTGCGTGCCGTTGGCGGTGATGACCCTGTTTGGCACACCAAAACGGCAGACTAGCCCTTTGAAGAACTTGACGGCTGGCTGAGCTGTAACTTTCCTCACTGCCTCCACCTCCGGCCACTTTGTGAACTTGTCTATCGCAACGTACAAGTACTCAAAGCCCCGGACGGTGCATGGGAAAGGGCCCAATATGTTGAGCCCCCAGACTGAAAACGGCAAGGAGAGAGGGATTGTTTGAAGGGCTTGAGCTGGTTGATGAAGCTTCTTCGAGTGGAACTGTCACGCTTCACACCTGGTTACTAGTGCCGTTGCATCCTGGAGGGTAGTGGGCCAGAAGAAGCCTTGCCGGCAAGGGCCATCGACCCTATGTGGGAGCCACATATGCCTCCATGTATCTCTGCCAACAGTTGCAGTCCTTCCTCCCGGGGATGCCCTTCAATTTCACACCGTTCGGTCTTTTTTTGTACAGGACGTCGTCGACAAACTGGTACATGGCAGACCGACGGGCTACTTATTCCGCTTCTTCCTGCTCCTTAGGAAGTTCCCCTGTCTGGAGGAACTGGACGGTATGTTGTGCCCTTGCCGGAGCCTAGGGCTCGACGGCAAGGACCAAAGGCATTTGTTCTGCCATGGGAGCGGTCATCTCTACGGCCAGGGCTTGGCGCCCTGCCGGAGTCAGCTGCCCCTCGGCAGGCTTAGTGCCCACGGCAACACCCTTGCTGGCGGCGCCAGGGGGCTCGGCGGAAAAGTACTTGTCAGGGCCTGATTTCCTCCGCTTGTTCTACTCTGTTGATGGTTCGGCGGATGGTTGAGTTAACTGAAGCACAAAAGTACCTGGTTCCACAGGTAGTTTGAAGGCAGCGCGCTTCAACAGGTAATCGGCGATGTGGTTCTCCGCTCGGGGAATGTGCACTGCTTGTGTACCGTCAAAGCGCTCTTCCAGCTTCCTCACCTCATCTACGTAGGCCTCCATCAACGGGCTCTGATAATCTTTGTTGACTTGCCTGACGACAAGCTGTGAATCACCCCTAACGATGAGCTTCTTAACCCCGAGGTCTGCTGCAATCCTGAGACCAGGAAGCAACCCCTCGTATTCGGCAGTGTTGTTTGTGGACATCTCCCTGGGAAAGTGCATCTGAATTACATACTTGAGGTGCTCTCTGGTGGGTGCGACGAGCAGCACACCAGCACCGGCGCCTTGCAGCGAGAAAGCCCCGTCAAAGTACATGATCCAGTTGAGACTTGCTTCCTTGCCAGGGAGAGTGGTCTCCGGGATCTCTTCGTCGGGCGTTGAAGTCCATTCCGCAATGAACTCTGCCAAGACTCTACTCTAGATCGTCGAAGTACTTTCAAACTTCAAACCAAATCTCAACAGCTCCAAGGCCCACTCCACAATCCTCCCGGTTGCGTCTGGGTTATGCAATATTTGTTGCAATGAGAGGCGGGTGACGACAGTGATCTCGTGGGCTTTGAAGTAGTGACGCAGCTTTCTCGAGGCCATAAGGAGGCCGAAGAGCAATTTCTGCACACCGGAGTACCTTGACCTAGCCCGCTGCCAGAGGGAGCTTACAAAGTAAACTGGGTGCTGCATCATCTTCTTCTTCTGCACCACTTCCTTCGGTTGCACGTGCCCTGTCCCGATGGCGTCAGACTCTGCCGGGGGCCTTGCCTTACCGGCGCCAGGCCCTGCCGGGGGGATCTCTGGCTCTCCATCTGCCAGTTCGGCCGTTGCCGCTGCCTCTTCATCGACCTCCCTCTGTGCCACTAGCGCGGCGCTGACCACTTGATTCGTTGCTGCCAGATACAACAGCAATGGTCTTGTGGTTTAGGTGCAACTAGTATTGGTGTAGAGGAGAGGTATTTCTTCAAATCCTGCAGCGCTGCTTCAGCCTCTGGGGTCCACTCCAATGGGCCCGCCTTTTCCAAGATTTTGAAAAAGGGAAGGACGCGTTCGGCAGACTTGGAGATGAATCTGCTCATGGCGGCAATGCAGCTAGTGAGCCGACGCACATCCTTGATCCGCTTGGGCGCCTCAATTTTCTCGATAGCCTTGATCTTGTCCGGGTTTGCCTGGATCCCACGCTGTGACACAAAGAACCCGAGAAGTTTGCCGGACGGGACGCCGAAGACACACTTCTTAGGGTTTAACTTGAGGTTCATCTTGCACAGGTTGGCAAACGTCTCTAGGTCTTGCACAAGAGTTACCTTGTCCTTGCTTTTGACCACTATGTCATCCATATAAGCTTCCATATTTCTATGTAGCCGGGGCTCAAAACCAATTTGGACCGCCCTTGTGAACATTGAGCCAGCACTCTTCAACCCGAAAGGCATCCGTAAAAAGCAATACGTACCACATGGGGTGATGAATGTTGTCTTCTCTTCATCTTCTCTTGTCATGAAGATCTGGTGGTAGCCCGAGTAGGCGTCGAGGAATGATAGTAGATCACGCCCGGCCATAGAGTCAGCAATCTAGTCAATGCGCGGCAACGGGAAGGGGTCCTTAGGACAAGCCTTATTGATATCTGTGTAGTCAATACACATCCTCCACTTCCCATTTGCCTTGCGCACCACCACCGGATTGGCCAACCACGTCGGATGGAGCACTCCTCTCACCAAGCCTGCCGCTTCCAACTTCCTGATCTCCTCTGTTATGAACTCTTGCCTCTTCAAAGCCTGCTTCCTGACCCTCTGCTTGACGGGCCGCGCATGAGGACAAACATTAAGGTGGTGCTCAATCACTTCCCTGGGAACGTCGGGGATGTCGGATGCTTGCCATGCAAACACATCGACATTCGCCCGCAAGAAGGTGATGAGTGTGCCTTCCTATTTGCTATCGAGGGTGGAGCTTATGGTGAAAGCCCCTCCTGTGCCATCCTCCTTAACGGGCACCTTCTTGGTCTCTGGCGGTGCAACTCTGGATATCATGCTCTTGCCGGTGGAGCTCTCTGGCACGTCCTCGACGGTAGCACAACACTCCTAAGAGGTGCGCTTGCCGGAGTGGGTGCGAGAGGTCTTGCCGGTCTTCCTCTTGCCTCCCGAGGCTTCAGTAGCAGGAGCAAGTGCCTTGGCGGCAGCTGCTGCAACTGCTTCCCAGTAAAGTAGGTCGGCGCAGATCAGCGCATCCTTCTTGTCGCAGGGGAAGGTGATGATGGTCATCGGCCCAGGCATCTTCAACGTGTTGTAGGCGTAATGTGACGTCGCCATGAACTTGGCTAGTGCCAGGCGGCCAAGGATCCCGTTGTAGGGCAAGGGGATCTTGGCTACAACGAAGACAATCCTCTCCGTCCTGTAATTCAACTCGCCTCCAAACGTCACAGGCAACATGACCTTCCCCTTCGGTTGGCTCCTTCCCAGGTTGACCCCTTGAAACGTGCCTGTCTCCTCGAGGTCTCCGTCAGGAATTTGCAGCCTTTTGATCACAACGGGTGAGATCAAGTTCAGACGGCCCCACCGTCAACCAGCACCTTGAGGTTGCGTATCGTTGGTGAAACCAACAACGGCAAACACCCGACCGCAGTTGTGCGATCAGGCTGATCCTCGGCGTCAAAGATGATGGGAGTGCTGGACCACTTCAGCGGCTTCTGAGCGTTGAACGATGGCTCCGCTACTGTGATCTCAAGCGCCCACTGCTTGAGCTGGCGGTGAGATGTATGCAGCAAGGCACCACCATCGATGCACATGGCCTCCGTAGCCTTCTGAAACTCTTGCTCGTAGGACTCGTCGTCCTCGTCATGATCATCGTCTTCCTGCTTCTTGTCACAGCCTCGAGCGGGCCTCTCTTGCTGGTTATCCTTGCCACGCTTCTTACCGGATCCTTCGGCACCTCCCATACTCGGCTTTTTGCTTTTCAGCAAGCAGCTCGACTTGTCGGCAGTTCTGGAGGTCGTGGCCCTTGGTGCGGTGGATCTTGCAGTACTGCTTGTCGGAGCCCCGTGGCTTGTCGGTAGCCGCCAAGGCCCGGCAAGGGGCGCATCCGGCAATCTCCTTGCCGGGGTCGTCTGCCTTGGCCTTCTTGGCGGCGTCGGTGTCGTCGGATCCCTCAACGGCAAGCACGACTTTGCCCTTGCGTTTCCTGTTGCGACGCCGACCCTTCTTTGTCGGGGTGGCGGTGTCTTCGTCAGTAGAGTCGGTTTCCGCGCCGGCATCCTTGTCGGGGTACTTCCTTCCATCTTCTGCCCGGAAGCATCTATCGGCCAGAACATAAAGTTCGGCCACATCTTTAACCTTGTTCATCGCCAGCTCTTCACGCATATTGTGGTTGCGCACATTCTGATGGAACGCGCTGATCACGGCAGCAGGATGAACATCTGGGATGTTGTACTGCACCCGGCTGAACCTCTGTATGTACTTGTGCATGGTTTCCCCTTCCTTCTGGGGAATGATATGCAAATCACGGGCCTGGCCATGCGCTTGGTGGCCTCTGGTGAAGGCACCAACGAACTCATGGCACATATCCGACCAAGAAGAAATGGAATCCGCCGGCAAGTGCATCAACCAAGACATGACATAGGGTTCCAGTGCCAACGGGAAGTAATTGGCAAGCACCTTGTCGTCGCGAGCTCCAGCAGGTTGCATCGCGATGGTGTAGATGCTGAGGAACTCTGATGGATGGGTCTTGCCGTTGTACTTCTCACCGACATCGGGCTTGAACATGCGGTGGGACGGCCACTAGAACTGCCGCAACTCACAGGTAAAGGCTGGGCAACCCACCTCATAAGGTAGGCCGCCGGAGCCTCCCGGTGCTGGGTGGTCCATAGCGGGCCACGCCCGCTTATCTGACTGGTGGCGTGTGTCGCGTCGGTGCTCGATGGTGGTTCGAGCGTCTTCATGAGCTTGCTCCTGAAGAACTTGGCGCTGATCGCGGTGGGTCCATGGGTCGGACGACGCTATGGAAATGTTATCACAAGCGTCATCACGAAGGACCGGCACCCGCGGCAAATGGCGTGGGAGAGGAGAGTGCACCATGGCTGCAGCGCCTCCGGTCTTCCCACCACTGGCATGTGGTGGCTCGACGGAGCGTCGGCCCGAGGGCCTCACCGGTCGCGGTTCATCTTTGTTGGTGACAGCGACGAGGCTCCGGATGGTGGCTCTCCACTCGTCGAGTTTTTTCGCGGCAGGAGGGAAATCGAGGAGTAGCTGCACGCGCTCCAAAGTTTCTGCTGGCGTGGGTGGCGGCGAAAACTGCATGGACCGTGACGCGCTTCGACTGCTAACCACGTTAGAAGGAGCTCTATCATGGCTTGGCGGCCGCGCGCCATTTTCGCGAGCACTTCGGTGGGTATATGTTGGCCTCCTCCGTCCCGCGAATGATGCACGGGACCCTTCCCACGAAGGCGCCCGGGGTCACCAGCATGGTGACGCTGCTCGTCGCGCACACCCTGTGAAGAGTGTGTCATGGGCGCCAACGTAGGTGTCTTGGAGGTTGCTGCGGCGCCTGTTGGTGGCACGGCGCCACCCCGGGAGGGCCCCACACTGCCTGCGGGGGGGCCAGCTCCGTATTTGGATTTGGCGGCGTGAGGCCCGTCGTCTTGCGCACGAACGACGCCGCTCGCCAGGCTCTGACTGCCAGAGCGATGTTCGCAGCCGCGGCCGCGGCTCGGGTTCCGTCCGCGACCGGCCCGTTGCTCGCCCGCACTGGTAAGGGCTGTTCGGCTCCCGACGAGCTGATCACCGTGACCGTCTTCTTCTTGGGAGCCATGGTGATGAAACACTGCTAAACTAACTGCTAGACCAGATTCTCACAACTGCCCTCCTACCTGGCGCGCCAAAGATGTGGGTGGGAACGACACCTATGGAATCACTTGGATCCCTTCTACGGTTGGCAGGCGCGGGGTTGTGCAAAGAGCGGGTCTGACAGGAAGCACACAGATCGTTTTCCCAGGTTCGGGACGCGAGGATTCGTAAAACCCTAGTCCCGCTTTGGTGTATGTATTTGAGTGTTCTTGTGTTCTTGAGCTAGCTACGGTGTGTAACTTGCCCAAAAGATCTGAATCCTCCTCCTGGTCGCCTCGGGCGTCCTTTTTTAGACAAAGGGGTTGCCACACTGGCACACAGGAGGTGGAAAGGTGTACAGAGGATGAGTCTATCCTCTGGCACCGTCGGACAAACGTATTTAATGCGCTTCCGACGTGCCCGTCTCACTTTATTGGGGATGGCAAGGAAGCACGTCCCAGTTGTCACCGCCTCGCCTGGCTGCGACGTGTGTCCGGGCTGATAAGGCGTCGTGGCACCACCTTGGCTGGTTGCTGGGCTAGCACGGTGGTGAAGCCTTCACGAAGACCTACATGCCACCACGCAGGTGCTTGTTGAGTCGGTCGTGGGGGCCGCTCGTCGCCACGCAGGTGCCTGCCCAGCTAGTCGAGTTGGCAGTTGCATGGGGACGGCGGTGGAGTCATGACAGACGCGGGCATGGTCGCGACCCCATAAGTGTCTTTGGCAAGGGCCTTGCCGGGGCCCCGGCAAGGCTCTTGCCGAGGCACCATGGCTGTCCCCGGCAAGGGTCTTGCCGGGGGCCTCGTGGATCTCCTTGGCAATGATCTCGCCAAGGGTCGTCGCATTCTGGTCCTCATCTAACCTTGTATGTTCTTAATCTTGACGAAGATCTGCATGCCACCACAAAGGCGCCTCCCGAGCCTTGGTTCCAATGTGGATGGTTGGTGGTGTTGGAACCCGCGGGCTCGAGGGTGGCTTGCTCTACTGGCGTCGGGCAAGTTGCCCTGGCAAGGCCCTTGCCGGGGCTGCGGAGGCCGCCCCGGCAAGGGTCTCGCCCAGGGAGTCCACCTCGCCCTCTTGCTCTTCTTGTCTCTTTGTCTTGGCGTTGCCTCTGGTCGCCTTGTGCCTTCGACTTCCCTCCCCTGCCCTGCTTAGTGTGGTCGTGGGCGTGGCTCTGACTGCCCGTGCACAAGTAAAGGGGTAAAAGAAGCGCCCCTACTTTTGTACCCCGACATTAATCTTTATCATAAAAATACCAAAAATATTATCTTATCATCTCTATCAGATCTCACTTTTGCAAGTGGCCGTGAAGGGATTGACAACCCCTTATCGCGTTGGTTGCAAGGTTCTTATTTGTTTGTGTAGGTACGAGGGACTTGCGTGTGGCCTCCTACTGGATTGATACCTTGGTTCTCAAAAACTGAGGGAAATACTTACGCTACTTTGCTGCATCACCCTTTCCTCTTCAAGGGAAAACCAACGCATGCTCAAGAGGTAGCAAGAAGGATTTCTGGCGCCGTTGCCGGGGAGTCTACGCACAAGTCAAGACATACCAAGTACCCATCACAAACTCTTATTCCTCGGATTACATTATTTGCCATTTGCCTCTCGTTTTCCTCTCCCCCACTTCACATTTGCCGTTTTATTCGCCCTCTCTTTCCGTTCGCCTCTTTTTCGCTTGCTTCTTGTTTGCTTGTGTGTTGGATTGCTTGCTTGTCACGATGGCTCAAGATAATACTAAATTGTGTGACTTTTCCAATACCAACAACAATGATTTTCTTAGCACTCTGGTTGCTCCTATTACCGATGCTGAATCTTGTGAAATCAATGCTGCCTTGTTGAATCTTGTCATGAAAGATCGATTCGCCGGCCTTCCTAGTTAAGATGCCGCTACCCATCTAAACAGCTTTGTTGATTTGTGTAATATGCAAAAGAAGAAAGATGTGGATAATGATATTGTTAAATTGAAGCTATTTCCTTTTTCGCTTAGAGATCGTGCTAAAACTTGGTTTTCAACTTTTCTTAAAATAGTATTGATGCATGGAATAAGTGCAAAGATGCTTTTATCTCTAATTATTTTCCTCCCGCTAAGATCATCTCTCTTAGAAACGATATTATGAATTTTAAGCAACTTGATCATGAACAAGTTGCACAAGCTTGGGAGAGGATGAAATTAATGATACGTAACTGCCCTACACATGGTTTGAATTTATGGATGATTATACAAAAAAATTATGTCGGACTGAATTTTGTTTCTAGAAATCTTTTAGATTCGGCTTCGGGAGGCACTTTTATGGAAATCACTTTATGAGAAGCTACTAAACTCCTAGATAATATTATGGTTAATTATTCTCAATGGCACAGTGAAAGATCTACTAGTAAAAGGGTGCATGCAATTGAAGAGATTAATGTTTTGAGTAGAAAGATGGATGAACTTATGAAATTGTTTGCTAATAAGAGTGTTTCTTCTGATCCCAATGATATGCCTTTGTCTACTTTGATTGAGAATAATAATGAATCTACGGATGTGAATTTTGTTGTTAGGAACAATTTTGGTAACAACGCTTATAGAGGAAACTTAATCCTAGGCCGTACCCTAGTAATTCCTCTAATAATTATGGTAATTCCTACAACAACTCTTATGGAAATTTTAATAAGATGCCCTCTGATTTTGATACTAGTGTTAAAGAATTTATGATCTCTCAAAAGAATTTCAATGCTTTGCTTGAAGAAAAAATGCCTAAGATTGATGAGTTGGCTAGGAACATGGATAGAATTTCTCTTGATGTTGATTCTTTGAAACTTAGATTTATTCCACCTAAGCATTATATCAATGAGTCTCTCAAAGCTATGAGAATTTCTATTGATGAGTGCAAAGAAAGAACCGCTAGGATGCGTGCTAAAAAAGATTGCTTTGTGAAAGCGTGTTCTTCTAGTTTTCATGATAATAAGGATGAAGATATAAAAGTGATTGATGTGTCTCCTATTAAATCTTTGTTTTGCAATATGAATCTTGATAATTATGGGACTGGAGATGAGTCAACTTTAGTTAAAAGGCGTCCCAATGGTTCGGAGTTTTCAGATCTTGATGCAAAAATTGGTAAAAGTGGGATTGAAGAGGTCAAAACTTTACATAGCAATGAACCCACTATTTTGGATTTCAAGGAATTTAATTATGATAATTGTTCTTTAATATATTATATTTCCTTGTTGCAATCCGTGCTAAATTCTCCGCATGCTTATAGTCAAAATAAAGTTTTTACCAAACATATGGTTGATGCTTTAATGCAATCTTATGAAGAAAAGCTTGAACTAGAAGTTTCTATCCCTAGAAAAATTTATGCTGAGTGGGAACCTACTATTAAAATTAAAATTAAAGATTATGAATGCTATGCTTTGTGTGATTTGGGTGCTAGTGTTTCCACGGTTCCAAAAACTGTGTGTGATATGTTAGGTTTCCGTGAATTTGATGATTGTTCTTTAAACTTGCACCTTGCGGATTCCACCATTAAGAAACCTATGGGAAGAATTAATGATGTTCTTATTGTTGCAAATAGGAATTATGTGCCCGTAGATTTCATTGTTCTTGATATAGATTGCAATCCTTCATGTCCTATTATTCTTGGTAGACCTTTCCTTAGAACGATTGGTGCAATTATTGATATGAAAGAAGGAAACATTAGATTTCAATTTCCGTTATGGAAAGGCATGGAACACTTTCCTAGAAATAAAATTAAATTACCTTATGAATCTATTATGAGAGCCACTTATGGATTGCATGCCAAAGATGATAATACCTAGATCTATCCTTTCCTTTATGCCTAGCTAGGGGCATTAAACGATAGCGCTTGTTGGGCGGCAACACAATTTTTTTTTATTTATTGATTTTTGGTTCTGTTTAGTAATAAATAATTCATCTAGCTTCTGTTTACATGTGGTTTTATGTTTTAATTAGTGTTTGTGCCAAGTAGAACCTTTGGGAAGACTTGGGTGAAGCCTTTCCGATCTTGCTATAAAAAACAGAAACTTTAGCGCTCACGAGATTAGCTACAACTTTTTACTGGAGAGTGATATTTAGTTGATTATTTTTGAATATGATTAATAGATAAATTCCTCACGTACAGCAATTTATTTTAGAATTTTTGGAGTTCCAGAAGTGTACGTTTGATAAGATTACTAAAGACTGTTCTGTTTTTGACAGATTCTGTTTTTCGTGTGTTGTTTGCTTATTTTGATGAATCTATGGCTAGTATCAGAGGTTATGAACCATAGAGAAGTTTGAATACAGTAGGTTTAACAACAATATAAATAAATAATGAGTTCATTACAGTACCTTATGATGGTGACTTGCTTTCTTGTACTAACGGAGCTCATGAGATTTTCTGTTAAGTTTTGTGTTGTGAAGTTTTCAAGTTTTGGGTAAAGATTTGATGGATTATGGAACAAGGAGTGGCAAGAGCCTAAGCTTGGGGACGCCCAAGTCACCCCAAGGTAAAATCCAAGGACAACCAAAAGCCTAAGCTTGGGGATGCCCCGGAAGGCATCCCCTCTTTTATCTTCGTCCATCGGTAACTTTACTTGATGCTATATTTTTATTCACCACATGATATGTGTTTTGCTTGGAGCGTCTTGTATGATTTGAGTCTTTGTTTTTTAGTTCACCACAATCATCCTTGCTGTACACACCTTTTTGGAGAGACACACATTAATCGGAATTTATTAGAATACTCAATGTGCTTCACTTATATCTTTTGAGCTAAATAATTTTGCTCTAGTGCTTCACTTATATCTTTTAGAGCACGGTGGTGGTTTTATTTTATAGAAATTATTGATCTCTAATGCTTCACTTATATTATCTTGAGAGTCTTTTAGAACAGCATGGTAGTTTGCTTTGGCTATAAAGTTAGTCCTAATATGATGAACATCCAAGATAGGTATAATAAATCTATCATATAGAGTGCATTGAATACTATGAGAAGTTTGATACTTGATAATTGTTTTGAGATATGAAGATGGTGATATTAGAGTCATGCTAGTTTGTTCTATAGTTTGTGATTCCCGTAGCATGCACGTATGGTGAACCGTTATGTGATGAAGTCGGAGCATGATTTACTTATTGATTGTCTTCCTTATGAGTGGCGGTCGGGGAGGAGCGATGGTCTTTTCCTACCAATCTATCTCCCTAGGAGCATGCGCATAGTACTTCGTTTTGACAACTAATAGATTTTTGCAACAAGTATGTGAGTTCTTTATGACTAATGTTGAGTCCATGGATTATACGCACTCTCACCCTTCCACCATTGCTAGCCTCTCTAATACCGTGCACCTTTCGCCGGTATCATACACCCACCATATATCTTCCTCAAAACAGCCACCATACCTACCTATTATGACATTTCCATCGCCATTCCGAGATATATTGACATGCAACTTACCCCCGTTCCGTTTATTATGACACGCTTCATCATTGTCATATTGCTTTGCATGATCATGTAGTGGACATCGTATTTGTGGCAAAGCCACCTTCATAATTCTTTCATACATGTCACTCTTGATTCATTGCATATCCCAGTACACCGCCGGAGGCATTCACATAGAGTCATATTTTGTTCTAAGTATTGAGTTGTAATTTTTGAGTTGTAAGTAAATAAAAATGTGATGATCATCATTATTAGAGCATTGTCCCAAGTGAGGAAAGGATGATGGAGACTATGATTCCCCCACAATTCGGGATGAGACTTCGGATGAAAAGAAAAAAAAGAAAAAAAGAGGCCATAAAAAAGAGAAAAAGGCCCAAATAAAAAAAAGATAAAAAGAGAGAAGGGATAATGTTACTATCCTTTTGCCACACTTGTGCTTAAAAGTAGCACCATGATCTACATGATAGAGAGTCTCCTATGTAGTCACTTTCATATACAAGTGGGAATTTTACATTATAGAACTTGGCTTGTATATTCCAATTATGGGCTTCCTCAAAATGCCCTAGGTCTTCGTGAGCAAGCGAGTTGGATGCACACCCACTTAGTTTATTTTTTGAGCTTTCATACACTTATAGCTCAAGTGCATCTGTTGCATGGCAATCCCTACTCAGTCACATTGATATCTATTGATGGGCATCTCCATAGCTAGTTAATACGCCTCGTTGATGTGAGACTATCTTCTCCTTTTTTTCTTCTCCACAACCACCATTCTATTCCACATATAGTGCTATGTCCATGGCTCACGCTCATGTATTGCGTGAAGATTGAAAAAGTTTGAGAACATCAAAAGTATGAAACAATTGCTTGCTTGTCATCGGGGTTGTGCATGATTAAATACTTTGTGTGATGAAGATAGAGCATAGCGAGACTATATGATTTTGTAGGGATAACTTTCTTTGGCCATGTTATTTGGAGAAGACATGATTGCTTTGTTAGTATGCTTGAAGTATTAATATTTTTATGTCAATATTAAACTTTTATCTTGAATCTTTCGGATCTGAACATTCAGGACACAATAAAGAAAATTACATTGAGAAATATGCTAGGTAGCATTCCACATCAAAAATTCTGTTTTTATCATTTACCTACTCGAGGACGAGCAGGAATTAAGCTTGGGGATGCTTGATACGTCTCCAATGTATCTATAAATTTTTATTGTTCCATGCTATTATATTATCTGTTTTGGATGTTTGATGGGCTTTACTAAGCACTTTATTATTATTATTGGGACTAACCTCCTAACCCAAGGCCCAGTGCAAATTGCTGTTTTTTGGCCTATTTCAGTGTTTTGCAGAAAAGGAATATCAAACGGAGTCCAAATGAAATGAAACCTTCGGGAGAGTTATTTTTGGAACAAACATGATCCAAAGGACTTGGAGTGGACGTCAAGAAAGAAGCGAGTAGGCCACCAGGCAGGGAGGTGCGCCTGCCCCCTGGGCGCGCCCCTACCCTCATGGGTCCCTCGCGGCTCAACCGACCTACTTCTTCCTCCTATATATACCCATATACCCCGAAACCATCCGGGAGCACCACGAAACCCTATTTCCATCGCAACAACCTTCTCTACCCGCGAGACCCCATCTTGGGGCGTTTTCCGGCTCTCCGTCGGAGGGGGAATCGATCACGGAGGGCTTCTACATCAACACCATAGCCTCTCCGATGATGTGTGAGTAGTTTACCACAGACCTTCGGGTCCATAGTTATTTGCTAGATGGCTTCTTCTCTCTCTTTGGATCTCAATACAAAGTTCTCCTCGATCTTCTTCGAGATCTATTTGATGTAACTCTTTTTGCGGTGTGTTTGTCGAGATCCGATGAATTGTTGGTTTATAATCAAGATTATGTATGAACAATATTTGAATCTCCTCTGAATTCTTTTATGTATGATTGGTTATCTTTGCAAGTCTCTTCGAATTATCATTTTGGTTTGGACTACTAGATTGATCATTCTTGCAATGGGAGAAGTGCTTATCTTTGGGTTCAATCTTGCGTTACTCGATCCCAGTGATAGTAGGGGAAACGACGCGTATTGTATTGTTGCCATCGAGGATAAAAAGAAGGGGTTTATATCATATTGCTTGAGTTTATCCCTCTAGATCATGTCATCTTTCCTAATGCGTTACTCTGTTCTTATGAACTTAATACTCTAGATGCATGCTCGATAGTGGTCGATGTGTGGAGTAATAGTAGTAGATGCAGAATCGTTTCAGTCTACTTGTCGCGGACGTGATGCCTATATACATGATCATGCCTAGATATTCTCATAATTATGCACTTTTCTATCAATTGCTCGATAGTAATTTGTTCACCCACCGTAATACTTATGTTATCTTGAGATAAGTCACTAGTGAAACCTATGGGCCCCGAGTCTATTTTCCATCATATTAATCTCCCGTCAACTAGCTATTTTTGTCGCCATTTATTTTGCAATCTTTACTTTTAATCTTTATCATAAAAATACCAAAAATATTATCATATCATCTCTATCAGATATCACTTTTGCAAGTGGCTATGAAGGGATTGACAACCCCTTTATCACGTTGGTTCCAAGGTTCTTATTTGTTTGTGTAGGTACGAGGGACTTGCGTGTGGCCTCCTACTGGATTGATACCTTGGTTCTCAAAAACTGAGGGAAATACTTATGCTACTTTGTTGCATCACCCTTTCCTCTTCAAGGGAAAACCAACGCATGCTCAAGAGGTAGCAGTTGGTCTCAAGGCATGGACACATGCATGGAGTGCCATGGCATTTTTATTCCAAAAAATAAAAAAATCACCAGAAAACATGAAACCTTGCTTGATTTAATGTCATGCCACCAAGATGATGTGGTAAAGAAATTGGCATGTTTGACGAACGTTTGGACACACACCCCTCACAAACCGGAGCAACTCGCTAGAAGGTTCGTGGTTGCGAGAGGGAACAATGCATGTTTGATGACGAACGGTACATAACTTCCTTTTACGGCCTTCAAATTTTTCCCAACATTTAACGTGCACTAATACAACTGTCATGTGAAAATTTGGAAAATTCCAGGGGTCATTTGACCTTTAAAGACATTTAAGTGATTTTGAAACCATTTAATGACCGTAATTCAAATTTGAACTACATCTACATGCAATGCCTAACCATAACGGTTTCAAAAATCATATTTTTGGGTACTTGTGTGCGGGTTAATTCTATGTGCAGTAAATTAGAAGGAATTTTCAAACATATTGGTCTCAAGGCATGGGCACATGCATGGAGTGCATGCCATGACATTTTAGTTCCAAAAAATAAAAAATGATCAGAAAAACATGAAACCTTGTGTCAGATCGCGGGTTCCGGCAGACCCTTGAGGTTCGAACTCTGGGGTGCGCGCGGAGTTCGTGCCCTCTACCTCTCCGTCTCGTAAGGATCTAACTACTGCAAGAACAACACAAGAGACACAAGGTTAATACTAGTTCGGGCCACCATTGTGGTGTAATACCCTACTCTAGTTTGTGGTGGGTGGATTGCCTCTTGGGCTGATGAGGAAGAACAGTACAAGGGGGAACAGCCTCGCGAGGGCCTGTTCTTGGCTAGGGGATGAACTGCTAGGGGGGAGTTCGATCGCCCTTCTCTCTCTATCTCTCTAGATGCTGGATTCGATCCTAGCTCATCCCATCCCCTTCACCCTGGGGGTGGCTAGTCCTATTTATAGGCAAAGGCCCTGGGCCTCTTCCCAAATATTAAGCGGGAAGGGCGCCAACAATTGGCCAATTTGAAGGGGAACATCTGGTACACTTATCCTGACTAAAGTTGGTCTTCGCCTGCCAAAGGCCCTACGGTGACACCGTCCTAGGCTCCATGGTGACCTCCTTCCCTTCGTTGGACTGGTCTTGGTCTCGTTGCACCGAAACGGGTGCCTTTGCTTGATCCTCTCGCCTGCGCTTGCCCCCTTTGCACCAAAGAGGAAAGGGAGACGCTGCGCGGGCAGGCGCCCGCCTGGCACCCTTGGTCGTCATGGCTTGCGTCATGGGCACCTCGTGAGGTACCCGCCTTGATCTCTCCGCCTCCTCGCGAGCCAGCCTAAGGAGGCCGTGCTTGAGGAAGCGCCATGTCGTCCGCCCCGCGAGGCTTGGCCCCTCGCGAGGGTCTTGAGCCTTGTGCTGATGAAGATGGGCCACGCTGGGCCCCCATTTGAGCCACGCCGCAGGCCGCAGGCAGGCATGTCTGGGGACCCCGTTCCCAGAACGCCGACAGTAGCCCCCGGGCCCAAGGCGCGCATGGACTTGGCCGTGCCGAGAGGCGAAAGGGCAAGGGCGAAGCGCCGCGGGCCCTAACAGCCTGCGGCCTTGGGCGCCGCGTGATGGTTTGACAGGACGTGGGCGTCTCCACTTCCCCACAATGCCTCGGCAACTGCGTGACTTGACTAGTCCCTGCATGCATAGATACGGGTCATTATTACCTGCGATCGTGGTGCTTGACGGTTAGCCTCTTTCGGCTATAAGTGCGAGGCCGCACAAGCTCCGCCAGTCCATCCCTTCCCGCTTCTCTTCTTCCTCCTCTCCTTCGCCGCCGCCGCTCGCATGGCTCCGAAGAGGTTCTCAGCTGCGGAGAAGGGGAAGGCTAGTCGGGCGGGGCCCGACTCCCCTCCGGCCAAGCGCGGTTGGGTCGTCCCCGCAAGCATCCCGCGGTCCCCGCTGTGGCTCCCCGTGGGCACAGGGGTGATTCTCCGCGTGGTGGTGAGCGCTCGGCTGCCATGGGGAGGCAGGCTATGGCTGCGCGGCCTCCCAGGCCGCGCTTTCGCTCGGCGGAGGTGCTGCCGGAGTTCGTCGTGTGGTCGGCAGACCCGACCAGCACCTGGCTCCAGCTCCCTCGCTTCTTCATCAGTGAGCTGCCGGCCGGCGCCCGGTGCGGCTTCTGGCTCCAGGCTGACGGCTGCTGCGGTAGGGCCTCTTGGGTTTCGCTCGAGGTCTCCCCTTCTGGGAATGGGGCCCTGACCCGCGGTTGGCAAACGTTTGCCCGTGCGCGCAGCCTGGGCGAGCGGTGCACCCTGCACTTCAAGTTCGACGGCGACAGCACCCTCTACGTGAGGGTGTTTGGGGAAGATGGTCGCCGCGCAGGATGCTACCCTGAGGACAACGATGGAGGAGACAGCGCCCACTCTGCTGGCGGCGCCAAAGGCTCCCCAAGCTTCGCCTACTCCCCTTTAGGCGGCTCCTCCAGTGGTGGCCGCAGCCAGCCCCCTCGCCTCCGCGCCTGCTTGGGGAGTGGCTGTTCATCCGCCCGTCGTCGCGCTCCGGTGAAGCGCGAGAGGGAGTCCGCCTGAGCTCCGGAGGCATCCGGTGTCGCCTCAGTAGGCCGATGCGGGGCGGGCCGCGCCGGGCTCGCCCTTTCCTTTTCCTTTTGCTTCCTGTGTAAGATAAGACAGCTGCGTGGAGCCCCGTGGGGGCGTGTTGAGAATTATTGCCGTTGTAGCCATTACCTTAATTTTGTTGCTGCGTTTCTCAACTATTTGCCCTCGCGTAGGTAGTTTACGGCCCCAGCCGGGGGGCGACCGACCCAGGCCCTGTGTGCATGTCGCGGTGCCCGAGGGGCACGGACCAGAGGGGTGCTCCTGTAGAGAGCCCGGGCCGTGAAACCTTTAAACGGCTAGAGCAAAAACGCTCACGAGGGCGTTCGAGCCCCATCCCTTGCGAGGCCTTCATGAGAGAAAATCAAAACGAGGAGCGAAAATCGACAAACCACAAATCAACAACGGCGATAGCTTCGATAAGACTTCAAATGCAAGTAAAACACGTCAAATGCGGAAAGCAAATGAAAAAGCCGCGTCCGGCACCTAGTCTAGTCTTCGACGTCTTCTCACCAGCGCGGAGCTAAGTGTTGCCACTAGGTGTGGGAGGGAGCCCCAGGGCCTGAGGCCGGCACTCCTGAGACTCCGGGGCGTGTACAGCCCCACTCATTATTACGTGAGAGTGTCACGGGGCGGCGAGCTTCACAGGCATTGGCCTTCTTCACAGGCTCCGGGCCTTTCTCCTTAGAGGTAATGAGCTTCACAGGCATTGGCCTTCTTCACAGGCTCTAGGCCTTTCTCCTTGAGGTGATGAGCTTCACAGGCATTGGCCTTCTTCACAGGCTCTCGGCCTTTTCCAAAAAGAGACGATCTTCATAGGCGTTCGCCTTCTTCACAGGCTCAGGGCCTTTTCCAAAAAGAGAAGATCTTCACAGGTGTTCGCCTTCTTCACAGGCTCAGGGCCTTTTCCAAAAAGAGACGATCTTCACAGGCATTCGCCTTCTTCACAGGCTCAGGGCCTTTTCCAAAAAGAGACGATCTTCACAGGCGTTCGCCTTCTTCATAGGCCCAGGGCCTTTTAGGGGTAGAACCTCCGGAGGTGCTGGATGTTCCACGCGTTCTGGATCGGCTCCCCCTCTTGAGTCTCCAAGCGCACGGAGCCAGGCCTGGAAACATGAACAACCTTGAACGGGCCCTCCCGCATGGGAGAGAGCTTGTGCATCCCTTCCCTGGAGAGGACCCGCCTGAGTACGAGGTCTCCTACCTCGAGGGTCCTTGGGCGGATGTTGCGGCAGTGATATCGTCGTAGTGCCTGTTGGTACCTTGCCGCTCGCAGCGCGGCTTCCCGGCGGCGTTCCTCCCCCAGCACGAGGTCCATCCCCCGCATGGCATCCTACTGCGCCTCGTAGAACGCCAGGACCCGCGCGGAGCGACGCCTGACCTCGTGAGGAAGGACTGCTTCGGCTCCGTAGACCAGGAAGAACGGGGTTTCCCCAGTTGGTTTGGTCGCGGTTGTGCGGATGGACCACAGCACGGATTGGAGCTCATCGTACCAACCCCTGCCGCAGGCCTCCAGCTTCTTCTTGAATGTCCTGGTCTTGAGGCCTCTCAGGACCTCCGCGTTGGCTCGTTCGGCTTGCCCATTGCTTCACGGGTGTGCCACCGAAGCGTAGCATATCTGCGTTCCAAGGTTAGCACAATATGTTTTGAAGAGATTACTGGTGAACTGCGAACCGTTGTCTGTGATGATGCGGTTCGGCACCCCAAACCGGCTCACGATACCCCTGATGAACTTGACCGCGGAGCCTGCGGGGATGGTACGGACAGCCTCCACCTCTGCCCACTTGGTGAACTTGTCAATGGCGACGTAGAGGTAACGGTAGCCCCCTGGCGCCCGAGGGAACGGGCCCAGAATATCCAACCCCAAAACTGCAAATGGCCACGAGAGGGGTATAGTCTGTAGGCTCCCCGCTGGTTGATAGATCTGCTTGGAATGGAACTGGCAGGCCTCACAAGCCTTTACCAATTCAATCGCGTCGTTGAGCACGGTGGGCCAATAGAACCCACTACTGAATGCTTTGCCGACGAGGGTTCGTGATGATGAGTGGTGTCCGCAGTCCCCGCCGTGTATGTCCCCCAGTAGTTCCCTTCCTTGCTCCCTGGAGATGCAGCGCAGAGATACGTCGTTGGGTCGCTTCCGGTAGAGTTCTCCGTCTCTGATGCAGTATGTCGTGGCCTGCCGCGCCACACGTTCTGCTTCCTCCTCCTTCTCTGGCAGGGCCCCATGTGTCAGGTAATTGCGGAGCTCTGTGATCCAGCATTCCTCCTGAGGTTCCATCGTCAGGAGCAAACGTGCTCCTGAGGGCGGTCCGCAGGCTGGGGCTCCCGAGGCTGGCGGCTGAGGGAGCTCCTCTCGAGGCTGAGCCGTGCTTGATAGCATTGGCTGCGCTGAAGGTTTGAAGAGCCGCTCTTCGAAGACGTCGGGCTTCTACGGCAGCCGCCTGGACGCCCGTCCGGCTATGTCGTCGGCTTCCTGGTTGGTGCCACGGGGCACGTGCTTCAGCTCTAGCCCCCAGAACTGCTTTTCCATCCTGCGGACCTCCGCTAGGTAGGCCTCCATATGATCATCCTTCGGCTCGTACACCTTATTGGAGAAGTTGACTAGGAGCTGCGAGTCGCCTTTGACGGTGAGGCGCTTCACTCCCAGGGCCGCTGCGGCCTTCAACCCGGCTATCAGTCCCTCATATTCTGCTATGTTGTTGGAGACCGTTTCTCCTTGCTGGAAACAGAGTTGTACTGCATAGCAAAGCTTATCCTGAGTGGGTGATATCAGTACGGCACCAGCCCACGCGCCGTGCCTGGAGAATGCCCCGTCGAAGTACATGACCCAGCCTTCTGGCACCTCGCTCCCTGGGGAGAGGGAGCGATCCTCATCATCCTTGAGGCCCGGCGCCTCTGTCCATTCCGCCACGAAATCCGCCAATGCGGCTCCTTTGATGACCCTAGTTGTGCTGAACTCGAGCTGAAACGCTTGCAACTCTATGTTCCACTCAGCGACCCTTCCGACTGAGTTAGGGCTCCTGAGCACCCTCTCCAGGGGGTACGATGAGACGACCTTGATCGGGTGAGCTTGGAAGTAGTGACGCAGCTTGCGTGAGGCCACCAGCAGCGCGAGGAGGAGCTTCTGGGGCATTGGGTATCATGCCCTCGCGTCCCATAGCACCGTGCTAACGAAGTAGACCGGGTGCTCAACAAGGCTGAGAGCATCTCGGGTCGCGGCGCCCTCCGGAGGTGATGGCCCCTCACGAGATGCTATGGCCTCGGGAGGTGGACCATCCGGGCATGCTGCCTCTCCGGTCTCTGGTGCGTCCCTCGGCAGCTGACTCTCTTCATATGTAGTTTCGGCTTCCTCGAGCTTTCCCTGTTCCCGTCTTGTCCGACCTCGGGCTGCCGTTATGCTCTTGGACTGGCGCTCCTCCCTAACCGCCACCAGTGTTGCGCTGGCAGAGTAGGGGGTGGCGGCAAGGTAAAGCAGCAGAGGATCTTGAGGGCGCGGAGCCACCATGACTGGGGGACTGGTTAGGTACCTCTTGAGATCTTGAAACGCCCTATCTGCCTCTTCAGTCCATTCAAAGGGTCCCTTTTTCTTCATCAGCTGAAAGAAAGGCAGCGCTCGTTCCCCCAGCTTGGAGATGAAGCGCCCTAGTGCGGTCACACGCCCTGTGAGCTTCTGCATTTCTCTGAGGGTCTTTGGCGGACTCATGTCCTCGACCGCCTTGACCTTCTCGGGGTTGGCCTCGATGCCACGGTGAGATATGAGGAATCCCAAAAGCTTGCCCGAGGGAACGCCAAACACACATTTCTCCGGGTTGAGCCGCAGGTTTACAGCGTCGAGGCTCGCGAAGGTCTCCTCCAGTTCTTGTATCAGGGTCCTGGCCTCTCGAGATTTCATCACAATGTCATCGACGTATGCTTCGACATTCTTCCCGAGCTGCGGGCCCAAGGTGATGTGCATCAGCCGCTGAAAGGTTGCCCCTGTGTTGCGTAGTCCAAATGGCATGCATGTATAGCAGTATACCACGCATGTGGTCAAGAAGGCGGTCTTCTCAACGTCTTCTATCACCATCTTGATCTGGTGATATCCGGAGAAGGCATCCAAAAAGCACAGCAGGTCGCACTCGGCGGTGGAATCGACGATCTGGTTGATGCGAGGGAGCGGGAACGGATCTTGCGGGCATGCCTTGTTGAGGTTGGTGAAGTAAACACACATGCGTTCCTCCCCCCTTTCTTGGGCATAACGACAGGGTTGGCCAACCAATCTGGGTACCGGACCTCGCGAATGACTCCAGCGGCTTCTAACTTGCGGGTCTCTTGGACGATGAAGGCCTGCTTCTCTGCGGTCTGTCGCCTGGCTTTCTGCTTCACGGGGCGCACATTTGGGCACACGTTGAGGTGGTGCTCGATGACGTCCCTGGGGATCCCTGCCAACTGATCGGGCTCCCAAGCAAACACTTTCTTGTTTGCACGCAGGAACTTGACCAGGGCCTCCTCCTGCTCAGGCTCCAGGTTGGCGCCAATGGTGAAAGTGGCGCAGGAGGACCCGTCCTCGTCGACGAGTATCTGCTTGGTTTCCGCCTTGTCCTGGGTGAACAACTGCTTCTTCTTGGTAGGCGCAGCCCCCTTGGGCTCAGGGGTCCCCGCGTCGGCGAGCTGTGCCGACGCCGCCGTCTTGAAGGCGAGCTTGAGTACTCGCAGGGCGTCCCCGGTGTCTCCGTGCATGGTGAGGGTACCGTTGCTCCCGGGCATCTTCATGAGGTTGTACGCTGGGTGCGTGGCGGCCATGAACTGAGCCAGTGCCGGGTAGCCGAGGATAGCATTGTAAGGGAGGCTGATGGGGGCGATGTCGAAGTCGACCATCTCCGTGCGGAAGTTGTCGTAGGTGCCGAAGGTCACTGGGAGCCGGATCTGTCCCAAGGAGTCGGTCGACCCGCCCCCGACGCCTGAGAAGGATCGGCTGGGTTGCAGCCGCTCCCGGGGTATGCAGAGGAGGTTGAAGGTCTCGACCGAAAGCACGCCGAGGCCCGCGCCGCCATCGACGAGGGTTCTGGTGACGGCCACCTGGCAGATGGTGGGGGTGCACAACAGGGAGAGCGCGCCCGAGCTGGCCAAAATAGCGGGGTGGTCCTCCGAGCAGAAGGTCAGGCCAACCTCGCGCGCCGCCCGGTCCGTGGGAGCCCCCTGCCGTGCGGAAACGACGCCGATCTGGCGGGCAAACAGCTTGACGTGGCAGCTCGTTGGTGGCGCCTGCGAGCCGCCCAGGAGGGCCGCGACGACCGGGAGCGTCGACGTTGTGGTGCGGCAGCCCGGTCGCATAGACAGGCACCGGGGTGGTGCTTGCTGCTCGCCTCCCATCGGGTCGGTGGCGGTGTTGACGGCGGGTGACGGGGAACGGCGAGGACATCCACCAGCGAGGGCCGCTGGTGTGGCGCGAGCTCGTCGCGCGCCGTACATGGATGCAGCAGCCGGGGGAGAACGGAGCGGTGGAAGGCAGATTCCGGCGCACCCCTACCTGGCGCGCCAAATGTCGGATCTCGGGTTCCGGCAGACCCTTGAGGTTCGAACTCTGGGCTGCGTGCGGAGATCGTGCCCTCTACCTCTCCGTCTCGTAAGGATCTAACTACTACAAGAACAACACAAGAGAAACAAGGTTTATACTAGTTCGGGCCACCATTGTGGTGTAATACCCTACTCTAGTTTGTGGTGGGTGGATTGCCTCTTGGGCTGATGAGGAAGAACAATACAAGGGGGAACGGCCTCGCGAGGGCCTGTTCTTGGCTAGGGGATGAACTGCTAGGGGGGAGTTCGATCGCCCTTCTCTCTCTCTCTAGATGCTGGATTCGATCCTAGCTCATCCCATCCCCTTCACCCTGGGGGTGGCTAGTCCTATTTATAGGCAAAGGCCCGTGGCCTCTTCCCAAATATTGAGCGGGAAGGGCGCCAACAATTGGCCAATTTGAAGGGGAACATCTGGTACACTTATCCTGACTAAAGTTGGTCTTCGCCTGCCAAAGGCCCTGCGGTGACGCCGTCCTGGGCTCCATGGTGACCTCCTTCCCTTCGTTGGACTGGTCTTGGTCTCGTTGCACCGAAACAGGTGCCTTTGCTTGATCCTCTCACCTGCGCTTGCCCCCTTTGCACCAAAGAGGAAAGGGAGACGCTGCGCGGGCAGGCGCCCGCCTGGCACCCTTGGTCGTCATGGCTTGCATCATGGGCACCTCGTGAGGTACCCGCCTTGATCTCTCCGCCTCCTCGCGGGACAGCCTAAGGAGGTCGTGCTTGAGGAAGCGCCATGTCGTCCGCCCCGCGAGGCTTGGCCCCTCGCGAGGGTCTTGAGCCTTGTGCTGATGAAGATGGGCCACGCTGGGCCCCCATTTGAGCCACGCCGCAGGCCGCATGCAGGCAAGTCTGGGGACCCCCGTTCCCAGAACGCCGACACCTTGGTTGATGGAATGTCATGCCACCAAGATGATGTGGGAAAAAATTGGCCTGTTTGACGAAAGTTTGGACACACACCCCTCACAAACCGGAGCAACTCGCTAGAAGGTTCGTGGTTCCGAGAGGGAACAATGCATGTTCGATGACGAACGGGAGATAGCTTCCTCTTACGGCCTTCAATTTTTTTTCCTATGTTTAACATGCACTAATACAACTGTCATGTGAAAATTTGGAAAATTTCAAGGGTCATTTGACCTTTTAAAGACATTTAAGCGACTTTGTAAGCATTTAATGATCGTAATTCAAATTTGAACTACATCTACATCCAACGCTTAACCATAACGGTTTGAAAAAAATCATATTTTTGTGTACTTGTGTGCGAGTTAATTCCATGTGCAGTAAATTACAAGGAATTTTCAAACATATTGGTCTCAAGGCATGGGCACATGCATTGAGTGCATGCCATGGCATTTTAATTACAAAAAATTAAAAAATGATCAGAAAAACATGAAACCTTGCTTGATTTAATGTCATGCCACCAAGATGATGTGGTAAAAAAATTGGCCTGTTTGACGAAAGTTTGGACACACACCCCTCACAAACCGGAGCAACTCACTAGAAGGTCCGTGGTTCCGAGAGGGAACAATGCATGTTTGATGACGAACGGGAGATAGCTTCCTTAGGGCCTCCAAATTTTTTTGTACGTTTAACGTGCACTAATACAACTATCATGTGAAAATTTGGAAAATTTCAGGGGTCATTTGACCTTTTAAAGACATTTAAGTGATTTTCTAACCATTTAATGACCGTAATTTGAAATTTGAACTACATCTACATGCAACGCCTAACCAAAACGGTTTGAAAAATCATATTTTTGTGTACTTGTGTGCGAGTTAAAAAATCATCAGACGATGTAAATATTTGGTGCTCAAAAAAAGAAAATGTAAAGATCTGGCAAGACAACTGGCCCCCACACGATTGGCACTCTATCTCACGGCTCAAGGTTTGGTAGGTGATTGGCAGGGATCATTAATCAGACGCGGTTCTGTATTGGAAACCGTCAGCTATTATGTTCACACACGGATTTGCTGTGGGAATCGTGTGTAATTCAAACTACAGTACTCGTAAATTCCAGCGACCGGCGTGTGTACTGTCCGCGTCGATCTAGATTCCGGCCGCCAATAAATACTACCTTGCTCACATCGTCCCGCCTGCATTCTCATCTACATCCTCCTCTCGCTCGCCCTCTCTCTCTCTCTCTCTCAAATCTCTGCCATGGCACTGCCGGTCTACCCACGTGCCGACGAGGAGTCGCCGCCCCCTGAGGACGCTCACTCGATTAGCAGCGACGAGGACCCCTACACGCTGCCTGACGAGGTTGCGCCGGACCCCCCAACTTTGGATTGGTTTTGGGGCCAGTACAATATTTGTCTGTGGAAGTCGCTGCCTCTGGCTGAGAAAGCTAGGCAAGTGGCGTTCAAGAAGGAGATGGCAGAGGAGGAAGCCAGGTACCAGGCTGCATGTGAAGCCCGTGATGCCACCTAGAAAAAGGAGGCGGCGAAGGTTCGGCGGCAGGTGTGTCATCGTGCCGAGGAGGTGTACGAAGATGGGTACTTCGCGAGGAAGGTCATAGGCGCTGGGCGCCTCGTCGCTGCATGGAGGTCGGCCGATAAGCTCCAGCCTGCCACCGATGAGGAGCTCTGGTGGGCACCCAACGAAATGGCAAGATCGGTCACGCGCGTCCGCCAGCAAGAGGCAGATCAGTACGTCAAGCGCTGCGAGGCGGAGGAGTCGGAGTACTGCGTCCGCACTGGAAAGACGCCGCGCACCAGGGAGCTGTTGGCGAGGGGTTGCCGGAATACTGGCCCCAGGAGGGATTATTAGTTTTAGTATTGTTTGTTTTCAATTTGAAGTATCATCACGTATATATATATATTATGAATTCCATTTTCTATCTGTTTTTGTATACTAATTTGAATCTAGCTATTATCATCCACATATACAGAATGGAAAGTGTATATACACACATTGAAACAGAACATCTAATAATGGAAAACAGAGTACACACATTGAAACAGAGCAATACTATGATTGTTGTGAATACATAGCTATCCACGTTGAAATGACTTTCCAAAATAAAACGCGTCCATGAGACCATGACCAGCAGCCCTTGCCTAGGGTAGCTCTTGGCTCTGTCTGAACTCGTGCAGGCGTTCGTCCAAGCGGTCGACACGCTCGTGGTACATCTGGAGCGCGGTCTCAAGCTCCAAGTTGGCTATTTCATCGGAGATCACGAGCTTGAGGATGCGCCGACCATGTTCCTCTACTGTGCCCAGGTGGACACCTGGGCCAAGGAGGCGGTCGAGCCTACGGACAAGCGCGGTGGCATCCAGCGGGCTGCGGACAAGGCGAACGGTGGCACCCATGCGAACGGCGCGGCGGGCGTCCGATGCAAGTATGGCGCGGTCGGCCTCTGGTGCAAGTATGGTGCTGAGGGCCTCTGCCCACTCCTGGCGAGGAATGGGGATACTGACAGGACGTGTACCCAGCTGCAACGCCGTGTTGACATCAAGCAAGTGTCGATGGATCCGCTCTTGCTGTGCAGCGCGCCGCGCCTCTCGCTCTGCGGTGCTCCAACGGTCTCGTCGTGCAGCGAGCCGCAACCTATCAGCGCAAACGCGCCTAGCTTGGTCTACAGCGCGCCATCGATCATGTTGTGCGGCGAGCTGCAGCCTGTCGGTGCTGACATGCCAATCTTGATCCGCGACGCTCAAGCGCCATGCGCCAAAGGTCTGCTCAACCTTGGCGATGACGTGCATCACGATGTCGTCCATCGCGTTGCCGGGGAGCGCCTCGGCCTCGACGGGCCGTGGCGCCTGCCCGTTTTCCTCATCGACGAGGTTGATGGCAGAGGCGACGCTTTGGTGGGTTGGCATGCTTGGAAAAGGTGGATGTGCTACAGGCTGCGCTTGTCGCCTCCGTGCGTCGCGCGCCCCCTATGCGCAATATAGCAGGGTGGCGGGAAACAGGTGAGGAAATGGCGGGAAATGGTGGCATGTTCATAAAACGCCATCAATTAATGGAAACTTAGCATAGAAGGAACATCGAGCTAGCACAAGAAGTAGATAATGATCAGATGAACACGGACCACACTAGGGAACCCGTCGGTGATGAATTCATCAATCCAAAATGGTTGAATACTAGCAAGCATTTGCCCACAACACACACGGCCTATTCCATCACAAACAGGTTGGATGGATCAACTGTATGCCATGTGTCGCACATTGTCAAAAAGTAATGCGGTAGACCTTCTTTAACATGTGTTAAAAAATAAAAAAAATAAAAACAGGGACCTCGAGGTTAAATTAACTCAGGGGATGGGTCGTATCAGTCATTTAATTTGACAGATATGACTGATATGACCCATCCTACCAGTTAATTTAACATAAACACAACTTCCCATCCAGTCACCCATCTCATGGCTGCTTCAGCCTGAGCACACTTAACTTGAGAGTTTTCTTACATGAGCTACTCGTGGAACAGCTAGTCCTTGCTGATAGGATGCCTCTTCACATCCTTATGGCTTATCCGGATGACCGCCCGTCCCCAATGGCCAATAGATGTTGTGTAGACAGAGCATATCACATACGTCTTATTAGCCGCAACTGTATGTGTTATTATCGGTCTTCGCACACATTTCTGATTACAAACATGTTTGTCGCGTATCACACACATCTTGTTAAGTTGAACCGTTTCTGTTCTCATGTCTCAACGCAAACAGTTCATCCGAGTGAACCGCATGCCATATATCGCACACACCTTCATCTGGCTGACTGTTTCTTTTGTGTTGCCTAATCACAAACAGTTCATCCGAGTGAACCGTATGTTGTATATCGCACACACCTTCATCTGGCTTCCCGTTTCTTTTGTTCCTCCTCATCGCAAATAGTTAATTGAGCTGAACCTTATGCCCTGCATCGCACACACAACTAAAATCGGAACCTGTTTGATGCATCCTCCATCACAAACGTTTTGCACCTTTTTTGACGGTTATTTTACACCATCGTTTGCGATTATGGCATCGCACACAGTTTCGTTGAAGGGTCTCTGATCATAGTGTCGCGTTAGCAGCATCCTGCAGTAGTGCCGGTTGGAAAAAATTGAGATGACAATCTCGATTATGATGAAGGATTAACACTCCCATAAAAATATGAGAACACCGCTTAAGAAAGGTATGTAATAAACACTTAACATCGAAGCAACTCGAATACCACAACTCAAAACAAAACAAGGATTGGGCTTGAATAATAAGATGGAACAAACATATGATAGAGACTTACCCAATCCCATATCATGCATCTGACGGAAAGATATTCTAGGTAACTACTTGAATTCCCACCTATCAACTCTCGAAACTATCTTGTTATGCGATTTGGTGTTGGGGATACAGGGAGGCACAAATATCTCACACAACTAACAAATCCTACACTCCAACTGTATCCATCCGTCAACACATAACCAAGAAAACCTCGAAAATCATGTACCTCACACCTTCGAAAAACATCCGCTATACTAGCTGTGGCAATACATCTGATCGCTCTCCCCAGTACTGGGTGTCGTCAAACTATACTCACCACAAAGAGTATAGAAGCATTTTCGATGTTGGCATCCTCTGGTATTCCAAAACTGAAACGGTAACAACTGTGACGAAAACACCTTGGAGCTCAACTCCCCGGGACACTACGACAACCCCTAAATGACAAGAGGCACCAAGACAGATTTCCCGTCACAATGATATCGGACCGATTCCACAATACCCGCGTAATCCTAAAAAAATTGAGTGAAAAAGGATAGTAATGGAAACAAAAACACCTACGTCCCAAATCCTCACCAGAGCGACGAAGGGGATAAGGAGTAAAAGGAATTCCCACTCTCCGATATATAACTAGATTCAAGATAGATATTTTTTCTAGACTCGACAACTGCAACGGATCGATCAATCAAGGGGGCACCTAAGGTCAGTAAGTCTCTGATACCAACTTGTAGCGTCCAAGATGCGATTCTATCCCAATCACGTGATGAACGCATGATTGGGGCACAACCACATTTCGAGCGCATAGCAAGGTGGATATCATTACAACATACCATGTACTGAATAGATGAGATTATAAGATAAAGGCTTACACTCGGCACAAGCTACAACATGAGTACAACAGTTCATCAATACATAGCAATCATCATATAGAAGAGCAAGATCTGACTACGGATGAAATCAAACGAAAAAGAAGAACGACATCCACCCTGCTAATCCCAGGCTCCCGACCCGGAAGTTATCCCTCGATCGAAGAAGAAGAAGCAGAAGAAGGACTCCAAAACAAGCAAGCATCGCTCTCACGTCATATCATCGCATTACCTGTACCTGCAACTGTTGTTGTAGTAACCTGTGAGCCACGAGGACTCAGCAACACCATTACCATGGGTATCAAGACTAGCAAAGCTTAATGGGTATGGAATGGATAAGTGGTGAGGTTGCGGCAATCACTAAGCATAGTATGGTGGCTAACTTACGAGTAAAAGAATAAGAAGAGCAACTACACATAACAGTCACAAACAAGTAATGATCAAGAAGTGATCCTGAACTACTTACGATTTAATCATAACCCCACCGTGTTCTCTTCTTGACCTCACTCGAAAAGAGATGGTCACAGTTACGCACACGGTTGGTGTATTTTAAATTCGGATCTAGTGTCAAGTTTTCTACAAACGGATATTAAAAATCCCCATCTGCCACATAACCACAAGCACGGCTTCCGGAAAGATTAAACCCTACAGGGATGCCCAACTTAGTCCATGACAAACTCTCACGATCAGCGGAGGAAAATCCACCATCCCGAAACAACCCGATCAAGCTCGGAATCCCGGTTCACAAGACATTTTGACAATGGTAAAACAAAACTAGCAAGACCGCCTGATGTACCGACAATCCTGATAGGAGTCGCACGTATCTCGTTCTCCAGGCACATTGGATGGGTGCTACCTCTTGAGCACTGCGTTGGATTTCCCTGAAGAGGAGAGGATGATGCAACAAAGTAGTGTAAGTGTTCCCTCAGTTTTTGAGAACCAAGGTATCAATCCAGTAGGAGGCTACGCGCAGGTCCCTCGTACCTGCACAAAACAATAGCTCCTCGCAACCAACGCGATTAGGGGTTGTCAATCCCTTCACGGTCACTTACGAGAGTGAGATCTGATAGAGATGATGGATAATATTTTTGGTATTTTTGGTATACAGATGCAAAGTGAAAAGTAAAAGGCAAAGTAAAAAAGCAAAGCAAGATTAAAGTGATGGATATTGATATGATGAGAATAGACCCGGGGGCCATAGGTTTCACTAGTGGCTTCTCTCAAGAGCATAAGTATTCTACGGTGGGTGAAAAAATTACTATTGAGCAATTGACAGAATTGAGCATAGTTATGAGAATATCTAGGTATGATCATGTATATAGGCATCACGTCCGAGACAAGTAGACCGACTCCTGCCTGCATCTACTACTATTACTCCACTCATCGACCGCTATCTAGCATGCATCTAGAGTATTAAGTTAAAAACAGAGTAACGCCTTAAGCAAGATGACATGATGTAGTTTCATGCAATATGATAAAAACCCCATCTTGTTATCCTTGATGGCAACAATACTATACGAGCCTTGCTGCCCCTTATGTCACTGGGAAAGGACACCACAAGATTGAACCCAAAGCTAAGCACTTCTCCCATGGCAAGAAAAACCAATCTAGTAGGCAAAACCAAACTGATAATTCGAAGAGACTTGCAAAGATAACCAATCATACACAAAAGAATTCAGAGAAGATTCAAATATTATTCATAGATAGACTTGATCATAAACCCACAATTCATCGGTCTCAACAAACACACAGCAAAAAGAAGATTACATCGAATAGATCTCCACGAGAGAGGGGGAGAACTTTGTATTGAGATCCCTAAAGAGAGAAGAATCCATCTAGCTAATAAATATGGACCAATAGGTCTGAGGTGAACTACTCACACTTCATCAGAGAGGCTAGGATGATGTAGAAGCCCTTCGTGATGATGGCCCTCTCCGGCGGAGCTCCGGAACAGGCCCCAAGATGGGATCTCGTGGATACAGAAAGTTGCAGGGGTGGAATTAGGTTTTTGGCTCCGTATCTGATCGTTTGGGGGTACATAGGTATATATAGGAGGAAGAAGTACCTCGGTGGAGCAACAGGGGGCCCACGAGGCAGGGGGCGCGCCCTAGGGAGGGGGCGCACCCCCCACCCTCGTGACCGCCTCGGTTGTTCCTTGGAGTAGGGTCCAAGTCTCCTAGATCACGTTCGGTGAGAAAATCACGTTCCCGAAGGTTTCATTCCGTTTGGACTCCGTTTGATATTTTGTTTCTCCAAAACTCTGAAATAGGCAAAAAACAGCAATTCTGGGCTGGGCCTACGGTTAATAGGTTAGTCCCAAAAATAATATAAAAGTGAAAAATAAAGCCCAATATAGTCCAAAACAGTAGATAATATAGCATGGACCAATCAAAAATTATAGATACGTTGGAGACGTATCAGGCATCCCCAAGCTTAATTCCTGCTCGTCCTCGAGTAGGTAAATGATAAAAAGAGAATTTTTGATGCGGAGTGCTACTTGGCATAATTTCAATGCAAATCTTCTTAATTGTGGTATGAATATTCAGATTCGAAGGATTCAAGACAAAAGTTCATATTAACATAAAAATAATAATACTTTCAAGCATACTAACAAAGTAATTATGTCTTCTCAAAATAACATGGCCAAAGAAAGTTATCCCTACAAAATCATATAGTCTGGCTATATTCTATCTTCACCACACAAAGTATTTAAACCATGCACAAGCCCGATGACAAGCCAAGAAATTGTTTCATACTTTAACATTTTCAAAAAAAATTCAATCTTCACGCAATACATGAACGTGAGCCATGGATATAGCATAATATATGGAATATAATGGTGGTTGTGGAGAAGACAAAAATAGGGGAAGATAGTCCCACATCAACTAGGCGTATCAACGGGCTATGGAGATGCCCATTAATAGATATCAATGTGAGTGAGTAGGGATTGCCATGCAACGGATGCACTAGAGCTATAAGTATATGAAAGCTCAACAAAAGAAACTGAGTGGGTGTGCATCCAACTCGCTTGCTCACGAAGACCTAGGTCATTTTGAGGAAGCCAATCATTAGAATATACAAGCCAAGTTCTATAATGAAAAATTCCCGCTAGTATATGAAAAGGATATCATAGGAGACTCCTTATCATGAAGATCATGGTGCTACTTTGAAGCACAAGTGTGGTAAAAGGATAGTAACATTGTCCCTTCTCTCTTTTTCTCTCATTTTTTATTTGGGCTTATCTCTTTTTTATGGCCTTCTCTCTTTTTTATGGTGCTATATATATATATATATATATGTATATATATATATATATATATATATATATATATATATATATATATATATATGGATTGACTATTCGTCACCCTGGGTGAGGAATAGTTATTCTTCATCCCCCTCTATTTTACCATCAATGCACCATAATTTTACGTTCCGTAAGTTTTGTCTTATTTCCGACGTAAAAAGAGACCGTAAGAAAATATATAATCGTCGTAAAAAATATTTTATGTTATGTAAAATTATAAACGTAAAAACATACTGTAAAATACACATAAACTGCAAATTTTCTTGCCTTATGACCTACATTTTTTATTTTTTACGCCAAATTTTACGTAGTGAATCAATAGGAATGTAACTATTTGAATTCCAAACGTAATTTAATTACGATATGATCGTAAGATTACCTCGGGTGAAGAATAACTTATTCTGTGCCCTGGGTGATGAATACTAACAATATATATATATATATATATATGGGCTATTCTTACCCTTTTTGAACTGACGGTTTCAGGTGGTTGTACTGATGTCTTCGAAGCGGTTGATCTGATGCTTCCAATTGTGTTTAACAGATCGTATTCTTTAGTTCAACAACTTTTTGCAATTTTTTTGTCGGAACGGGACGTGTAATATATCGTTGGAAAGCTCTTGACAACCACATTTCAAGCATATTGAACGTTTTTGCAAAATCATTATGGTTTAAGAGCAGTTTTGAAAAAACCGTTTTTTTCAAAACCGAAAACGTGAACCGTATTTTGGACTCAATTTTCAAATAGTTTGTCGGAATTGAGCAAATAAGATGGAATTGGAAAGCTGGTGAAAATTCGCATCTTCCATATATGTATTGTTTTTTCTAATTCTATATGATTTAAAAGTAATTTGAAAAACGGTGAAATTCTGGGCGAAACGTATTTTCACGATTTTTTGCAAACGGTTTGTCGGATTGACGCAAATTATACGGCGTTGGAAAGCTACAGAAAATGCGCAACTTTTTGTAGTTAAATGTTTTTCTAGTTCCTTACGATTTAAAAACGAAATCGAATACGGTCAAATTTGATTTTGAATGCGATTTTTTTAAAAGTTTGTCGAAATGGGGCAAATAATATACCGTTGGATAGCTATCGAAAATGCGAAACTTAGTCGTGTTGAACGTTTTCTCTACTTTGCAACCGTTTAAAAGTAATTTTCAATAAGGTGAAACCCATCGTGTTGTTTTTCCTGTTTAAAAACAGAGTACTCGTACTGATCTATGTCTATGTTTGTACTGAGGTATTTTTCACAGAGTAGTTTTAAATACGTTTATACCGGTTGTGCTATTTTCTGTTTTGGAAACATAATACTCGAACTGATCTCTGTATTGAGTTTGTGTTGAACGTGTGTTTTCATAGACTCGACTTACTATGTTTTTTCGTTAGAGTTTTGCTCGGTACTTTTCAATGGCTTACTATAGTATCGTCCCCGAACTTGCATGGTTTATCGTTGAACTGATTGCTATTGTTTTCAAAAAGAAATTGTTTTGCATGTTTTCTTTTAACTCAACATTTTTTTGCAATGATGTTCTGGACTTATCTCATTTTACGACTTGTACATTTACCATTTGAATTTCCGCGGGGTTTATTTTTTTGTTTGGACTTTTATAATTTGAATTTCTATGTGTGTTTCTTTTTTATTCAAACCGACCATTTCTTTTTGTTCCGAACTGATCACTGTTTTTAACTCGTACTAATCAATATTTGTAATTCAAACCTTTTTATCCTTTCATATGACAGAAATTATTCATCTCCCTTGACCTCTTAAAATTCAAGACTCAGGCACAAACATCCTCATCTTAGCAGGACAGGCTAATTCATTCGCATGCAGAGCAACCATAGCAATACTCCAAACATACCAAGGGACGTCATACCAGAAAAACAATGCACCAACGGGTTCTCTCCAATGGAAAAATCGACAATTTTTGAACTTGCACGACATCTAAACAAGAACTACATGATACGCAATTTTCCATCATGCACGTGCTATCCTGAACATAAATGAAATGAGAGAAGGGTATCCTGAACATCTAAACAAGAACTTGCAATTTTTTCCATCATGCACCCAGAGGTTCTGCCTTCTCCACGGCACTGAAACAAGAGCACCATCAGTTTAGTTTTAAACAAATTGAAAGTTCGAACATGAGGCATGTAGGTTTTCAAATGATGGAAGTCACAAAAGTGAGCTATTTTTCTTTTACTTCAAATAATTCAACATGAAAAAGAAAAATACAGATACATATTTTTTTGTGACATTCTGAAGCATATGTCAGTTCGACCTTTTTAACTACTTTTTTTGCACAACGAGATGATGTTATTGAACTGGCTAGGTACATTCAGTTTTACCTAGTATGGTTGGACTAGTAATGAAAGCACTGCTTCCAACGTTTTATAGAGATCAGTAGCCATCCAACTATGAAATTCATGCAAACCCAATCTGCATCACTAGCGAACATGAAACAAAGAACCCATGTTTGTCAACTTTGAACTTTTGTATGCGTTTTCCCTCAACTTATTGTATCCGCGAGTCTGAACTGATGCAAGTATATAAGAATACCAAACATTTATTACCTGAACCTGAAAAGGATCTAAGACAGGTTGCCCTGGAACTGTAACTTGTATCTTTTACTGCTCATCTTTAACATTAAGAAAGTACTAATCAGTACTAGTATTTTGTGTAAGTCATACTGATCAGTACTGCTGCTTGCCGTCCTGATGAGCACTAGTACTGATCGCTAACACAGAATTACAAGAAAAATGGCCTTCATGGATAGCAGTATGTGAACTGAAGAGTAGGAGAGGAGGAGCACGAAGGTGTTTCTCACCAATCATGCTCCTGATGGCGTGGTGGATGGCAAGAATCCATGGCTGAACAGGAGGTTGAGGCGTCACGGCAGGAACTCCAGGGCTGGTGGGCCTCGTCGGGGTTGGCACGTCGTCAGGAAGGTGGTGGTCCTTCGCTGGGAGGTGGAGGTGCCGTGCCATGGCGGCAGAGGTTGGGTCGGGTCCTGCAGGAAGGGGCAGCGTCCAAATATTAGGAAAATGAACTACCAAAATTCCCCAATCAGTACTGTAGATATTAGCAAATTTGAACTGATAGTGTTAGAGGGAGGCAGACCTGAGAGGAGGAGGAAGCGCCTACCCAGGGGCTCGTCAATGACCGGAAGGTGGAGCAGCATTACAAACTGGACTGAACTAAATTGATATTTTGTAGTTGTTGTATGCATTTTAAAACTTTACATTTGTTGATTTTTAAATCCACTCATGGAAATCCTGTTTTAAAAAATCCACCCATGGAAATTGTAGTGGATTCAAACTAAATTTTGACAAGTATATAACAAGGAGAATACAGCAGAAAAGGCACACTTTTTCAAGAAAAT
Organism: Aegilops umbellulata; assembly: GCA_032464435.1. Classification (NCBI taxonomy): domain Eukaryota; kingdom Viridiplantae; phylum Streptophyta; class Magnoliopsida; order Poales; family Poaceae; genus Aegilops; species Aegilops umbellulata. The sequence continues at coordinate 101,888,151 of CP136060.1, forward strand.
GATCAGTGGTAGTCTATTGAGTACTATTTGTAGAAGGATAGTCAGGGTCCAGGAATCAACTCCATTTTTCAATCAAGTCATAGTTGATCAGTACTAGTAGTACTGAAAAATAAGTATAGAATTGTAGCAGCGGTAAGGAATCATTACCATGAAGAGGGCGACGAGGTTCACGTTTATTTTGGCCCCTGTTCATTGTTCAGATCGATGATGATGAGCAGCAAGTGGGGGAGGGCCGCCATGATCTGCTAGGTAGGAAGCAGAGGAGGCCATGAGGGCACCTCAGATCGTCGGAGGGAGGCCACCATGAGGACACCCGTGTTGGCCCACTAGCCAAGAAAGAGGAGCATCAGCGAATCTACACCATGGACACAAAAATATGAACTTCATGAAAAAGAAATTTGAATGTCAAAGAAGTTAGTGTGTGAATTGTTCTGATATAAAAATGCAACATAAAAAACCCATTTCGGCTTCTCTGAATCAAAATTCTGGCATCACATCAACACAACCAAACTGGTTTTCTAACACAACATTTAACTGCTTCACATGATCTGTATCTCTCAAAAAAGGAAACTTGTTTTACAGCATTTTACCAAATACTCCTACAAAAAATTTATGAGGCCAGTGCTTCAATAGAAGTAATAAGATGCAAGCTTAGTTCTTAGGTTACAAATTTGTAAATATTAGTACTGCTACCAGCATTTATAAATACTAGTGAACTTGAACTTGTGGTCTATCGAGATCTGAACTGATTGTGTTACAAGCACAAACACAAAATCTAATGAAGCTGATATAAGTACATGTTAACAAGAGAATCAAGTTCATGTATATTAATTGGGAGAAGCTCAAAAAGAAACATTTAAAACTTTTAACACACGATCATCAGTTCAATATAAACAGACTGATGTTAACATCGCCAATATGCTATCCGTCCAACCTCCCTCGGTCTGCAGTTCCAATAGAAAACAAATTAGTAAGATATAGAGCATCAGAGAGGAAAGAGATAGAACGGGTGCATGGACTGCCGCTGGTTTTCTTGTTGACCCGCAGCTGAAGAAACTCCTATAGGCTACAGGTCGTAATGAAGAGAAAACGGAGATGAGGTTGTGTGGCGGCGGTGCTGAATGTAAAGGAGCTTGGGGATCTATCGTGTGACGCCCGGCTAGTCACCGGAGCGAGTGAGTAGGGTCACCAGAGCGAGCGAGTAGGGTCACCAGAGAGGAGTGGGGAGGGGGATCCAAGGACCAGGTGCGCCATGCGTGAAGACGGGCAGCTACCCCGTCATCTTTCTCGTCGTCGCTGGGATCTTAGGGGGAAGGCGGACCATTCCCGGGGAGGTGGTGGTGCGGCGCCTAGGCGGGACTGGGAGGGGGCGGCGCTGTGGAGGAAGGTAGGCAGTGCGGTGGAGGTGGCCTGGTAGTGCGGCGGCCTTGGCCTGGTGGCATGGCGGAGGCGGCGTAGCGGCGCGGCGGCCGGGGCCCGGGGTCGTAGCCGAGGTAGCAACGCGGCGCGACGGCAGGGCCCTGGGGGCGTGGCGGCGGGGGCCTGGGGGCGCGGCGGCGGGGGTGTAGCGTGGGTTTGGGGATCGGGGAGGTCAGGGACGACTGCGGTCGGGCGGGGTGTTTTTTCATTTGGGCTGCTTCTGGTGTTCGTGATCATGAATTGGGCCTATATAGGGCGCCAGGGTAACAGAATAATATTATGTTACCAGTAACAGAATAGTCCAGCCCTATATATATATATATATATATATATATATATATATATATATATATATATATATATATATATATATATATATATTTGTCCGGAGTATCATCCCGACTTGTGGGGGAATCATAGTCTCCATCATCATTTCCTCACTTGGGACAATGCTCTAAAAAATGATGATCATCACACTTTTATTTTTCTTACAACTCGATTCTTAGAACAAAGTATGACTCTATATGAATGCCTCCGGCGGTGTACCGGGATATGCAATGAATCAAGAGTGACATGTATGAAAGAATTATGAATGGTGGCTTTGCCACAAATACGATGTCAACTACATGATCATGCTAGCAATATGACAATGATGGAGCGTGTCATGATAAACGGAACGGTGGAAAGTTGCATGGCAATATATCTCGGAATGGCTATGGAAATGCCATGATAGGTAGGTATGGTGGCTGTTTTGAGGAAGATATATGGTGGGTGTATGATACCGGAGAAAAGTGCGCGGTATTAGAGAGGCTAGCAATGGTGGAAGGAAGGGAAAAATGTGTATAATCCATGGACTCAACATTAGTCATAAAGAACTCATATACTTATTGCAAAAATATAGAAGTTATCAAAGCAAAGTATTATGCACATGCTCCTAGGGGGATATATTGGTAGGAAAAGACCATCGCTCGTCCCCGACCTCCACTCATAAGGAAGACAATCAATAAATAAATCATGCTCCGACTTCATCACATAACGGTTCACCATACGTGCATGCTACGAGAATCACAAACTTTAACGCAAGTATTCTTTAAATTCACAACTACTCAACTAGCATGAATCTAATTTCACCATCTTAATATCTCAAAACAATTATCAAGCTCCAATCTTTTCTTAGTATTCAACGCACTCAAAAGAAAGTTTCACATATCTTGAATACCAAGCATATTAATATTAAGCAATTTACCATGCTATTAACAACTCTCAAAATGATCTAAGTGAAGCATGAGAGATCAACAGTTTCTTTAAAACAAATCCACCACCGTGCTCTAAAAGATGTAAGTGAAGCACTAGAGCAAAAATTATAAGGCTTAAAAGATATAAGTGAAGCACATAGAGCAAAACTGTCAAGCTCAAAAGATATAAGTGCAGCACATAGAGTATTCTATCAAATTCCAATTCATATATGGCTCTCTCAAAAGGTGTGTACAGCAAGGATGATTGTGGCACACTAACAAACAAAGACACAAATAATACAAGACGCTCCAAGCAAAACACATATCGTGTGGTCAATAAAAATATAGCTCCAAGTAAAATTACCGATGGAAGTAGACGAAAGAGGGGATGCCTTCCGGGGCATCCCCAAGCTTTGACTTTTTGGTGTCCTTGGATTATCTTGGGGGTGCCATGGGCATCCCCAAGCTTAGGCTCTTGCCACTCCTTGTTCCATAATCCATCAAAAGAATTTACCCAAAACTTGAAAACTTCACAACACAAAACTCAACAGAAATCTCGTGAGCTCCGTTAGAGAAAGAAAACAAAAGACTACTTCAAGGTACTGTAATGAACTCATTATTTATTTATATTGGTGTTAATTATAATGTATTCCAACTTCTCTATGGATTATAAACTATTTTACTAGCCATAGATTCCTTAAAATAAGCAAACAACACACGAAAAACAGAATCTGTCAAAAACAGAACAGTTTGTAGTAATCTGTAACTAACGCAAACTTCTAGAACTCCAAAAAATCTATCAAAATAGAAAGACCTATACAATTTGTTTAATGATCAGCAGCAATTGGAATCAGTATTTTATCACTTTCTGGTGATTTTTAACAATTGTTTTCGTGAACAGAAAGATTCTAGAAATTACAGCAAGATCAAATAACTATCATCCAAGAAGATCCTATAGGTCTAACTTGGCACAAAAACTAACTAAAACACAAAACCACATCTAAACAGAAGGTAGATGGATTATTTATTCCTAAACAGAAGCAAAAACAAAAAAACTAAAATAAAATTGGGTTGCCTCCCAACAAGCGCTATCGTTTAACGCCCCTAGCTAGGCATAAGATTTCAACGATGCTCACACGAAAGACAGGAATTGAAGCACAAAAAGAGCATCATATAGCATGTGAAAACACACATCTAAGTCTAACATACTTCCTATGCATAGGAATCTTATAGGTAAACAAATTATCAAGGCAAGCAAAAACTAGCATATGCAAGGAAGAAGAAAGAGACGATAGCAATCTCAACATGACGAGAGGTAATTTAGTAACATGAAAATTTCTACCACCATATTTTCCTCTCTCATAATAATTACATGTAGGATCATAAGCAAATTCAACAATATAGCTATCATATAAAATATTACGATTCACATGCATGCAAAGTTGACACTCTTCCGAAATAGTGGGATTAACATTAACTAAAGTCATGACTTCTCCAAGCCCACTTTTATTAAAAATTGCATAAGATTGATCAAAATCCAAATATGTGGGATCTAAAGTTGACACTCTTCCAAACCCACTTTCAATAATATTTCAAACACTATTATCAATCTCATATTCATCATGGGGCTTAAATAAATTTTCAAGATCAAAATAAGAATCACCCCAATCATGATCATTGCAACCTGTAGAGGACATAGCAAAACTAGCATCCCCAAGCTTAGTGTTTTGCATATTTTTAGCACAATTGACATCAATAGAATTTATAGTAAAATCATTGCAATCGTGCTTTTTATTCAAAGATATATCGTGAATCGCTTCATAAAGTACTTCATCACAATTTTTAGATTCACGAATTTCAGGCAAAACCTCATGAAGATAATCTAGTGCACTTAACTCACTAGCAATAGGTTCATAATTGGATTTCTTAAAGAGATTAGCAAGTGGATGAGGATCTATAAACTCTTAGCAAGCAAAGATGCAAGCAAAAATAAGGCACATGGAAAAGACAGGGCGAATAAAACGGCAAGGGTGAAGTGGGGGAGAGGAAAACGAGAGGCAAATGGCAACTAATGTAATGCGGGAGATAGAGATTGTGATGGGTACTTGGTATGTTGACTTTTGTGTAGACAACAACGCCAAAGGTGACTCGTTGTCGGGAGTCCAAATCTTGACTTGCTCTTGCGTAAACCTCCCCGGCAACGGCGCCAGAAATTCTTCTTGCTACCTCTTGAGCACTGCGTTGGATTTCCCCGAAGGGGAGAGGATGATGCAGCAAAGTAGCGTAAGTATTTCCCTCAGTTTTTGAGAACCAAGGTATCAATCCAGTAGGAGGCTATGCGCAAGTCCCTCGTACCTGCACAAAACAATAGCTCATCGCAACCAACGCGATTAGGGGTTGTCAATCCCTTCACGGTCACTTACAAGAGTGAGATCTGATAGAGATGATAGATAATATTTTTGGTATTTTTGGTATAGAGATGCAAAGCGAAAAGTAAAAGGCAAAGTAAAAAAGCAAAGCAAGATTAAAGTGATGGAGATTGATATGATGAGAATAGACCCGGGGGCCATAGGTTTCACTAGTGGATTCTCTCAAGAACATAAGTATTCTACGGTGGGTGAACAAATTAATGTTGAGCAATTGATAGAATTGAGCATAGTTATGAGAATATCTACGTATGATCATGTATATAGGCATCACGTCTGAGACAAGTAGACCGACTCCTGCCTGCATCTACTACTACTACTCCACTCATCGACCGCTATCCAGCATGCATCTAGAGTATTAAGTAAAAAACAGAGTAACGCCTTAAGCAAGATGACATGATGTAGAGGGATAGTTTCATGCAATATGATAAAAACCCCATCTTGTTATCCTCGATGGAAACAATACTATACGTGCCTTGGTGCCCCTTCTGTCACTGGGAAAGGACACCGCAAGATTGAACCCAAAGCTAAGCACTTCTCCCATGGCAAGAAAAACCACTCTAGTAGGCCAAACCAAACTGATAATTCGAAGAGACTCGCAAAGATAACCAATCATACATAAAATAATTCAGAGAAGATTCAAATATTATTCATAGATAGACTTGATCATAAACCCACAATTCATCGGTCTCAACAAACTCAGCGCAAAAAGAAGATTACATCGAATAGATCTCCACGAGAGTGGGGGAGAACTTTGTATTGAGATCCAAAAAGAGAGAAGAAGCCATCTAGCTAATAACTATGGACCCGTAGGTCTGAGGTGAACTACTCACACTTCATCGGAGCGGCTAGGATGATGTAGAAGCCCTCCGTGATGACGGCCCTCTCCGGCGGAGCTCCGGAACAGGCCCCAAGATGGGATCTCGTGGATACAGAAAGTTGCGGCGGTGGAATTAGGTTTTTGGCTCCGTATATGATCGTTTGGGGGTACTTAGGTATATATAGGAGGAAGAACTACGTTAGTGGAGCAACAGGGGGCCCACGAGGCAGGGGCATGCCCTAGGGAGGGGGGCGCACCCCCACCCTCGTGACTGCCTCAGTTGTTCCTTGGAGTAGGGTCTAAGTCTCCTAGATCACGTTCGGTGAGAAAATCACGTTCCCGAAGGTTTCATTCCGTTTGGACTGCATTTGATATTCTGTTTCTCCAAAACTCTAAAATAGGCAAAAACAACAATTCTTGGCTGGGCCTCCGGTTAATAGGTTAGTCCCAAAAATATTATAAAAGTGAAAATAAAGCCCAATATAGTCCAAAATAGTAGATAATATAGCATGGAGCAATCAAAAATTATAGATACGTTGGAGATGTATCAATGGGCAAGACGTCGGGTTGGCTGAGACCCTGGTTGCCTAGGGGGCGCCGGACATCGCCCAGTTTGGACCAACACCAAAAGGACCGGCCCCCTGCATTATGTTGAATAAAGAATCCTCGGGGACATGACCCCCTATGCCAATTAATTAATTATTAGTGTTATTATGTTGGCAAATTTTAAAACCAAAGTTGGGCCGTGTTGTAAGAGTTTTATTCAAAGCGAACTGTCAAGGGGGCCCCATAAACGCCGACCGTGTTAGGAACGCAAAATCAAGGAACATAACACTAGGCAAAAGGCTGAGCCTTCCACTCTTTACCAAGTATATATGTGCATTAATTAAATAAGACATATTTTGATATCCCATGATATCCGTGTTCCAACATGGAACAAACTGCAACTGCACCTGCAACTAGCAATGCTATAAGAGGGGCTGAGCAAAGTGGTAACATATGCAAACAACGGTTTGCTGGGATGGTGAAAAGGTTAGAGGTTGTTTCATGTAATATTGGGGGGCTTGATAAACAAGTGGTGGGTAGCGCGACATAGCGATAGCATCAAGACAACTAGCAAAGCAAAGATAGTAGTGAGATCTAAGGTATCTATCATCTTGCCTGAAATGCCGCTAGGAAGAAGACCCGAATCCATGAAGTAGGCGAGCCAATGTAGTCGAACGGATCCTCACAATCGCAACGTAACCAGAACTATTGAGAAGAAGCACAACCGGAAAGAAGCAAACAACATGGTAAACAATCATCACATAAACATGGCATGATGCACAACCAAGTATGATGCATGTCCATTTTAATGAGTCATGGCATGGCAAAGTGCAACAAACAATACTACAAATTAAGTGGAGCTCAATGTGCAATGAGTTGCATATTGACAAAACACCACATTCGAATTATTTAGTTCACTCTCGTTTATGAAAAAGACAAGATTAAATGTTGGTTAACATGGCAAGAGGTGAAGCATGAGTAAATTATATACCTAGGCAAGTTTAAATGATCCGGGAAAAAACAAACAACAGTTCCAGAAACTCCCATATGCATATTTCGAATTTGGTACTGTTTTGCCCTAAACCATATTTTAGAGTTGTTAAACATGCAAAATAAGTGCACCAAGTTAATCTATGCATTTTCCGCCCCATTTACATATAAAGTTTATTTAATTCGGAGCTACGTTTATTTAGATATGAATTAAACCATTTTAATATGTTATTTATGCAAATAATGCAAACAACAATTTGAACCACTTTTATCAGGGATGAAAGTTGCATATTGTTAAAGTACATGAAAATCTGAGTAAGATGCATATATGACATGTTTTATTTGGATGCATGGATATTTAGTTATTAACTATCCAAAATAATGGCATTTCTAAGAATAAGCAAAAGAAATTAAAATGACAGGGAACACGGGCTGGGCCAACCACTATCAATGACGAGGGGCCCGTGGTGCTGAGGTGGCAGGAGTGGGTGCTGAGAGGCTATGTGCACAGAGAGGATGACAAGTGAGGCAAAAGAAGGGGTGCAAGGTTAAAAGCAACATGGCATGAAGTTTATGGAGGGATCAAAGAGAGGGGGAAGAAGAAGTTGCAATGCACATGAACAAAATTAAAAGGAAACAATCACAACAAGAGTATGGAGATGATGCATGATGCAAAATAAAATAAAACAAACATCACATGCATGAACATATCACAAAACAGTGGAGGTCTTGGGCTATCACAGTGTTTTGTTGTGATCCCATGGCCCCACTCAACGTTAGCATTTCCTTTATTCGTGCCCCGCTGAGAACGTGATTTTAGCATTGTTTTGAACTCGTATTCCAAATAATTTAAAATGCCACATGTGGCAACGGATAATACGATGACAAAATAAAATGGCAATGGATAATACGGCGACAAATTTAAAATGGCGTGGATAATAATTGTCTTACATATTCCGGATAATTAAAAATTCCACATGTGGCAATGCCCGGAAGACACGGGGGCAAGAGACGAATGAAATCACAGACAATGATATGGGTCGCTACTATCTCTACTCCTCGATGGATCGCTGGCGACGAGATCCGCCAGCTCCGTCTTCAATTCCTCTCGACTTTGCCTGACAGTAGCCACAGATTCCTCAACCTCCAGCTCGCGCTCGATGCAGAGCTTCCTCAAGTCACACATAATTAAGTTCCTCGACGATCTCTTTCAACGTCATCCCCGAGGCACTGCTCTGCTCATGAAGCTTCTTCCAGCCGGCGGCCTCCTCCTCCTTATTGGCGAGTGCCTTGAGGAGCTTTGCATTGTCACCCATGAGTTGCACGATGAGGCCGGTCGCCTTCTCAACTGAGGCATCGCTAATCTCGAGCAGCTTGACCAAGCCGTTGACCAGCTCTTGCTACTTAATTAGGCCAGCGAGACTGTCGTCGTTGACTTCATCACCACCAGCTCGTCGCGATCGCTCACGTGGTGAGTGCGCTTGTGAGAGCCCTCGCTTGCTGGTGAGAGCTCGTTCGAGGGCTCCATGGTGCGCCAGGACATCGCTATTGCAGTTGCCGCATAGTGGCGTGACCTCTCTAGTGCTTCCGCGGCCTTGGTCTTTGCTCCCTTGTTATATGTCGACCCGAAACTCCTCCTACCGGTCATGGCGGAACGACTTGTAGGAAAGACCTATTTTATGGGTGATGAGAGAGGAATTGTGAAGTAATTTTTGAGTGGGTAGTTTTTATAGCCTAGTGCTAAGCGGGAACACGTTTAGGTTTGATCAGTGTGAACAGATTTGCAATTACTTATTGCGTGGTAATCTGGAATGTGATGAGAAACAAGCTCAAAATTTATTGATGGTTCTGGGCTCGAAGCCCGAAACTGTTCCTGGATGGCGTACGTGGGCCCATGTTCTCAGATGTGTATGTGTCTGCCCACTATCACAGACAATCCAGATATCACCATCGTGTCCGATGGATGGGCTGTCGCGCCTCCCACACGGTGCCAGAATGTTGAACATAATTGCAATATGCATGTGTGGTTACTCGCCTTTGAGGCGGCCGCGACACACTCTGTTTGCGGCCCCCGCGCGCTCTGCTCGTTGTTGAGGCGGCCTCAGCACGCTCTGCTTGCATCCGTCCACGTGTTTTGCTCACCATTGAGGCGGCTGCGGCGTGATCCGCTCTGGCGTCCCTGCGCGCATTCTGCTCACTGTTGAGGCAAATTTACAATAGCAACGGTTAAAAATTGTCTTACATATTCAGGATAATTTAAAATGCCACATGCAGCAATGCCCAAAACACACACGAGCTACATATTCTTAATGACTTAAAATGTTGATATGCGACATTTGCATGCAATTATAATAAAATATAGGCTAAAAGGCTGAGCTAACGGCCTTCCGATGACGGTCTTCTCGGACTCCATGATCAGCATAGCGCCCTTGCGGCTATTCATTCCGAGTGTCCCGACCTGCGGCCACGGTATCCGTCTCTGCCTACGGAGCTGCTGGCGCTGGGAGGCTATTGGGGCTGCTGGGCCTCTTCTAGTAGAGCTTGACAGCGTGCAATCGTGCACATGACACGCCCGTGGAACCACTCCATTTCCATTTCTCTGCCCTGGTAGCAAATTTTGTACATCACCTACATCCTCAAGATACCACCTTGGTGATGTTCTACTTCGTTGGGGATGTCAACTCCGCCAAGGATGCGCTCGAGCTTGGCCACCACATCATTGGGATCGAGGTTGACACAGCCGCCGCTGACAATGATGAAGCCGCATGCTGGCTATCTCATAACTGAATCACAGAGGTCCTTTACCCATTCCTTGCGGAGCATCAGGCTCTCGATGAGCACCAGTGATGGCGGCTTTTTGGGTGGGTCGTCGAGCATGCCGCCTAGCAGCTCTGGATCTTTTGCACAGTGGATAGCAAACTGCTCATCACACTTCCTTTGCAATATGTCCATTGTGCGCCCAAGGAACGACACGGTTATATCCCTGCTGATGGGCCATGGCGCCTGCACTGGACGATGAAGCTCTTGCTCCCTGACCTGCTCCAGCCCATTCTCCTCCCCAAAGATGTAACGCGGGAAAGGGTCGATGTCAAAGCTTTGGTCGTTGCCTGGCATGCTTGGAATAACTAATGGTTGATGGGCGTGGACTAGATTTGCACACAGTGTCGCTACGGTGCATTGCCGCGTGGGTCATATGGAGCAAGCACTAGCTGGTGGCAGGAAACCGTTGAGGGAAGAGGCAGGAAGCATTGGCGTGGATTGCGGGACACGTGTATAACGCCATTATTTTCTGCACTAGGCGTCTATGTTGGTATAGGTACTACCTCTGTCATGGTTTATGGTTCCCCTTCGTATTTTGTAGTACCAAAATTTGACCTTAGATTTAACTAAGAGTATACTAATGCATGTCATCAAAAATAATATTGTTGGACAGCTATTGCCTGCTATGTTCAACTGCTATATGCAATAATTATGCATGTGCTTGCTCGCTACTTAGGCGGCCGCGGCGCGCTCTGCTCGCTGTTTTGGCGCCGAGACACCCTTGGGTCGCGTCCCTCTGCGCGCACTGCTCATCGTTTAGGCCCCAAGGCGCACTCGGGTCGTGTCCCTCCGCGCGCTCTCTGCCATCAGTTGGGGCCGCACAATCACGTTGGGGAAGCTATAGTTATTTGATCTCAGATTATGTTAACTAATTATACCTCCAAAGCTGGAATCATCCAGGTCTGGAGGTATAATTAATTAACCTAAACTATGATCTCCGACACCCGTTCCCGTCGCGCAACTCCATCCTGTCGTCAACCGCTGGGGGTATGCCGATATGTGTGGGTAACTAGCTAGCAAGTGGAATAGTAGCGAGTCGACGTCGCCGACCATTGCTGTGGTTATTTATAGCTAGCAGCTGGCTAGGGGGTTTTACTGTTCACCACTATGGAGCGCGGGAAGCCTTCGCTAGAGCACGGGAATCCTTCGCTGGAGCGTGTGAAGACTAAGTGGAGCACACAAGCAGACAACCGTATGCGGTGTCACGTGTTATCACACACGTGTTAACATAAGGAAACATATGTGTAACTTAGTAATTATCGCACACGAGTACTCGCATACGCATCGTGTGCAATACTCCTAGCCATCGCAAGCAACTAGTTTGCATTTTTCAAAGTTTTTTCTACACACAGAACCGCACACAAATTAACTGTAGTAACTGTTCGTGTTATATTTTATCATCGCAAATAGTTCATCCGAGTGGGTTGTTTGCCGCGTATCACACACATCTTGTTTACAAGAATCGTCTATGTTCTTTTGGCTCATCGCAGACAGTTCATCTATGTGAACTGTATGCCGCATATCACTCACATCTTGTTAAGTTGAATCGTTTATGTTGTGTTGCCTAATCGAAAACAGCTCATCCGAGTGGAATGTATGCCATATATCGCAGACACCTTGATCTGGCTGACCGTTTTTGTTGTGTTCCCTAATCGCAAACAGTTCATCCGAGTCAACTATATGCCGTATATCGCACACACCTTCATATGGCTGCCCATTTCTGTTGTTTTGGCTCATCACAAATAGTTCTTATGGATTAACCGTATGCCACGCATCTGATACGTCTCCAACGTATCTATAATTTATGAAGTATTCCTGCCATGTTTACAATAATTCTATATGGTTTGGGTATAATTTGAATGGAACTAACTCGGACTGGCGCTGTTTTCAGCAGAACTACCGCGGTGTTGTTTTTTGTGCAGAAATCAAAGTTCTCCAAATGACCTGAAACTTTTTGAAGATTTTTTTGGAAGAGATGAGAAATAATGGAGCAAAGAACCACCAGAGGGGGGCCCCTGCTGCCCACAATACAGCAGGGCGCACCCTGGTGGGTGGTGGGCCCCTAAGGCCCATCTTCGCGTGATTCCAACGCCAAAAAATCCTATAAATACGGAAACCCCTAGAAATATCCCTAGATCAGAAGTTCGCTGCGGCAAACCTTTGTAGCCATGAAAAAACAATATAGACCTTGTTCTAGCGCCCTGTCGGAGGGGGAAATCATCACCGATGGCCATCTTCATCACCCCAGCGGCCACCATGATGAGGAGGGAGTAGTCTACCCTCGGGGCCGAGCGTTTGTACCAGTAGCTATGTGTTTAATCTCTCTCTCTCTCTCTCTCTCTCTCATGTTCTTGATTTGGCACGATCTTGATGTATCACAAGCTTTGTTAATATAGTTGGATCAAGTGGTGTTTCTCCCTCTCTATCTTTTTGTGATGAATTGAGTTTTCCCTTTGAGATTTCGTTATTATCGGGTTGAATACTTTTATGGTTTGGGAGCACTTTATGTATGTCTTGCTATGAATACCCGTGGTGACAATGGGGTATCATATTGATTCACCTGATATGTGTTTTGGCACTCAACTCGTGGATTCCCGAGGTGACATTGGGGTAGTCTATGCATACACTACAAAAAAAAAGAAACACATCCGTGACATTTTGGGCCGAACGAAATATTTTTCTGTCATATTTATGACACTTCTATGACGATAATTGTGAAAAAAACCCGGTATCATCATAGATGTGGTGGGATCCTACTTCTATGACAAAAAGTGGGCTTTTCGTCATAGGCAGGCCGGAGACGCAGCTGCATGACATTCTTTGGGCCATCCATGACGGAAAAAACCATGGTAGAAGCGAGGGCGAGGAAAATATCAAGGAGTTCCCGGTAACGGTGGGTGGTCGAGGGCCGAGCGATGCGCGTTTCTCTCGTACGTACGCGCATGTGTGTGAGGCGTTGGGCTCTAACTGAACCCGAGCGAGGCGTTGGGCTCTAACTGGACCCAAGCGATTGCACTGTAGGCTACCTGTTACTGAACCCGAGCGATCGATCGATCCCTTACTGTTAACTGAACCCGAGTGATTCATTCGCTGCTGCTAAGTGAAGCCGATCGAACATTGTTGCCTCCTTCCCTGGATGAACAGTGAGCGTTGTTGAGGGGGTTTGGATGAACAGTTCCCGGTGGGGCGTTGGATGAACGGGACCCCGTGGTAATAGAGGCCTGGATGAACAGTACCCCGATCGATCGAGCCGGTGGATGAACAGGACCCCGTGGAGGGCTGGATGAACAGGATCCCGTGGAGGGCTAGTTGAACAGTAGCCGGTGGAGGGCTGGTTGAACAGTAGCCGGTGGAGGGCTGGATGAACAGTAGCCCGTGGAGGGGTGGTTGAATAGGACCCCGTGGAGTGGTTGAACAGTAGCCGGTGGAGGAGCGCGCGGTGGAGGCTAGATGAACAGGAGCCCGTGGATGAACAGTCGTAGGTGGAGGCTGGAGGAGGTCAGCGGTTGTCGGATCACGGGTTCCGGCAAAACCCTGAAGGTTCGAACACTGGGGTGCGCGCAAAGATTTCCTCCCTACCGAGCCGCGCCCTAGCTCGCTAAGATCTGGCGGACGAACTCGACGAACTCACGACACAAAAGACACAAGATTTATACTGGTTCGGGCCACCGTTGTGGTGTAATACTCTACTCCAGTGTGGTGGTGGTGGATTGCCTCTTGGGCTGATGATAAACATTCCAAGGGGAAGAACAGCCTCCTGAGGTTGAGGGTTCTTGTGCTCGGTGTGTGGCAAAGGGTTGGGTGAGATGCCTCCGAATGAGTTCTCGACCAGTTGCCCCCCTACTGTGGTGGCTAGCTCTACTTATATAGGCCCTGGTCCTCTCCCCAAATATTGAGCGGGAAGGGAGCCAACAACGGCCAATTTGAAAGGGGACAACTAGTACAACTTATCCTAACAAAAGTAGTCTTCGCCTGCAAAAGGCCCTGGTGGTGACGCTGTCTTGGGCTCCATGTTGACCTCCCTCTTGCCGTCCTGCTGGTTTTGGTCTCGTTGCACCGCTATGGAAACCTTTGCTTGATGCCTCGGTACTCCGCGCCTGCGCTTGCCCCTTTAGCACAAAAGAGGAAACGAGGACGCTGCGCGCGCTGGCGCCCGCCTCATCACGATCGTCATGGCTCACGTCATGAGGACCTCGCGTGGTTTGCCTTGCATTGATCTCTCCGCCCCTTGTGAGCCTGCCTGGCGAGGCCGCTCCTGAGGGGGTCTTGCATCGTTCGCCTCGCGAGGGTCTTGGATGCCTTGTTGATGAAGATGGGCCGTGCAGGCCCGCTAGCTCAGCCACGCCATGGGCCGCAGGCAGGCAAGTCTAGGGACCCCCATTCCTGGAATGCCGACAGTAGCCCCCGGGCCCAAGGCGCGCTCGGGCTTGGCTTCAAGGCGAAGCCAAAGGTCAAGCACGGAGCGCCGCGGGCCCCAAAAGCCTGCGGCCTCGGTTGACGCGTGGCGGTTGATTGGACGTGAGCGTCTCCGCTTCCCCACGCTGCCTCGACAACTGCCCGACTTGACAAAAGGCTAGCGCAGACAGTGCTCGCCTTCATTGCTTCCCTGCGAGGAATTAAGAAGTACCCCATGGGGGCGTGTAAAGGGTCTGTAATGTCTTTTGTTGATATCATCCTGATTATGGAAACCTGTGAACGCAAGTCCTATTTAGGCTCGGTCTCCCCTTTCCATCCTCGCGACGGCTTGTTGGTCTACGCTGACAGGTACCGGTCCCCAGGCAAGCTTCAGTCGTCGCTGGTATGCCAGGTCGCGTGCCGTGGTCAAGGCCAGGAGGTGAGCGGCCCGAGGTCCAGTAAGAGCCCCTGAGGCGCGATGCTCAGGAGGTCCCCTTTAGCGCTCAAGCAGCCATGGTAAGGCAAGAAAGGGAGGCGACGTGGCCGCGACAGGGCTGCGGCAAGCGTGTCCCCTAGGTTCCAACGATTAGTTGATCTGAGCTCATGACTTATCTTGGCCGTCCGGGGTCGATTCCTCGTGATGCGCCAGGCCTGCGCGCAAGTATCCGCAGCATAGCTAGGTCGGGCCCATACGAGTCTCCCTTTCTCTTATGTTCTCCTTCTTGCTCTACGTCCTCAGGTCCCGGCCCTCGAGCGAGCTCAGCCACCGCAGGTATGCCAGGTCGCGTGCCGTGGACAAGGCCAGGGGTGAGGGCTGGAGAGCCAGTAAGAGCTCCTGAGTCGCGATGCTCAGGAGCCCTCCTTTTAACGCATACGCGGATTGCACGAAAGAAGTGGGGGCTCACGATGCTGCTCGCTGTTATCCTCATGAGATTCCTGCAAGCCAGTACAAGGAGAGACACAGTTTGCTGTTATGGTTGCTAGCCTGCCGCCGGTTGCTCCGCGAGGGAATGAAGGTACTGAGGGCCTGGTGAGGTGACGTGCGCGGGGGGTGCCACGAGCCAGAGCTCGACCACTCAGGTTTGTCGACGTGGCAGGGACTGGCCCGTGCACCAGTGCCGTGCCAGCGTGAGGAGCCCTATGGGAGGCGACGATCGAGCAGGTAATAGCCATAGATAGGTTAAGCATGGAAAGCATAGTGGATTAAGTAAACGCATGGGAGATACATGCCACTGGGTCAGGCCCGAGCTGCTTGGGGATGATTCAGCCCGAGGGGCACCCCCAACAAGGTAAGGTAAAGACATAAAAAGGGATACATGCCACAGGGACGGACCCGTGCGGCCTGGGAATGATGCAGCCCGAGGGGCGCTCCCAGCTAAATGAACTTGGAAAATGTCACCTGGTTCTATTGACGAAGGAGAGTTGGGGGCAGCTGAAGATGCGCGGCAAAAGCATTGCTCCTCATGAGCCACCGGGGCCCTGAGCCTCAGGAGGCTCCGGGGGCTCAGGTAGTTCCTTGAGGACCGTCTCCATCTCCGTCAGGACGGTGTGGTGCCTGATACGTCTCCGTCGTATCTACTTTTCCAAACACTTTTGCCCTTGTTTTGGACTCTAACTTGTATGATTTGAATGGAACTAACCCGGGCTGACGCTGTTTTCAGCAGAATTGCCATGATGTTGTTTTATGTGCAGAAAACAAAAGTTCTCGGAATGACCCGAAACTCCACGGGATGTCTTATAAAAAATAATAAAAAATCCTCGCCAAAGATGAAGACCAGGGGGCCCACACCCTGTCCACGAGGGTGGGGGCGCGGCCCCCTCTAGGGCGCGCCTCCGTACATCGTGGGCCCCCTGGACACCCTCCGACGCCAACTCCAACTCTATATATTGGCTTTCAGGGAGAAAAAATTAGAGAGAAGAAATCATTGCGTTTTACGATACGGAGCCGCCGCCAAGCCCTAAAACCTCTCGGGAGGGTTGATCTGGAGACCATTCGGGGCTCCGGAGAGGGGGATTCGTCGCCGTCGTCATCATCAACCATCCTCCATCACCACTTTCATGATGCTCACTGCCGTGCGTGAGTAATTCCATCGTAGGCTTGCTGGACGGTGATGGGTTGGATGAGATTTATCATGTAATCGAGTTAGTTTTGTTAGGGTTTGATCCCTAGTATACATTATGTTCTGAGATTGATGTTGCTATGACTTTGCTATGCTTAATGCTTGTCACTAGGGCCCGAGTGCCATGATTTCAGATCTGAACCTATTATGTTTTCATGAATATATGTGAGTTCTTGATCCTATCTTGCAAGTCTATAGTCACCTACTATGTGTTATGATCGGGCAACCCCGAAGTGACAATAATCGGGACCACTCCCGGTGATGACCATAGTTTGAGGAGTTCATGTATTCACTATGTGCTAATGCTTTGTTCCGGTTCTCTATTAAAAGGAGACCTTAATATCCCTTAGTTTCCAATAGGACCCCGCTGCCACGGGAGGGTAGGACAAAAGATGTCATGCAAGTTCTTTTCCATAAGCACGTATGACTATATATGGAATACATGCCTACATTACATTGATGAATTGGAGCTAGTTCTGTGTCACCCTATGTTATGACTGTCACATGATGAACCGCATCCGGCATAATTATCCCTCACTAATCCGGTGCCTACGAGTTTTCCATACACTGGTTCTCGTTTATTTACTTTTCCGCTGCTACTGTTACAATCACTACAAAATACCAAAAACATTACTTTTGCTGTCTTTACTTTTGTTGCCGCTACCACCACTATCATATTACTTTGCTACTAAACACTTTGCTGCAGATACTAAGTTTCCAGGTGTGGTTGAATTGACAACTCAGCTGCTAATACTTGAGAATATTCTTTGGCTCCCCTTCTGTCAAATCAATAAATTTGGGTTGAATACTCTACCCTCGAAAGCTGTTGCGATCCCCTATACTTGTGGGTTATCAAGACTAATTTCTGGCGCCGTTGTCGGGGAGCATAGCTCTATTCTTTGAGTCACTTGAGATTTATATCTGCTAGACACTATGAAGAACTTGAAAGACACCAAGACAACAATTTATCCCTCAACTACGAGGGGAGGTAAGGAACTGCCATCTAGCCTTGCACTTGATTCACCTTCTGTTATGAGTAAGCTTGCGACACCTAAACCTACTTCTGCTATTCGTTCCGATATGTCGCATGTTATTGATGATGCCACTTCTGCTATGCATGATACTTATGATGAAACTGCTTCTATGCCTGATACTACTGTGCCCCTTAGTGAATTTCTTGATGAACAAATTGCTAGCGCTAGAGAAAAAGAAATTATTGAATCTGAATATAATGATGAAAGTGATGATGAAAATATGCCTGTTATTCCTGAGGGTTATGTTTTTGATATGGAATCTTTTGCCGCTATCTTAGCTTGTAAAGATAGATATGAGCTCAAGAGGTTATTAGTTAAATGGAACAAAGAATCACTTAGAGATAAAATGAAACCTGGCCCTGCTTTTGCTACTTCACCTATCTGTGTTCCTGATAAGGATTATGAATTCTCTGTTGATCTAGATATAATTACTTTGGTTGAATCTGATCCTTTTTATGGCTATGAATCTGAAACTGTTGTGGCACATCTTACTAAATTAAATGATATAGCCGCCCTATTCACTAATGATGAGAGATCGTGTTACTTTTATATACTAAAAATATTTCCGTTCTCATTAAAGGGTGATGCTAAGATATGGTTTAATTCTCTTGATCCTGGTTGTGTGCGTAGTCCCCAGGATATGATTTATTACTTCTCTGCTAAATATTTCCCTGCTCATAAGAAACAAGCTGCTTTAAAGGAAATATACAACTTGGTGCAAATTAAAGAAGAGAGTCTCCCACAAGCTTGGGGGAGGCTTCTCAAGTTACTTAATGCTTTGCCTGATCATCCTCTTAAGAAACCTGAAATACTTGATATCTTTTATAATGGACTAACCGATGCTTCCAGAGATTACCTGGATAGTTGTGCTGGTTCTCTTTTCAGGGAAAGAACACCGGATGAAGCTGAAGTTCTATTGAATAATATGTTGACAAATGAAAATAATTGGGCACCTCCTGAGCTAGCTCCTGCTCCAATTACTGAGCCTATTCCTAAACCAACTCCGAAGAAGAGAGGTGTTCTATTTCTCAGTCCCGAAGATATGCAATAGGCAAAGAATCTATGAAAGAAAAAGGTATTAAAGCTGAAGATGTTAAGAATTTACCTCCTATTGAAGAAATACATGGTCTTAATTTACCGCCTGTTAAAGAAACATATGATCTCAATCACTTATTTACTGAAGAACCTCCTGATCCCGATATCCCGACCCAGGTAGTAAAGGTAAATTCTCTCTATAGATTTGATGAAGGTGATATCCCTCACTATAAGTCTGCTAGGCAATGCTTTGAAGAGTTTGATAACTTTATTGTCAAACAAGAAAATTTTAATGCTTATTTTGGTGGACAATTGAATTACGCTTCCGATATGATTAGATGCTTGGGTGATTATATGGCTAATATTAAGGGTGAACTTAAACTTATTAGCAAACATGCTTCTGTGGTTACCACTCAAGTAGAACAAGTACTTAAAGCTCAAAAAGAAGTGCTTGATGAAATGAATAGTAAGAAAAATGATTATGCTGTTAGAGTGGCTACTAGAACTGGTAGAATGACTCAGGAACCTTTGTATCCTGAAGGCCACCCTAAGAGAATCAAGCAAGATTCTCAGAGAAATAATATTGATGCACCTAGTTCTTCTAAGAAAAAGAAAAAGGAAAATGATAGAACTGTGCAAACTTCTAGTGAACCTATTGCTGAACCACCTGATAATCCTAATGACATCTCTATGTCTGATGCTGAAACACAATCTGGTAATGAACATGAACCTAGTGAAAATGTTAATGATGATGTTCATGATGATGCTCGACCTAGTAATGATAACGATGTAGAAATTGAACCTACTGTTGATCTTGATAACCCACAATCAAAGAATCAACGTTATGATAAGAGAGACATTGTTGCTAGGAAATATGGTAAAGAAAGAGAACCTTGGGTTCAGAAACCCATGCCTTTTCCTCCCAAGCCATCCAAGAAAAGGGATGATGAGGATTTTGAGTGCTTTGCTGAAATGATTAGACCTATCTTTTTGTGTATGCGATTGACTGATGTGCTCAAAACAAATCCTTATGCTAAATATATGAAAGATATCATTACTAATAAAGAAAGATACCGGAATCTAAAATTTCCACCATGCTTGCTAATTATACTTTTAGGGGTGGAATACCAAAGAAACTTGGAGATCCCGGAGTACCTACTATACCTTGCTCCATTAAAAGAAACTATATTAAAACTGCTTTATGTGATCTTGGAGCCGGAGTTAGCGTTATGCCTCTCTCTTTATATCGTAGACTTGACTTGAATAAGTTGACACCTACTGAAATATCTTTGCAAATGGCTGATAAATCAACTGCTATACCTGTCGGTATTTGTGAGGATGTGCCTGTTATGGTTGCTAACATAACTATTTTAACGGACTTTGTTATTCTTGATATTCCCGAGGATGATAGTATGTCTATTATTCTTGGAAGACCTTTTCTTAATACTGCAGGGGCTGTTATTGATTGCAACAAAGGCAATGTCACTTTTCATGTTAATGGTAATGAGCATACGGTACACTTCCCGAGGAAACAACCTCAAGTCCATAGTATCTACTCTATTGGAAAAATTCCATCGATTATATTTGGAGGTTTTGAATTTCCTCTTCCTACTGTCAAAAAGAAATATGATATACTTATTATAGGGGATGTGCATATCCCCGTTGAGGTAACTTAGTGTTATTCAAAATTTCTCGGCTCCATGATTATCGGAATGAGTTTGTTAACAAGACTTGATCAACCTTGTTAGTGGATTCTTTTTGATGAGCATGAGATGGATGAAACTAGAAGCACAACCTTCTGTACCCTCTTTATATTTTCTGTTCCTTGGTAGAAATAAAGTAAAAATAGTATTTTTCTGTCAGTTTCATGTCTTATCCGTGCAATATAAAAATATCCTGAAAATAAAAGTCCTCAGAATGCCATGTCAATTTAACATGATTTTTTTGGGAATATTTGAGGATTTACTGTGCAAAAATTACCGCGGGGGGAGCTGCCACCTGGCCACGAGGGTGGAGGGCGCCCCCCTCTAGGGCGTGCCCCCTGCCTTGTGGGCCCACGGTGGCCCTCCTCCACTTATCGCAGCACCCATCTTCTTCCTCTGCCTCACACAAACCCGAAAAACCAACTCAAGCACGAGTTCCAGCCACTTTTGCTGTGATTTTCGATCTCCTTGCTCAAAGCACCTCTCGCAAAACTGCTTGGGGAGATTGTTCCTTGGTATGTGACTCCTCCATTGGTCCAATTAGTTTTTGTTCTAGTGCTCTATTCTTTGCAAATTTGTGCTGCATAGGTGACCATGTTCTTGAGCTTGCATGTCAAATTTATATGGTTCCAAGTAGTTCTAATGCTTGATATAGGCTCTAGGCACTTGTAGGAATAGTTGCTATCAGTTTTATTGAAGTTGGTTGTCGGTGTCAAAATCGGCAGATCTCGGGTAGGGGGTCCCGAACTGTGTGTCTAGGCGGATGGTAACAGGAGACAAGGGACACGATGTTTTACCCAGGTTCGGGCCCTCTTGATGGAGGTAAAACCCTACGTCCTGCTTGATTAATATTGATGATATGGGTAGTACAAGAGTAGATCTACCACGAGATCGAGGAGGCTAAACCCTAGAAGCTAACCTATGGTATGATTGTTGTATGTTGTCCTACGCACTAAAGCCCTCCGGTTTATATAGACACCGGAGAGGGTTAGGGTTACACAAAGTCGGTTACAATGGTAGGAGATCTAAATATCCGCATCGCCAAGCTTGCCTTCCACGCCTAGGAAAGTCCCTTCCGGACATGGGACGAAGTCTTGAATCTTGTATCTTCATAGTCGAGGAGTCCGGCTGAAGGTATAGTCCAGCCATCCGGACACCCCCTAATCCAGGACTCCCTCATTGGTTCTCTTTTGTTCGAAGTTACTAAAAATTTCAGAATTTTTCAGAGAAAAACAATATGCTTAGGAAGATGTTCCAAGGTGGTTCTTCTAAGAAGCAAGGACCCAGGATTGCTATGCGTGATGCTGAAGAGGAACCACCAAGAGACGCTCTGGTGCGGCCTTGCGAATGGCCGTCGGAAAACTTTATGGATCACGCGGGAATTAAAGAACAACTTAAAGCATATTTGCACAATGCCGGTCTTGAGGATTTTGAAGCTGACAAATGCCCCCAATATCATGATCTCTCAAGTTCTTTTGTGAGGAGGTTTGAGTATTCATCTTCGCGTAATTCTCCTTCAGTCATGTTTGATCTTTATGACAAATCTTATACCATGGACTTAGAGGACTTTACTCTTGCCTGCAAACTTCCACAATGGGGTAGTGTTAGAGATCCCCCTAAATCTGAATTTAGAAACTTTCTTGCTAATATAACTATAGGGGAATCTAGAGATATAACGCAAGCTACCATAGGGAGCATTCACTTTCCTTCTATACATTATTTTGCTCTCTTCATCGGTAGATGCATAAATGCTAAAGATGAAGCATGTCACATGTGTGTCCCTGACCTTAGCATTCTAAGGAGTGCTGTGTTAGGGGACCAATCTTATCATATGGGAGCCATTGTAGCTCGTAGGTTGCATCATAATAGACATAATGGAGATTTCTTTGGAGGAATTTATGTAACCCGCTTAGCTAAATTTCTTGAGATAGACGTTCGTGAAGGAGACATGGAGTTGCCTCCTGTCTATTTAGATTTTAATTCTATGGAGTACTGAGTCACCTCTCCAGTATCGATTAATTTTAACAAACGACATGTTGTCCGTATTACTCTCCCTGCTCCTGCCATCTCTGATCACCAGGCAAACGGAAGATACACTATTTTTAGAGAGGAGGCAGATGAGTACGAGAGGAGAACGGAGGCAGCCCGACTCCACGTTGCAGCTCAGGATGCGATAGCCGCTGCATCACAGCACAACCCCAACTATTCTTCGTCGAGGTACGACCCCAGCTACACTTACGGGTATCTGCCAGGCTATCCCTGGCAATAAACCAACTTAGGACAAAAGCCTAAGCTTGGGGGAGTACGTATTTCTCATCGACATTACATTTATGTTCACACACACTCATTGCTAGATGTCGGTGCTCATACTCTTTCACTATAATTTCCATGCTAGTTTATTTTCTTTTTCCTGCTTCCTTCTTGTGTGTTTGTTAAACCTTAGGAAAAACAAAAAAATTAGTAGTAATTTACCTTCTTGCTGTAGTAGTAAGTAAAAAGAAAACCCAAAATATTTCCCGTTCTTCTTTTGCTTGTTGGGAGCTTTCCCGTGAAAATAGTTTTTATTTCTTTTCTTTTCTTTGGGGGTCAGTAGGAGAAGACCATGATTAAATTGTTGAAGTGTCTCTTATATGCTTTAATGTTGATTTAACCAAGAGCCCATATTGCCTTGTCTTCTCCTGTTTATTGAATGCTCGCAGATTCCAGCTTAGCCAATGCACGTGCACTCTTATTATTATTCACACTGTTCAGTCGTGCAAGTGAAAGGCAATTATGATGATATATGATGGACCGACTGAGATAAGAAAAGCTAGTATGAACTCGACCTCTTTTGTTTTTGTAAATATGATGAGTCCATCGTTCTTGATTCAGCTTATTATGAATAAACATGTTTGCAATGACAATTAGAGATCATAGTTGCTTGTGCCATGCTTGATTAGCTATGAGTTATAATGATTTACCTTGTGTGCCAACATGCTATTGAGATGATTATGATGTGGTATGATGGGGTGATATCCTCCTTTAAATGATTTGAGTGACTTGACTTGGCACATGTTCACGCATGTAGTTGAAACAAATCAACATAGCCTTCACTATATTTATGTTCATGGTGGATTATATCCTACTCATGCTTGCATCCAGTGTTTATTAATTTTAATGCATGTACATGGCTGTTGTCGCTCTCTAGTTGGTCGCTTCCCAGTCTTTTGCTAGCCTTCACCTGTACTAAGCGGGAATACTGCTTGTGCATCCAATCCCTTAAACCCCAAAGTTATTCCAGATGAGTCCACTATACCTTCGTATATGCGGTATCTACCTGTCGTTCCAAGTAAATTTGTATGTGCCAAACTCTAAACCTTCAAATGAACATTCTGTTTTGTATGCTCGAATAGCTCATGTATCAACCAAGGCTGCCCTTATCTTCCATGTTAGGCGGGTTATTCTCAAGAGGAGTGGACTCAGCTCCTCACTCACGAGAAAACGTCTGGTCACCGGGATGCCCAGTCCCATGCTTTATGCAAACTAAATCAAAATTAATTGCAAACAAAACTCCCCCTAGGACTTGATGTATGTTGGAGGCACTCATTGTTTCGAGCAAGCCATGGATTGATGCTTGTTGGTGGAGGGGGAGTATAAACTTTACCATTCTGTTTGGGAACCGCCTATAATGTGTGTGACATGGAAGATATCGCCATCTCTTAGTTGCTATGTTGACAATGAAAGTATACCGCTCAAAATATAATTTATCTCTATTTCAAAACCGAGCTCTGGCACCTCTACAAATCCCTGCTTCCCTCTGCGAAGGGCATATCCATTTACTTTTATGTTGAGTCATCGCCCTCTTATTAAAGAGCACTAGCTGGAGAGCACAACTGTCATTTGCATTCATCACTATTAATTTATATTGGGTATGACTATGCTTGAATCTCTTTTACCATGAATTACAATGTCTAGTCAGTCCTTGATCTTTAAAGGTGCTCTGCATTTATGTTTTGCGGTCTCAGAAAGGGCTAGCGAGATACCATCTTGTTATATCATATTATGATTGTTTTGAGAATAGTTGATTATGCTATTGATATGAGTAATTGTGAGACCTGAGAATTATTGCAAATGTGGTTAGTTATGATATATGCTGAAAACTTGAATGCTGGCTTTACATAGTTACAACAACAAGAGCAAATAGAGTTTGTAAAAGTTTTTCTTTTTCTCTTTCAGTTTGTCAACTGAATTGCTTGAGGACAAGCAAGGGTTTAAGCTTGGGGGAGTTGATATGTCTCCATCGTATCTACTTTTCCAAACACTTTTGCCCTTGTTTTGGACTCTAACTTGTATGATTTGAATGGAACTAACCCTGACTGGCGCTGTTTTCAGCAGAATTGCCATGATGTTGTTTTATGTTTAGAAAACAAAAGTTCTCGGAATGACCCGAAACTCCACGTGATGTCTTATAAAAAATAATAAAAAATCCTCGCCAAAGATGAAGACCAGGGGGACCACACCCTGTCCACGAGGGTGGGGGCGCGCCCCCCTCTATGGCGCGCCCCCTACCTCGTGGGCCCCCTGGACACCCTCCGACGCCAACTCCAACTCTATATATTGGCTTTCGGGGAGAAAACATTCAGAGAGAAGAAATCATCGCGTTTTACGATACGGAGCCGCCGCCAAGCCCTAAAACCTGTCGGGAGGGCTGATCTGGAGTCCTTTCGGGGCTCCGGAGAGGGGGATTCGTTGTCGTCGTCATCATCAACCATCCTCCATCACCAATTTCATGATGCTCACCGCCGTGCGTGAGTAATTCCATCGTAGGCTTTCTGGACGGTGATGGGTTGGATGAGATTTATCATGTAATCGAGTTAGTTTTGTTAGGGTTTAATCCCTAGTATCCATTATGTTCTGAGATTGATGTTCCTATGACTTTGCTATGCTTAATGCTTGTCACTAGGGCCCGAGTGCCATGATTTCAGATCTGAACCTATTATGTTTTCATGAATATATGTGAGTTCTTGATCCTATCTTGCAAGTCTATAGTCACCTACTATGTGTTATGATCCGGCAACCCCGAAGTGACAATAATCGGGACCACTCCCGGTGATGACCATAGTTTGAGGAGTTCATGTATTCACTATGTGCTAATGCTTTGTTCTGGTTCTCTATTAAAAGGAGACATTAATATCCCTTAGTTTCCAATAGGACCCCGCTGCCACGGGAGGGTAGGACAAAGATGTCATGCAAGTTCTTTTCCATAAGCACGTATGACTATATACGAAATACATGCCTACATTACATTGATGAATTGGAGCTAGTTCTGTGTCACCCTATGTTATGACTGTCACATGATGAACCGCATCCAGCACAATTATCCCTCACTAATCCGGTGCCTACGAGTTTTCCATATAGTGGTTCTCGTTTATTTACTTTTCCGTTGCTACTGTTACAATCACTACAAAATACCAAAAACATTACTTTTGCTGTCTTTACTTTTGTTGCCGCTACCAACACTATCATATTACTTTGCTACTAAACACTTCTCTGCAGAT
Organism: Aegilops umbellulata; assembly: GCA_032464435.1. NCBI lineage: Eukaryota > Viridiplantae > Streptophyta > Magnoliopsida > Poales > Poaceae > Aegilops > Aegilops umbellulata. Next base: position 101,914,231 of record CP136060.1, read on the forward strand.
ACAAAGTTTCCAGGTGTGGTTGAATTGACAACTCAGCTGCTAATACTTGAGAATATTCTTTGGCTCCCCTTGTGTCGAATCAATAAATTTGGGTTGAATACTCTACCATCGAAAGCTGTTGCGATCCCCTATACTTGTGGGTTATCAGTGCCTGGCCTCCTGAGCCGCTAGGATGCGCCACAAGTTGCGCTAGTAGGCGGACGACACGCTCGGTAGGCCAAAAGGCATGCGAACGTAGCTGTGCGGCGGGCCCTTGCAGCGTCCCACGGGCGAAGGCCAGAAAAGCTCCTGAGAAGTGGCCCTGCTGAGCCCTGGGACGTCGATGCAGACGCGCAGCCCAGCATGCTCGCCTGGATGGGAAGCTGCGCCTCGTGAGCGGCAGCCGGCGCGCATGGCCCTTGCGTCTTGCAATTCCTGAGTGGTCTTGGTGATGAACTTCTGAACGGTGGGCGATCCTTGCCATGTGTCCTCCTGAGGGAAACGTGTCGTGAAGCACGCCTCCAAGTGGTGCCCAAGCGCCTCCCTCGTGATGTGGGCAAGGTCCGAGGCCCTCCAGAAGAGAGCCCTCGAGCCCTGCCCAAGAGGGGCACTGGGCACGCTTTCCTATGCGATGGAGGGAGGCACCCCTGGAGCGGGCGCTGGTCCTGACGAGGCACAGCTCGCCTGAGACCCCGTGTGGTGTAGCTGCTTCTTCTTCTTGGGGATGGCCTCAGGAGGGCCCTCGCCCTTGCTGTCGGGGTCGTCGATTGCTGCAGCTTGAAAGACACGCTCCAAGGAGCACACCGCGTCTCTTTCCTCACATGGGACCGTGATGATTCCGACGCATCCCGGCATCTTGAGGACATTGTAGCCGTGATGGGTTACCGCCATGAACTTGGCCAGGGCTGGGTACCCGAGGATCGCATTGTACGTCACACGGACGTGCGCAACATCGAAGTTGATGAGCTCGGTGTTGTAGTTCTTGCGTTCTCCGAAGGTGGCAGGGAGGCGGACCTGCCCTATCGGTGTGGTAGAACCGTCGGTCACTCCTGAGAAAGCCTTGGTAGGCTAAAGTTGGTCATATGGCACTTGAAGGTTGTCGAACGTGTCGACGGACAGGATGTTGAGCCCTGCGCCGCCGTCAATGAGGGTCTTGGTAACTTGCACGTTGCTGAAGATTGGTGAACAAAGCATCGAGAGGGCGCCAGCGGTAGCTGCGCACTCGAGCTGATCTGCCAAATTGAACGTGATGGGGCACTGGGACCATCTGAGCGAGCGTGTGGCCTTGAGCTTGGGGAGGACTGCATTCACTTCATGAGCAAACTGCTTGAAGATACGCTGCGAGGCTGGGGCCTGGGCTCCGCCCAAGATGCAAGCGATAGCACGCGGCTCCTGGAAGCCCCCAGCCCCCTCGTCCTGATGGTGGCCGTCATTCCTTCTTGGCAGTGGCGGCAGCAGAGGGAGTCCGGCGTCGCCCAGAGGTCGATCCTCATGAGGCTGGTCCCTCCAGGCGCCCTCGCGAGGCTGATCCTGCCAGCGGTCCTCACGAGGCCGATCGCGCCACTCCTGGCGTGGGCCACGGTCGTCCCAGCGTCCGCCACCACGTCCTCCTCCTCGGCCGTAGCCCCGGTCGCCGCGCTCAGGGCATCGACCGAAGCGTCCTTCGCGAATGGCTCTAAGCTCTTGATAGTCGCTGGTGTTGTGGGTATTCAGGTTGTGGAAGGCACAAAATGGTCGGCTGCTCTTGGATGACTCAGGCTGGTTTCTGCACCGTTTGGTGTCCGGTTCCGCCGCGAGCACGACTGCTCCCTTGCGCTTTACATCCTTGGCCTTGGCTTTCTTCTCCTCTGGGTCTGCAGCCGGGAGCTCGAGGAGGGAGAGGTGCCCCTCCTCAGCTCTTGCGCACTTGGTCGCCAGGTTGAACAACTCCAGAGACGTGCACATCTCCTCATGGAGAGCGAGTTCTTCCTTCATCTTGACGTCGCAGACGCCATCAGAGAACGCATAGATGATGGCCTCGTCCGTCACCTTGGGAATCTTGAGGCGGACGTTGTTGAAGCGCTGGATGTACTTCTGGAGGGTCTCTCCTGGTTGTTGCTTGACACGGCGCAGGTCACCCGCGATAGGTGCGTGGTCGCAAGTGCCCTGGAAGTTGGCGACGAAACGGTTGCGCATCTCGTCCCAGGAGGAGATCGAGCCTGGAGGCAGGTTCAGGAGCCAGGAGCGGGCTCCATCCTTGAGAGCCATGGGGAACCAGTTCGCCATGACTTTGTCGTCGATGTTGGCCGCTTTGATGCTCAGCTTGTAGAGCTGCAAGAACTCCGCGGGGTCGGGGGTGCCGTCGTAGCGAGGAGGCAGATTTGGCTTGAACTTGCCCAGCCAGATGACACTACGCAGCTCGGGGTGAAGGCGCGACAGCCGGCTGTGGTCGCCGGGGCCCGCCTTGGAGGTGGGGCTTGGTCTTGGCGCCCATGCGCCGCTTCGTGAAGCAGCGCGGGGGCCGGCCGCAGCAGACGATCCTGGCGTGGCGGTGCGAGGAGTGGCGGAGCGTTCTCTTGCGGTCGAGGGATTTCTTGGCAGCTTCTTTCTTCACGCCCGGGACGCTGGACGCGGCGGGTCGCGTCGTGGAGCCGTGCGCCTTGGCGTCAGGGCTCCGTCTTGGGGCAGAGGTGGTGGAGGTGCTACGTGAGCTACGTCGCCCGTAGCTGGTGGAGGATGAGGCGGAGAGAGGGATGGCGCAAGGAAGCCCCCTGCGGCGCGGACGAGCTCGGCGATGCGGTCTAGCCAGTCCTCGTAGAGGTCGTCGACCGGTCGGTAGCGCAGGAGCCCGTGCGCCATGAGGAGAGCGGACCGTGCGTCCATGGGAGCGCGACGAGCGTGGGACGAGGAACCGGCCGGGGTCAGCGATGGAGTGGTGGTGCGGCCGTCCCGCTGCACCGAGGGGTGCAGCGAGGACACTTGCTGCTCATTCCCCGCTAGGCCGGTGGCGGCGTTGGCGGCAGGAGACAGAGAACGACAAGGTGGCCCACCGACGGGAGCCGTCTGAGCGACGCGGGTGGCTAGGGCAGCCCGGCGCTCAGCACGAGCACGCCGAGCGTCCGCCATGGAGACGATAGAGCAACTGGAGGCGAAACGACGGAAAGGAAGCTCCGGCACACCCCTACCTGGCGCGCCAAATGTCGGATCACGGGTTCCGGCAAAACCCTCAAGGTTCGAACACTAGGGTGCGCGCGAAGATTTCCTCCCTACCGATCCGCGCCCTAGCTCGCTAAGATCTCGCGAACGAACTCGACGAACTCACGACACAAAAGACACAAGATTTATACCGTTGTGGTGTAATACCCTACTCCAGTGTGGTGGTGGTGGACTGCCTCTTGGGCTGATGATGAACAGTACAAGGGGAAGAACATACTCCTGAGGTTGAGGTGTTCTTATGCTCGGTGTGTGGCAAAGGGTTGGGTGAGATGCCTCCGAATGAGTTCTCGACCAGTTACCCCCTACTGTGGTGGCTAGTTCTACTTATATAGGCCCTGGTTCTCTCCCCAAATATTGAGCGGGAAGGGAGCCAACAATGGCCAATTTGAAAGGGGACAACTAGTACAGCTTATCCTGACAAAAGTAGTCTTCGCCTGCAAAAGGCCCTGGTGGTGACGCCGTCTTGGGCTCCATGGTGACCTCCGTTTTGCCGCCCTGCTGGTCTTGGTCTCGTTGCATGGCTATGGAAACCTTTGCTTGATGCCTCGGTACTACGCGCCTGCACTTGGCCCTTTAGCACCAAAGAGGAAACGAGGTCGCTGCACACGATGGCGCCCGCCTGGCGCCCACCTGGTGTCGACTGTCATGGCTCACGTCATGAGGACCTCGCGAGGTTTGCCTTGCCTTGATCTCTCCGCCCCTCGTGAGCCTGCCTGGCGAGGCCGCTCCTGAGGGGGTCTTGCATCATCCGCCTCGCGAGGTTTGGCCCCTCGCGAGGGTCTTGGATGCCTTGTTGATGAAGATGGGACGTGCAGGCCTGCTAGCTCAGCCACACCGTGGGCCACAGGCAGGAAAGTCTGGGGACCCCCGTTCCCAGAACACCGACAACGGTGGATGAACAGGAGCCTGTGGAGGCTGGAGGAGGTCGACGGTGGAGATGAATAGTATCCCGTGGAGTCCCGTTTTGCGGTACGCCACACCCCTCCCAATGAGCAGGACCCCCGTTTCGACCGTAGCGCTCCAACACAAGTCTGTTTCCTCCGTTTTGCGGTACGCCACACCCCTCCCGATCAACAGGACCCCGTTTCCACCGTAGGACGTCTGTTTCCTCTGTTTTGCGGTACGCAGACCCCTCCCGATGAAAAGGATCCCGTTTCGACCATGGCCAGTCGAACACAAGGCCGTTTCCTCCATTCTGCGGTACGCCAGGCCTCATTTCCATCGGCTGTTCCGTCCAAGCCGGTTGGCTCCCGATGAACAGCACGCGTTCCATTACCTCCCGATGAACACGACGCATTCTGTCGTGGATTTGTCACGGCAGATGTCCTTAATGTCGGGACTTAGTCGCGAGGCCAACGCATCCATGTGGTAGCTTGAGAGGGGTTGAGTGGGACGAGAGACGCAGGGCGGATCAACACGCAAGACAAGGGTTTAGACAGCTTCGGGCCCCGGGAAACACCATCCGGTAAAAACCCTACATGCTGTTTGAGGCTAGTTCTCATTATCATCCCAAGGGAGACGCCGTAAACCGGCTCTTGTGTCTAGCCCTAGCGATTATCGATTGCTTGTAGCTTGGAGCTTCTAACTTCTAACCTGTCCCTCTTTGGGGAGCCCCGCCCCTCCTTATATATGTTGAAGGGGCGGTTTACATGTGGAGTCCTATTAGGATTAAGACTAGTCTATCTCTAATACAAACCGGGTACAAGTCTTGGTCTTAACTCCTTGTAAGGTAAATATTCCTTTCCTGTTAAACCGGCCCACAATAGTTGAACCGGCCTTCATGAACCGCCAGACGGGCCACCGGGTCTTGTCGCTCCTCTGACCCGTCCGTCGGGTTACCATTGAGTTACAACGTCCAATCGGGTTGCTTGTAAACCGCCAAGGTCAGGGCGGGTCTTCAGCTAAACCGTTAAGTCCGGCCGGTTTAACTTCCGGCCGGTTTACACCGCGGGGTATATCCCCGACATTAGCCCCCAAGTTTAGCTTGGATTTATCCATGGTAAACTTATGCTGCAAAACCCCAAAACAAATTTGACAGGTTGTGCTCCGGATTAAGAATTCTCGTAAACCGGCATCTGATTATCCTTAGTCTTTGTCATTTTCTCCTTCTAGAAAATCCAGGTCAATAAACCAGCGTCATACTCAATTTGCTGACATTGGTTTCTCACAGAAAAATATTGTGAAGAAATAATCCACTTGAGTCGGCTTCCAAAACGCCGGTTTAAGAAATATTGGTCTTGAAATACTCATCTGATATTCAGCCGGTTTGAAGATGACCCTGGTCCTGAAAACTTGCCGGTTTAACATTACCAAATGGCCGGGTTATAAAAACTGATGACCCCGGATTATGATTGTTGCAGACACCGGTTCATGATTGTTGCCAACATCGGTTTATGATTATTGATGACACCGGGTTGCAGCCACAGGGTCATAATGATTGGTGACGCCAGGTTAATCTAACTTGCTCAACAGAGAATTTGAAAATCTTTCTTCGATAATAATATAATACCTGTAGCCCCCAAGTGCCGGGTTGTCATGCTTGCAGCAACCTGGGACTTGTAATTGACTGATGCCCATAAAACTTCAACCAATGTAGCCCCCAAGGGCCGGGTCATTATGTAATAATCAGCAGGGACTTTGTAAGTATAATCTTGTTAAACTTTGAACAGCAATGTGTAGCCCCCAAGGGCCGGCTCAGTAAGACAATATTGAGCTGGGACTTTGATATATACTTCTTGAGTAGCTGACAGGAGCAATTGGTAGCCCCAAGGGCCGGCTCATTACAATGTGATGAGTTGGGTCTTCAATAAGATGAGAAAAAATGACCTTGCATTAGCCCCCAAGCGTCATGGTGCATGCTTACAGCAACATGAGACTTGCATATTTGATGTAATCTCAATTCTGAATAATGTAGCCCCCAAGTGCCGGGTTGTAAGCCTGCAGCGACTCGGGACTATTCCTTCAATTGTATAAAATGATAACCATTGCGCTAAAGCGACTTTGAAAAACCTTAATCATAATATTAATAACCGAAATAAAAATCCAGCCATGTTGGCCATTCAAGATAATATAATCTCGTATGAAAACCTTTATTCATCCAATATCATAATGAAGATTCAGCCAAGTTTGGCTATTTGAATAATATAATCCAATAATTTATAAGCGCATGATTCCAATGGCGCAATCCAAATATATACTGGCGACTTATAGTCCAAAGCCAGACCGGTTTAATAAACACTGGAGAATTTATCCTCATACTGGCGACTGATCGTCTTAAAGCCAGGCCGGTTTAATAAACACCGGATGAGTTATCATCATACTGGCGACTTATCGTCTTTAAAGCCAGGCCGGTTTAATAACACCGGATAATTTATAACCATGCGTTATTCAACCTGTTTCTGCATACAACAAGTTTAAAGTGTCCTGGCGGTTTACCGCCGGATGGGTCATAATGCCCAACATATAACCCAGGTTTATAACCAAGGCTGCGCTTAAGAATAATCAAATATGAAATACATCATACCTGTAATATAGCCGGTTTACCAACTTTTTGTAGTAAGAGTGATAACCCCAATCTTGAGTAACGATAACTCCTTCCATATTATGCCGGTTTATGATAAAACCGTACCGGGCTGTGATAAACACCGGTTTAACAATATATAATACTGGTGACTTGTAGTCAAACCAGACCGGGTTAATAATCTCCGGATTATAATTTGATCATGCACTCACAACTTGTAGTTGAAAGCCGAGCCGGGTTGATAAACACCGGTTTACTCCATGATGGTAATAGAAAATCAAACCGGGCAGATGGCCTCCGGATTAAGATTTTAATCGTGTTCCGTCAATTTATAATTTGACAATCGAACCGGTTCAAGAATTGTTGGTTTAAAATCGCAACAAAAGAAATACTTATAAAAACAAAATTTCAAGCAAAGGCAATGATAAAACCATTTGCAAAAAGAAAAACTCTACTGAGCTGGTCAGATGGTGTTACCATGGTCAGACGCAACCAAGCTGTAGCGATGGTGCCAGTCGGCCAGGTCCCCAAAAGACTCGTGGCATTACGCTGGCCAAGTGGCATTGCATTGGTTCAGATTCGACCAAGCCCCCAAGTGACTCAGTGGCCTAGGGCCGATCAAGTGGCATTGCATTGGTTCCGACACGACCAAGCCCCCAAATGATTCATTGGCTAAAAAGCCGACCAGAAGGCATTACCATCATCAAGACATGACCGAGCTCCCAAAAGGTGTAACTACGGTTCAAGTCGATTAGGTCCCCAACTGATTCAGTGGCAAATATGCCAGCCAGAAGGCATTACCGTCGTCAAGACATGACCAAGCCCCCGGGAGGTGTAGCTACGGTTCAAGTCGACTAGGTCCCCAACTGACTTTGTAAGGATAGCTATGTTCTCTTTGGCTCGAATACGACCTATGTTTGAACAGGAAGCCCCATGTTTGAATAGCTATGTTCTCTTTGGTTCGAATACGACCTATGTTTGAACAGGAAGCCCCATGTTTGAATAGCTATGTTCTCTTTGGTTCGAATACGACCTATGTTTGAACAGGAAGCCCCATGTTTGAATAGCTATGTTCTCTTTGGTTCGAATACGACCTATGTTTGAACAGGAAGCCCCATGTTTGAACCGCGCATCATGGCAGCAGGTCCTCTTCAGTGATTTTTAACCTTTTTGCAAGAGATAAATTCTTCTTGAACCGGGATCTTGAGCCGGATATTTAAGAGCTTCAAAGCTTTGTTGGAGACATCTTTCCCTTGAACCGGATTTTAAACCGGAATCTTCATTTTCAGCCGGAATTTTTCTGACGGCCTTTAAGCTCGAACTTGCGAGAAGTTAATTCCTTTTTGAACCGGACATGGGTAAACCGGATCTGAGCGCTTCAGAACTTTGTGGGAGAATAAATTTCTCTTGAACCGGATTGTAAATCGGATATTTGAGAGCTTCAGTGATACTGATTTCCCTTCAGCCAGGTTTCAAACCGGAATCCTTTCTGATGATCCGAAACTTCTTCATTGAGCCAGGATTTTGTAACTGTCATATACTTTCTACACCGGAAATTTTCTGACGGCCTTTAAATTTTCATCAACATATCAGTAGCCTCCGGGATCGGGTTATCTTTCCCTCCATCATCCTTGGGTTCTTAAACCGGCTGAAACTGGCAAGACTTGCTGCGTCCTATCATCGTAGCCCCCAAGTCTCAAGGTGACTCGAGGAGTTGGCTTGAGATTCTCCATATTTGACCGTGATATAAACCGGTATAACTTGTATATTATTGGCGTTGATAACACGACGTGAATCCACAGAAGGTCGAGGTGACTGCGGCGGGTTGTAAATGATCCCGTATGAACCGTGTCAGCAACTCGGCCAATGGTTCCTTCCAACTGGTGATTTGAAGTTTAACCAAACTGTAGCGGCGGCGACTTGTGCGCCTGTTCATTGATCCATCCAGTGCAGACGGTGGTTGATGATAATTTGCCTCCAATTTGAAAGAAAACCGGGCTACCCAAGCTGTGACTTGTTCATACTCAATACATGGCGTGTGCATACCGGTGCGGCCCGGTATGTTGATGTAGACCGGACTGCGGGGGATGGCAGCCTGTGCATGCGCTATAGGGTAATTCGCATGATCCTGACGAGTTGACGCGGATTGGATCGCGGATCGCGATATATAAACCGACACGGGTTATCCAATAACTCAGCGATATAATCATCCCTTTTTGCAATAGACAAGTTGTCCTGATATGTTAGCCAGAAAACATCCACCGCGGAGTTGCCGATCACCACAGTGAAACTGAAATCAATCATGGCAAGTCAGCCATGCGAACAGACAGATGAACCGGTCGCGGCGTTGTAAACCGGTGCGGAGCAAGTAGTCCTCCGCGCCGCAAACCAGCGCGGTCGCGGGAGACGGCCACGGTGTTGTAAACCGGTGCGATAGAAGGTCGATTCCATCGCAAGTGCGGTAAACCGCACGGACGGGCGAGTTAATTGCGGGCGCGGGCGCGGGCAACGAATCATCCGCATGCGTTGGACGGATGTAAACCGAACAGTGGGGGCGGCGATTTGCATGTGTATCTGTCGATCAGCATGGCCCGAAAGAACACCACCGCAAAACTATACTGGCACGCGCTCCATGTCCGCGGTATAACAATACCTTTGTCATAAGTAATTATCCTGATGCATCTGTACGGCAAATAGTCCGTACGCAATGTCTGGAAGTAACCTTGTAATGGTGCATCCCATCCAGTGTAAACATAACACTTTGACGATCAGTGGTCTCTTCATATGAGAACGTCACTTTTCGACATCGTTTGCTGAATGCCCTTTGACCATTATACTAAGAATATTTGTGTTAATCCCCTCCAGGGCCTTGCCAGAGTTTGCGGCGGCACTGCAATTTATCTTGTCTATGCTGCATTTGGATTGTAGAAAGCCCTGAATCTTTCCTTTCACCAGCACTAGCCTAGTTAAATCATATCCCTGAAGCTGTCCAATTTGGCTTCAAACCGTGCAGAACAGTAACGACGACTTAGGAGACGGCCGCGCGGGCAGCTGCGGCGTGACAGAGCAAGCGGGAGGTCAGCGCACGGGTGCCAGGTCAGAACCGGAGGAGGCGTGATGCGGCGGCAACTTGACCTGGCCGCAACAAAGTTGGTCCGCCGTGAGGCGGCTTGGCAGCGGAGGCGCGCCTGACGGAGGCCGGTGACTCACCGTGAGGCCCGTGTGAGGGCGGCTCATACTAAAAGTGGAGCGCCGACTCAGGAGCGGAGGAAGAGGACGGCGGCGCCCGGCCACTCGGTCTACACAGGGGCGGCTCAGAGGTAACGGCAGTCAGCGGCGGTTCGACATGAGTGCCCGCGCAGGCAGGTCAGAGGCGAAGAGGGTCACAACAGCAGCTCAGCGCGCCGTCAAAGGCGGTTTAGGCAAGGCGGAGGCTAACAGTTTGACACGCCAAAGACGAAGCGAACAGCAGCCCCGGTGCTCCGTGACGCAGCGGAAGCAAGGCGACGAGGGCGAGCTCGCAGCGGCAGACGCAGATGCGCGACCCGGGACGATGAAGTGTCACTGGCGCGCTGCCGTACGGGAGCCCGTGGAAGAGCCGGTCGCCGGGGGCGCACAAGGGCAGCCGAACCCGATGCTGCTGCAGAGGGGAAGCGCGGGCTGAGCAGGCATAGAGTGGAGAGGCTCAGCGGCTCACCGATGAAGTGCGGCTACGGTGGCGAGGCGGAGCAAAGCCGGCGGCGGCCTGGCCAGATGGAATCTCGTCCGAGGAGGCGGAGTTGCTCAAGCGGCGCTGCAGAGTTCAGGTCGTGGTCGGTTGACTCGCGTCCGAGTCCTTTCTTCCTTTCCTGCCTTCTTTTCCTTTGTAAATCGGATCGTCGCTGACCATTAATTCTATTTTCCCGTGCTGATGAGTCAACGGATGGATTGCTTTTTTTTTCACCGGTTTTAGCACCAAGACTATGAGTTGATGCCTCTGGATTTGAAAACAGCATAACAGTGTATGGGCAATCAAATTTTGACCGTCTCGGCGGCTTGGCAATCTCGATGGCGGCTTGCGCGCTGCGGGCGACTCGGCAATGAAGCAGAGTCCGAGTCATGACTGAATCCTGAATCCGGGTCGAGACTGTTCCCTTCTCCTAATACTAGTATTTTCCCTTGAGGACCTGAGTACCGGCACTTGCATCTACTAGTACCCTGTAAATTTGGTGTGGTGTCTTATTTCCATCTTGGCTTCCGTCCAGCACTTTGTACTAGTTGAATTAGTCCTTTGACTTGGGTAATTCGCGTGATAACATGGTAACTGGTCAGATTGTTTGCTCCCCAATTCTTGAGATTTGAAGCGAACCAGCATACGTCAGCTGCTCTGGATGTGATCTGTCTCGCGTAGTTTCCTTCCGAAAACAAATAACGAGGATATGACTTGTAACAACTGAACGGCCACGTGCGAGTTATTGCAGCAGAAAAATTTTGTCCGACTCGGCTTCAAACTGCGACACGGCGAAAATCGATCTAGTTTTGATGGATCGTCCGGTCGCGACGGTGCGCACTGCAACCCTAATTTTCTCTTGACCGAAAATCTTGTATATGTTATTCTAATCAGCGATGACATCTTCTGCGCCGGCTATTTTTCATCCAACACATCGCGAGCTTCTCGATTCCTGAGATAGATCCCTCCAAAAACTCAACACCACCGTGCGCAGGCCCCACGGTGGGCGCCAACTGTCGTGGATTTGTCACGGCAGATGTCCTTAATGTCGGGACTTAGTCGCGAGGCCAACGCATCCATGTGGTAGCTTGAGAGGGGTTGAGTGGGACGAGAGACGCAGGGCGGATCAACACGCAAGACAAGGGTTTAGACAGCTTCGGGCCCCGGGAAACACCATCCGGTAAAAACCCTACATGCTGTTTGAGGCTAGTTCTCATTATCATCCCAAGGGAGACGCCGTAAACCGGCTCTTGTGTCTAGCCCTAGCGATTATCGATTGCTTGTAGCTTGGAGCTTCTAACTTCTAACCTGTCCCTCTTTGGGGAGCCCCGCCCCTCCTTATATATGTTGAAGGGGCGGTTTACATGTGGAGTCCTATTAGGATTAAGACTAGTCTATCTCTAATACAAACCGGGTACAAGTCTCGGTCTTAACTCCTTGTAAGGTAAATATTCCTTTCGTGTTAAACCGGCCCACAATAGTTGAACCGGCCTTCATGAACCGCCAGACGGGCCACCGGGTCTTGTTGCTCCTCTGACCCGTCCGTCGGGTTACCATTGAGTTACAACGTCCAATCGGGTTGCTTGTAAACCGCCAAGGTCAGGGCGGGTCTTCAGCTAAACCGTTAAGTCCGGCCGGTTTAACTTCCGGCCGGTTTACACCGCGGGGTATATCCCCGACACATTCCGTTCTCCCCACGAACACGACGACGACGTAGTTTTTTCGTTCCGACCCAGCCATGTACACGAGCCCTCGCCGTACGTATGCGCGAATAGGCATTTGAGACCCTGCCCGTATATACGTACGTGGCCGTATTTTCTTTCTTGCACCCTGGACGATGTACGTACGTGTACATGCTACGTGCCCGCCTCTACTACGACACCTGCGCGCCTCTACTACGACACGTGCGCGCCTCTACATCGACCAGTATGTACGTACACGTTCGCGACCAAAATGACAACACTACATACGCTTCGACCAGGTGGGTCCTGACTGTCAGGCACTTCATTGCGTGCGAAGATGTAGCTGGTGGGTCCCAACAGTCAGGGGGTGAATCATTTTTTTCCCGTAATATGGACGCACTTCCTTGCGTGCGAAGAGTAGCTGGTCGGTCCCAGTAGTTAGGGGGAATGTTTTTCTTGTGAAATACGGTGGCCCGTCTGGTGGGTCCCTGCTGTCAGGTGGAGGAATAATTATTTTGCACGTAATAAGGAGGCACTTCCTTGCTGCGGTCGTGGACCCAGCTGTCAGCCTCTCCATGTACAGTACTCTTCCGACGGAAGTCGTTCGTTGACCACATTGACCACGCCACGCCGAGAGCACCAGGGTGGTGGACGACGGCGAGGCCTAGGAAGGGGACGACGCGGAGCCGGGGAAGACGCGGCAGTGGATGCCCACGCGGAGGGGAGTTCGTGGGTTGACTGCTTGGGCTACGGTGTGAGGTTGCCGTCGCCAGAGAATAACATGAGGTGTGGGTGAGTATAGAGGGATGGCATGGCCAGCGGTGGCAGCACAGCCGAACACGGGAGGCAGAAGCAGGCGGCACGGCCGACGCTTGTTTGGGCGGCTGGAGCAAGAAGACCAGAGGTTGAAGAAGCACTACGGCCGTTGGATGGGCAATGTACAGTCACTGGAGCTAGAATCGTTCATATTGACTAAGTTGACAAAGCCTTTCGTCCCTGTCATCTTAGTAGGCCCACAAGTTAGCCTCCCACTATGGTGGGTCCCATCTAGCAGGGGGTATTCATTTTATTGTGCGTAATAACAAGGCACTTCCTTGCGTGCGAAGATATAGCTGATGGGTCCAACCTGTCAGCGGCAGAATATTTTTTCGTGAAATACAGCGGCCCTCCCATGGGTCCTAGCTGTCAGGTGGAGGAATCATTATTTTGCGCATAATAAGGAGGCATTTCCTTGCGTGCGGCCGTGGACCCAGCTGTCAAGCTGTCCATGTAAAGTCCACTTACGATTCATGTCGTTCGTTGACCATGCCACGCCGAGAGCACCAGGGCGGTGGACGACGGTGAGGCCTTCGAAGGGAACGACATGTAGCCAGGGAAAACTCGGTAGTTGTTTCCCATGCGCAGGGGAGTGCGAGGGTTTACTGGTTCGTCAGCCGTCGCCAGAGAATAACAACAAGTGTGGGTGAGTAGAGGGATGGCTAGGCCAGCGATGTGAGAACGATGGGGCGGTGAGGCCTGCGCGACAGCATAGCTGGACGCGGGAGAAGGGAGCAGGCGGTCTCGTTGGCGCTTGTTTGAGCGGCTGGAACAGGAAGAACAGAGATTGAAGAAGCACGACGGGCGTTGGATGGACATCCAACAGACACTGCTCTTGTGTGTTGTTAAAACGGTGTTGCGTGTGCGTCAACCTTATTTTTTAGGAAAGCATACGCGTCAACCTATAGTAGGCACACAAGTCAGCCTCAAATCTGTGGAAAACAACATACAACCCATCTGCCATTATTTCTAATAATTTACAACCCACTTGCCAATTCTTAAGAATTTTTTTGGAGCCCGTCTTCTTTTTGTTAGCATTACACCCCATATTGTGGCCACGGTTAAAAACTATACGAAATTTTGCATATTTCGATGCAGTCAACTATTTTTAATCCTGAAATATCAGGTCACATTCAAACTATTTTGAAAATAATTTATATTAATATAAAATCCAAATAATTGTCCAGGCATAAAAATCAATGGAATTTAAAATCTTGTAATTAAAAAAGAACTAATTCCCGGTTTGATCTGTTTTGAAAATGTACAGCCCATTTCTGGGCAAACCGAATGAAACTCTCTCCTTGTCTTGAAAGATTTGCAGCCCAGCGGGCCTGATAAAGCAAGTAGGCCTCATTTGGGTATTTCTTTAAAAATAGAACTGGGCTAGCCATTTTCAGCAAGAAAAAAACACAACTGGGCTCATGATGTGGTAAACATAAATAAAACCCTGGCTAGATGGCCCACAACCCCCGCACAGCCCCGTTGTTACCCTGATCTGTCGCTAAAACAAGTAAAAATAACAACTGCTTGTTCCTAAAAAAGTAAATAACAACTGCGCGACTAGCTGGGTCCCTGGTGTCAGCTGCTCGTTGTGTAATTATCTCGTTTATTGACTACGTTGACAATGGCGTGAGCCCCAGATGTCCAACCATTAGGAGGAATCATTTTTTGGGGCTTGTAATAACGAAGCACTTGCTTGCGTACTGCCATGACGCTGGTGGGTCCCTACTGTCATACTCTCCACATACAGTCATATCCTTGTTCCTCTTGGTTGTTGACGGTGTTGACAACGCAAGAGGGTGGCACACCGCGCACGGCGAGCGAACCAAGGCCGAGGACGACCGCGAGGCCTCGGATGGAACGGACAGGAGCCGTGGAAGATGCGCCGGTCTAGTCGCAGGCGGAGGGCAGTACGAGGGTTGACTTGTTCGGGTGCGGGTGCGTGTTGGGGTTGACATCGCCGGAGAATAATAGCACATGTGGGGGAATAGAGGGAGGGACTGGCCAATGTTGGAGGATACGGTAGGGCGGCGGAGGCACAACCAGCCATGGGAGGCAGGAGCACGCGGAGCTGACAGGGTGATTTGGTTTGGGCGGCTGGAGGAAGAAGACCAGAGATAGAAGATACACGACAGATGTTGGATGTCAATCCAACGGCTGGCCAGCAGAAATGTTTGTTGACTAGCTAGTAAGTCGACAGCACCTTGGATAGGCTATTTCCTCGTGGGTCCCAAATGTGAGAATCCAAATCTATCACGGTCATGCAGCCTTTCCTATGAAAATTTACAGCCCATTTGGTGTGCTAGTTCGAAATAAGTTTGTTGGTGCTGGTGGGGGCTAATCACTTGGCTTCTGTAATGCGCAGTGAGCTCAAGCAGCCGGCGAGAGTGATGTTATTTCCCTTGGTTGGGATTTGTTATAGTATTTCACTCTAAATTAAACGAACCGCAAGCCATTTGCCTTGTTTCAAAGAAAATATTACAGTCATAGCCGAGTTCAAAAGGGCAAGAACATCTACCTCCAGCTTACAAACTATACAAAAGCACGAGGGTTAATTGTTCATCGGGTTTAGACAAAACCCAGGTTGAAAAGGGCAACAACATCTAACTATAGCATTGTTTTCGGTAGTCATAGTCAAATGGATCGGTCAAGTCCATAGAATGAACATCCTGGGTCGTAAAATTTACTGGATTGTGACCACAATATGTTGTAAATAGAAGCCCGGCATGTTCAGAAGCTCTTTTGCCCACCTGAAACTCCCTTTTTTGCTCTTCGACATACCCATTCGTCAAAACCATGATGCTAATAAACTTAAGCCTGATGGACAATAGTAACCTCGCATTCAGCAGGAAGAATGTGAAAAATCTAGTGTTTGCATGGTTGGCTACATATCGTTCTAGCATTATTGTCTTCAATCAAATGTCATGAGAAGTAGAAAACCCCGGTGCTTATGAATCCACCGATTGGTTATAACTTTCTTACCCCGTCATGAAGATTGAAAATAGTAAGGTCTAAAAAAAGAGTGTGGAAAGAGCAACAACTGAACGGTTAATTCGAGTACACTATATGCGGGCTTCCAATGTGCGTGAAATTATCACCTTTATATACAACTTCTCCAGACATGGAAAGCATTGCAGCAAGCCAATAATCTTGTTCAAATCAAAACTATTCATTTGGATATATAAGATCTTGACAGAATCCAGCACATTGATAGGCTATCCATGGAGAAACTCTTCATTGAGCATAGAACATAATATTAGTACAAAATGTGTACTCCGATATGATATATAACTTATGCGCAGAAATTTAAGATGCAGCTTATGGTTACAAGTGTAGATATAAAGTACCTGAAGAACTGTGGAGCCAAACACCATCTTGAAATGAGCACAGAGATCATGTATTACACCAACCTCTCCAGTTTAGGCGCAGAGAGGACGGTTATTTGCGATGGTCAATAACTAGAATCAAGGATCAACCTTTGAAGTGAAGGGGCATCTTGGATGATGAGCAGCATTCCGTCAAAAGAAATTCCAATTCTTACAAGGTTAGGCGACTTTATTTGGAGATAACCGGTTCTAACTGTGAAAACAAACACCAAGCACTCCAGGGCAGGGCAACTGGAGTGGATGATGATGTGCAATGAGGCCTCCGATATATGAACCCACACAGGTGAAAGTTTCTTGAGAAATGGGAGTCGAAGGTTTAGTACCAGATTGTCTAGTAGGTAGCACAATGCAAAGGTGGCAGTGTGGAGAGAGGAGGAAAACCGCGAGATGGACATCAGTGCTGAGGGCACAGGTAGATGGCGTTCGGTATCTGGTAGGTGATTTCCAGGGGAATAGTAGAACTCAAGCAGCTATAGTTCTGTGAATTCAGGGGATTTTAGCCAGGCGTCGACCGTGCAGGGCATGGTATGCTTGCTCAGGTAGCATGACGGGATGCAGAGGCTTTAAACGGAGCCCTGGTGGGAGGATATGATGGCTCTGGGGATTTCAAAATCATTGAAGAGAGATAGCTGACAACAGTCGAGATTAAGGGGCACGACGCGCTATAGAGGGCGCCACCAAATTGAGAGGACTTGGGTGCGACAGCAATCCTTGGTGGGGAGAAGCGAGATGATCTCCCCAAGGACGGCATCCAGGAGATCGCTGATACGGTCCACCCGAGATTCTACGGGTTCCTGGGATCCGGTGGGGGCGGGGTTGCCACTTATCCCCGCGCTACCGTGTGCGGGATCTACAACAGGCGTTGCCGCTGGCGGGAGCCTCATCTTCTTGGCGCTGGGGTCAGCTGACTCTCTTTTCCTCGAGGGCGTCGCGTCACGCTCACGGATTTGAGCAGAGTAACGAATGACGAGCCTAGTTGTAGTGCGAGTGAAGAAGAAGGGGAGCTGAGGTGTTTTTGTAGTAGTGAGGAAGAAGGGGATCTGGGGTTTTCTGTAGGAGTGAGGTGAGGAATTTGGGGGTACGAGTGGAGCGAGCTGACGTGAGGTGGGTGGGAGTGAGGAGGAAGAATAGCACCCAGGTTTTTTGGGGGGCGGTGTGCTGGGTGTGGGTAGCGCCTCTCATTAAGTAAATATATGGGCTTTTGAATTGATTTTATTATTTACTACGGTGGATGGGCTATTTTGTCTTGGGCCCAGAGAAACAGTTACTACTAGTACAGTGGAGACACTCTACGGCTACCAGAAAAACAATACTACTAGTACAGTGGATACACTACCGCTTTTGGCTCCTCCAGTCATCGAAACGTCTCCCTCTACTGAATGTCGTTTTACTTTTGTTCACCGACATGTGGGCCATGCCGCGCGCGGGCCCAAATGCCATCCACCAAATTAGAAGGCAGTATGCAGGCGGAGAGTCACCCTGGTCGTAGCGCGGCAGTAACGAGCCGTCGTATCACAAAACCCCACCTCCCCGCAGTTTAAGTTTGATGGACGAAGCAACCATCATTTCACTCTTCGCTGAATCCCCTTCTCCCTCACCATCTTCCAGAAAGCTAACACTCGCATCTGCCATTGTTCTTCTCTCCCAACGAAGCAAAGGTAAGCGGATCCGTGATATTGGTATATTTTCGTTTAGAGAAAAAAAAAGAACTTTTGCAAAGCAGTAATGATCCTCACTCTCTTTTTTGTTTCATTGTCATTGCGATTGTGTTTTCCTTTCAGTGGTCTCTTAGTATTCGTCAGTTTCATGATGGACCAAGGAGAACCAGGCAAAGATCTACCGATATTGGAGCAGAAATGGGAGGCTGATCCCCACGAGACAAAGAGCTCCAAGAAGATGGAGGCAGCCACCGAGCCGACCCCAAATACGCTCACTGCCACTACTGAGATGGTCAACGCCCTGTCTGAGGTTACAGCCCCCTTGGCACTGCAGGAGCAGTTTTCCCCCTTCGAGGATGGGTCCCCCCCCCCCCCGCTGAGCTGCCCAAGGTGATTTTCTTCTTTGCCGATCTCGATTGTGGTTTTTCATCTAAGTATGTGGTGATGAATAATGCAAAATTTCATTAGCTTCGATGCCATGCTATACATAGTGGTTTAAAAAACTTGTGTTTATTATACTGGAAAGTAGTTCAGAATTTGTTACTTTTTCAATTAGAGCCTTGATGCAGACAAGGATTGTGTGGTTGTACATGTCACTCGCTATGAGGCGGATGACCTGAATATACACACTGGGAAAACAGAGTTCTTAGGCTGTTGGATCCTGGAAGCCATTTGCGCTTATACCGATGTCGAGTTGTATTCCAGCCTCACTATTGTCACGCATGTTGTCCAGGGTGTACTGAAGCACAAGAAGTTCAAAGCTACTCCTTCGTTTGTGAGGCATACTGTTCTTGTCAAGCTTATGCAGGAAGATGACGTGGCATGCCTCCACAAACAAGTTTATGAGTGGCAAGGCCACAAGGTTATCTTCATGAAGGTTCACAGGATTGAGCTGCTGCTGGACGTCCTCAACGATGTTCATGGCAAGGTCTGTCTTGTGTCCAGCCCAAATTAGATTGAGGCATCAAATAGTTGCCCCAGCTATTGTTTAATACTAGTTTTGATTGTGTCTACTTATCTGAACCTTGCCTATTATCAAGCCCTCTGGGGCTAGTACTCTGTTTGAATCCGTCTATGGGAACTGCTGCTACTTTTGTGTGCCCATGAATCATGTGAGAACCATCGTAATTGTTGCCGAAATAGATGCGTCCTCACTAGTTTTTTCATGAATATGGCATGGTAAGACATAAGTTGTCACGGTTTATCATACGAGCAGTGTGTGTTTGATGAACTAGAGTACTCGTTCGAGAAATGTGCACCGACGTATACATATGTACTTTTAAACACTGTTGGTGCTACCCCACTTGTAAGTAGTTGTGCAAAACACGGCACATTGGCTCAGCTCACAAGGCTATCGACCAACAAACAATCAATAGTCTGTTGTCTGACATATAAGCAACTACGTATCTTGTTATAGTGGTTCATGAAGTTAACTGAGGCCACAATGTAAATTCCAAACGTTCACACGCTCCAGCGTTCATGTGGAACACTCACATTAAACTCGACTTCATAAAAAACTTGAAAAGAATAAGTTAAGCAATTTTATACATCTCAATGATTCATTGAACATAACAAACATATACTAGTTCACAACAAAAGAAAAAGTTGTGAGAAGGTTTACAAATCAGTAAAAAACAAGCAAGGCTTCTCTGAGCAAAGGGCCTCCCAGCAGGCTTAAATTCCCTGGTGTTCACTCTGGTTTTTTCTAGTTGCCACCATCCAGGGTTAGGTTCTCTCGTTCCAGAATAACCAATTATAACTGTGTTCTCAGCTGGAATGTTGAACTGAACCATGTAGTGTACTGACCAGCTGAAATTCTTGTGCATTCCACTAAATTTAAGCACCGCTATTTGCAGAAATAAGAAGACCACAATGCCTCTTATCCATGCACCTGTCCCAAAAAACTCCATGCAGTCATGCCAGCTAGTCCTCGGTCCATGGATGAACTGGAAGAAAGTGCATTCCGGGCTAGGATGCAGTTGTTTTCGCTTGTCCCTGCACTGCAATCAGGAAGTAAAACGTACGAATCAGCTTCTTTTAGATTGTGTTGGTCATTCTACCTAGTTAGAACCAATGTAGGAATACCTGGAACACTGGTGGTTAGAGGACGGCATCTAGGAATAGCCATCTCATTTTGTGCAGTTGTACTAAAACTGAGGTGTGTACTTTTGATTGCGCAGATAGAAACGATATGGAGACAGACATCCCTGTTTGCGCAAATACAAAATACAGTTATTTAAACAGTGACAGATATTTGCAGTGGCGTATGATTAATAGCAGCATCTATTGTGTTATAATTGGCACTAGATTGACAGTATGAAAGTGCCCTTAAGTAAGTAGGATCACATCGCATCAACACTGCCACTAGATTATCATGCAGAACAATAGCATTAGTATTACTGTCATGAGAGTAGCACATGGTTAGTAAATGTGCAATCAAATTTGTGCAGTTCCACTAGGATGAAGCAATGTTAGCGGTGTGAGATTTAAGCGTAACTGCAAAAACACAATTCATGGGAAATAAATCAAGACGGAAGCACTTCATAAAATGGTGGTGGCATTGCTTCAATGTCTCAACGGCACTAGACCATTACTTATAGTGACATTAGGTGGCATTGCTTAATGCTTCATGTGATTTTACATTAACGGTAGCAATATGGGCATAGGGACAGCAGGGGCATAAAGTGGTGAGGTAGATGTGGTTGCCGAGAGCGGCAAACACTCAGGCAGCATGTCTGCATTTGTCCCATTTTTTATCTCCTCGGCTACATTTTCCTATGTGAGCACAGGAAATCTAGACCTACTCATTCTCATTTGCGTTGTCCCCCAACACCCCTCACTTTCTTTCCTTTTTCAACCAAGAGACATGTCCACTTCCCCCACCCTTCGCCATCCACCATGCTTTCTTCACCTTTTCAACCAATAGACTGGTTGGGTAGCCACTATCTACTACTTTCCCCCGTTTCCTCTTAGAACCAAGTCCTAGATTCATGCTACAGCTTTCCCTGTTTGAACCAACTCTTAGATTCGACTGTATGAACTAGCTTTACCTCTAATAATAGTAAAAGTCTAGGTGGCTTTGGAACAACCGGCGAAAGTAGAAAAGGTCCACACGCAGTCACATGGGGAGCTGGGGCAGTAGTGCAAGGCAGGTTTCGAAGGAATATATACCTGAGGGTCGTCGGCATGTGGCAAAGACAACCTTAGGAGGCCGCATCTTGGCCACAATACCGCGGGGAGGAAGAAGGGGTCGGAGGCCCTCCCGAGCCGGTGTGTCCGCCGATCGGGATGCGCGGGCAGCCGTTGGTCTCCTCCCTCACCACCGACGACAGCGTGAATGATGCACCTACACCCCTGCCCCAGTCGAGGTGGTCCGGCCGGATTTGTGACCAGCTGGGAGCAGAGAGAGAGTGTGGCCACCTATGTCTTGCTTAGATCTGGAGAGCATGAGAGAGTGAAAGAGAGGAACCCTAGTAAAGCAAGCGCTAAGGCTCTTGCTTATATATATAGTGGAGTGATTTTGTTGCACCAGCTTCAAAAAAATGCGCTCCTACGTGTACCCACGAGTGGGTGTGAGAGAACTAGTGCGTGCGTGCATCGCTTCTTTTCGTGAGAGTACAATATACTATTCCCAAAGAATGTTCGCCACAAGAGTAATAGTATAAGTGTGTGATATGTGAGCTAAAATAAAAGGTGTGTGATGTATTTTGTTTTTTAGAAGTTCTGAGGGTAGGGTGTGAAGAGCACATATGTGTGTGACGTCTACCAGCAGATAGATGGTGGGTGCGAGAGGACTCGGGAGAGTCGTGACTCGTGATGGTGTGTGTGTGCGTGAGAGAGAGGGGCACATATCAATGCAATGCATGTGTCCGTAAATCATTATCCGACAAACGTTCGCCACAAGCTGTTTCCTGACGAACGCCGTAAGAACCGTTAGATCAGCATCCGACAGTGTCAGTTTTGCCATGCCATTTAACAGAGCAGCCACTCCTCCTACACACAGATCTTCCACTTGAGTGTTAGCAAGTGTTGTATGCTCCTCCCTCCGTTCCAAAATGCAGTCCATATAGCTTTATTCAAAATTCGAACCTCACAAACTTTTACCGAGTTTTCGTGTACCAAAATGCACATATATAATACACAGTATATATCATTTCATTCATCTTTGAGAGGTAACTATAAAGATGGAGGAGTCTACAAAGAAAGAAAGCCGTACCACCTGCAGCAATTTGAACCATCCTTTGGTGTGGAGGAATATCATAGGAACTCTATATGATATGATTTTTATAGGATTTTTTCCTTTAGAGCCAATTGGTTCATAGGAATAGATTCATATACTCCACATTTCAAAGGAAATAAACATGATATCATTTTTATAGCTTTAGAGCCACTTGGTTCATATGAATGGATTCCTATGCTCCCATAATTTCAAAGGAAAATAAACATTAGCGTATATTCAATAGAAAAGTTCCTATGATGTGAACCAAATGACATCTCTTTTCTAATCCCTCCTCATAGGAATTGAGATACATGTCATCTCTAGATTCAATAGAGAAGTTCCTATGATGTGAACCAAATGACATCTCTTTTACAATCCCTACTCATGGGAATTGAGATACATGTCATCTTTTTCCCTACAACTTCCATGTATACATCTTCAATTCCTAAATAGCTAGTACAACCCACTTGTAGCTTTTTTCCTAGACATGCAACTATGGCACAAGAACACGTCATGCATGCAAGTCATAAATCACATTGTTTTTTCTACTCTATGCATGCAAGCACCACATCATCAATTCGTGCATGTTACTCATACGTTATTTCTTGCATTAAATTTTGCATTGACAATGTATGTGCTGGTCACGTGCACACATATGCAGTTCAAATTCACATTTTTGTTAGAAATGCCATTCTTTTAACTGCAATTCATTTTTTCTCTTTGTACTCCCTCCATCTAGGTGTGTAAGTCATCTTCCGAAAACCAAATAATCCCAAAACACTTTGGCATGGTACACTAACTCCCTCCTCGTTTCTTGTTTCGTGAAATATCAACCGATAAGAGATGTGGGCCGTGCATGCTTTCCCAAAACACAAGCACTTCTCATTTGTTCTAGAATCTTTTGTATCATAATTGCCCAAACTTTTTTTCTAAATGAATTACCATTATTTGTTTTTTACTTTATGCTTTACAATGCAAAATCCCATGAATCTTAACCTTTTTACAAAACTAATTGAGTTTGAATGAGATTACCTATAAGAACTAAAGGAACATCTGCATCATGCATATATGACTCAAAGCTTTACATGCTATAGTGTGTATTTATTCATAATTTGGTTTCCAAATCTCATGTGTTCAATGCATGTACCTTAATAGTTTTGAGTAGAGTAGCAAATTTCATGCGACTGCGGGTATATTAAAATGCAGGGCCCATGCATCATTGCCTTTCAGTCGAACCTACGTCCACAATTTTTTGTACGTATATCTCCACTGGTCCCCGAACCCAAAATGCTTCCTCGTACCCATAAAACCAAGCGGCCCACACATATTAAGGTGTCGAGTCGAACTCAATCCCTCTCCCGTTTACTACGACGTGGCCCCGCACGCCGTAGTACTCCTACAAACCCTACCGCCGCACGCATCATCGGTTTTCTTCAAGAGGACGAGGCAGAAGCGGATTTGTAGTGGAGGAGCTTTCAAAAAAAAGATTTGTAGTGGAGGCCCCTACCCTAGGGTGCCCTAGGTAGCTATCGCATGCATCATTGCTTTCTCTTTTCTTTATGCTCTTGCACCCTAGAGTGAAATGATGGTTGCTTCGTCCGTCCAGCTTAATGCAGGAAAGGTGTGGCTTTGTGATTTGACCCCTCATCGCTCATTTACTACTACTGTGGGGCTACGACCGGGGTGCCTCCAAGTCCTACCACTGCTCCGAACTGTAATTTGGTGCATCGCACGTGGAAGAAGACTTTGGATGAGCCACATGTCGGGCAAAGGGGTCCTGTTAAGTGTGTCACCATTTCATGTGTGGATTGACCCTGCTTGAGTTGCTACGCCAACACGATAGGAGCAGCCTACCACTTGGTTTTGCTCCTCGGTGAATCTCGACTATATTGATCTAAAAAGATACATACTGTACTACCCGCTCCGTCTCGGTTTATAGTTCTCTCGTTTTCTCCTCCTTCTTGGTCACGGTGCACAACCTAAGATGACTTATTCACCTAGACGAAGGGAGTACTGTTCATCGCATATATAGCCAGTTAAATTCTCAACCTAGAACGATGTGCATGCCATGTAAACTGATACTGAGGAAGTAGTACAAATGAGGTGATTTTACCGAGCGATGGGTGGGGGAGCATGGCCTGTCATGCGGTCCCATGTGTCATGATGTACCAAGGCAATGCGCTTGTCCCTCTTGAGGCAGAACAATGGCAGAAGCAATACTACGTGGTTTTCTTGAAGGAGATGATGGCGAAGCGAAGTGTGAAATAATGGTTTCTTCGTCCGTCTGGGAAGGTGCGGCATTGTGATTTGACGTCTCATTGCTCATTACTACTACTAGGGCATTACGACTGGGGTGCGTCCCCCTGCTGTTCTGCACTGTTAGTAGGTGCATGACACGTCGACCCGGTTGCTATATGTCCCACATGTCGGCGAGAGGAAGTACAGAATTCATGAAAGCGAGCGTCGACGGAGGAGTACAAGACAAGGCTTGGTTTTTGCTGCTTCGCGCGATCCATCGATACAAACCTGGACTAAAAAAGGCGAGGGCGGGTATTTTCCCGCGCGGCCGGCAGGGGAGTTTGGCATAGTCTGTTCGAGGCAACAAGGCAAGAAGGGAAACAAGCAAATAAAGGTTGAGCGACTTAGTTTTGGGAAAATCTGATTTTACGAAGTACGTACCCACTATGGAGGTAGTATACTACTTACTACTCCCTCCTTTCTGGTTTATAGGGCTCGTCTAAAAAAAACGTTTTTCCGTTGTATAAGTCTCAATTCTACTACTACTAGTAGTAGTAGTAGTACCATCACATGTTCGATTTCGAGGTGCATTAAATCACCCAATGCAAGCATTGTCAAGAGAAAACTCACCAATGCATGTAGAAGTTCATGGAAATTTAGTGGTCATGCATGCATTCGTTCTAACTAAAGCCTTAGTAAACATAACTTCTTGAGAAAAACGAGCGTACATTACTTGTGCAAACTACGAAATTAATTCCACCACTCACCGTTTACCTTGGTTGGAGAGATTTTGAAATTGAGCCATAAACTGGAAACGAGGGAGTAGTAACATAGCCTAGGGTAGCTTGCTGCACCACGGACTCCAAGGAAATTATTGTAGTAGTACTACTCCTATACACTACTCCAAGGAAATTGAGCCATAAACTGGAAAGGAGGGAGTACTACTAAAGGACATGTATTCCAAACAATATGATAATCTCTCTAACCAAGGTAGGGACGAGGAGTAAACGGAGGGAGTAGTAAAATTTTCTCCTCGTCCTGTGAGCCACCGGGCGCGTGGGCGAGGGAGCAGGTGTAAGGCTTAGTACTACTACCTTCATCCTGGTTTATAGGTCACCTTTGTAGTTCATGCCAAATTTTTACCAAATATTTAGCTAACAAAATGTTAATGCATGTCAACAAAAATTATATCGTTGGATTCGTATTTCAACATAGTTTTCAATGATATAATTTTTGGTAACATGCATGAACATTTTGTTAGTTCAATCTATAGTCAAAATTTGACACAATATACAATGGAGACCAATAAACCAATATACAATGAGTAGTAGTAAACAAGCTTCACCTCGTCCTGCGAGCCACCACGCCCGTGGGCGGGGGAGACGGCCTAGTAAGCAAGCTTCTCCTTGTTCTGCGAGTTGACGGGACAAATCAAAAGTAATAGTATAGAGTATCTCGAGTGTATAGAACCTTGCCTCTAAGGTAGGCCCCACATGGTTTGCCTCTTTTTTAACATAACGCGTCAAGTAACAATTTGTTTGTTCACCCATGGTAGACGATCCTCCATCAAGTGGACAACCAGTACACGTGTCAAATTACCATGTGGGCTGCCTTTTCGTATAGAAAAGAGCTCCACCGCGTACCTGCGCGGGTGTCGTTGGGAAAGAGACGGGAGTACGTGCGCCGTGCGTGCACCTCTTCTCTTCGTGCACATCCCCCACCTACGTGGGTGTGTGTGAGATAGATAAAAACCTAGACATAATGCGCCATCCATCCCCATGCCTCCACCCAGTCTGACCACCAATCACCACCATGCCCCACTCCTCCTCACCTTATCTCTCATCTTTCTCGAGACTAGCAATGTGCCCGTGCATTGCAACGGATCCAAAGTAGAATAGTACTTGTTCACAAACTTGAAAGAAAACACTCTTGTTTTGATATACATATATACCACTAAAAATATATTGTGTTTCACTCAAAATATATTTCTCAGGTTGTTTTGATGAGGCGAGGGAGGGATGTGGTTGCTTTCAAGATAATAAGGGATTTTCTTCAAATTGGAGCAGAGAAGTGGGCTATTGTTGCAAAAATGCCACAACTTACCTCGCAGCCATTAGATGTAGATCTAATGGTCAGAAATGACGGATGGCAGACACACCATCATCACCAACTGAGTCTTTTATAGGAGTAGAGATATCATTTTTTCGATGAAATTCTCGAGATAGCATTTTTTCGATAAAATTCTCGAGATATCATTAGTTTTTACACATGGGATTACTCCTGCATGGGTCAATCACAACTGGTGTTTTGTAAAAAAAATGCATCTTGATGTTCCCTGCAATGCACGGGCATCTTGCTAGTCCATGAAAACAACACATGGCAAAATTTCACGGTGAACGAGGGATTTGAATCTGCTGGGAGGGGCTGTTTGGATTTTGCCCGGGGTAGCCAAAATATTGGCGACCCTTTTGTCCACCAGTGCCTTTGCAA
The DNA here is from genome assembly GCA_032464435.1 of Aegilops umbellulata. NCBI lineage: Eukaryota > Viridiplantae > Streptophyta > Magnoliopsida > Poales > Poaceae > Aegilops > Aegilops umbellulata. The sequence continues at coordinate 101,941,123 of CP136060.1, forward strand.
CCGATGAACGAGGAATGGCTCGGGTGCTCATGCATCCTCCAGTGCGCACGTTGGAGATGAGCTCGCACGAGCTATGCTGTTTTTGTCCCACCACGCCGCCCCGCAGACCGACCGGCGACCCGCATATTACGCCATCCAACCGTAGCCGCATACATTGTGACAGCAACTCAACCAACCAGAAATTCATGCAAACACGGCGATATTTCTCATAAACAATGAGGGAATTCATATAAAATACCAGATTTTCATACAAACATGACGTATTTCATTACATTCAAATCAACTAAGCAGTGCTAGTTCTGGACATCACAGGTATATAATACCTGGCCTAAATGATCGCCCGTTGATCCATTTGTGTTCCTCATGTCCGGCAGCATGATCACCGGACTGCCGAGAGCCCCAGAGTTATATGCTTCAGCGCAAAGGACGGCTCGCTTCCCCACTACCGAAGTTGAAGATGATGGTGGAGGGGGGCTTCTCCTCTTCCGTGTAGCCCATGCGGGGTCGATGAAGATCCTCGCAACTAAACGATCCGGCAAGACACTGTTGTGTACGTCGGCGTCGCCTCCGCGGTGGCTTTCATGGGACCCAAGCGGCTGCGACCTCCCGTGTTCTACTTCTGCTTGATGATGGCGGTGGACGCGGAGGCGCTGTCCATCGACTCGTCACTCTCCGTGCACCCGGCTTCTGTCTCTGCTTGCATGGCGCGACCGCCGGCATGGGAGTCTCGGCCACAGAAACGGGAGATGCGGTCGCAGACACGGTAGGCGCGGTACGAGGCGGCGGCGTGGACGGAAGCAACGACGCCCGTGCGCCGCTCCTCGTCGAGCTGGCCTAGAGTGGCGAGTTGAACCACGCACCGGCTTGAGGCAGCAACTGGCTCCGTTGGGCGAGGGAAGGCAGGTGGATCAGCGAGCTGCATAGCTCTATCGGATTTCGGGTTCCGGCAGACCCCTGAGGTTCGAACACTGGGGTGCGCGCGGAAATCTCTCCCCTACCGTTCTACGTATGATCCCCCGAGCGATCTAGGCTGGAAAATGATGAACAACACACGGGACACGAGATTTATACTGGTTCGGGCCGCCGTTGTGGTGTAATACCCTACTCAAGTGTGTGGTGTGGTGGATTGCCTCAGGGACTGATGATGAACAGTATAGAGGAAGAACAGCCTCGCGAGAGGTGTTCTTGAGCAGGTGCGATGAACTACTCGGTTGAGTTAAGTCGCCTCTCTCTCTCTCTCTCTCTCTCTCTCTCTCTCTGTTTAGGCTCTATCAGATTTCTAGATTTCCAGGTGCCAGATCTCCCGATGCCTCTACTCTGTGGTGGCTAGCTCTATTTATAGAGGCCCTGGGCCTCTCCCCAAATAATGAGCGGGAAGGGCACCAACAATTGGCCATTTTAAAGGGGAACATCTAGTACAAGTTAATCTGACCAAAGGTGGTCTTCGGCTGCCAAAAGCACCGGTGGTGACGCCGTCTTGGGCTCCACAGTAACCTCCGTCTTTCTGTCCGGCTGGTCTAGGTCTCGTTGCACCAGAATGGTAACCTTTGCCTGATGCCTTGGCCTGTGCCGGCTACCTTTGCACCGAAAGGGAAACAAGGACACTGCGCTGGCCGGCGCCCGCCTGGCCTTGATTCGTCATGGCTTGCGTCACGGGCTACTCGCGAGGTACTCCTGCCTTGATCTCTTCGCCTCCTCGCGAGCCTGCCTGACGAGGCTGCCTCTGAGGAAGCTTCCAGTCGTCCACCCCACGAGGCTTGGCCCCTCGCGAGGGTCTCGTTCTTGAGCTGATGAAGATGGGCCGCGCTTGGTCCCCACTTGAGCCATGCCGCAGGCCGCAGGCAGGCAAGTCTGGGGACCCCCGTTCCCAGAATGCTGATAGTAGCCCCCGGGCCCAAGGCGCGCGCGGGCTTGGCTTAGCGGGGAAGCGAAGGGGCAAGCGCGAAGCGCCGCGGGCCCCAAAAGCATGCGGCCTTGGGCTCCGCATGGCGGTTGATTGGACGTGGGCGACTGCGCTTCCCCACGACGCCTCGGCAACTGTCCATCTGACAAAAGGAGTACTCGGGCCAGACTTACTTGCTTTGCTCTCGCTCGTCTCGCTCCAGATCCCCTTTCGCGCTCTCCTCCTTCTTGCTCCCGAAACCCTCTAGATCTGTTTCAATCCTTCTCGTCCAACACGGCATGGCACCTCGCAAGCCTCCGACCGAGGCCTGGTACTCATCGACTCTGGATGCCCCCAACCTGTCGGAAAAGAACCTCGCCCTTACGCGCCTGATGATGGTGGCGCAGGGCCGCCAGGGGGCGACCGCGCTCAAGGCCAGCTCCGACCAGCCTGAGGGCAAGGGGTGCACCTTCTACCCGCTCTTCATGAGCGCCATCTTCGCCGGTCTGGTGCCTCCTTTCTCTGAATTCTTCTTAGCTGTCCTCCGTCTATACAACTTGCAAGCTCTGCACCTCCATCCCAACTCCGTCCTTCTCTTGGCGATTTTTGTTACTATTGCGAGGCTCACGCTGGGGTGAAGCCCTTAGTGGCCTTGCTGCGCCACTTTTTCTCCCTCCGAGTTTCTGGTGCCCATGTCTCCGCGTGCGCGAGCTTTATTGCATATTCCAACTCTAATGCTATCTCGAAGCCAGGGAAGAGGATCAAAAGCTTTCTAAGCAAGTGGGTCATGGTGGACGTTGGGCGCATCCACCCCCGGCTGGTGTTGCCCACGGGACAGCCTAAGGCCGTTGACGCATGGTCCCGCGCGGAGCTCGTCGATCCCCGCGCGAGGGTGGTGCTGCAGAGGATGAACACGGACCTGAGACCGAGCAACTTGGGAGCGGCGAAGTTGACCGGGGCCTCGCTCCTGAGGGAGTTCTTGGAGCACCGGGTGGCCCCACTCCAGGAGCACTCGCTCCCACTGTGGAGGCTTGGAGAAGCGGACGCCAGCAGCCTGCGCCTGAGCTCCGAGGCCCTGAGTGACGAGAATCTGATCGCGGCCCTGCATTCCTTGGTTGGAGGAGACGAGGTGAGCCCGGTGGGCGCCCCCGTCCCCCTGTTCCTACGTGACGACTGGGAGCAAGTGGTGAACGCCATGCCCACCTTCAATGGAGAGGGGCTGGTGCCCGCGGAGGCTCTCGAGGACCTGGCGGCGCTGGCGACGGTGAACTTGTCCTTCGGTAGCTCCAGCAGGAGTAAGGGGGAAGAAGAGGCGGAAGAGTTCGATTCTGAAGCGACTGGCGAGGAGTCGGGGGAGTCCTTCCCTCGGCACAAGTCGCGGGCCCTCCGCTCCATGCCGGACGATGACGAGGCTGGTGCCGGGCGAGGAGGCGAGGACTCTTCCTTGGTCACAAGGAAGGGCAGGTCGAGCCTGGTTCCTCCAGGGTCTGCTCTGGCCCCTGGGGGTCTAAGGCCAGCTCCAACCTTCCTGACGTGCCTTCTGCTTTCGGGCCTCCCAAGGTTTGCTAACCCCCGTTGCAGGCTCTCGGGTTTCAAGTTTGGCCAGAGGTTGCTTGGGTCCATGAATGACGTCCAGTAAGTGCTTGATTTGTGCTTTGCTTGGTTTCTGCTGTCGAGGCTTGATGCTTGCGTTCTTTTGCTAGGCCGGCACCTGCAGCAAAAAGGTTGAAAGTGCCTTCCAGGACCCTGCCTGGGGCGAATCCGTCCGTCGGGGCGGCGCCTTCGTCTGCTGGGGGAGAAGACGGCGAGGCTCGCGTCTCTCTGGCCCGATCGCCTCGCGAGGCGAACTGGGGCACCTTGGCGAGGAGTCAGCCCCCGTGGCCCGCCTAAACTTGGAGTCGACTGCACCCGATGCTGCAGCCGGGGCGGCCAAGGCCCAGGAGGTTCCTTCCTGCCAAGCCGTGGTTAGGCTGCCGTCTTCTCCGTCTGCTCTGCTTGTTCCTGCCTCTTTTGCTTCTTCTGTTGTTGTCCTAGACCAGATTGCCAACGAGCTGAGCCAGCTGCGGGAGGATCTGGGCGCAGATCCTTGCCTGGTGGTCGGGCGTCTGGAGTTGGCTTCTGGCTGGGCCCGCTCTGCCGCCTCCATCCGAGCCGTGCTGGCCTCCGACAGGGAGAAGCAAGCCGCCAACCAGGCCAAGGTCGCTCGCGACGCTGCCCTGGGCGACGTTGCGACTGCCCAGGGCCGCTGCAAGGCGCTGGAGGCCGAGCTGCAAGGCCTGCGTGACGAGCTCGCCAAGGAGGTGCGCGACCGCCAGGAGAAGGAGGAGGAGATGAAGGCTCGGGAGGCTGTCGTCAAGGATCGGGACGCCAAGCTTGATGACCGCCACAGTTGATTGGAGGCGCTGGAGCGATCGCTGAAGGCGGAGAGGACCGAGCTGGATGCCAAGGCGAAGGTCCTGGCGGAAGATCGGGTGGCCTTCGCGAAGCTGGAGAAGAAGGCTCGCGCCATATTGAAGACGGTGTACGAGAGCGGCTTGGAGGAGCCGTTGGCTGGCGCAGAGGACGGCCCCGCCAAGATGCTCCCCTTCCTGGTCGATGCGCTTGAAGACATCGCAGACGGCCTTGGCCCCACGGTCGAGGCCGAGGCGCGTGCCCTGTCCTCTGCGGCGTTGACGCATGTCCTCAGTCACGTCTACATGCGCGACCCCAACATCGACTTTGACAGCCTGCTGGAGCCCGTGAGCGGCGACCGTGCCGCCGCTGCCGCCGAGGCCGTGAAAGGTCGAGCCGAGGTTTTGCTGGGGAAGTTCCGCTCCTCCAGCATCTTGCTCGGGCGCGACACCGCCAGCTCCGCGACCTTAGGAGGCGAAGTCGCCCAGCGTGACTCCACCAACAGCGACGGCGTCACGGGAGAGTGATCCCTTCGCGGCCTCTTCCTTGTTTTTATTCCTGCAACATGCACCATGCCTCGCGGAGGTGTTTAAACTTGTGTCTGGCATTGTGGAAGAATTTATGGCTTGTAATATTTTCTTTAAATTTCCTAGAATTTGCACTTTCTTCTCCTACTTGCCTGTGCTCTACGTCAGCAGGGCCCGGCCCCGCGCGTACCTCACCCAGCGTTAGCCCCGACCGGAAACCAAGGACGGGACTAAGGAGTGAGGGGCTACGTGGCAAGTTAGGCTCCTGAGTCGCGATTCAGGAGTCCCCCTTGACGCGTGAGCAGCAAGTAGGGAAGAGGGGAGCGAGGAGTGGATTGATCGTTCTATGTTGGCAGGGCCTGGCCCCGCGCGTACCTCACCCAGCGTTAGCCCTGACCGGAAACCAGGACGGGACTAAGGTGTGAGGGGCTACATGACCAGTTAGGCTCCTGAGTCGCGATGCTCAGGAGTCCCCCTTGACGCTCAAACGGGTATTCATACCTTGGCTCCGCTCGGGGAGGGCGTGCGACGTCCAAGTTCGAGAGACCTGGCTGGGTGGCGTGCGCTCGTGCGAGGCCCGGGCGCAGCCCCCGTGTCCAGACCCCTCGCGCGGCACTCCCGAGGGGAGGCGTTGCGACGGTGCCGGACACTGAGCACTGGGCTCCCTAAGGTTGGTACGGCCGTGGGCCGCCCTCAGTTGTTTATCACCAGCGCGGAGCATAGCGCTTCCGTATGTGTTCGGGCATAACCGCTCCTCGGCAGTGTCGTCAGCCAGCGCAGAGCATGGTGCTTCCACTGGTGCGTGGGAGGGGGCTCCCCTCCGGGAGGAGCCCCCGAGGCGTGTACAGCCCCGCCCTGACACGTGGTCGGCACGGTAGGGCTAGGAGAGGTGTATCTGGGCACCCGTGAGCCAGCGCGGGACTCATGAGGCCCTACCTCGAGGCGGGTTGCGCCTGGCTCTGGGCCTTTTTCAATGGTGTGTTCCTGCAAGGTGGTTCGAATGCAAATGCTCTACGTCCTCAGGTCCCGGCCCTCCAGCGAGCTCAGCCGCCGCTGGTATGACAGGTCGCGATGCCGTGGGTCAAGGCCAGGGGGTGAGGGCTGGAGAGCCAGTAGGAGCCCATGAGTCGCGATGCTCAGGCGCCCCCCTTTTAACGTGCAAGCGCTTTGCATGAGAAATCCGCGATAAGCAGCAGGTGATAATCATGTGTACCAGATTAGGTGCAAAGAGCGAATGCATTTTAGGTTGGTGCAGGAAAAGCAAACACCACTGGGGCAGGCCTGAGCAGCTTGGGGATGATGCAGCCCGAGGGGTGCCCCAATAAGGCAAAAAGAGCGTAAGCAACACGGATACATGCCGCAGGGACGGACCCATGCGGCCTGGGAATGATGCGGCCCTGTGGGCGCTCTCAGCTAAAAACGGAACTTAGAAAGATGTCACCTGGTGCTATTTGAAGATGAAGTGATGCTGAAGAAGCGAGCGACATGCAGTGAAGACATCGACCCTCACGAGCCCCTAGGCCCAGGAGCCTCAGGAGGCTCTGGGGGCATAGGCGGGTCCTCGAGGGCCAGCTCCATCTCCGCCAGGACCGCCCAATGCCTAACCTCCTAAGCCTCCAGAATGCTCCTCAGCAGGTGCTGATGAGCGGTGACCGCATTCAGCAGGCCGAAGGGCATGCGGACGTAGCTGTGAGGTGGACCCTCGCAACGCCCCGCGCGCGAAGGCTAGAGGCACTCCTGAGATGCGGCTCGGTTGAGCCCCGGCACGTCGATGCAGACGTGCATCCCCCCATCCTCGCCTGGATGTGGGGGCATGGTGGGCAAGCGGCGGCTTCCGCGCATGACTCTTGACTCCTGTAGCTCCTGGGTGTTTCTTGCGATGAACTCCTGAGGGTTTGGTCTTCCTTGTCTTGTGCCTTCCTGAAGGAAACGTGCCTGAAAGCACCCTTCCAAGTGATGCCTGAGCGCCTCCGTCACGATCTTGGCAAGGTCGGTGGCTCTCCAAGAAAGAGCCCCCGAGCCCTGCCTGCGGAGGGCATCGAGCGCGCCTTCCTATGCGCGAGAGTGGGGTGCCCCATGATTGGGCGCAGATCCTGACGCAACACCTCCGAAGGCGCCTTCCTCCATATCGCTTGGGCCAGGCGAAACCTTCTTCTTCTTGAGGGTCACCTCGGGAAGTCTTCCGCTCCCGCGATCTGGGTCTTCGATTGCTGCGGCTTGGAACGCACGCTCAAGTGAACACACTGCGTCTCTTTCTTCACAAGGTATGGTGATGACTCCACCGCTTCCCGGCATCTTGAGGACGTTGTAGCCATGGTGAGTCACTGCCATGAACTTGGCCAGGGTTGGGTACCCGAGGATGTGTGACACTCCAAAAATTTTATTTGGTTTTAGCAAAAACCTTGCTGGTTTTTCTTTTGTGAAATGAGGCCTTTTGAAATTTTCAGAAAAACAATCCTCTTAAAAATCCTTTTTCTTTGGCTAGGATTGTTATTTTTGTTTTCTTCTTCAAACTTTGGGTTTAACCTTTTTAAAACTTCTCCTCTGTTGGTTCTCTTCTCAAATTATTTTTGGGAGTTTAATCTTTTCTTTTTAAAAGGAAAACTCTATGAAAATTTGGGATTTTCATTCTTTTGATAACCACCCATGACCTTGTATTTTTGCCCATGAAGTGAAACCACTCCAAAACCTCCTCTCCTCCTTGTTAACAACCCAAGTTCCCTGTCCCAACTCATCCAAACAAGTTTTGGATTTTATTTTGATTATTTCACCTCTCAAATCTTTTCTGATTTTTATTTTGAGCCTGAACCATTTACAAAGCAAGTACCTTGTAAAATTTGTATTTGGATATCAAACCAACTCTACTGGCTAGTCCTTTGTGCCCACAACCCAGAACCATGTTGACCCACTCATCTTCTTTTCAAATATTTCAACTTACACTCCCTGCAAGTTTGGACCAGATTTGCCAAATTTGGTGAAATTCATATCTACACTTCTCCAAGAATTCCACCAAAAATCAGGCAGCCTACTGGAGCAATGAGAAGTCACTCTACCAAAAATCAGCTCAAGGAAAAATCCCTACATGCCTAGATCATTCTGTCGAACACCTTGCATGCACTGTTTCAGTTCATATTCAGTTAAATTCAGACTTTCAGTGTCGATCTTCTTCAGATGAGTGCAGTCACATGCTCACAGTGCCCCTTGGCACGTTGCTCGCCGCCTGGCCTGCTTGTCCGGAGCCCCGCACGCGTGCTTGGCACCTTCCTGGCGTCGATGGTGCCCTGGCCCGCCTGCGCCAGCGTGTCTTGCGGCGGCCGAACCACCGTAGGAGCAGACATGGAGCAGAACGGCGGCTCAACGCCGTTCACCACCGCCCAAGCCCCTTGGTGGCTCCGCGTGGCCATCTCCGCGCCAGCGCACGCATGCAACACCGTCGCCGTGGCGTGGCGCGCACAGAGCACGCTCTCTGCCGCCGACGGGCCCGCGCCGCCCTGTTCCGTCGAACTCCACCTAAGCAAGCAAATCCCGGCGCGGTTGGCACCTAAACGGACTCAGTGGACCTCCACGACGAAGCTCAACTCCTAAACCCTCCCGACCAAGCACTGCGCCGCCGTAATCCATCGCCGGAGAACCCCGTTCTCGGCCACCGCCTCGGATCGCCTATAAAAGGGGACCCCAAGCTCCCCCTCGAGCACACACACTCCCTACACCTCACATACACCCCGCCTGGCCACTGGAGGGGCCTCGAGGAGCCCTTCTTCCTCGACTCCGGCCACCTCCGTCCGCCTCTGGCTCCAGCTGCGTTCACTGTGGTGAGGCCATCTCCGGCGTCTAAACTCCGTCTGCAGCCCTCTTCCACGCCCCGTACCCTAACCCCCTCGTCAATTTGAACATTGGCAGCCCCTCCGGCGAGCTCCATCCTCGTCCGAACCGCCGTCCGCCGGAGCAGGGGCCACCGTCGACACAGTGCACGCCGGCGACCACCACAACCACCACCCGACGCGGAACGTCACCCTGAGCACGGAGGTACCCTCCGATCCCTCTGCCTCGCCGTGGATCGCCGCCGGCAATCGCCGCGGCTCTCTGGCGCCAAAGGCGCCGTCCCGTTTTCAAACCCGACGGGTGGGACCGCCCCGTCAGGTTTCTCTTCTTTTTTCGAATCGTTTTCTGAAAGCGTATTTGGGCAAAATACGTCTTCTCCTCTGAGCTGGCGTAAATGAGACCGAAGCGTTTTCTGTTTTTATAAAAAGAACCCTGAGAAGTTTCTGTTTCATTACAAATGGGTCCCTAGACAAAAACCTTATAACTTTTAAACAGAAACATATTTGTGAGTGATTCTTTTTCTGTTCTCTTCACAATTTTGTCTAGTCTTTTATCAGATTTATTTGAAGATTATTTGGAATAATTTTGTGCACCTCTCGGTATTCACGATAGCGCGTATATTCTCTTTATACCGTAGATACCGAAGGAGGTGACGGGACCGCGAACTTCACCGAGTTAGACTCCGACTACTCTGAACCAGGCAAGCATGTTTGAACTTTTGATATGATGAGTGTATTAGCATGTTTTGCATTTACTTAGTTTCATGGTATATTATGGAGCATACCGATGAACTGTTTATTATGCATTGATGGGACAAGTAAGTTCGATGATCCATACATTGTTGGATGTGAATATGCAAGGCCATGTGTTGGTAAGAAAGGTGGGTAAGATGGCAGTGTTGTAGCATGCCAGTCTTATGCCATGCAAGTTAACTTCAGGACCAACCCGTATCGGTTGGGTTCATATCCATTTCCTATCCCTGTACTACCACATGTTTCCCGAAAGGGATATGGTTTAGTAAGTCGCAAACCGCTTTCTTGGTACACACCAAAAAGGAGAGGCCGGGATGATGGTTCCATGGCCCTGGATTAAAGCCAGTCATCCGGTCAGGGGGCATGGGTGTTTCCGGTTGGGGCCGAGAGGGGGGCACCCCTTAGAGCGCGCATATATAAATTTGATCCCATGCTATTCGAGATTGTGATCTCCCCGTCTCAAAAGTTTTTCTTGGACGATGTCGAGGGTGATTCCTGGCATCGAGAGGTTGGATGGGTGTGTACTGGTTAGCTGTGTTTCCTTCTGAAATACCGTAAATGGAACTAGTCCTTGTGACTACGGAAATCCGTTAACTGTGGGAAATTTTGTACAAACTCTGCAGAGTCATATATCCTCAAATCATCTTATCTATATCCAAGTTCCGTTCTAACTGACATGTGCCAGTTTTCGTGACAGATTATCCGGTGGGACCATGAGCACTAAGATCAGTTAAATGTTTATTCTTGTGGATGGACTAACCCGTTTATTTTCAAGAGTTGAATTATAATTATTTTTCCTTGTCAGTAAAGCCCTTTATGTGGTGTCGCTCAGACGCCCAACTGCGGCATTTCTTTTAAAGCCCTTTATGAGGTGTCGCTCAGACGCCCGACTACGGCATTTATTTTAAAGCCCTTTATGTGGTGTCGCTCAGACGCCCGACTGCGGCATTTCTTTTAAAGCCCTTTATGAGGTGTCGCTCAGACGCCCGACTGCGGCATTTCTTTGAAAGCCCTTTATGTGGTGTCGCTCAGACGCCCGACTGCGGCATTTCTTTTAAAGCCCTTTATGTGGTGTCGCTCAGACGCCCGACTGCGGCATTTCTTTTAAAGCCCTTTATGAGGTGTCGTTCAGACGCCCGACTGTGGCAATTCTTTCTTTTATTTTATTGATCACCTTTTGAGGCATCGCTTCAGACACCCAATCGGTTCTTCCTTTATTTTTACTGTTGGGATTTCAGGCGGACTACCGCCGTTTCCCTTTTTACTTACCCTGCCTAATATTACTTTGAATGTGCATTGGTAATTTAATCGTGACGCACTCATGCATGCATTTGTTATATCTTACGTCCGAACTGTCTTGTGAGTACTTCAAAGTACTCACTGGCTTGTTGATTTGGCCAGATGCTGACGAAGGTGATCTCATGGATGAGGAATTCGATAGCGAGTCTGACGCCTAGAGGAGTCCCAGTCAGTCTTGTGCGACCCTGGACTTGGTCACTGTTTTATACCCGCTTCCGCAACCCAAATAAATTCATCGAGCCTCACGTCGACGCTTGATGGGATGTTAGTTTGAGAGTCACATATCCACTCCCCACTGTGTTACTCCACCACTACCCTATTTGTGAGTCAGTAGTATGCCACCACTCCCTTGTGTCATAATCGCCTTTATGTATAATTATTGGCACGCTTGTAATAAATTGTTGAGCATCATCAGCACAACCCTGTAATATATTTGATGCTACTGGCTTATTGTATCAAAAGTTTGTCTACCAGTGAGGAGGTTTTATCTCAAACTGGATTCTAAAGATTGGTTTCTCAATAAATATTTTTATTGGAAAACCGGTCGTGACAGGATGGCGTTGTACGGCAGACGAATGTGGGCGACGTCGAAGTCGATGAGCTTGGTGCGGTAGTTGTTGCGCTGCCCGAAGGTGACCAGAAGGTGAACTTGCCCTATTGGAACAGTGGAACCATCAGTGACTCCTGTGAAAGGGTTGGTTGGCTGAAGCTGATCGTACGGCACTTGGAGATCGTCGAACGTTTCGACGGACAGGAAGTTGAGCCCTGCCCCGCCATCAATGAGGGTCCTGGTGACCTGCACGTTGCTGATGACTCGGGAGCAGAGCATAGGGAGGACTCCGGCCATTGCCGCGCACTTGAGCTGATCCACTAAGCTGAATGTGATAGCGCACGCAGACCACCGGAGAGGGCGCGTGGCCTCAAGCCTGGGGAGGACTGCATTCACCTCGCGAGAAAAATGCTTGAAGACGCGCTGTGAGGCTGGGGTCTGCGCGCCTCCCAAGATGCAAGCGATTGCGCGTGGCTCTTGGAAGCCCCCAGCCCCCCCGTCCTGATGCTGGTCTTCGTGCCTCCTTGGTGGTGGCGGCAAAGGAGGAAGGCCTGCGCTACCGCGTGGTCGATCCTTGCGAAGTTGATCCCTCCAGCCTCTCTCGCGAGGCTGGTCCTGCCAGTGATCCTAGCGAGGTCAGTCACGCCACCCTTGGCGAGGGCCACGGTCTTCCCATCATCCTCCACCTCTTCCTCCTCCTTGGCCATAGACCCTGTCGTTGCGCTCGGGGCGTCGGCCGATTCACCCATCTCGCACGGCTCTGAGCTCTTGACATTCATTGGTGTTGTGGGTGTGGAGGTCGTGGTACACATAGTATCGGCTGCCCTTGGATGACTCAGGTTGATCCTTGCCTCGCTTGGTGTCCGGTTCTGCTGCAAGCACGGCAGCCCCCTTGCGCTTCACGTCCTTGGCCTTGGGCTTCTTTTCTTCTGGGTCGGCTGTCGGGAGTTCGAGGAGGGAGAGACGTCCTTCCTCGGCCCTGGCGCACTTGGTCGCCAGGTTGAACAACTCTAGGGATGTGCATAGGTCTTCATGGATTGCTAGCTACTCCTTCATCTTGATGTCGCGTACGCCGTCGGAGAAGGCCAAGATGATGGCTTGTTCAGTCACCTTGGGGATCTTGAGGCGGGCGTTGTTGAAACGCTGGATGTATTTCTGCAGGGTCTCCCCTTGCTATTGCTTGATGCGGCGCAGGTCGCTCACGGCCGGGGGCCGGTCGCGAGTACCCTGGAAGTTGGCGATGAAGCAAGTGTGCATCTCGTCCCAGGAGGAGATCATGCCAGGACCAAGTTCAGGAGCCAGGTGCGGGCCCCGTCCTTGAGCGCCATGTGAAACCAGTTCGCCATGACTCTTTCATCTCCGTTGGCGGCTTCGATGCACATCTCGTAGAGCTGTAGGAACTCCGCAGGGACAGCCGTGCCATCGTAGCGAGGGGGGAGGTCAGGCTTGAACTTGCCTGGCCATGCGACGCCGCGCAGCTCGGGGGTGAGGGCGCGGCAGCCTGCTGTGGCCACCGGCGCCTTTTGCTGGTGCTGGGATTTCTGCTGGGGATTACCGTGCACCGCTGCTTGGAGCAGCACCGGGTCTTGGCGTAGGGGTGCAGGGATGCGATCTTGGTGCGCCGGCGCTGGGAGCGCGCGAGCACCTTCTTGGGGACGAGGGATCTCTTGGCAGCTAGTTTCTTGCCGCGCTGGTGCACGGTGCAGGGGGCCTCGCCCTGGGGCTGCACGCCTTGGAGCCAGGGCGCCTTCTTGGCGAGGAGGTGGTGGAGGCACCTCCTGATCCCTCCCCCTGCACGGAACGGAGGGCAAGGCAGCGAGAGGGACCGCGAGGGGGAGCCCCCTGCGGCGCTGACGAGCTCGGTGATTCAGGCGAGCCAGTCCTCGTAGAGGTCGTCGACGGGGCGGTAGTGCAGGAGCTCTCTTGCCAGGAGCAGCGAGGCGTGCGCATCCATGGGAGCACGACGGGCGTGGGACGACGAGCCGGCTGGGGCCAGCGACGGGGCGGCGGTGCGGCCATCCCGCCGCACCGAAGGATGCTGAGACGAGGCCTGCTGGTCGTTCCCCGCCAGGCCGGTCGCGGCGTTGGCGGCAGGCGACGGGGAACGACGAGGGCGGCCGCCGACGGGCGCCATCTTGGCGACGTGGGTGACTCGAGCATCCCAGCGCTCGGTGAGAGCCCGACGAGCGTCAGCCTTGGACACGACGGAAGATCAGGCGCGAACAGCCGAAGAAAGATTCTGGTGCACCCCTACCTGGCACGCCAAATGTCGGATTTCGGGTTCCGGCAGACCCTTGAGGTTCGAACACTGGGGTGCGCGCGGAAATCTCTCCCCTACCGTTTTACGCCCGATCCCCCAAGCGATCTAGGATGGAAAACGATGAACAACACAAGGGACACGAGATTTATACTGGTTCGGGCCACCGTTGTGGTGTAATACCCTACTCCAGTGTGTGGTGTGGTGGATTGCCTCAGGGGCTGATGATGAACAGTATAGAGGAAGAATAGCCTCGCGATAGGTGCTCTTGAGCTAGTGCGATGAACTGCTCGGTTGAGTCCAGTCGCCTCTCTCTCTCTCTCTCTCTCTCTCTCTCTGTTTAGGCTCTATCAGATTTCTAGATTTCCAGGTGCCAGATCTCCCGATGCCTCTACTTTGTGGTGGCTAGCTCTATTTATAGAGGCCCTGGGCCTCTCCCCAAATAATGAGCGGGAAGGGCGCCAACAATTGGCCATTTTAAAGGGGAACATCTAGTACAAGTTATCCTGACCAAAGGTGGTCTTCGGCTGCCAAAAGCACCGGTGGTGACGCCGTCTTGGGCTCCACAGTGACCTCCGTCTTGTCGTCCGGCTGGTCTAGGTCTTGTTGCACCAGAATGGTAACCTTTGCTTGATGCCTTGGCCTGTGCTGGCTCCCTTTGCACCGGAAGGGAAACAAGGACACTGCGCTGGCCGGCGCCTGCCTGGCCTTTATTCATCATGGCTTGCGTCACGGGCTCCTCACGAGGTACTCCCGCCTTGATGTCTCTGCCTCCTCGCAAGCCTGCCTGATGAGGCTGCCTCTGAGGAAGCTTCCAGTCGTCCGCCCCGCGAGGCTTGGCCCCTCGCGAGGGTCTCGTTCTTGAGCTGATGAAGATGGGCCACGCTGGGCCCCCCCTTGAGCCACGCCGCAGGCCGCAGGCAGGCAAGTCTGGGGACCATCGTTCCCAAAATGCCGACAAGCTCGTATTCAGCGGGCTCGGCGGGCCACCCAGCTGGCTTGGATGCGGGATAACTACTCTTCGTAAGCCATTGTAAGAGTGGACAAAATGGTGAAGGAGGAGATAGGGGAGCGGCGGAGGGGTGCGATTCTTGGCCGGCGTTTGGCCTCGTTTAAATAGTAGATTAAATAGACGGTGGACGGGAGTAGCTCGGCTGGCGTTGCGTTTAATGGCGGCCCGGTCATGAACGGACATGTGTCCAGAGTGGGTTTCTCGGCTTCCACACGGATTTCATGGAGGCGTTTGAATGCGGCAAGGAGGTGTGTTCAGCCGGGCGTGCATCAAGTGGCGCCCTCGACTCTAACGTACGACACCGCGCCGTTCTTCCACTGACGTGTGGGCTCTTTGGGTACATGGCCTGCATGTCAGTGACCCAACATTGGTAGCTCACGGCAGAGGAACTTTTGGTGGGCCAGGGCGGTCAGAAGCGGGCATTTCATAAACCGATGATTGTTCATTGAGTGTGACGTCATCTATTTCATCTAGATAAGCCTACTATATAATGTAAGAGAATTTTAAAATTTTCATATATACGTTGATAGCCCGTTCGATACGTTGTGATTCATAAAGAACGCTACAAACATCAATGTTCTGCTTATCATAGACAAGATTGATTAATCCTTGCAAAAAAAGATAAGATTGATTAATACCCGTAACAATGCATGTCCTTAACAAAGGGTGCATGCACGTATAGGTTGAGCGTGTGTCTTGCATCGTGTGCGGTGTCGCCGATGTGAATGCAGGTGTGCGAGTGTTGTGTGTGTGCATGTGTACGTTTCAGTGTTGCATGCATGTGTGCGTGTGTTCGTGAGTGCATGTGTACGTGTCAGTGTTGCATGCCTGCATGTGTGCGTGTGTTCGTTATGTGTACGTGTTAGTGTTGCACGCCTGCATGCATGCGTGTGTTCGTGCGATTGTTGCATGCGTGCATGTGTACGTGTGGGGTGAGGCTACACGTCAGTCTACTGACTTTTTCATCTCTGGTCAGTAGATTTTCCAGTTGTTGGATATGGAATCAAGAGCCTGCAGTTTATCTTCAACCTCCACCCCCTGAGCCGCCGGCCACCGCCGGCCGAACCACCGTCCGCCGCTGCCCATGCTCGGCCCGCGCAGCCACGCCGCCCCACCCGCCCCGAAACCACTCCCCACCACCGGTCCGCCGCTGCCTCGGCCATCCCTCTAGCCCCCCCCCCCCCGCGTCGAGCTTTTTCTCCGGCGATCCCCGCGCCACCGCGCCCCCACCGCCGGCGACTGCCAGCCAGAGGTCTCACGACTTCGAATCCCCATCGACCACTAATTTATTACCATTTTTGTCCTTCATATATGCGCTGATGGGTGGGCTCTATGGTAATGTGCGCTGCTGAATGTGGACCGTTTGACTGGTCAATTGATCGTTTCATCAACAAATTACGAAGCTGTATGGTGAGCCAGTGACCGTATGATCACCCTAAAATGTATTTTATTAACACAGTGTAGACTCAAACTACCATTTATTTCTGTCATATACGCGCTGACAGGTGGGCCCTATGGTTACGCGCCCCGATGGTGCAACACTAGTTGCGCCACGTGGAACGCTTGACTGGTCAATTGATTGTGTCATCAACAAAATACGGAGTTGTACGGGTGAGCCAGTGACCGTATAATCACGACATGTATTTTTTTAACATGGTATAGATGCAAGCACTCATATATACGCGCAAGCACTCACCGCTATAAGCGCACACATGCAAACCCTACCCCTATGAGCACCTTCGAGAGAATGAGCCAGCATATGATCTTGAGATTTTACGAAGTCACACTAGGTGCCTCGTAGTCGAGTGGAACATCTCCTCCCACTGAACGCATATCGCCGGTAAAATACTGAAATTAACCCAGGATAAATGCGAGCACCAGGACTTTAACCCTGGTGGGCTCGAGAAACCACTATCCTCCTAACCATCCAACCACAGGTTTGTTAGCACCACAAAATGTATGTGTTGACCGTGATAAGCTTATTCTGAATTCCAGTGACCATAACATGCTTTCGCTTCAAATACAGTGATTGTAAGTGTCATCAACAAAATACGGAGCACGCATCAAATACAATGTCTGTCAGTGTCATCAACAAAATACGGAGACGTGTCGTGAGCTAGATACCGCATTATCACCACGAGAATATATACGGTGACCATAGTGAGCATATTCTGAAGTCCATCGACCGTATAGTGCTTTCATTGAAATACAGTGACCGTCACACGTGAATGTGTCATGGGCATGCATACTTTTAGAGGGCCGAGAGATAGTTTGTGTGTGTACGTGAAAGTGGTGTAGAAAGAAGGGGTGTCCAGTGGAGACAAGGAGAGATATGCCCTTCATTTATCTTTCCCGTGACTAATATTTTAGGAGAAAATATAAACATTCACAATGCAGAACAAATATTTTTGCATGCACCATGCAATTAACTTTCATGTATTAGAGGCCGATTGCGTGTGTGGTGTGGTGGGCACATCATTTATAGTTGGGGTGGGCACATCATTTCTAGTTGGGGTGGGCACATCATTTCTAGTTGTGGTGGGTCAACATGAGGACTCATGGGTCGGTTCCATCATGTGCCACATAAGTTGGACCGAGACGCATTATACGAAGACCCATGTGGAGGACTCGGCGTACAACACGAAGCTACCTGAGTCGTGGAGGACTCTATCCCCACTAGTGATAAGACGACTATATATGATTTGTAACCCTAGGCCCCGAGTATGTTATAGAAGCCTGGGGGCTGGTTCGTCGATAGTATAGACACACGCAGAATGCCTGGTATTCACGTATAATTTGTACACACCCCTATCACTAATACAGTACAAGGAGTAGGCTTTTTCCTCAACTGCAAGTGTCCGAACTTGGGTAAAACCTTGCCTCGTATTACCATCCAGCCTAACAGTCAGGGATATCCTATCGAATGATCTGATGGAATCATATCTGCCAACTACTAAGAGAGAGGTGTGTCTGTGGGGGGGGATGTGTGCGAGAGGGGCCTAAAGATAATGTGTGTGCAGGAGACACGTAGGCACATATATGTGTGTATAGAGGGCTAGTAGAGACCGTGCGTGTGTATATATGCATGTGAGAGAAATAGTGTTTTCCAACTGAGATTAATGAAAAGAGTGGTACATAGTAGTCAGAAAGAGAGAGAGAGATACAGAGAGAGTGTGTGCGTTAGACACCCCGACACCCCGGGAGAGATTGTGAGCATGTGTGAAAGAGAAATGTCGATGTATATAAAGTGTGTGCACTTATGCATTAGATAGAGAGATATATAGCACGTTTGTGAGAACGGACCGGGGCATAGTGCATCTACGTGTAAAAGGCGGTTCTACGCATTAAATTAAAATATAAATGGCATTATTATTTTTGGATGAGATCATGAATTTTGCAATTTTCGTATGAACGAAAATTGGTCTATCAGACACCCATAATCTATTGAATTCTAACATGTGCATGTGTTTATTTCATATTATCAATCCATAGAGTGAGAGCGGTTTGAAATACAGGCAATGCATTGCTTTTGCAATTCATATATAAACATTAATTAGTGCACTCCATGTTGTTAGTGTCAAGCACTTTATACATTTGTCATTTACATGGATACATTCCAAATTGCTAACTATGAAATAGAATACATGTTGAATTCAACATAAAGGGGGTAGGAAGTGCATTCATCTATTTGAACCTGAGATAATGGCATTTGTAAATCAGATCTAAAAGGAGGCATCAATCTTTGTTGTGTGTTTGAACATGCTATATATTCATACGCATGTCTAACTATTTTTTTGCAACCAAGGAGATTATATCTGGAACCATGCATGAACTAAGGTAAGTTGCATATTTTTAATATATATATACTTGTGTACAATGTATATTCAAATGTACCCCATCCATTCGAAAATAATCGTAGTTTTAAGACTTTCAAGAGTAAAGATTTGTGAAGTTTGACAAATCCTGAAAGTTCAATTCAAGAGAACCGAAAACGGTAATGCTTCTGCTCCCAAATATTGAACGAAGCGCCAAATAAGCCTCTGGTCACCCGAAACCGCGCGAGACTAATATTTGGTGGTAGGAAATTACTATCCTGACTCTGGCACGTGTAGCCTATCGGCCCGATGTCCAAAGGTCTAAACCGGAGTAGGTTTGTAACTTCACCAACACGCCAGTCTAAACCACCTCCTAGAAGCATTCATACACCGTGGGCGCATAAACACCCATGCGCTCAACCGAAATCTATCCCCCCCACCATTTGGGACACCTGAGATTACTGTCCTACCCCCAACCCGCAATATGTCCGAAATTCTAGATGGGGGCAAAGTTTGTAACTTTCCCTAGATTTCAAGCAAGCGCGTCCCAAACCGAAACATTGTTCACCCTTAGTTCCCCCCTTCCTCCGTTTCCCCATTAATACTCTGTGGGCGCCAAACGCCCTCTCCACCTGCCGCGAAACCCCAACCTCCTCCCTCCTCCACCCCATCGCGCCCAATCCATCGGTGAGGGAGTCCTAGACTAAGGGGTCCTCGGGCGTCCGGCCTGTTATCCATGGGGCAGACTGATGGGCTATGAAGACACAAAGACCGAAGACTACACCCGTGTCCGGATTGGTCTCTCCTTGGCGTGGAAGGAAAACTAGGCGAGCGACTATGAAGATTCCCTCCTATGTAACCGACCTCATGTAACCCTAGATCTCTCAGGTGTCTATATAAACTGGAGAGCCTAGTCCGGATAAGACAGATTCATTACCATATACTCATAGGATAGACTTCTAGGGTTTAGCCATTACGATCTCATGGTAGATCAACTCTTGTAACACTCATATTCATCAAGATCAATCAAGCAGGAAGTAGGCTATTACCTCCATAGAGAGGGCCCGAACCTGGGTAAACATCATGTCCCCCGTCTCCTATTACAATCGATCCTAGACGCACAGTTCGGGACCCCCTACCCGAGATCCGCCGGTTTTGACACCGACATTGGTGCTTTCATTGAGAGTTCCACTATGTCGTCGACAAAGGACTCGATGGCCCCTTCGATCGTCATTAATGACATGGTCTAGGGGGAAACCTTCCTCCCCGGACAGATCTTCATATTCGGCGGCTTCGCACTGCGGGCCAACTCGTTTGGCCATCTGGAGCAGATCGATAGTTACAGCCCTGGCCACCAGGTCAGGTTCGGAAGCTTTAACTACGTCACGGATATCCGTGGATACTTGATCTTCGAGGGATTTGATACCACGGCGATCGCTCCCCCTTTATCCGATGAACATGACCTAAATCTATTATCGGAGCACGCCCAGGAGATGGATCCTGTTGCTGCAATGGCCTCAGTACCAAAGCAGATCGCGCCCTCCCAGGCCATAAAGTCCGCGATGTTGGAGCCGCACACGGACTCGACATCCTGCAATGCTTGCGTCAACGGAACCCCGGACTCGTCTCCGACTGCACGTTCCGGACCAGATACACCTGCAGACACCGAGCTAGACCGGTTGTCGTTTTTCGAATTTAGCGCCACAGACGTCTTCCAGCATTCGCCTTTGGATGATGTACTAAATTATTTGAAGAACTTGTCCATGGAGGAAGACTCACAGCCGAACTATGTTCGGTTCGAGCTAGAGGCGGACGATGAGGAATTTTGCTTCCCACCCGCCACCCACTTCATAGCCACCGTCGACGACTTAACCAACGTGCTTGACTATGGCTCCGAAGACATCACCGGTATGGACGACGATGCCAACAATGAGCAAGGCCAAGACCAACCATTCACTGGACATTGGACGGCCACCTCTTCGTACGGCGTATACATGGTTGATACACCCAAGGGATCTGGCGACGACAAAGAAGATCCAGATAAGAATAAAACTTCTGAGACGCAGTCCAAGCACCGGCGCCCCAAACACCGTTCTAAGCCTCCCCGCTCAAAGCATAGCAATACTGGTACCGGAGAAAATAGCACTCCGGGCGACGCCGAAAACAATGAAGACCCTATCGGAGCTGCATCCGAATAGGAGGAACATAACGACAGGAAAGACAACGCTGATGAGCAGGCCATAGAAGATGACTCGGGGGACGATAGTTACCGTCCACCCTCCGAAGAGGAGTCAAGCCTCGGCAACGAAGATTTCATCGTGCCCGAGGATCCTCTGGAGTAGGAGCGCTTTAAGCTCCAACTCATAGCCACAGCAAGGAGCCTAAAAAAGAAGCAACAACAACTTCAAGCTGAACAAGATCTGCTCGTGACAGATGGACTGACGTCCTGACAGCGGAAGAATACGGCCTCAAGCGCCCGACCAAGAGCTACCCAAAACGTAGACTACTACCTCAATTCGATGAGGAGGCACCGAAGCACACATCTCCCTGCGTAATGCGGAATGACCACCGCGTGGCCGAGATAGGGCGGCCGACCGGCCACCCCGCGGCCGGGACAAAGCAGCAACTCAGGCCGAACAGCAGCCTGCCCCACCGCCTCGCAAAAATAGAGATGGAAGAGTTCGGGGTCACACATAGGACCTCCGGCAAATCCTGGACTATAGAACAGGACACACAAGATCGATCTACGGATCGCGAGGGCGTGCGTCGAGGCACGGGGAAGGCTACCTATTCGGACGTGATAAATCTAACCACGCCCGGGCCGAACACCGCAGACGGACTCCATGAGAACTGTGCCACGACGCAGCCCGATATAGAGGCGCCGCACACCCTCTCTACTTCACAGATGAAGTACTAGACCATGAGTTCTCCGAGGGATTCAAGCCCGTCAACATCGAATCATACGACGGCACAACCGATCCCGCAGTATGGATTGAGGAATTCATTCTCCATATACATATGGCTCGAGGAGACGACCTCCACGCCATTAAATACCTCCCACTAAAGCTCAAAGGGCCAGCTCGGCATTGGCTTAACAACCTGCCTGAAAATTCTATCAGCAGCTGGGAGGACTTGGAGGAAGCTTTCCTCGACAACTTCCAAAGAACTTATGTCCGGCCACCAGACGCCGATGACTTAAGCCACATAGTTCAACAACCTAGAGAATCAGTCAGAAAATTTTGGACCAGGTTCCTAACCAAAAAGAAACAGATCGTTGACTGTCCGGACGCCGAGGCCTTAGCAGCCTTCAAACACAGCATCCGCGATGAATGGCTAGCACACCACCTCGGCCAAGAAAAGCCGAAGTCCATGGCAGCCCTCACGGCACTCATGACCCGCTTTTGCACGGGAGAGGACGGTTGGATGGCCCGTAGTAACAACACAGCCAATGAAACAAGCCCCTCCGAGGCCAAGAACAGCACCGGCAAGCTCCGGCGAAATAGAAACAAACGCCTAAGCAATGGTGATAACACCGATGACACAACAGTTCATGCCGGATTCAGTGGCTCCAAGTCCGGCCAGCGAAAGAATCCCTACAAAAGGATCAACGAAAAACCATCCAGCTTGGACCGCATACTTGATCGTCCTTGCCAAATTCATGGCACCCCAGACAAGCCGGCCAACCATACCAACAGAGATTTTCGGGTCTTCAAACAAGCCAGCAAAGCAAATAGTAGAAGCAAAGAAGGGGAATCATAGAGCAAGAACGACAATGAAGAGCCGCGGCAGCCAAACACTAGGGGACAAAAGAAATTCCCCCCTCAAGTCAAAACGGTGAACATGGTATACATTACACATATCCCCAAAAGGGAGCGCAAGCGCGCACTCAGGGACGTCTACGCGGTAGAGCCAGTCACCCCAAAATTCAATCAGTGGTCGTCATTCCCGATCACCTTCGATCGACGAGACCGCCCAACTAGTATCTGCCACGGCGGTTAAGCCGCACTAGTTCTTGACCCAATTATTGACGGGTTCCACCTAACTCGGGTCCTGATGGACGGTGGTAGCAGCCTCAACCTGCTCTATCAAGACACAGTGCGGAAGATGGGAATTGACCCCTCACGAATCAAACCAACAAAGACCACCTTTAAAGGAGTCATTCCAGGCGTAGAGGCCCGCTGTACGGGCTCAATAACGCTGGAAGTAATATTCGGTTCTCCGGATAACTTCCAAAGCGAAGAACTAATCTTCGATATCGTCCCATTCCGCAGCGGCTATCACGCACTTCTCGGACGAACCGCATTCGCTAGATTCAATGCGGTGCCGCATTATGCTTATCTTAAGCTGAAGATGCCCGGTCCATGTAGCGTCATTATGGTAAACGTAAATTCGGAACGCTCCCTCCGTACAGAGGAGCACACAGCCGCCCTAGCAGCAGAAGTACAGAGTGGCCTTCTCAAGCAGCACTGTAATCCGGCTGCCGAGGCCCTGGACATCGTCAAGAGGGTCCGGATTACACTGCAGCAGGACAGCTCGGCTCGTCACAAGTCAAACTAGCAATTTGGCCTCCATCCCAGCCCTGACGAGGCAATGGTGTTAGTACCACGCGCATTTAAACTACGCACTCGAAACCCCATGGGTACGGACGGAGGCACAACCTGCTCGCGATCCACAGTACGGCTTGATAGACCCTGGGATACGCACGCTCCTGCTTTTTCTTTTTTACTGGTTTTTCTTTTCTTTTTCAAGGTCTATGTGGACGACCCGTTTGTCGAACACACCAAGGAGGCAACGAGCTCTAGTGTACAAGGGAACCCCCAGGTGGTCTCTAATAAATGATTAATATACTTGTTTTACATACACGCATGCAGCTCGCCCTTGGTTACGGCATGTTAAATAGCCTTACTTGCTTATCGCATTACTGGTACAAAGTATGCCTCGACGTACTGATTACATCACAAAGGTGAATAAATGTTGGCGCCAGGTCATTACTTAAACTTTTCCGTTTCCTCACCTCAGTATCTATTACTCATTGCACATGTACATCATGGTACGTACTAATACGCCAGGGGCTTCATTATACCCCGCATCATGGCAATAAAATTCCGAACACTTTTTCAGTATAGTTCGGCACCCTGAACTTATAACATTATATGCATCGGCTCCGAATCATGTCTTTGGTCAATAGTTGGGTTGCCCGGCTCCTGTGCTTACTACCTTATGTTCCGCTATATCGGCTAGGGTAGTAAAGGGATAACTACTGCGATTGTGTCCCGGTTCTTCCGGACGAGCACCTCAGTAGAGAAAGCCGAAAATTGACTGTCATGATGCGGCGAGAGCCGGTCAGCTGTTCATGAGGTTCCAAATCGTTGGAGATTTTTTCCGCTTCTTGCAAAGAATTGGTTCTTCCGATTTGGCGTGTATAGCGCCCCTAATTCAGCCTTCCAAACACCAGGGGCTTTGCCAACTTTATTAATTGTCAAACTCCTATGGCTAAGTGGGGGCGGTAAAGACCGCATAGTCAGATTGCCTTGTTCGCCGCGCTAAACACCTCCTTTAAGGACTAGAATGTGGAGTAAAGAGTGTTTAGATTTATCCTGAACACCCTTGTACTATCTACGAGGGGGAAGAAGCCGACGATTGGTCATCCCTCAGATTAATAAACGGCCGCACAGGAGGTGAAATTTAAAATCATAAACATTATATTACATAACATATTTGTTCCATATCACAGGGCAAGAAAATACATATGTTCTCATGGGAATATAATATCCTTCGAACACTGCTCCGCCGCAAGATAGAACCCCTCCAGGACACCATCAAAATAGTGCTCAGGTCGACGATGCTCCTTGCCCTCCGGCGGCCCTTCGGTCATCAGCTTCTTGGCATCTAGCTTCGCCCAATGCGTCTTGACGCAGGCAAAAGCCATACGCGCACCTTCAATGTGAACCGGCCGCTTCACGGCTTCGAGACGCGGACAGGCACTCGCGAGCCGCCGCACAATTCCGGAATAGCTGCCAGGTATGAGATCGGCAGGCCACAGCCGGACTATAAAGTCCTTCATGGCTAACTCTACCAACCGGTGCAGCTCGACCCGCTGCTTTAGCTGGTCGCTGAAGGATACCGGATGTTCGGATCCCAGATATTGGGACCAGAACAGCTTCTCTGTGGACATCCCTTCCTCGGCTCTATAATGCTCGGCCGCATCCGATACACTGTGCGGCAGACCTATAAATGCCCCTGGAAAACCGAAATTCAGGATAAGTACAAGGGATGTTGATTCTACATACTTGCTTGGCATGGTGAAGGACTTACCCGTCGGAATCTGTTGGGCCACCTGAATCTCCTGGAGGACGCTATGAGCTTCGGCTCGCGCATCCTGAGTGCTTTGGCGAGCCTTTGCCAATTCGGCGTCTTGCACCTTACAATGGCGCTCCAGGGCCTCGAATTTTTCTATCGCGCCCTGGAGCTGTTGCTGCGCCTCGCCAACCCGAGTCTCGTGCTTCTCACGCAAGACACGCTCTTTGGCCGCTTTGTCCTCGGCCTCGGCCGGCGCCTTCTTCAGGGTTGCCACCTCGGCCGCGGCCCCTAATAATTTTCGACACTTTAGCCCAGTCGAACTATTTATTTCTTTTTGAAATATACCAACAGGTTACTGCATACGTTGGCTATCCTCCAACTGCTTCTTCACGCGGCCGAGCTCCTCCTCGGCCTGCTCAAATTCTTGCTTCAGTCCAGAGACCTCCGCAGCATGAGCAGTGGCAGCCTGCGGCGATACCTGCTTATTCACATAGACAACTCATGTTAGACTCCTGCGATTTTTTGATCCTCTATTGGGCTTTTCTTCCCGAACACCAAACAGAGTATCAGGGGCTACTATCTATACTGTGATATTTTTCCTATAGTCACATTACTTACCTCAAAGCCTCTTAGAAGGCTAGTGCAGGCTTCAGTCAGTCCGCTTTTAGCGAACTGAACCTTCTCTATTACCGTGTCCATAAGGACACGATGTTCATCCATGATAGAGGTGCCTCCAGCAGATTATCCGGTGCCTCTGGTTAGACAGAGGTCACCGGTGGAACAGGCACGCTCCCTCCTTGGGGAGAATGTCGTTCGCTAGACCCCGGAGCCATGTAGATTTTTGGAATGGTATCCGGCTGAGGTCTGAAGGGAACTCGGACCCCTTCACTAGTCTCCATGGGGGCTTTTTCCCCATGTGTACAGCGTCCGAGGAATCATCCTGGGGCGTCACATCGATGATCTCCGGAACCTCCCCCCAGCCTGGGAAGGCCTTTTTGGACACCACCTCGTCATCACCCCTGGGAGAGACGGAATGAGAAGGTGGCGGAGATATACTAGCCATCTCCTCTGTGTCCAGCGAATCCTCTGTCGAGGATCGCGAGGAGTCCCGCACGCAGGACTACAATGACAAAAGTTTACAATATATCAATACTACAAACCAGGAAGGCCAGACTTATTCGAATTCTGGTACTTACGAAGCGGCCCAAGGCTTGGTCCGGCGAGGTCATTCGGACTGCTCTCGACGTCCCATGTGGAGTTATCCACGAGGGAGCCTTTGACCCTTTTAGGCGCTTCCGCCTCCGGGCTTATGGGGGCCGCTCTCTTCTTCCTCCCCGCTTCAGGTGGGGATTCGTTTTCTTCTTTCTCTTCATCGCCGTCGTCAGCGGACAAAGAGCAATTCTCGCTCTCGGACGTCTCGTCCGGAGTGCTTCTCCGACGAAGGCCCTTCTTGGCCCCTTGGGCCGCCTTTTTAGCCGTCTTCTCTGGCACCTCATAAGGCGCGGGGAAAAGCATCTTCTCCAATAATGGAAATACCTGGTCCTCGGGTAGCGGACCCGGACTGTTAATCTTCTCGGCCAACTTAATCCAGGCCTGAAAATGGAGGAAGGAAGCTTAAGTTTTCCCTCAAAATATGCTAGTAGGGGGTACTCCTTGAAAACATTAAAGGAACTAACCGGATTGGGCTGGCGCTTTAAGTTAACCCGCGGTCTTCGGTCGCAGGCGGTGGCGTCTCGCCGGCCTTGAAAAGCACCTTCCAGATTTCTTCGTGCATTGTGCCGAAGAGCTCTAGTAGTGTCTGGTGCTTGGCCGGCTCGAATTCCCATGAAATATAAGTTCGTCATTGGCACGGAAGGACCCGACGAACAAGCATAACCTGGACTACGGTGACAAGCTTGATCTTATTCTCTATCATGTTCTGGATGCACGTCTGGAGCCCTGTAAGCTCGGCCAAGGGACCCTAGGTTAGACCCCGCTCTTGCCAAGAAGTGAGCCGCATCGGGATTCCAGTTCGGAATTCGGGGGCCGCCGCCCAGTTGGCATCACGGCTCGGTGATATAAAACCACCCTGATTGCCACCCCTTCACTGTCTCCGCGAATGAGCCTTCGGGCCAGGTGACATTGGGCATCTTGCCTACCATGGTGCCTCCTCACTCTGCTTGTTGACCGCGCACTACCTTCGGCCTCACATTGAAGGTCTTCAGCCACAGGCCAAAGTGAGGCGGGACGCGGAGGAAAGCCTCGCAAACGATGATAAACGCCAGAATATTCAGGATGAAGTTGGGGGCTAGGTCATGAAAATCTAGCCCATAGTAAAACATCAACCTGCGAACGAATGGGTGAAGAGGGAACCCAAGCCCGCGGACGAAATGTGTAAGGAACACAACCCTCTCATGGGGCTCGGGAGTAGGGACGATTTGTCCCTTGGCCGGGAGTCGATGAGCGACCTCTTTGGCCAGATATTCGTCCTCCCAGAGCTCCTTGATGTCCTTCTTCTTAATGGAAGAGGCCATCCACTTACCTCCAGCTCCGAATCCGGACATCTTTGGAGTATTTTCTCGAATGAGAGAGAAGCTAAGGATTGGGCGCTGGAGCTCAAGGACGGAAGGGCTGAGGAAGAGAAAGGGCGTGGGTGGAAGAAGGTAGTCCTTACCCCCTTATAGAGGCTGCGAATGTCAAACGCCCCTCTACTCGCCTTAAACTCACCTATTCCCAAGGTCCGTGTAAACGGCACGGTTGGGTTACCCATGCCCGCATTGATGAGAATCCCGCAATAAGGGGACACGATCTCTGCTTCGACAAGACGTGCCAGTAGCAACCGCGTTTTGAAATGTGGGATGGCAGAAGAAAAACGGTTCAAAATTATGACCGGACGGGCGTGATATCACGTTGCCGGAAGCTGTCAGCGGATAGAATTCGTGTGGAATATATATATTCTCTATGCGGTTGTGCATGGTGTGTAACAGGTCCGGATACAATCATCACGTCCGAAGACTATCTTGGAAGTTCGGAAGAAGGGGAACCCGCCTTGCAATGCCGAAGACAATCTGCGCGCCGGACTCCTCGTCATTGAAACCAAGTTCAGGGGCTATTGAGGGAGTCCTGGACTAAGGGGTCCTCGGGTGTCCGGTCTGTTATCCATGGGTCGGACTGATGGGCTATGAAGACACAAATACCGAAGACTACACCCATGTCCGGATTGGTCTCTCCTTGGCGTGGAAGGCAAACTAGGCGACCGACTATGAAGATTCCCTCCTATATAACCGATCTCATGTAACCCTAGATCTCTCCGGTGTCTATATAACCGGAGAGCCTAGTCCGGATAAGACATATTCATTACCATATACTCATAGGCTAGACTTCTAGGGTTTAGCCATTACGATCTCGTGGTAGATCAACTCTTGTAACACTCATATTCATCAAGATCAATCAAGCAGGAAGTAGGGTATTACCTCCATAGAAAGGGCCCGAACCTGGGTAAACATCGTGTCCCCCATCTTTTGTTACCATCGATCCTAGACGCATAGTTCGGGACCCCCTACCCAATATCCGCCGGTTTTGACACTGACAACCGCCGCCCTCCTCCATCACGCCAGAGCCGGTACCCCGACGACGTCATCCAACGCAATGATATGTCTCCAACGTATCTATAATTTTTTATTGCTCCATGCTATATTATCTACTATTTTGGACCATATTGGGCTTTATTTTCCACTTTTATATTATTTTGGGACTAACCTATTAATCGGAGGCCCAGCCCAGAATTGTTGTTTTTGCCTATTTTAGTGTTTCGAAGAAACGGAATATCAAACGGAGTCCAAACGGAATGAAACCTTCGGGAACGTGATTTTCTCACCGAACATGATCCAGGAGACTTGGACCCCACGTCAAGAAAGAAGGGAGGTGGCCACGAGGGTGGGGGGCGCGCCCACCCCCGTAGGGCGCGCCCCCTGCCTCGTGGGCCCCCCGTTGTTCCACCGACGTACTCCTTCCTCCTATATATACCTACGTACTCCCAAACGATCAGATACGGAGCCAAAAACCTAGTTCCACCGCCGCAACCTTCTGTACCCACGAGATCCCATCTTGGGGCCTGTCCCGGAGCTCCGTCGGAGAGGGCATCCACCACGGAGGGCTTCTACATCATCATAGCCCCTCCGATGAAGTGTGAGTATTTTACCTCAGACCTTCGGGTCCATAGTTAGTAGCTAGATGGCTTCTTCTCTCTTTTTGGATCTCAATACAATGGTCTCCCCCTCTCTCGTGGAGATCTATTCGATGTAATCTTCTTTTTGCGGTGTGTTTGTTGAGACCAATGAATTGTGAGTTTATGATCATGTCTATCTATGAACAATATTTGAATCTTCTCTGAATTCTTTTATGTATGACTAGTTATCTTTGCAAGTCCCTTTGAATTATCAGTTTAGTTTGGCCTAGTAGATTGGTTCTTCTTGCAATGGGAGAAGTGCTTAGCTTTGGGTTCAATCTTGCGGTGTCCTTTCCCGGTGACAGTAGGGGCAGCAAGGCACATATTGTATTGTTTCCATCGAGGATAACAAGATGGGGTTTTTATCATATTGCATGAAACTATCCCTCTACATCATGTCATCTTGCTTAAGGCGTTACTTTGTTTTTACTTAATACTCTAGATGCATGATGGATAGCGGTTGATGGGTGGAGTAATAGTAGTAGATGCAGGCAGGAGTCGGTCTACTTGTCTCGGACGTGATGCCTATATACATGATCATACCTAGATATTCTCATAACTATGCGCAATTCTGTCAATTGCTCAACAGTAGTTTGTTCACCCACCGTAGAATACTTATGGTCTTGAGAGAAGCCACTAGTGAAATCTATGGCCCCCTGGTCTATCTTCATCATATTAATCTTCCATCACTTTATTATTGCTTTGCTTTTTTACTTTGCCTTTTATTTTACTTTGCATCTCTATACCAAAAATACCAAAAATATTATCTATCATATCTATCAGATCTCACTCTCGTAAGTGACCGTGAAGGGATTGACAACCCCTATTCGCGTTGGTTGCGAGGAGTTATTTGCTTTGTGTAGGTATGAGGGACTCGTGCATAGCCTCCTACTGGATTGATACCTTGGTTCTCAAAAACTGAGGGAAATACTTACGCTACTTTGCTGCATCATCCTCTCCACTTCGGGGAAATCCAACGCAGTGCTCAAGAGGTAGCAAGAAGAACTTCTGGCGCCGTTGCCGGGGAGTCTACGCAAAAGTCAACATACCAAGTACCCATCACAATCCCTTATCTCCCGCATTACATTATTTTCCATTTGCCTCTCGTTTTCCTCTCCCCCACTTCACCCTTGCCGTTTTATCCGCCCTCTCTTTTCCGTTTGCCTTTTTCTCGCTTGCTTTTTGTTTGCTCGTGTGTTGCATCGCTTGTTTGTCACGATGGCTCAAGATAATACCAAATTGTGTGACTTTACCAATACCAACAATAATGATTTCCTTAGCACTCTGATTGCTCCTCTTACCAACACTGAATCTTGTGAAATCAATACTGCTTTGTTGAATCTTGTTATGAAAGATCAATTCGCCGGCCTACCTAGTGAAGATGCCGCTACTCATCTTAATAGCTTCGTGGATTTGTGTGATATGCAAAAGAAGAAATATGTTGATAATGATATTGTTAAATTGAAGCTATTTCCTTTTTTCCTTAGAGATCGTGCTAAAGCTTGGTTTTCGTCTTTGCCTAAAAATAGTATTGATTCGTGGAACAAGTGCAAAGATGATTTTACCTCTAAGTATTTTCCTCCCGCTAAGATCATCTCTCTTAGAAATGATATTATGAATTTTAAGCAATTTGATCATGAACATGTTGCACAAGCTTGGGAGAGAATGAAATTAATGATACGTAATTGCCCTATTCATGGTTTAAAATTGTGGATGATTATACAAAAAAATTATGCCGAATTGAATTTTGCTTCTAGAAATCTTTTGGATTCGGCCGCGGGAGGCACTTTTATGGAAATCACTTTAGGAGATGCTACTAAACTCCTAGATAATATTATGGTTAATTATTCTCAATGGCACACTGAAAGATCTACTAATAAAAAAGTGCATGCGATAGAAGAAATTAATGTTTTGCTACTAAGAGTGTTTCTTCTGATCCTAATGATATGCCTTTGTCTACTTTGATTAAGAATAATAATGAATCTATGGATGTGAATTTCGTTGGTAGGAATAATTTTGGTAACAACGCGTATAGAGGGAACTTTAATCCTAGGCCTTATCCTAGTAATCCTTCTAATAATTACGGAAATTCCTACAACAACTCTTATGGAAATTTTAATAAGATTCCCTCTGAATTGGAGACTAGTGTTAAAGATTTTATGGATTCACAAAAGAATTTTAATGCTTTGCTTGAAGAAAAATTGCTCAAAGTTGATGATTTGGCTAGGAACGTTGATAGAATTTCTCTTGAGGTTGATTCTTTAAAACTTAGATCTATTCCTCCTAAGCATGATATCAATGAGTCTCTCAAATCCATGAGAATTTCCATTGATGAGTGCAAGGAAAGAACCGCTAGGATGCGTGCTACGAAAGATGCCTTTATTAAAGCGTGTTCTTCCAATCCCTATGAAAATAAAGATGAAGATCTAAAAGTTATTGATGTGTCCCCCATTATATCTTTGTTATGCAATATGAATCTTGATAATGATGGGATTGAATATGATCCACCTTTACCTAGAATGCATTCCAAGAATTCGGAGTTTTTAGATCTTGACGCTAAAAGTGATAAAAGTGGGAAAACCCTAGATGTTGCTAAACCCACTATTTTGGATTTCAAGGAATTTAATTATGAAAATTTCTCTTTAATTGATTGTATTTCCTTGTTGCAATCCATGCTAAATTCTCCTCATGCAAATAGTCAAAATAAAGCATTTACCGAACATATCGTTGATGCCTTGATGCAATCTTATGAAGAAAACCTTGAGTTGAAAGTTTCTATCCCTAGAAAACTTTATGATGAATGGGAACCTACTATTAAAATTAAAATTAAAGATCGTGAGTTTTATGCTTTGTGTGATTCGGGTGCTAGTGTTTCCACTGTTCCCAAAACTTTGTGTGATTTGCTAGATTTCTGTGATTTTGATGATTGCTCTCTAAACTTGCACCTTGCGAACTCCACTATTAAGAAACCTATGGGAAGAATTAATGATGTTCTTATTGTTGAAAATAGGAATTATGTGCCCGTCGATTTTATCGTTCTTGATATAGATTGCAATCCTTCATGCCCTATTATTCTTGGTAGACCTTTCCTTAGAACGGTTGGTGCAATTATTGATATGAAGGAAGGGAATATTAGATTCCAATTTCCATTAAAGAAAGGCATGGAACACTTGCCTATAAAGAAAATAAAATTACCATATGAATCTATCATGAGAGCCACTTATGGATTGCCTACCAAAGATGGCAATACCTAGATCTATTCTTGCTTTTATGCCTAGCTAGGGGCGTTAAACGATAGCGCTTGTTGGGAGGCAACCCAATTTTATTTTTAGTTTTTTTTGCTTTTGCTTATGTTTAGGAATAAATCTTTGATCTAGCCTCTAGTTAGATGTGTTTTTATGTTTTAATTAGTGTTTCTGCCAAGTTAGACCTATAGGATCTTCTTGGATGATAGTTATTCCATCTTGCTGTAATTTTCAGAATCTTTTTGTTCACGAAAAAATTTGTTAAAAATCACCAGAACATGATTAAATACTGATTCCAATTGATGATGATCAATAAACAAATTTTCTAGGTCTTCTCATTTTGCTAGAATTTTTGGAGTTCCAAAAATTTGCGTTAGTTACAGATTACTACAGACTATTCTGTTTTTGACAGATTCTGTTTTTCGTGTGTTGTTTGCTTATTTTGATGAATCTATGGCTAGTAAAATAGTTTATAAACCATAGAGAAGTTGGAATACAGTAGGTTTAATACCAATATAAATAAAGAATGAGTTCATTACAGTACCTTGAAGTGGTCTTTTGTTTTCTTTTGCTAACGGAGCTCACGAGATTTCTGTTGAGTTTTGTGTTGTGAAGTTTTCAAGTTTTGGGTGAAATCTTTTGATGGATTACGGAACAAGGAGTGGCAAGAGCCTAAGCTTGGGGATTCCCATGGCACCCCCAAGATAATCTAAGGACACCAAAAATTCAAAGCTTGGGGATGCCCCGGAAGGCATCCCCTCTTTCTTCTACTTCCATCGGTAACTTTACTTGGAGCTATATTTTTATTCACCACATGATATGTGTTTTGCTTGGAGCGTCTTGTATGACTTGAGTCTTTGTTTGTTAGTTTACCACAATCATTCTTGCTCTACACAACTTTTGAGAGAGCCATACATGATTTGGAATTTGATAGAATACTCTATGTGCTTCACTTATATCTTTTGAGCTATATAGTTTTGCTCTAGTGCTTTACTTATATCTTTTAGAGCACGGTGGTGGATTTGTTTTATAGAAACTATTGATCTCTCATGATTCACTTAGATTATTTTGAGAGTCTTAAATAGCATGATAATTTGCTTAAAAATATTAATATTCTTGGTATTCAAGATTTGTAAAACTTTCTTTTGAGTGCGTTGAATACTAAGAAAAGTTTGATGCTTGATAATTGTTTTGAGATATGAAGATGGTGATATTAGAGTCATGCTAGTTGAGTAGTTGTGAATTTGAGAAATACTTGTGTTAAAGTTTGTGATTCCCGTAGCATGCACGTATGGTGAACCATTATGTGATGAAGTCGGAGCATGATTTATTTATTGATTGTCTTCCTTATGAATGGCGGTCGTGTCGGGGCGGACGGGCGTCCCCCCGCAAGCACCTATGGGGCCGGAGCCCCTTTCGTTGTCCGGCGAGGGGGGGCGGAGGGAGCGCAGAGAGCAGATCGAGGCGGGCACACGAGCGGTTTACCCAGGTTCGGGCCGCGATGGACGCGTAAAACCCTACTCCTGCTTAGTTGTATTGAACTGGGGAGCTCGGGAGCTTGGAGAGCTAGCTGCACCGAGCGTATGGCTGTCTGGATGCCGATTCTCCGAAACCCCGGAACCCCCTCTACGTTGCACACGGGCCTCCTTTTATAGCGCAAAGGGGTCACCGACAGGTGTCAACGTAAGAGAAAGGGGTAAAAGTGTAAAAGGGGTGGTAGCTGTAATAGTGCGGGAACGGTGGCGCTACAGTGCGGCACAGTGTTATCATACCTACTTCTGACGGTAGGGGACAAGGGCATTAAATGCCCGTCACGTTCGCCCGGACAGCACCGAGGCGGACCGTTAGGTGCGCCACCGTTCGCCACGATGGCGGCTGCATGCCGCCGCATGCCCCAGGCTGCGCGGTGCCTCGCCACGTGCCCTCGGGGGAAGCCCCGGAGCGACGCGTGGGCGGGCGAGCTGGAGCGCAGTCTTGAGGTGGCGATCTTGCCGCGGCAAGTGGCTTGCCGCGGGGGTCGTCTTCCTGTGCCTGATAGCGTGCCAGCTATCAGGCCTTGCCGGGGCGCTTGGCGCGCCACGGCGGGCTTCTCTTGTGGTGCCTGGGTTCGGCCTTCCCGACAAGCTCCTCTTGTCGGGGGCTCGATCTTCTGTCTCGTATACTTTGTTCTTGGATGGCCTTTCATGGGCTCAGTCGTCCCGGCAAGCTCCTCTTGCCGGGGTCTTGTCTTCTTGGCCCGGCAAGCTCCTCTTGCCGGGGGCCTTGTCTTCTTGGCCCGGCAAGCTCCTCTTGCCGGGGGCCTTGTCTTGAATGCTTGGTCTCCTCTTGGCGCTTCCGGGGCGGGCCTTGCCGCAGGGTGCTACGACTGCCCGTGCACAAGTCTGGGGTACTAAGGTACCCCTACTTTAGTACACCGACAGGAGCCCCCGGGCCTGGGCCACACATGGTGCCGAGCGTTGTTGGGCCAGGCCCTAACGGTGCACGGGCACGCATGGCCTTGGTCGCGCTGCTCCTTAACTCCGCATCCGCCGCGCCTTCCCCAGGCGGCGCGCGCTTACCGCGGCGTCGTGGGGGCGGGGCGCGCGGGGTGAGCGTGACGTGGGTGGCGTGCGCGGGGCTGAACCGCGCAGGCGCGCGTCACGTCGCGCACGATCTCTTGATTTGGAGAGGCGAAACGTCCCCCCCCACCTCTTCCTCTTATAGCGGAGGAAAGTAGGGGCGGTTCGCCTTTCCCTCGGTTACCACCTCTCTAAAACCTCTGCCACCTCCTTCTCCCAGAGGCAGCAGCGATCTGTTCTTGGAGCGCCCGTCGTCGTCAGCTTCGACGATCCCCTTCCCCCGGCAAGCGAGGTCGTGTCGGAGGCGCCCTTACCGGACCCGGCAGGGGATCCTCAGGGCAGCTCGCAACGCAGCCCCCAGCGTGAGCACATGACTCGCTCTTGCTGCTTGGCGCGTACGCGAGCCCTCCCTCTTTTTGTTGTTGATGCGAAGTTGTTGCTTTTGGGCAGGAGCGGAGCGGCTCCGGCGGGCGCGTCCAGAGGGCGCCTCCGCCGTGCCGACCGAGTCTGCTACCCCGCCAAGGGAGAGATCCCCGGCAAGGGAGGACCTTCCGACGGGGGACGCGGCCGACGATCCCCTGGCCGCGGCGAGCGCAGCGCCCGCCTCGGATCCGACGAAGGCTGAGGTCGTCGTCGAGGAGGGCGCGCGTGGCGATGCCGACGACGTTGCCGGCGCTCAGGAGGCGGACGGCGTTGATATCCCTGTGGGCGACGGGGAGGCCGAGGAGCAGCAGAGGCTTGCCGCCGCGGAGTTACCCGCGCGGGAAGGCGAGCTGGTGCTGAAAACGGCCAGCCTCGCCGACCACGAGGAGGAGGCTGCTGCGCGCGAGCGGGCGCTCAGCGGAGACCTGAAGAAGGCGCGGGACGCTGCCGCAGCCGCTGAGATCACCAAGAAGGGGCTGGAGGCGAGGGTGGCGCAGCTCGATTCCGACCTCAAGGCGAAGGGCGAGGAGCTCGCCGCGCTCCGGCAGGAGCGCGAGAAGGGTGCGCTCACCCTTGGCGAGCTTCAGGGTCGCTTCGCCGAGAAGATCCGGGAGCTTGACGCCGCCAAGAACTCCAACTCCACTCTGGAACTGAAATTGGAGGCGCTCGGCAAGGCGCTGGACAGCGCTAAGGAGCAGGAGGCGGCTTTACGGAAGGAGGTCGACGGCAACGAGGAGCTGCTGAGGCGCGCCGCCGTTTCCCAGAACACCTTCAGGGATACAGTGGAGCGGTGGACCGAGGGCCTCGTCGACATCGCCGCCACCATCGACAAGGAGCTGACGCTGCTGGGGATCGAGGGCCACCAGTCCCTCACCGACGAGGACGTCGCGCCCAGCGCCAAGCTCACTTCCTTTTTCCAGGGGGTGGTGCAGGCGCTCCAGCACCTCCGAACGTCGCTCCCGAAGGAGCGGGCCGACGAGACGCAGGAGGCCATCTCCGGGGCCCTCGAGAGGGTGCTGGTGAAGATCGTTTTCCGCAATCCCGACATCAGGCTTACCAACGTCCTCAGGCCCTTGCCGGAGAACGCCGACCTGACGGGGATCCAGGCCCTCATCGCCCCTATCGTCAAGAAGGCGGCCGGGGTCAAGAGGATCGAGGGCGACCGCGTAGATTAGGCCGCCTGCCCCTTTCTTTTATCTCCCTTTCCCTGCCGCTGTTAAATACGCCACGGAAACGGCTGGTTAGGGCAGCAGTAAGGCATTTTGTAATATAACTTTTCATCTTAGGCTATGCATCGCACTGTTATCCCCTCTACTCGACCAGCGCCTTGTTTGTTTCCGCCCTACGCTTTCGGGGACTTGCCGGCGTAGGCCTCCGCCTTGCCACGGGTGCCGAGTGCGGGACGTCAGCGACCCGCTGGCGGGGCTGCCACCGGCAAGAAACCTCGCCGCGGCTGGTTGCCGCTCACTCAGATTGTTGAGCAGGCTCGAGGCAAAGTAAACGGTGCGACTGCGGTCGCAGCACGCTTAGGGTGCCGGGCGAGCTCGAAACAAAGTGAGGACGCTACTCGGGGTGTAGCACACTCGAGTCGTTGAGCGGACTCGAAACGAAACGAGGGCGCAACCAGTCTCGTGCCGGTCCTTCCGCGCTCAGGCCTCTCAACCAAGGCTCGGTCGTTCGAGGGAGATAACTCTTAAAAATTAATGGAGCAATTGCTCGAGCTCCGGCAACTTATCTTTTCTTATCGCTTGCCGCCCGGTGGGGTAAAACCTCCTTGGGCAGCATCCAGCCCATCCTGGGGGTAGGTGAGGGGGCAGGGCCTCACGACCCTCCGGAGCTAGGCGTAGCTATGCTTGGGGATCCGCGCCCCTCTCTGCGCCAAGGATCACATGCAACTGCGGCAAGACTTGGGCAGAGGGGATGGTTGGCGGAAACAGGTTCCGGCTACCGCGCTGGAAAGACTCTTCCCACGGTCGGCGTCAACTCGTTCGGCACCCCGGCGGGCGAGGCGCGCCGGGGGAACGAGGTCGCCTTTCTCGTGACTTCTGGCGCTAACTTCTGTGGCCGCGAGAGCGGCGCAGAGTTCGCTGGAGGCGAATCGTTCGCCCAGCGGCCAGAAGGCGGGCCTCCTCAAGGAGCAGCTGCTTCTTGCCCAGTCTCTACGCGAGTGGATACTCGAGGAGGGCCGCGAACGAGCCCGTGGGAAGGAATGCCAAAGCTCGTCGGGAACCCCCGCTTCAACTGGACAGATCCTCGGATCCGCAGGAGCGGA
Source organism: Aegilops umbellulata (assembly GCA_032464435.1). Taxonomy (NCBI): domain Eukaryota; kingdom Viridiplantae; phylum Streptophyta; class Magnoliopsida; order Poales; family Poaceae; genus Aegilops; species Aegilops umbellulata. Next base: position 101,978,435 of record CP136060.1, read on the forward strand.
CTGTTCCTCGGCGTTCAGACTGCTGGTCTGCTCGCCGGAGCAAGGCTTACCGGGGACACCTGCTTCGACTGGACGGATCCTGGGATCCGCAGGAGCGGGCTGTCCCTCGGCGTAGCTCCCCCTACCTGGCGCGCCCGAGATGTCGGGGCGGACGGGCGTCCCCCCGCGAGCACCTATGGGGCCGGAGCCCCTTTCGTTGTCCGGCGAGGGTGGGCGGAGGGAGCGCGGAGAGCAGATCGAGGCGGGCACACGAGCGGTTTACCCAGGTTCGGGCCGCGATGGACGCGTAAAACCCTACTCCTGCTTAGTTGTATTGAACTGGGGAGCTCGGGAGCTTGGAGAGCTAGCTGCACCGAGCGTATGGCTGTCTGGATGCCGATTCTCCGAAACCCCGGAACCCCCTCTACGTTGCACACGGGCCTCCTTTTATAGCGCAAAGGGGTCACCGACAGGTGTCAACGTAAGAGAAAGGGGTAAAAGTGTAAAAGGGGTGGTAGCTGTAATAGTGCGGGAACGGTGGCGCTACAGTGCGGCACAGTGTTATCATACCTACTTCTGACGGTAGGGGACAAGGGCATTAAATGCCCGTCACGGTTGCCCGGACAGCACCGAGGCGGACCGTTAGGTGCGCCACCGTTCGCCACGATGGCGGCTGCATGCCGCCGCATGCCCCAGGCTGCGCGGTGCCTCGCCACGTGCCCTCGGGGGAAGCCCCGGTGCGACGCGTGGGCGGGCGAGCTGGAGCGCAGTCTTGAGGTGGCGATCTTGCCGCGGCAAGTGGCTTGCCGCGGGGGTCGTCTTCCTGTGCCTGATAGCGTGCCAGCTATCAGGCCTTGCCGGGGCGCTTGGCGCGCCACGGCGGGCTTCTCTTGTGGTGCCTGGGTTCGGCCTTCCCGACAAGCTCCTCTTGTCGGGGGCTCGATCTTCTGTCTCGTATACTTTGTTCTTGGATGGCCTTTCATGGGCTCAGTCGTCCCGGCAAGCTCCTCTTGCCGGGGTCTTGTCTTCTTGGCCCGGCAAGCTCCTCTTGCCGGGGGCCTTGTCTTCTTGGCCCGGCAAGCTCCTCTTGCCGGGGGCCTTGTCTTGAATGCTTGGTCTCCTCTTGGCGCTTCCGGGGCGGGCCTTGCCGCAGGGTGCTACGACTGCCCGTGCACAAGTCTGGGGTACTAAGGTACCCCTACTTTAGTACACCGACAGGTCGGGGACGAGCGATGGTCTTTTCCTACCAATCTATCCCCCTAGGAGCATGCGCGTAATACTTTGCTTTGATAACTTGTAGATTTTTGCAATAAGTATATGAGTTCTTTATGACTAATGTTGAGTCCATGGATTATACGCACTTTTCTTCCTTCCATCATTGCTAGCCTCTCTAATACCGCGCACCTTTCGCCGGTATCATACACCCACCATATAGCTTCCACAAAACAATCACCATACCTACCTATCATGGCCTTTCCATAGCCATTCCGAGATATATTGCCATGCAACTTTCCACCGTTCCGTTTATTATGACACGCTCCATCATTGTCATATTGCTAGCATGATCATGCAGTTGACATCGTATTCGTGGCAAAGCCACCTTTCATAATTCTTTCATACATGTCACTCTTGATTCATTGCATATCCCGGTAAACCGCCAGAGGCATTCATATAGAGTCATATTTTGTTCTAAGTATTGAGTTGTAAGAAAAACAAAAGTGTGGTGATCATCATTTTTAGAGCATTGTCCCAAGTGAGGAAAGGATGATGGAGACTATGATTCCCCCACAAGTCGGGATGAGACTCCGGACGAAAAAAATAAATAAAAAAAGTGGCCATAAAAAAAGAGAAAAGGCCCAAATAAAAGAATGAGAGAAAAAGAGAGAAGGGACAATGTTACTATCCTTTTACCACACTTGTGCTTCAAAGTAGCACCATGATCTTCATTATAGAGAGTCTCTCATTTTGTCACTTACATATACTAGTGGGAATTTTTCATTATAGAACTTGGCTTGTATATTCCAATGATGGGCTTCCTCAAAATGCCCTAGGTCTTCGTGAGCAAGCGAGTTGGATGCATGCCCACTTAGTTTCTTTTGTTGAGCTTTCATATACTTATAGCTCTAGTGCATCCGTTGCATGGCAATCCCTACTCACTCACATTGATATCTATTGATGGGCATCTCCATAGCCCGTTGATACGCCTAGTTGATGTGAGACTATCTTACCTCTTTTTGTCTTCTCCACAACCACCATTCTAGTCCACATATAGTGCTATATCCATGGCTCACGCTCAAGTATTACGTGAAGATCGAAAAAGTTTTGAGAATGTCAAAAGTATGAAACAATTGCTTGGCTTTTCATCGGGGTTGTGCATGATTTAAATACTTTGTGTGGTGAAGATAGAGCATAGCCAGACTATATGATTTTGTAGGGATAACTTTCTTTGGCCATGTTATTTTGAGAAGACATAATTGCTTTGTTAGTATGCTTGAAGTATTATTATTTTTATGTCAATATGAACTTTTGTCTTGAATCTTTCGGGTCTGAATATTCATACCACAATTAAGAAGAGTTACATTGAAATTATGCCAAGTAGCACTCCGCATCAAAAATTCATTTTTATCATTTACCTACTCGAGGACGAGCAAGAATTAAGCTTGGGGATGCCTCATACATCTCCAACGTATCTATAATTTTTGATTGCTCCATGCTATATTATCTACTGTTTTGGACCATATTGGGCTTTATTTTCCACTTTTATATTACTTTTGGGACTAACCTATTAACTGGACGCCCAGCCCAGAATTGTTGTTTTTTTTGCCTATTTCAGTGTTTCGAAGAAACGGAATATCAAACGGAGTCCAAACAGAATGAAACCTTCGGGAACGTGATTTTCTCACCGAACATGATCCAGGAGACTTGGACCCCACTTCCAAAAAGAAGGGAGGTGGCCACGAGGGTGGGGGGCGCACCCACCCCCGTAGGACGCGCCCCTGCCTCGTGGGCCCCCCGTTGCTCCACCGACGTACTCCTTCCTCCTATATATACCTACGTACCCCCAAACGATCAGATACGGAGCCAAAAACCTAGTTCCACCGCGGCAACCTTCTGTACCCATGAGATCCCATCTTGGGGCCTGTCCCGGAGCTCCGTCGGAGAGGGCATCCACCACGGAGGGCTTCTACATCATCATAGCCCCTCCGATGAAGTGTGAGTAGTTTACCTCAGACCTTCAGGTCCATAGTTAGTAGCTAGATGGCTTCTTCTCTCTTTTTGGATCTCAATACAATATTCTCCCCCTCTCTCGTGGAGATCTATTCAATGTAATCTTCTTTTTGCGGTGTGTTTGTTGAGACCAATGAATTGTGGGTTTATGATCATGTCTATCTATGAACAATATTTGAATCTTCTCTGAATTCTTTTATGTATGATTGGTTATCTTTGCAAGTCTCTTCGAATTATCAGTTTGGTTTGGCCTACTAGATTGGTTCTTCTTGCAATGGGAGAAGTGCTTAGCTTTGGGTTCAATCTTGCGGTGTCCTTTCCCAGTGACAGTAGGGGCAGCAAGGCACGTATTGTATTGTTGCCATCGAGGATAACAAGATGGGGTTTTTATCATATTGCATGAAACTATCCCTCTACATCATGTCATCTTGCTTAAGGCGTTACTTTGTTTTTTACTTAATACTCTAGATGCATGCTGGATAGCAGTCGATGAGTGGAGTAATAGTAGTAGATGCAGGCAGGAGTCGGTCTACTTGTCTCGGGCGTGATGCCTATATACATGATCATACCTAGATATTCTCATAACTATGCGCAATTCTGTTAATTGCTCAACAATAATTTGTTCACAAACCGTAGAATACTTATGGTCTTGAGAGAAGCCACTAGTGAGATCGATGGCCCCCGGGTCTATCTTCATCATATTAATCTTCCATCACTTTATTATTGCTTTGCTTTTTTACTTTGCCTTTTATTTTACTTTGCATATCTATACCAAAAATACCAAAAATATTGTCTATCATATCTATCAGATCTCACTCTCATAAGTGACCATGAAGGGATTGACAACCCCTATTCGCATTGGTTGCGAGGAGTTATTTGCTTTGTGTAGGTATGAGGGACTCGTGCATAGCCTCCTACTGGATTGATACCTTGGTTCTCAAAAACTAAGGGAAATACTTACGCTACTTTGCTGCATCATTCTCTCCTCTTCGGGGAAATCCAACGCAGTGCTCAAGAGTTAGCATGCAATCGCAAACGCAATGCCCTCAAGGACTTAGCAGTTAAAGCCGAGGCAGAGATGCCTCCACGATGCCCACGTCGACGTGCGTCGTACCAGAACCACTTCGACCACGCCATCCTGTGATACGTCTCCAACGTATCGATAATTTCTGAAGTATTCATGCCATGTTTACTATTGTTTTATATGATTTTGGTATGATTTGATTAGAACTAACCCGGACTGACGCTGTTTTCAGCAGAACTACCATGGTGTTGTTTTTGTGCAGAAATAAAAGTTCTCGGAATGCGCTAAAAATCAACGGAGAATTTTTCTGGAATTATAAAAATACTGGAACAAAAATCTACCGGAGGGGAGTCCCATGGAACCCACGAGGGTGGGGGCGCGCTCACCCCCCTGGGCGCGCCCCTGTGCCTCGTGGACTACCCATGGGTCCCCCTGACTTATTCTCGACGCCAACCTCTCCTATAAATACCCAAACCTCCAGAAATTAACCTAGATCAGAAGTTTCACCGCCGCAAGCCTCTGTAGCCACAAGAAATCAATCTAGGCCCTCTCTAGCACCCTGCCGGAGGGGGCCATCATCGCCATGAAGGCCAAGGACCAGAGGGAGAACCTATCCCCATCTAGGGGGGAGGCCATGGAGGAGGAAGCACAAGGGGGAGAACCTCTCCTCCTCTCTCTTGGTGGCGCCGGAGTGCCATAGGGAGGGGAATCATCGCCGCGGTGATCGTCTTCATCAACATCACCACCATCATCACCATCCTCATCTCTTTTACGCGGTCCACTCTCCCGCACCCCGCTGTAATCCCTACTTGAACATGGTGCTTTATGCCACATATTATGATCCAATGATGTGTTGCCATCCTATGATGTTTTGAGTAGATATCCTTTATCTTTGGGTTGATTGATGATATAGATTGGTATGAGTTGTATGTTTAATTTGGTGTTGTCGTATTGTGCCCTCCGTGTCGCACACGCATGAGGGATTCCCTCTGTAGGGTGTTGCAATACGTTTATGATTCGCTTATAGTGGGTTCCTTGAGTGACAGAAGCATAAACCCGAGGAAGGGGGTTGTTGCGTATGGGATAAAGGGGACTTGATGCTTTAATGCTATGGTTGGGTTTTACCTTAATGATCTTTAGTAGTTGTGGATGCTTGCTAGAGTTCCAATCATAAGTGCATATGATCCAAGAAGAGAAATTATTTTAGCTTATGCCTCTCCCTCATATGAAATTGCAATAGTGATTACCGGTCTTGTTAACGATTGCCTAGGAGAATTCCACACACCCATCCATCATTATTCCACACTCGCTATTTATAATATTTAGTAATATATTCTAACTTTATGATAACATCACCTACTTTCATAGTTTAGCTCTCCGATATCATGAAAAAGTTATCCTCTTCATACCCACAACGTAGTTTTATTTCTCGTTTCTAGTTGGAAGCAAACGTTCGGTGTACGTAGAGTCGTATCAGTGGCAGATAGGACTTGAGACAATATTGATCTTACCTTTAGCTCCTTGTGGTTTCGACACTCCATACTTATCACTTCCACCTTTGGGAATTTCTACGATGATTCCCTGCACTTGGGGATTATCAAGCTCTTTTCTGACGCCGTTGCCGGGGAGCAATAGCGTGGGGTTGGTATTCTCGTGTGTGCTTGTTTGATTTCTTCACTAAGTAGATTTTGTTTTTCCTTTTTGTTTCTATTTAGTTGTGGGTGAAACATACAAAAAAATTAAAAGAATGAAATTACCAAAAAAATTACTTGCCTCTCATGCCTAAAAAGTTTTTTCAACAAGAGAAGTGATTGGAAGATTATGCATTGAAGAAGTGAGGGTCGACCTTGAGCACTTGTGTTCATGCTCATGGAAACAATGTAAAAAATTTCATGGAAGATTATCTGAAAATAATTATCTCCTTGTATATATCCATTGTATTATAAAAATAATGTGCCAAGCTTTGGTATTAGGATGATTAGATTGCTTGTTTACTATGTGCAGAACAAAAACAGAAACTTTGGATGTAGTGCGTGAATTTACATTTTTTACTGAAAATTCAAATGGATCTGAAACTTTTTGCACATTACTTATATACAGATTGTTTAAATTGTTATATTTTTCTATAATTTGTGGAGTTACAGAAGTATGCTAAACTTCCAGATTACTACAGGCTGTCATGTTTTGACAGAATCTGTTTTCCATGTGTTGATCGCTTATTTTGATGAATCTATGGGTAGTATTGGAGGGTATGAACCATGGTGAAGTTGTAATATAGTACATATAGTTCTAATATGAAATTGGAATAAGTTTGCAACAGTACCTAAAGGTAGTGATTTGCTTTATTACACTAACGGATCTCACAAAGTTTTTTTTAAAGTTTTGTGTGGATGAAGTGTTCGAAGATCGAGGAGCTATCAATATTAGAAGAATAAAGAGAAGCAAGAGTTCAAGATTTGGGATGCCCAAGGCACCCCAAGTAAATATTCCAAGGATACTCAAGCATCTAAGCTTGGGGATGCCCCGGTTGGCATCCCATCTTTCTTCTTCAACAAATATCGGTATACCTCGGTTTTTGTTTTGTTCACATGATTTGTGTCCTTTATGTTTTTGTTTTTCCTTTAAGAACCATGTTAGTATGAGATAGCCCTTCATTGGTTTATAGGATACTTCATGTTCTTCACTTATATCTTTTAAGTATGATCTTATAGAATTGCTCTTTGTGCTTCACTTAGATATTTTGAGTATGGTTTTATAGAATGCTTCGTGTGCTTCACTTATATGTTTTGATCTTGGATATTGGTTAGTCTATATTAATTGTATAATGCTCCATGAACTTCACTTATATCTTTTGGAGTATGAATAATACTATCATCTAAAGCGGGTTGGGAAGAGTGTCAACTTTAGGAATTAGTGATCCCACTATTCAAAATGAGAAGAATTTTGCTATTGTGGAGAGTAGAAAAATTTATATGCTTGTAGATAATGAAAAGAATGCATTAAGTGATGGTTATATTGTTGAATTAATTCATGATGCTACTGAAAATTGTTATGAGGGAGGAATATATGCTTGTAGGAGTTGCAATAATACCAAGTTTCCTCTCTATGTGCTTAAAGTTTTGAAGTTATACTTGTTTTGCCTTCCTATGCTAGTTGATTCTTGTTCCTATAAATTATGTGTTCACAAAATCCCTAGGCATAGGAAGTGGGTTAGATGTGCTAGTCATATTCTTCATGATGCTCTCTTTATGTTTCTATTCTTTTCTTTTATGTGAGCATCATTGAAATCATCATGCCTAGCTAAAAGGCACTAAAGAAAAGCGCTTGTTGCGAGACAACCCAATATTTACCCTTTGTTTTTGTGTGTTTACATGATTAATCTACTGTAGTAATCATGTTTTATAGTTTTTTTTCAATAAAGTGCCAAGTAAGACCTTTGGGAAGACTTGGGTGAAAGTTAATGTGATCTTGCTGTAAAAAAACAGAAACTTTGCGCTCACGAGATTAGCTGCCATTTTTTTTACAGAAGAGTGATTTTGAGTTGATTCTTTTTGCAGAAGATTAATAGAAAAATTACTCACGTCCACCAATTTATTTTATAATTTTTGGAGTAGCATAAGTATGGTTGCTGTTCAGATCATTACAGACTGTTCTGTTTCTGACAGATTCTGTTTTTATTGCATAGTTTGCTTGTTTTCTAGTTTCTATGGATTATATTTCTCAATACAAATTGTAGAAATGATATGGTATAGTAGGAATTGTGTGAGAAAAATTATGAACCTTGTCTTTGACAGTACCAAAGTGAATGGTTTACTCTTTATCATACTAACCTATCTCATGAAGTTCCGTTAAGTTTTGTGTGATTGAAGTTTTCAAGCTTTGGGTGAGATATCGATACGAGGAGAATAAGGAGACGAAAGAACCTAATCTTGGGTAATGACCAAGGAACCCCAAGGTAATATTCAAGGAAGAATCAAGCGCCTAAGCTTGGGGATGCCCCGGAAGGCATCCCCTCTTTCGTCTTCAAAACTATCGATATACCTTACTCAGAGCTATATTTTTACTCGTCACATGATATGTGTTTTGCTTGGAGCGTATTTTCAATTTTAATTTTTGTTTGAATAAAATCATTGGATCTGAAATCTTGAATGAAAAAGAATCCTCCCATGGCTAGTTAATTATTTGACTACTCAGTGTCCTTCACTTATATCTTTTGGAGTAGTTTGTCATTTACTCATGTGATTCACGTATATCCTATGAGTAAATGGTTGAATGAATTGAATATCATAAATCTGAATTTATATATATTTCATATGCTTATACCATGGGGAGTAATGACTTCACACAAAATAAGTATAGGTAGTAAACTTATTGAAAGTTAGCAAACGTAGAATTGGTCACTTGAATAATTCATGAAAGAATATTGAAGGAAGAGAGATTTCACATACAAATATACTATCTTGGACATCTTTTGTAATTGTGAGCACTCATTAAAATATGACATGCTAAAAGGTTGATGTTGGACAAGGAAGACATCGTAGTGGGTTATGTCTTCTTATATCCGAAATAAAGTATACTGTCATGGATCATCCAACATGTTGAGCTTGCCTTTTCCCCTCATGCTAGCCAAATTCGTTGCACCAAGTAGAAATACTACTTGTGCTTCCGAATATCATTAAACCCGGTTTTGACATGAGAGTCCACCATATCTACCTATGGATTGAGTAAGATCCTTGAAGTAAGTTGTCATTGTTGCATGCAATACAAATTGCTCTCTAAATATGTATGATCTATTAGTGTGGAGAAAATAAGCTTTACACGATCTTGTGATATGGAAGCAATAAAAGTGACGGACTACATAATAAAGGTCCCTATCACAAGTGGCAATATAAAGTGACGTTCTTTCGCATTAAGATTTTGTGCATCCAACTATACAAGCACATGACAACCTCTGCTTCCCTCTGCGAAGGGCCTATCTTTTATTCGTGTCTTATACCTTATACAAGAGTCATGGTGATCTTCACCTTTCCTTTTTACATTTTATCCTTTGGCAAGCACATTGTGTTGGAAAGATCCTGATACATATATCCAATTGGATGTAAGTTATCATGAACTATTATTGTTGACATTACCCTTGAGGTAAAAGGTTGGGAGGCAAAACTATAAGCCCCTATCTTTCTCTGTGTCTGATTAAAGCTTTGAACCCACAAATATCACTTGAGTGTTAGCAATTGTGAAAGATTAAATGATAGTTGAGTATGTAGAGTTTGCTGAATCAAGATCTTACATAGACCCTTCCCGAGAATAAGATGAATTGCAATTGTTTGATGACTAAGAGCACGATTTTTAGTTTTCAAGAAAGTTTATGATCAATACTTTAACATGTGAATAGCTTGTTACTTGATCATGAGAAGTTTTATGAGTTGAGCTACTGTTATGGTATATAATGATGCTATAAAAAGTGTTTGAAACTATCATTGATCAAACTTAAGAACTTGCTAGCATTCACACTTCATAAATTATTTCTTTTATCAATTACCTACTCGAGGACGAGCAGGAATTAAGCTTGGGGATGCTGATCGTCTCCAATGTATCGATAATTTATGAAGTATTCAGTCCATGTTTGCTATTGTTTTATATGTTTTCGTATGATTAGAATTAACTCGGACTAACGCTTTTTTCAGCAAAACTACCGTGGTGTTGTTTTTGTGCAGAAATAAAAGTTCTCGGAATGTGCTGAAAACCAACGGAGAATTTTTCTGGAAAATATAAAAAATACTGGAACAAAAATCTACCGGAGGGGAGTCCCATAGGCCCCACGAGGGTGGGGGCGCGCCCACCCCCCTGGGCGCGCCCCTGTGCCTCGTGGACTAACCGTGGGTCCCCCTGACTTGTTCTCGATGCCAACCTCTCCTATAAATACCCAAACCTCCAGAAATTAACCTAGATCAAAAGTTCCGACGCCGCAAGCCTCTGTAGCCACGAGAAATCAATCTAGGCCCTCTCTGGCACCCTACCGGAGAGGGCCATCATCACCGGAGTCCATGGAGGAGGATCCCGGAGGGGCCATCATCACCATGAAGGCCAAGGACCAGAGGGAGAACCTCTCCACATCTAGGGGGGAGGCCATGGAGGAGGAAGCACAAGGGGGGAGAACCTCTCCTCCTCTCTCTTGGTGGCGCCGGAGTGCCATCGGGAGGGGAATCATCACCGCGGTGATCGTCTTCATCAACATCACCACCATCATCACCATCCTCATCTCTTTTACGCGGTCCACTCTCCCGCACCCCGCTGTAATCCCTACTTGAACATGGTGCTTTATGCCACATATTATGATCCAATGATGTGTTGACATCCTATGATGTTTTGAGTAGATATCCTTTATCTTTGGGTTGATTGATGATATAGATTGGTATGAGTTGTATGTTTTATTTTGGTGCTGTCGTATTGTGCCCTCCGTGTCACACAAGCGTGAGGGACTCCCGCTGTAGGGTGTTGCAATACGTTTATGATTCTCTTATAGTGGGTTGCTTGAGTGACAGAAGCATAAACCCGAGTAAGGGGGTTGTTGCATATGGGATAAAGGGGACTTGATGCTTTAATGCTATGGTTGGGTTTTACCTTAATGATCTTTAGTAGTTGCGGATGCTTGCTAGAGTTCCAATCATAAGTGCATATGATCCAAGAAGAGAAATTATTTTAGCTAATGCCTCTCCCTCATATGAAATTGCAATAGTGATTACCTGTCTTGTTAACGATTGCCTAGGACAATTCCACACACCGATCCATCATTATTCCACACTCGCTATTTATAATATTTAGTAATATATTCTAACTTTATGATAACAACACCTACTTTTATATTTTAGCTCTTCGATATCATGCAAAGTTATCCTCTTCATACCCACAACATAGTTTTATTTCTCGATTCTAGTTGGAAGCAAACGTTCGGTGTACGTAGAGTCGTATCAGTGGCAGATAGGACTTGAGAGAATATTGATCTTACCTTTAGCTCCTTGTGGGTTTGACACTCCATACTTATCACTTCCACCTTTGGGAATTGCTACGATGATTCCCTGCACTTGGGGATTATCATCCTGCGCCTCACCGATGCCGCTCCACTGCACCGGAGTTGTTCCCGCTATGTCATCGTTCGCCGCCTCGGATCTGGTTCCCCACCGCCGACACACGGCCACCGCACCACGCTCAACAACTTGGCCATGAGTTCGTCCAAGGCTCCACCGTCCTCCACAACTTCTCGTTTCCAGCAAACCACAAGAAGATCTTTGGAAAAATAGGAGGACACAACACTGCCAGCAGAAAGAGGTACTCCTCTTCCCTTATTCGTGCAAATCTTACGTCTGTGCACACACCGTATTCATCCCACGAAAGAAACTAGTTGAGCGCTTCGTATTGCATCTTCTTCGTGATACTAAATGCACAAGGTTTCCTCCCATTTACTATTTCACCTTTGCTAGAGGTCGGTAGCCCGCCTGGGTTTCAATTCAGGGTCAGTCGAATTGCAATTAAAAGAAGCAGCACCCGCTTAGGCGCGCGGAGCACCTAGTCCGCCTGTTCGCCAGGGAAGCGGCGCATTGGTGTCTATCATAGGGGTGTGGGGCGCAGGAGCTGCTTGCGCCTGATCTGGAGGTCGGCGGGGTTTGAAGGGATGGCTGAGGTGGTGCCAAGCACGGCAGTGCGGTGAGGTCGAGGGGAGGGCAGAGGTAGGGGACTGGGCCGGTGGTCGCTGGCGTTTCGAGGAAGATCATAACACTGACTTTCTGGAGGTAGATGAAGGCGATCTGCCCGGTCTTTGTACATCGGACGGTGCAAAAAAAATGGAATGACCTATTTGTTTTCAGTCGGCTGTTATTTTCATAGGACCACACCTTGTGGTGTGCTGGAGGAGCATCTGCATTTCCCAGCCATCCCTGTGGTCATATTTCAAAATCCTAGAATCTAGTAATTTCGTGTGCCGTGCATGTTGTAGAGCTATCATATGTCTCCCGTCATTTATTTCTCACCGACCTGCTATCTGCTACCTTTACACTGTACTACTTGTGCACACACTTCACCCATACTCACACTATTGTTTCTTTATGCACGGGTATTTCAGACTCTGACGCAGTGTTGATGAATACAAAAAAGAAAAGACAGAAGTCGCTCCAGTGTAATTTGAAGATAAGCGCTAAGCGTCTCAGTGCTCTAAAGGGTGCAGTGCCAGCAGATGGAGACAGTAAATGTAGCTCCGCAGTTGATGATCTCAATTGCCACACACAACCATCCCAGGTGCTTCCTTTAACTTTGCGCTGTCAAATGTGGTTGCATGTTGCATATGGTGTCTAGCTTGTATTGCTTCCAATTTGGTTAATGCATCAGCTTACTTTACACATTATACCTTTGATAATGACATGCCTTCCTGTTTTTGATACATACTACATATGTCTATTAACCATGTTCGTACATCAAGCTAATGCTCTTTTGTATCCCTCATCAATCACTTATGACGAGACAGTCACCCGAGTGGGTTACTATGAGACGCGCTACTCATTTAAAGAGTGCAGTGTCATCCTCCCCACATGATTCTCAAGAAACAACAAGGCTAAATGAAGATAGTCAACGTAGCTCTCTAGTTGATGACCGCAATTCCCCCACACCACCATCGCAGGTGCTTGCTGTTACTTGGCAGTGTGATATGCGGTTGCATGTTGCATATGGTGTCTACCTTGTAGTGCTTCTAATTAGGGTAAATTGCATCTACTTAGTTAACACATTATACCTGTGAATATGACATGCGTTCCTATTTTTGGTACATATTACGTCTTTGTATTAACCATGTTCTTAATCAAACTACTTTTCTTGTGTATCCCTCATCAATCACTTCTGACAAGACACCTTCAAGTTGACAATGTAATATTGGTTGCATCTTGCATATCATTTCAAACATGTATTGCCTCTAATTTGTTGAAGTGCCACTTATAATGAGACACATCTAACTTGGTAGAGTGATTTTGGTTGGATCTTTCATATGGTGTCTAGATTGCATTGCTTCCAATTTGTTGAAATGCCTTCTACTTAGCGTTTTTCCTACATATTCCATCCTCCTACAATGTGGTTGCCATACATAAATGTTGTGTTCATCAGTATCATGCATCAACGAATTTGGAAGTGTTAATTTCATTCCTTTTTCTTGTGTGTTTACTTGACAAGGCAAAATCTAAAAGGACGAAGGCACGAAATTATGGTGGTCCTCTAGAGCAACCGAAACAGATGATCTCTGCAGATTCTCCCGCTACTCCTACTGCAGTGCAAGTTCCAAATCTCATCTCCCCTACTCCACAACCCCAGGTGCTGGCTCTAACATGGTAGTGTGATATTTGGTTGCATGTTGCATATGGTGCCTAGCCTGTATTGCTCTTAATTTGTTAAATTGCATCTCCTTAGCTTACACATTATACATGTGAATATGACACGCCTTCCTGTTTTTGGTACATACTACATCTGCCTATCACACCATGTTCTTACATCAAACTATTGTTCTTGTGTATCCTACATCTATCGCTTATGATGAGACAATCATGCCCGTGGGTTAGTATGAGACGCACTACTCTTATAAAGAGTGCAGTTTCATCCTCTCCACATGATTCTCAAGAAACAGCAAGCCTAATTGAAGATATTGAATGTAGCTCCGTACTTGAAGACCGCACTTCCCCTACACCACCATCGCATGTGCTTGCTCTAACTTCGCAGTGTGATATGTGGTTGCATGTTGCATATGGTGTCTAGCTTGTAATGATTCTAATTATGGTAAATTGCATCTGCTTAGTTTACACATTATACCTGTGAATATGACATGCCTTCCTATTTTTGGTACACACTACATCTATGTGTTAACCATGTTCTTACATGAAACTACCTCTCTTCTGTATCCTGCATCAATCACTTACGATGAGACACCTTTATTCGTTGCATATTGCATATTATTTCCAGCCGGTTGTGATGTATTGCTTCTAATTTGGTCAAATACATTTGTTAGGCCGCCCTTTTAATTTGGCAGAGTGATATTGGTTTCATCTTTCATATGGTTTATAGATGCATTGCTTCTAACTAGTTCAAACACCTTGTGCTAGTTTACACTTTATACATCATACATGTCAATATGTCATGTCGTCCTATTTTTCATACATATTCCATCCTCCCATCATGCGGCTGTCTTACATGAAAGTAGTGCTCGTCAGTATCATGCATCAATGAGTTCTGAAGAGCAAATTTTATTCCTTTTTCTTGTGGGTTTTACTTGACAAGGCAAAATCAAAAAAGAGGAAGGAAAAGAGTAAGAAAGGTGATGATGGTGGTCCTCTGCAACAACGTAAACGGAGCATCTGTACGGATTCTCCTTGTACGGCTAGTGCATTACAAGTTCCAAGTCTCCGCTCCCCTACTCCACCATCCAAGGTGTTGCATATCGTGTCTAGCTTGTATTGCTCCTAATTAGTGTAAACTACATCTGCTTAGCTTACACATGATACGTGTGAATATGACACGCTTTCCTGTTTTTGGTACATACTATATCTGTCTATCGCACCATGTTCTTACATAAAACTACTCTTCTTGTGTATCCTGCGTCAGTCACATATGATGGGACACCTTTAAGTTGGCAGTGTGATATTGGTTTGCGTCTTGAATATGATATCTAGCATGTAGTGCTTCTAGTTTGATGAACGCCACCTATGATGAGACGGTTTTAACTTGGCAGAGTGATATTGATTGCACCTTCCATATGGTGTCTAGCTTGCAGTGCATCTAATTTGTTGAAGTGCCTTCTGCTTAGTTACCACATCATATGTGTGAATATGTCAAGCCGTCCATTTTTTCATACATATTCCATCCTCGTATCATGACTTTGCCTTTCATCAGAGTAGTGTTTGTCAGTATCATGCATGAATGAGTTCTGAAGAGCGAATTTTATTCCTTTTTCTTGTCGGTTTGACCTCACAATGCAAAATCAATAAAGCGGAAGGAAATTGGTTAGGCATTGGATGATGGTGGTCCTTCTAAGCAACTGAAATGGAGGGTCTCTACAGATTCTACTCCGCCATCCTCCCAATAAGATTCGCAAGACAACGCAAGGCTAGACAGTCAACGTAGTTGTGTAGATGATGAGCACATCTCCCCTACTCCACCATCATAGGTGCTTGCTCTAACTTGACACTATTATATGTGGTTACATGTTGCGTATGATGTCTAGCTTGTATTGCTTCTAACTTTATTGAATTGCATCTGCTTACTTTACACATAATGCCTATGAATATGACACGTGTTCCTGTTTCTAGAACATACTATATCTGATCACACCATGTTCTTACATCAGACTACTGTTCTTGCATATACCGCATCAGTCACTTATGATAAGGCACCTTTAAGTCGCCACTGTGATATTGGTTGTGTCTTCCATATGATTTCTAGCATGTACTGCTTCTAATTTGTTGAAACGCCAGACAGTTTGAAATTGGTAGAGTGATATTGGTTGCACCTTTCATATGGTGTCTAGCTTGCAGTGCTTTTTATTTTTTGAAATGCCTTCTGCTTAGTTACCACATCAAAGGTGTGAATAGGTCACGCCATCATATTTTTCGTACATATTCCATCCTTGTATCATGTGTTTTCCTTTCATCCGAGTAGTGTTCATTAGTATCATGCATGAATGAGTTCTGAAGAGCGAATTTTATTCCTTTTTCTTACCGGTTTGACTTCACAATGCAAAATCAATACATCTGAAGGAAATTAGTCCGGCAGTGGACGATGGTGGTCCTTCGGAGCAACTCGAACAGAGGGTCTCTATAGATTCTACTCCGACATCCTACCAACAAGATTCACAAGACAACACAAGGCTGGACAGTCAACGTAGCTGTGTAGATGATGAGCACATATCCCCTACTCCACCATCACAGGTGCTTGCTCTAACTTGGCACTATTATATGTGGTTGCATGTTGTGTATGATGTCTAGCTTGTATTGATTCTAACTTTGTTGAATTGCATCTGCTTACTTTACACATAATGCCTGTGAATATGACACATGTTCCTATTTCTAGAACATACGTGTAGATGATGAGCACATCTCCCCTACTCCACCATCACAGGTGCTTGCTCTAACTTGGAACTGTTATATGTGGTTGCGTGTTCCATATGATGTATAGTTTGTATTGCTTCTGATTTTGTTGAATTGCACTTGCGTAGCTTACAACTTATACCTGCAACGATCACTTACCCATAAGACACATTTAACTTGGGAGTGTGATGTAGGTTGCATCTTGCATTGTCTTCTAGCTTGTACTCCTTCTAATTTCTTGAAATGGCACTTACGACGAGACACTTTTTACCTGATAGAGTGATATTGGTTGCATGTTCATATGGTGCCTAGCTTTCATTTCTTCTAATTTGGTTGAAATGCCTTCTGCTTACTGTTTTTCATACATATTCCCTCCTCCTATCGTATGTCTGAATATGCAATGTTGTCTTCCTTTTGTATATATTCCATCCTCCTATCTTGCGCTTGCCTTACATCAAAGTAGTGTTCGTCTGTATCGCGCATCAACCAGTTATGCAGAGCTAATTTTATTCATCTTCTTTTGGTTTTGACTTCATAAGGCAATATCAGAAAATAGGAAGGAAAAGAGTAAGTTAGGGGATGTTGGTGGTCCTCCGGACTGACGCAAACAAAGACTCTCTAGATTTTCCACTGCCACTGCTAATGAAGTTGAAGTCCCAAGTCTACATGATGAGTTCATCTCCCGTACTCCACCATTCCAGGTGCTTGCTCTAAGTTGACAGTGTGATAATTGGTTTCATCTTGCATATGTTGTCTAGCTTGTATTTCTTCTATTTTGATTAAATTGCACCTGCTGAGTTTATACATTATACATGTGCATATGACATGCCTTTCTGTGTCTAGAATACACTGCATCTATCAATCATACCATGTTCTTACATCAAAGTACTGTTGTTGTGTATCGCGCATCAGTCACTCATGATTGGATGCTTTTAACATGGCAGTTTGATAGTGGTTGCATCTTGCATTGATTTCTATGTTGTACTGCTTCTAATTTTTCGAAATGTCACTTATGACAAGACACTTTTAGCTAGGCAGAGTGATATTGGTTGCATCTTTCATATGGTGTCTAGCTTGCATTACTTCTATTTTCTTGAAAATCCGTCTGCTTAGTTTACACATCGTAGCTGTCAATATGTCATGCCATCCTGTTCTTTTACATATTCCATCCTCATACGGTTGTCTTACATCAAAGTATTGCTTGTCTGTATCATGCATCAATGAGTTCTGAAGAGCGATTTTATTCTTTTGTGTTGTGGGTATGCCTTGACATGGCAAAGTCAAAAAAGAGCAAGGAAAAGAATATAGTAGGGAATGGTGTTACTCGTCGGGTGAAACGGAGAACGATCTGCCCTTGAGATTCTGCTAGTACTTATAGTGCAGTAGAAGGTCCAAGTCCACTGGCTAAATCTACAAACACAGTATCACCTACTCCACCAGCTGCAGCATCTGCTTCAACTGCACCAGCATCTCAACGAGTTACTCATTCGTTTGCTTCGAAACTAGCCAGTTCCCAAGCTGCATACACACCTAACACTATTTCCGAAGCACTTCTGACACAACAGGACTTGGCAAGATCAGATGAACCTCATGAGCATCAACACCAAGACGGTACCTGACCGAGTCAAGTTGCAGTTGCATGCTCCTTTATATGTACTCTCACAGTTTGATGTGCACTAACACTTTCCATATTCGTTGTTGAACTAGGACCACGGCGCAAGCGAAAACAGACATCAGGGATAATGCTTGACAGATTAACAAAAACTAAAGGAGGAAGAATGGAGATCCATTTTGATGCAGGTTTAAAAAGGCCATGTGATGCTACAGAGTCAGCCAAGTTAGTATCAGAGGCAGCCATTGCCGTTAGGTGTCATGCACGTATCCTACCAACATGGATCCAGTACAGAAATGAGAAAGACTACCCAGTTTAACACCTTCCTTGACCATTCATCCACAAGTAATGTTGTTCATCGTAATTTGTAATATTGTCTTGCTTTGTGCCATACTTTCTAGCTTCCTCCTAATAAGACTCACATTCTTTTTTCAACAGATGAGGTTCAAGTTGGATCCGAAAGATGATGCAACTAAACAATGCACTCATGTTTTTCAGTCTGCTCTGCAACAGTATCAGTACCACCTTAGAAAATCTCACTTTGAAGGCAAGACTAACAATGAAATCGCCCAAACATCTCAAGTGGAATATATTACAGATGAAGACTGGACAGCCCTTGTTAAACATTGGCCTGATCCAAAGTATCAGATAGGGTATATGTATTTGATCAGACCACATATTGAACTTGTATTTATGTATGTGCCTTACAAGTGTATCTTCTTCGAGGCTAACTGTTTAAAGAACTAGACCAACTGTTCTAAAGTGAAATTCCAACATACAACAGGATCTCGTAGCTATATTGGGCACTGCGAGGCTCTTGTAAATAGTTGCTACTTCCTTCTTTTTTCTGTGCCATATTACCGTATCTATATTGACTTGTTCCAAATACAGAGGAAAACCCATGCGGACCAAAAAGAAATTGAACCGAATGCAGTGCAAATCTTCAAGGATTGCCACACCAGCAAGATGAAGGGAATGAGCACACCAGTTCAGGCTGTTGTTATAAATCCTTACTCCTCCTGCCTTTGAACTGATTGGTACTGTGATGTGTTCATTTAACTGCTTGGTTTGCAGCCAATGTCATACCTTACTCCTCCTTACTACTCTATTCACTTTTATACACAGTTTTCTTAACGTATCATTTCACCTTACATGGTTTAAAAGAGATGAAGGATATTCTTTTGGTCTTGATCTATAATCTAGTTGTGATGTTCACGTGCGCACACAATGATAGAATAGCCTTTTTGTTTTATATCTGTTTTCCCATGATATGAATGTTGTCATACTATGTTCATCCTACTTTATACCATGTCTCTTTATCCTTAGATGTCAACGAATGTGAGGAAATAGACAATAAGTAGGCATGCTACATGGGCATATGTTCCGAAAGTGATTTTATTATGTAGTTGGCACTACAATACATGCTAATGTATTACAGTAGTTCACCAAAATAAGTTATGTATAAACGTGAAACCTACTTTGTTTGTTTTTTTCTCATTAGTAACTTATCTGTTACACTAATCTACAAGTTCAAACTTTCAGGAAGCTATGGAACAAATGATTGAACATCCACAACCACCTGAAGGTGACGAGGCTACCACATGCACAATGTCACCTCTTGCTGCAGTGCGTCAGTATCTCTCCACTAACGGTGCAAAAAGCACCTTCCTGCATAATTCTGGGTTGGTTGTCAAGGTAACCTCGTCCAAATCGCCTACTGAACAAAATCTTCCGGCTAGATAGAGTGATATATCTGTGCTCCAGACACAAGTCCAACCCCTAATGGACGTTGTGTCGAAAACAAAAATAGTGGCAAATGTCATGAAGATACGAATGGTTTTGAAACCAGACTATCAGACATTTGCTTCGTTGTTCAAGAGCAATGGCGAAACAAGGGGAAGGTCGTGTTGCTCCATCAGATTCTATAGCCTGAAACATAAGCACTCAGGTCAAATGATATGTGCTTCTATACATCTGATGGTGCTTTTATCTGCAAGGACTGTAAACATTATGCCAACAGGCCTATTGTTGTATGGTTGGAATTTATTTTGTTGTGATACAACATTTATGATGCTGCCAAAGGCTGCAGTAATTAAATGAACACATCACAGTGTAGGTTTATCTTAGTAATGTATTCGGCTGAAAACTTCGTAGGAGCCCAACATGCCAACATTCGTCGGGCCCATTCCAATTGGGCTAAAAACGATTCTGGGCCAAAATTTACATGTAGCCTACTAAAAAAATCTGGGCCTAAATCAGCATAAGCTTTCATATTTTTCAGGTAGGCCTGTGCCCATAGTGGGCCTTTAACAGGCCTAAATATAATTTGGGCCCTCAGTAATAATAGGCCGTTTACATGTGTAAATTTCTCGAGCGCATAAAAACATGGGCCTTTAATAGGACGAAAGGTAGATTGGGCCCTGATTGTGCCAAATAACTCACTGGTCTCAGCAGGCCGAAATGGTGGCCCGTTTACAATGCATATCGTCCACAGGCCGAACTTCAGACGGGCCGTAAATGCGCCGACCTACTACATGGGCCTTTAACAGGCCAGAAGTTCGGTCGGGCTTGATTAGTGTCGTTTTTATATGGGTCGTTAGTGGGCCCGATGTGGCTTTGGGCCACATATGGCCCATGGATTTCGTACGACATTAACAGGCCGAAAGTCACAACAGGCTGAAAGTGGCCCAAATCTGTAGCGGGCCTCTAACAGGCCGAATGTCAGACATGGCCGAATATGACCCATATCCTTCACGGTCGTCTATGGGCCGAAAGTTTCAATGGCCTATAAATGGACCCAAATGAAGCAGGACCTTTAACAGGCCGGAAACACACCGGGCCGTAATTCGGCCCAAATTCTTAGCGGAATGTTAACGGGCCAGAAGTGACCATGGGCCGCGATGATGACAAGTTTAGGACGGGCCGTTGACGGGCCGATTTGACACGAGTCGTACGGGCCTTAACTGAGAATGTTGGGCCTTTAGCTGGGCCGGCCCATTATGGTCTGCAAAATCTTGTGGGCCTTTAGCTGGGCTGTAGCGATCAGACCTCAAACAGTATGATCTCTGTGCTCCGGTGTCATCCCTGGATCAGTAATGCTGACACCACACAGTACTTCGAAGGATTTATAACAGAGTAGCAATCACACACTTATTACATCGGTGTCTCAAAGAGAACTTATTACAATAAATATGGCTTAAGGCCATCTAATAACGATAACAGTGGAAGGCTTGGAAGATAAGTGAGTCCATCAACTCCAACGGCATCACTGAGTACAGGACCACGACCTAAAAGGCACCTTACTCGTCGTCTGAAAAGTCTGCAACATGAAACGTCGCAGCCCGAAAACGGGTCAGCACATGGAATATGCTGGCAATGTAACACATAGAGAATAATGAATGAATAAGCCTATACTACATGCATATATGGTTGGTGGAAACGCTCTATGGTTACAGTTTTGCGTCAAGCCAATTTTTCCCTACTGCAAAGGAATAAATTTATTTAACTATCATGGTGGTTGTTAAACATTGAGAATGGTTGACAGCATCCTCAATCCCAATTAAAAATAGTCATCAAATAACCCAACAATATTAATTTAGAAGTAACATGATGAGATTCACATGATATCCAAGTACTAGATACTCAAGACGTCCATCACCGGGGACATGGCTAACAATGATTAGTTTGTACACTCTGCAGAGGTTTGCGCACTTTTCCCCACAAGACTCGATCGCCTCCGTTAGATTTCTCGCACTACATGATGTTTGAGAAACGGATGACCGAGACATAGTCTTTCTGAAGCGCTAGCACCTTACATTGGATAGACCTGTACACCTACTTTCCCCTACATTTGCTAGTCTAACCTGCAAGAGTTCGCACGACATAATCAACTATGCCAGAGCCCATAATGGCTTGTAGCTGCACACGGAAGTTTCTAGTTTGAAAAATCTTATGATCCCTTTGAGCCTGGGTGGCGGTCCAAAAAGAAACAGGCAGTCCTGATAGAAACCAGGTGCCTCAATCCACCCAGATGTGTATTTAAGTTGCCACCTTAAGTAAACCATTAAAATTAACAAACTCACATCTGTCATGGATATCACTCACCCAATCCACGTCTACTAGCATAGCATGGCATAATAAGCAAACGTAGAAGTAACTCCCCAAAGGTTTCATTATAATACAGGTAATAGGTACTACCTCATCTACTTCACATCCCTCAATTTAATTAGATCCTAATCATGCAGTGTTTGAGGATAGATCTAATGCAATAAAACTAGTTAGTAGAAAAGGTATGATCAAAGTGTTACTTGCCTTGTTGATGATCCGCGAAACCTAGAGATTCGAAGTAACAGGCGGCACACTCCGGGTATTCTATCGCAGACAAACAAACAAGCATACAATAAGTACTGATCTAATGCATAGGTAAAACTCAAATAAAAGAGATCTAACCGGAAAGTTCAACTTAAGAACTCCGGTATGCAAAAAGAATCAAATCGAACGAAGCAAAAGAAATCAAACGGCGAAAGAAATCAACTTCGTTCTAGTAACCTGGATCTAAGTCCAATTTTACAGTAGCAAAAACTTGTTTAAGTTCATTATTCGAAAAGAGGGTTTCGAGACGAAACTCCAGGCGCTTGAATCGCCTGATTCCGATAAATGAGTGAAAAGTTATACTAAAACGAAAATCGGATCAGAAATCGCGATCAGAAAATAACCGCGGAAAATCCGACGAAAAAGAAAGACGACGAACAGATTAATCATTAATTAACCTAATCCGAAAATAATTAAAATAATAAAATAATATTAAAATAAAAAAATCGAAAATAAAACCAACGATTTTTTTTAAATTTCGGCACGGAAATCGAGGCGGCGGCGAACCTCGGGCGGCGTGCAACTCCGGCGAGTCGGCGGCGGGTCCGGCGGCGGCGGCGGCGGGCTAGGGTTTCGGGCGCGGGTGCGGTTATGGGCTGGGGCGTCGGGTGCCTCACTATTTAAAGGCGCCCCCGGGCGGAGTCCCGCTCGGGTACGGCGCATAGTCGGTTTCGTTTTTTTTAAAATAATTATGCTCAGAAGAAAAATAAAAAGAAATACTAAATGGACTCCAAAAATCGTGAAATAAATTTTCTCGGGTTTTTAAAATCAAGCCCTGTAAAGTGAACATTTATTTGGGCCCAAAATACAATTTTAAAAAACACGTATTTTTCCTAAATCCAATTAAAAATACCGAAAAACTCCGAAATAAATCTTATTTGATTTTTTTATTAAATCATCAATATTCCTATATTTTGGGAAAGTCATTTTATTCCCTCTCTCATATCTTTGTAATAGAAATAATTGATGATAAAATAAATAAAATCAAATGATCTTATTTACACAATCTGAGAAAACTCAAATATGTAAATAACGAAATCCCCAACTCTCTCCATGGTCCTTGAGTTGCTTAGGATTTTCTAGGATCAAAACCAAAAGCAAAATAAAATATGATATGCATGATGATCTAATGTATAACATTCCAAATTGAAAATTTGGGATGTTACAAACCTACCCCCCTTAAGATGAATCTCGCCCTCGAGATTCGGGTTGGCTAGAAAATATTTGAGGGTGGTCCTTGAGCAAATCTTCCTCTCGCTCCCAGGTGGCTTCATCCTCCCTGTGGTGGCTCCACTGAACTTTGCAAAACTTGATAACCTTGCTGCGGGTGACTCGGCTGGCAAACTCGAGAATCTTAACTGGTTTCTCCTCATAGGTCAAATTGTTATCCAACTGAATTGCTTCCAATGGCATTGTGTTTCTCAAAGGTATGTCAGCCATCTCTGCGTGACACTTCTTGAACTGAGTAACGTGGAATACATCATGAACTCCTGACAATCCTTCTAGCAATTGCAACTTGTACGCCAATTCTCCCATACGCTCCAAAACTCGATATGGCCCTAAAAATCGTGGCGCTAACTTCCC
Organism: Aegilops umbellulata; assembly: GCA_032464435.1. Classification (NCBI taxonomy): domain Eukaryota; kingdom Viridiplantae; phylum Streptophyta; class Magnoliopsida; order Poales; family Poaceae; genus Aegilops; species Aegilops umbellulata. The sequence continues at coordinate 102,002,343 of CP136060.1, forward strand.
CTTAACTCCAAAGCGCTTAATCCCTCGAAGTGGGGATACTCGAAATAAACTCTGTCTCCGACTTTGTACCATCTCCTTGCATTTAGAATCTGCGTAGCTCTTTTGCCTGGACTGGGCTACCTTGAGCCTATCGCGAATCAACTTCACCTTCTGTTCAGACTCTTTAATCAGATCTGGTCCAAACAACTGGCGGTCTCCAACTTCGTCCCATGACAATGGTGTCCTGCACCTCCTTCCGTACAAAGCTTCGAAAGGGGCCATCTTCAAACTGGTCTGATAGCTATTATTGTAAGAGAACTCTGCATATGGCAAATTGTCGTCCCAACTAGATCTATAATCTAGCGCACAAGCTCTCAGCATATCCCCCAAAATCTGATTGACTCTCTCGGTCTGTCCATCTGTCTGCGGATGAAAAGTTGTACTAAATTCTAGCCTAGTACCCAAAGTCTCATGCAACTGCTTCCAGAACTTTGAGGTAAACTGGGTTCCTCTATCTGATACGATACTCCTCGAAACTCCATGCAGACATACGATTCTGGTCATATATATCTTTGCCAACTTAGCACTGGTGTAAGTGGTCTTTACTGGGATGAAATGAGCTACCTTCGTCAATCGATCAACTACAACCCAAATCGAGTCATAGCCTGAACGAGTCCTTGGTAATCCCGTGATAAAATCCATGCCTAGCTTATCCCACTTCCATTCGGGTATCGGCAATGGTTGCAACAATCCTGCTGGCTTCTGATGCTCTGCCTTTACTCTTTGACATACATCACAAACTGCCACATACTCCGCAATATCCTTCTTCATTCCGGTCCACCAGAAAATATCCTTCAAATCTGAATACATCTTGGTATTTCCTGGGTGAATCGAATACGGTGAATCATGTGCCTCTTGCAGAATCAACTTCCTGATCTCCGTGTCATTGGGTACATAAACACGGTCTTCAAACCATAGGGTGTCGTGCTCATCCTCACGAAATCCCTTAGCTTTTCCTTGGCTCATTTTCTTCTTTATAGAGGCAATCTCCTTGTCAGATTTCTGAGCCTCTCTGATTTTATCCATCAATGTTGACTCAATCTCCAATGCTGCTACATAGCCTCTCGGAACTATCTCCAAACATAGCTCACGAAGATCTTCTGCTAACTCCTTTGGTATTTCTCCCGTCATCAGTGTATTGACATGGCTCTTATGGCTCAATGCGTCAGCTACTACATTAGCTTTTCCGGGATGGTAATGCAATCTCATATCATAATCCTTGATGAGCTCCAACCATCTCCTTTGTCTGAGGTTCAACTCCTTCTACGTGAAAATGTACTTCAAACTCTTGTGATCCGTGTACACCTCACAATGATTTCCAATGAGGAAATGTCTCCATGTCTTCAATGCATGCACTATGGCTGCTAACTCCAAATCATGCGTGGCATAATTCAATTCGTGAGGCTTCAGTTGTCGTGAAGCATACGAAACAACTCTTCCCTCGTGCATAAGCACTGCTCTAAGTCCTCGATGTGAAGCATCGCCATACACCTCATAATCCTTGGTCTGATCGGGCAAAATCAACACTGTTAGGTAACCAAACGTTTCTTCAATTCCTGGAAACTAGCCTCACACTCCTTAGTCCATTTGAACTTAGTATCCTTCTTCAGCAACTCCGTCATAGGCTTTGCAATCTTTGAGAAGTTCTCAGTAAATCTCCGGTAGTATCCTGCGAGTCCCAGAAAACTCCAGATCTCTCCAACTGTTTTTGGTGCTTCCCAATTGGTCACGGTGATAACCTTGGTGGGGTCAACTGCTATTCCTTCTCCGGATATAACATGTCTGAGGAATCCTACTTCCTTCAACCAAAACTCACATTTGCTGAACTTGGCATATAACTGATGTTCTCTGAGCTTCTCAAGTACCAATCGCAAATGTTCTTTGTGCTCCTCTTCATTCTTCGAAAATACCAGAATATCATCGATGAAAACCACGACGAACTTATCCAAAAACTCCATAAACACTTTGTTCATCATGTTCATAAAATAGGCAGGTGCGTTAGTCAGTCCAAATGACATAACGGTATACTCATACAGTCCATATCTTGTGGTGAATGCTGTCTTAGGTATGTCCTGCTCTCGAATCTTCAACTGATGGTACCCTGATCGCAAATCGATATTGGAAAACACTTTAGCCCCTTGCAATCGATCAAACAGATCATTGATCATTGGTAGCGGGTACTTGTTTTTGATTGTTACTTCGTTCAATCCTCGATAATCAACAACCATTCTTAACGATCCATCCTTCTTCTCCACTAGAAGTACTGGTGATCCCCAAGGCGAAGAACTTGGGCGAACGTAACCTTTATCCAGTAACTTCTTAATCTGCTTCTTAATTTCCACCAAATCCTGTGCGGGCATCCTGTACGGTCTCTTCGATATTGGCCCTGTGCCTTGCAAAAGATCAATAAAAAAATCAATGTCTCTATCTGGTGGCATGCCTGGCAACTCTTCTGTAAATACATCATGAGAATCCTTTACCACTGGTACTTCCTCCTGTACAACTCCTGATAAGGAATTTAATTGTGTCTTGTTCGGCGCATGCCGGTATACATACTTGATCCTTCTTCCTTCTGGCGTTGTGAGCAAAATTGTCTTACTGGCGCAATTGATGTTTCCACCATACATCGACAGCCAATCCATACCGAGAATTACGTCCAAACCTTGGGATTCCAATACTATTAGGTCCGAGGGTTTAGAAAAGATGAGAATTAAGAATAGAATGAGGTCTAAAGAGAAAACACTACCCAAATGCACATGAGACAAATGCACACAAAATCACTTCATTCAATCAAACAAGGGCATACAATCGGTCTAGAACTATCGCAAAAGTGCGTGGACTATAATATGTACATGGTGGTATACTACTACTGTTATGGTAGTCAACTAGGAAAACTGCTCCGATGAAGACTCCATGATATCTGCTCCAGCTTCGTCTTCAAAATCATCATCACTAGGCTCGGAATCGGTGTCATCGATGATGATGTACTTATCTGGACAAGTGCAATCTTCTCCTCTGGGTGCTGAATTCCCCATGAGTTCTTCAATCTTCTCCTTAAGATCGTCGTTTTGTATCACTAGAGCTACAATCTCATTCATGTAGTCCTTGCGAGTGGCCTTCAGTTCTCCTTCTAGCTCAATAATCTTGGCTTTTGCCTTCTTTAACTCCATCATGTCTGCGCACATCTGGTTCTCCTGGCGTCGAATGTGCTAGTTTAACTCCTAGATGAAAGCTGCAATGGATCTATACTTCTTGGTGCTAACTATCTCCCATTGTTCATCTCGGCGTCCGCAAATCTGGTAAATAGTATCCTTGAGATCTTCTTGGTAAACTTCTCCAATGCGTCCCATGGTGATGTGAGCTGCCATGCTCTTTCCTAGAATCCATGTTGGTGCATTGAAAACACACTCTATGGGCTCCGTGATTGGTGCGAACGTCCTTAATGGAACTATAGCTTGAATCTTCCAATGCTCCTCTTCGGGTAAAGTGGCGTTGTAGGTCCCGGTGAAGCTTGGTATTCCAATGTTGAGGTACCTAGTGACTTCCTTCAGGTGTCGTCCAAAAGGTGTATCTTCATCCGGCTCAGTGAACTTGATCCTCGTTTCTGTCATCCTAAAAGAGTAGAAAAGATGAGGAGTCAGAAATGAGAAGAGAGTAGTGAACTAGGGCTTTAGCTTAGTGGTCGTGTCCTATAGTCAACGTGTGCTCTGATACCATCTCTGTAGCGACCAGACCTCAAACAGTCTGATCTCTGTGCTCCGGTGTCATCCCTGGATCAGTAATGCTGACACCACACAGTACTTCGAAGGATTTATAACAGAGTAGCAATCACACACTTATTACATCGGTGTCTCAAAGAGAACTTATTACAATAAATATGGATTAAGGCCATCTAATAACGATAACAACGGAAGGCTTGGAAGATAAGTGAGTCCATCAACTCCAACGACATCACTGAGTATATGACCACGACCTAAAAGGCACCTTACTCGTCATCTGAAAAGTCTGCAACATGAAATGTTGCAGCCCAAAAACGGGTCAGCACATGGAATATGCTGGCAATGTAACACATAGAGAATAATGAATGAATAAGCCTATACTACATGCATATATGGCTGGTGGAAAAGCTCTATGGTTATAGTTTTGCGTAAAGCCAATTTTTCCCTACTGGAAAGGAATTGTCGGGGAAACTGATCCACGAGCACCTATGGGGACCGGCGGGCCGGGCCCCTTTCGGTTCGGTGGGGGGCGGAGGTTGCACGAAGAGCAGATCGAGGCGAGGCACACGAGCAGTTTACCCAGCTTCGGAGCTCTCCGGAGAGATAATACTCCTACTGCTGCATTGTGGTTTGTATTGAGTTCTTGCTCGGGAGCGCTGAGTGCTACAGTACCCACCAGCAGCTAACGAGACCGAGCGTGAGTGTTCTCCTGTCTTTTCCCCCTCTACGTTGCGCATGGGCCTCCTTTTTATATGCTCAAAGGGGTCACCGACAGGTGGCAACGTAGACGAGGGTAAAAATGGAAAGGTGCTGCGGTTGGTACAGCTACCTGTACAGTGTATCATACCTAACCCTGACGGCAGGGGACAAGGGCATTAAATGCCCGTCTGCGTCGCCCAAACAGTGCAAAAAGGGGACCGTCAGGTACGCCACCGTTCGCCACGATGGCAATCTTGTCAGCGCCGCATGCCACCGCGTACCGCTGGCTGCACAGCCTCCCACCACGTACGCCTGGAAAGGTCCCAGAGCGACACATTGGTGGATGTGTTGGAGCGTGGGTACGGAGTGGTAGGTTGCCGCGGCAAACGCCTTGCCGCGGTCGTTGTCTTGCCGCGTCCGGAAGCTTGCTGCTCACCGGGCCTCGCCGGGACGCGTGGCGCGTCGCGGCAAGTACCTTGAGATGCCTTGGTTGGCCTTCCCGGCAAGCTCCTCTTGCCGGGGTCTTGTGCCTTGAGTGGCCTTCCCGGCAAGTTCCTCTTGCCGGGTCCTTGTCTCCTTGGCCTGAATACTTTGTTCTTGAATGGCTCCAAAGGAACCACGGGGGACCTTGGCGGTCACCCGGCAAGCCTTGCCGCGGGGCGCTGCGACTGCCCATGCATAAGTTCGGGATACTAGGGTTCCCCTACTCTAGTACACCGACAGGAGCCCCCGGGCCTGGGCCATACACGGTGCCAAGCGCTGTTGGGCCAGGCCCAAAACAGGGCACGGGCGCGCGCGGCCTGGGTCACGCCATATCTTACTCCGTATCCACCGCGCCCTCCCCGAACGGCACGCGTTGATTGCGGTGTCGTGGGAGAGATCGTGGGCGGTTTCTTTATTCGGAAAGGCGGAACATCCGCCCCCTCCCTCCTTATAAGCAGGGGAAACAGGGGCAGTTCGCCTATCCGCCCGTTGCTATTCCATCCTCGAAAATCTCTGCCACTCCCCTTCTTCCCAAAGACGAAAGAGAGCAGCGCTCCGCCCCCCATCGCCACTAGCACCACCGACACCGTCGTCCTCCCTCACCACTTCCGCCATGGCTCCGAAAGCCGAGAAGGGGAAGTTCGTGAAGTCGGCCGAGGTGCAGCGGCTCGCGGCGCTGCGGAAGGAGCGGGCAATCTCCCCCCCCCCCCCAAGCTTACCGCGGGGGATCTGAGGGAGTAATACTACCTCTTCTGGTCGACAGAGACGCGGGCGCACCCGCGCACGAAGATACTTCCAGCCGCCGCTTGGAAAATGGCTCCCACTAGATACCCCTTCTTCGCCTTGTTCTTCTACTGCGGGCTCTGCCCGCCTTTCTCTGAGTTCTTCTGTGATATCATAAACACCTACGGGCTCCGCCTCCTTGACTTCACCCCCAATGCTGTCCTGACCATGGCAGTTTTCGCTCATCTCTGCGAAAACTTTGTCGGAGTCCATCCAAATGTAGCTCTTTTTTGCCACTTCTTTACGCCCCGGGTTGAGAAAGGAGAGCCTTTATCTGGCGTAATCGCCTGGATCTCAAAAGCCGGCAAGACGGACGCTTATCTGGAGGGAGAGTTCCGCAGCAAGTGGGAGGAATGGAGAGCAGACTGGTGCTGGATTGTCGAGGAGGACCCGCAGCCGTTTACCGCCCGGCGCCAAACTCCAGTAGTGCGCGGCAGCGATTGGAGGAACGTGGCCCCGGAAGACGACAAGCTGAAGATCGCCGTCGCCCGGATCCAACGCCTCAGGCTTGCCGAGCTCACTGTAGGCGCTGTTGGCGCAGATTTCCTTTGCCGCCGCATCGCTCCCCTGCAGGAGAGGAGGAGACCCGCCTGGGAGTTCAAGAACGCGGCGGATATCATCAGGCTGCGTCCGGGCCTCAACTTCAACTTCACTGTTCTGGAGCTTAACGCGATGCTCCAGGAGCTGTTAAAGTACGACCCTCAGCATCCCGAAGTGTTCAGGTTGCCGAGGGGTGTCGTTCCACTGTGCAACAATTCCTCGCTCAGCCGCATCCGTGCAATGATGCCGCTGTGCGACTCGCATGGAATTGACCCAGCTTGGCTAGAGCCTGCAGACGACATCGTGCAGGCGTTCTTCGATGGCTTGGTAGAAACGCCGATCCACCCCGACGAGCAGAGAGGCCTCACCTGGGACACCACCGATGAGGAGATCAAGCGCATCGCCACTAGGATGGAAGAGGCGGCGGCAGCCGCAGCCGTGGGCGAGTTTGGATTCATCGTGGAGGAGGCTGAGGCAGCGGAGGCGGCAAGCCTTGCCGAGCGAGAGGGACTTGCCGGCGAGGAAGAGCCTGTCGGGCATGACGTCGAGCCGAGCAGTCCCGCCGAGGACACGAGCGGCTCGTTGGAGATCGGCTCCTCTTCCTCCTCATCTTCGGGTAGCTTGCCGGGAGCAGAGCCCCCGTCTCCACCAAGAAGGCGTCTCCGCAAGGCCGGGAACGTAGCGGAGCAGCAGACGAGTCGACAGCCGCCGCGCCGCGTGACACGCTCCACCGCGGCAAGTTCTGTTGCCGGGGAAGCACCGCACGCTGCTACGGCAGCTGGAGCGGGGTCTTCTTAGGCCATCGCTTCTATTCCTGTCGCTTCTCATGCCGCGGCGGCAGCTGGAGCGGGGTCGTCTCAGGCCACCGCCACTGCTCCTGCCAAGCGGCCAATGGAACCTACTCCTCCGCCTCCTTGCGCCGGAGGTGGGCCAGGCTTTGACTCCTCCGCGCTCAACTCCGACGAGGAAGAAGAAGAGTAAGATTCTTGTTGTGCTTGTATTTCTTCAATCCTTGTTGTTTTGTCTCGCATCTCATTTGCTTTACTCTGAACTTATTCCTATTTAGGACTCTGGCCCAAAGAGCGGCGAAGAGAGCCAAGGTCCCGGTGATTGTCATCGAGGACGACCCCACCGTGTCAGCAGGGGGTGCGCCCGAGACAAACTTGCCGGACCCGGCAACTGTTCTTCAGAGCAGCCCCCAGCGCAGCCCCCAACGTAAGTACATGGTTTGCTTCCCGCTGTTAGGCGCGCATGGATACTCTTTGTTTGCTGATATCTGACTATTGGTTTGTGTAGGAGCAGAGCAGCCCCACCAGGAGCGTCCGGAGACCGTCCTCAACATGCCATCTGCTTCGACTACACCGCCAAGGGAAAGTTCTCCGACGAGGGAGAATCCTCCGACAAGGGAGAGCTCTCCGGCAAGGGGGGATTCTCCGGCAAGGGAGAAGTCTCCGGCAAGGGACAGCACCAGCGGTCCCCCGGCGGCGGAGACCACAACCGCGGATCCCGGTGCAGGTAAACCTCTTGCTTCGAAACTTCCATTGGGTTCTTCTTCGTTCGATCTTCTTTTTGGATATTTGCTTGACTTTTCTTCCTTTTTTCGGCCGTCAGACCCATCCGTTGCGGAGCCGATGGAGACCGAGGTTGTTGTCGACGATGCCGCTGCCACCGAAGAAGCGGCCGGCGCTGATGATCCCGCCGGCGAAGAGGCCGCCAAGGCTGCCGCCGCCGCAGCTGACGAGGGGTCTGGCGATCGCACTGACGACCCTGAGGCCGCAGGAGCGCCAGGTGCTACGCCGACCGCCGACCCTTCCGGCGCTGCCGCAGTGCCAGGCTCCGAAGAGCCCCAGCCAGGCGTCTACTTGAAGGCCGGCGACGGCGTCTTCATCAACCTCCCCTCGGCGTCAAGGTCCAGGGCGCCGGTCGAAGGAGAAAGCTTCGACGTAGAGGTGCTCGCCTCCGCCGGGCTGACGCTGGTTGACGCGCCAAGCAGCAGCAGCGGCGAGCCCGAGGAGGAGCCGCTGCTGCGGAAGCTGTTGTCGCTCTACCGCGCCCGGCAAGCCAAGCTGGAATCCCGCGAAGCACTTGCCGCGAAGGCGGGAGCGGACATTGAGAAGCGCGTGGAGGAGCTCCGAGGTATCAACCAGGCAGCTCTCCGGTCCCTGGCGGAGGAGCGGGAGCGGCTCGATGAGGAGCAGAAGGCCTTCCTCCTCGAAAACGCTGACGTCGAGGAGCAGCAGTGGCTTGCCGCTGCGAAGCTGTCTACGCAGGAGGGCGAGCTGGCGCAGCGGAAGGTCAACCTTGATAGCCATGAGGAGGAGCTTGCCGCGCACGAGCGAACACTCGCCGGAGCTATCAAGCAAGCAGAGGACGCTACCGCAGCTGCCGAGGCCGCCAAGAAGGAGCTGGAGACGAAGGTGGCGCAGCTGGAGGCCGATCTCAAGGCGAGTGGCAAGGAGCTTGCCGCGCTCAAGCGGGAGCGGGAGAAGGACGCCCACAGCCACTCAGAGTCGCAGGCCCGCCTCGCCGAGAAGGACAAGGAGCTCAGCGCCGCCAAGGACTCCAACGCAGATCTTGAGTTGAAGCTAACCACTTTGACCAAGACGTTGGACGGCGCCCGGGAGCAGGAGGTGGCCTTGAAGGAGGAGATCAAGGTCGACAAGGCGCTGTTGGAGAGTATTGCTGTCACCCAGAACACTTTTAGGGAGACTGTGGAGCACTGGACGGAGGGTCTTGTGAATGCTGCCGCAGATATCGACAGGGAGCTGGCGCAGCTGGGGATGGAGGATCTCGGGTATCCCTCCGATGAGAACCTCCAATCCAGCGCCAAGCTCACCTTGTTCTTCAAAGGCGTGGCGACGGCCCTCCAGCGACTCCGGGAGCGGATCCCAAAGCAGCTGGCCGACGAGTCGCGCAAGATCTGCGCGGGAGATCTTCAAAATATGTTGGTGAAGGTGGCCTTCCGCAATCCGGGCCTCAACCTCACCAACGTCCTCAAGATCCTGCCGCCGGAAGCTGATCTGGAGGCGCTCAAGGCCCTTGTCGCACCCACTGTGGACAAGGTGAGCGGGATCACGAGGGTTGAGGGCGATCGTGTAGACTAGGCCGCCCATTTTCTTCTTTACTAGTTGCTGCTGGTCACGTTATGAAAACAATCTATTAGAGCCGCGACAAGCTATCTTGTAATATAACTCTATCTTGGGTAGTGATTGCAACGTTATTTCCTTTACTTGATTCCTTCCTTTGTATGTTTTTGGCCTTACGCTTTTAGGGAACTTGCCGGCGCAGGCACCTTAGCCGCGAGCGCTGAGTGCGGGACGTCAGCAGCCTGCTGGCGGTGCCGTTACCGACAAGAAACCTTGTCGCAACTAGTCGCAGCTCAATTAAGTTGTTGAGCGGACTCGAAACAAAGTAAGGGCGCAACTAGCCGCGAGCTGGTTCCTCCGCGCATAGGTTTACCATACAAAGCGAGGTCGTTCAAGGAAGATAACTTAAAAATTTAAAAAATCTGATTGCTCAAACTTTGGCCACTTAGCTTTTCTGTTGTTTGCTTTCCGGCAAGGCGAAACTTTCTTGAACGACGCCTGGTCCATACCATTATCTTCTCCTTCCCCCCGGCAAACTTGTGGGCGAGGGAACCTTCCTTTCCTTGAGAAAAAAGAAAGAAGAGAAAATAAAAATATGGAGCCTTATGGCTCGTTATTGCTTACCGGGGGTTGGCGCTGCACAAAGTGTCAGATAACTCATGCAAAAAATAAAAAGCATGAAATTGACAAGATGTGCGGAACACATGAGCTTTATTTATGCACAGGGTCTGCGCCTGGCTTTGTACAAAGGATTACATGCAACAACGGCAAGACTTGTACAAAAGGTGGTTGCCGGAACAGGGTCCGGCAACCGCGCCTTACGGGTAAAACTTACGAAGATGCTCAATGTTCCAGGAGTTGCTCACCAGAATGCCATCTTCGGTCTCAAGCGGACAGCGCCAGGCCTAGTGACTCGTTTCACCCGGTAAGGGTCTTCCCACTTAAGCGTCAACTTGTTGGAATTCTTGGCGGATTGAACGCGCCGAAGAACAAGGTCGCCTTCCTCGAGACTTCTGGCGTTAACTTTGCGGCTATGATAGCGGCGCAAAGCTTGCTGGTAGCGAGCAGCTCGTACAGCAGCCTGAAGACAGTCTTCCTCAAGGAGCAGCGCTTCATCTTGTCACAGCTGCTCTTGCTCAAGCTCATCATAAGCGAGCACTCGAGGTGACCCGTATACGAGTTCTATGGGGAGAACTGCCTCTGCTCCATAGACTAGGGCGAAAGGTGTCTGGCCAGTGGCTCGATTTGGTGTCGTCCTGATCGACCAAAGAACCATCGGCAGATCCTCAATCTAGTTTCTTCCGCACTTGTACAGCCTATCGAAAGTCCTGGTCTTGATCCCACGCAGCACTTCAGCATTTGCCCTCTCCGCTTGACCGTTGCTTCTGGGGTGAGCAACAGAAGCGAAGCAGACCTTGGCGCCAAGATCTTGGACGTACTGCATGAAGGTGCGGCTCATGAATTGCGTACCATTGTCGGTGATGATCCTGTTCGGGCTCCCGAAGCGGCAAACAATCGACCTGAAGAACTTGACTGCTGACTGTGCTGTCACTTCCTCACTGCTTCCACTTCCGGCCACTTTGTGAACTTGTCGATTGCAACGTACAAGTACTCAAGGCCCCCGACTGCTCGGGGGAAGGGCCGAGGATGTCGAGCCCCCAGACCGAAAATGGCCAGGATAAAGGGATCGTCTGGAGAGCTTGAGCTGGTTGGTGTATTTGCTTGGAATGGAACTGGCACGCTTCACACTTGGTTACTTGTGCAGTTTCATCCTGGAGGGCTGTCGGCCAAAAGAAACCTTGCCGGAATGCTTTGCCGGCAAGTGCTCTTGCGCCAATGTGGTGACCACATATGCCTCCATGTATCTCTGCCAACAGCTTTTGTCCGTCTTCCCGGTGAATACACTTCAATTTCACACCGTTGAGTCTTCTTCTGTACAGTGTGTTGTCGACAAACTGGTACATACTTGACTGTCGGGCTACTTTTTCCGCTTCTTCTTGCTCTTCGGGAAGTTCTCCTGTCTGAAGGAAACGGACAATCTGGTGTGCCCATGCTGGAGCTTGCGGCTCGACAACAAGGACTAAAGGCACATCTGCTGCTGCGGGAACACCCGCTTCTACGGCGAGAACCTGCGGCTCAGCCGGAGCTTGACGTTCCTCGACAAGTTTGCCGGAGCAAAACTTGTCGGGAGCGTCTGCTTCGACGGAACAAACCCTAGGGTTTGCCGGAGCAGACTACTCCTCAACAATCTTGGTGTTGATCTTGGGGACCTTCTTGGCGGCGGCTTCGGGAAGCTCTGCCGGAAAATAGTCACCAGAAATCAACTTCCTCTTCTTGCTCCGTCCAGTTGATGGCGTTACAGACGGTTGAGTCAGCTTGAGCACAAAGATCCCTGGTTCCACGGGTAACTTAAGTGTTGCGCACTTTGACAGGCCATCGGCGATGTCGTTCTGAGCTCTTGGAACATGTTCCATCTGTAGACCGACAAAGCGCTCTTCTAGCTTTCTCACTTCATCAACGTAGGCTTCCATCAATGGACTCTGATAACTCTTATTCACTTGGCGGACGACAAGCTGCGAGTCACCCCTGACAATGAGCTGCTGGATCCCAAGGTCTGCCGCGATCCTGAGACCGGCGAGCAATCCTTCATACTCTGCAGTATTGTTTGTTGCTTGCTCCTTGGGAAAGTGCATCTGGACTATGTACTTGAGGTGCTCTCCGGTGGGTGCGACAAGCAGCACGCCAGCACCGGCGCCTTGCAGCGAGAAGGCACCATCAAAGTACATCAGCCATTCTTTGCTTGCTTCCTTGACGGGGATGCTCGTTTCTGGAATTTCTTCATCTGGTGTTGGCGTCCACTCTGCTATGAATTCTGTCAATGCTCTGCTTTGGATAGTTGAAGTGCTCTCAAACTTGAGGCCAAAGCTTGACAGTTCCAGTGCCCACTCAACAATCCTGCCTGTTGCTTCTTGATTCTGCAGTATCCATTTCAGCGGAAAACGAGTGACAACTGTGATCTCATGTGCTTGGAAGTAATGGCGCAGCTTTCTTGAGGCCATGAGAAGGCCGAAAAGCAATTTCTGCACACCAGAGTACCTTGACCTAGCCCCCTGCAGAAGGGAACTGACAAAGTAAACTGGGTGCTGCACCATTCTCTTCTGTATCTCCTCATGTGCCTGCGCAGATCCATCTTTGTCGGGACCAAGGCTTGTCGGGGAAGCCCCTTGATTGTCGCTGGATCCGCCTGCCGTGGTTGCTGGCTCATCATCTGCCTCCCTCTCCGCTACTAACGCAGCACTAACCACTTGATTGGTTGCCGCCAGATACAGCAGCAACTTCTCTTGTGGCTTAGGTGCGACAAGTATTGGAGTGGAGGACAGGTATCTCTTCAAGTCCTGCAGCGCAGCCTCCGCTTCCGGAGTCCATTTCATTGGACCTGCCTTTTTCAATATTTTGAAAAACGGCAGGGCGCGCTCAGCAGACTTAGAGATAAACTGGGTGCTGCACCATTTCTCGATCCTGAGAACTGCCACGCAACCAGCAAGTCTTCGTACATCCTTGACGCGCTTTGGTGCTTCGATCTGCTCAATGGCCTTGATCTTGTCGGGATTGGCTTCAATTCCCCGCTGAGACACGAAGAACCCGAGAAGCTTGCCGGAAGGGACTCCAAACACACACTTCTCGGGGTTGAGCTTGAGGCTGATCTTGCGCGGATTTGCAAAAGTCTCGTCTAAATCTTGAATCAGAGTTGCCCTGTCCTTGCTATTGACCACTATGTCATCCATGTAGGCTTCCACATTTCTGTGTATTTGTGGCTCAAAAGCGGTATGGACTACTCTTGCGAATGTTGAACCAGCATTCTTTAAACCGAAAGGCATACGTATGAAACAGTACGTGGCACATGGAGTGATGAATGCGGTCTTCTCCTCATCTTCTTCTGCCATGAAGATCTGATGGTATCCTGAGTATGCGTCAAGAAATGAAAGCAAATCACATCCGGTCGTGGAGTCAACAATCTGGTCAATGCGCGGCAAGGGGAATGGGTCTTTGGGACAAGCTTTGTTAACATCGGTAAAGTCGATACAAAGCCTCCATTTCCCGTTTGCCTTGCGCACGACTACAGGATTGGCCAACCACGTAGGATGGAGCACTCCTCTGACAAGGCCTGCTGCTTCCAACTTCTTGATCTCTTCTGCGATGAATTCTTGGCGCTCCACGGCTTGCTTCCTGACTTTCTGCTTGACGGGTCGTGCATGAGGACAGACGGCAAGGTGGTGCTCAATTACTTTCCTGGGAACACCGGGGATGTCAGACGGTTGCCACGCAAACACATCGACGTTCGCCCGCAGGAAAGCAATGAGCGTGCTTTCCTATTTAGGGTCGAGAGTGGCACTGATGGTGAAGGTACCACCAGTGCCGTCCTCCTTGGCGGACACCTTCTTGGTCTCTGGTGGAGCTACCATTGTCTTCTTACACTTGCCGGTGGAGCTCGATGGTGCGTCCTCGACGGTTGCGCAGCACTCCGAAGAGGTGCGCTTGCCGGAGTGGGCATAAGAACTCTTGCCGGACTTGGTCTTCTTCTTCCCCCCGGGAGCTTCAGTGGCAAGTGACTTGCGATCCGTTGCGGCTGCCGCTTCCCGGTAGATCTTGTCGGCGCAGATAAGAGCATCCTTCTTGTCGCCAGGGACAGAAATGACACTTATCGGGCCTGGCATCTTCAGCATGTTATACGCATAGTGAGAGGCCGCCATGAACTTGGCGAGCGCTGGACGGCCGAGAATCCCATTGTAAGGCAATGGAAAATCGGCAACGTCAAAAGTGACCCTCTCAGTTCTGAAGTTCAACTCGCTGCCAAATGTCACCGGCAACGTGATCTTCCCCTTTGGCTTGCTCCTTCCCGGGTTGATTCCTTGGAATGTGTCGGTCTCTTCGAGCTCGCTATCAGGGACCTGGAGTTTCCTGAGCACAGCGGAGGAGATCAGGTTCAAGCCGGCCCCGCCATCAACTAGCATCTTAGTGACCTTGAGGTTGCGGATAGTTGGTGAAACCAACATCGGCAAGCACCCGACCGTAGTTGTGCGATCAGGGTGGTCCTCAATATCAAAGATGATAGGCGTGCTGGACCATTTCAGAAGCTTGCGTGACTCGACGGGTGGTTCTGCCGCATTGACTTCCCGCACCCACTGTTTGAGTTGGCGGTGTGAAGTATGAAGAGAAGCACCGCCGTCAACGCACAAGACCTCTGTGGCTTTCTGGCACTCCTGCTCACTGGTCTCGGCATCATCCATGTCTTCATCGTCGTCGTCATCTTCATCCTTGTCACGGCCGCGGGGAGGTCTGTCTCCTTGCCGCTGCTTGGCCTTGCCGCGGCGTCCTCCCCGGCCGGGGCGCTTCATGCCGGATCCTCCAGCACCTCCTTGGGCTTTCTCCTTGTCGCGTCGCTCGTACTCGGCCTTTTGCAGCTCGACAAGCTGCTCGACCTTCTTGCAGCTCTGGAGATCGTGGCCCTTAGTGCGGTGGATCTTGTAGTACTGTTTGTTGGTGCCGTCCTGCTTGTCGGCGGCCGCCACAGCCTGGCAGTTGGCGCATGTGGCAACCTCCTTGCCGGAGCTACCAGCTTTGGCTTTCTTGGCGCCACCTTCGTTGCCGGACTACTCAACAACTAGCACATCTTTGCCTTTCCTCTTCCTGTTGTTCCGCCGCCGGTTTTTCTTTGCCGGGGCAGCATCCTCACTGTCAGATCCTCCTGCTCCTACATTCTCTTCGGGGAGTTTCCTCCCTTCCTCATCACGTGCACACTTGTCGGCCAGGGCATACAGCTCACTGACGTCTTTGATCTTACACATCGCCAACTCCTCCCGCATCCTGTGGTTACGCACGTTCTGGTGGAACGCGCTGATAACCGCGGCAGGGTGGACATCTGGGATGTTGCGTTGTACATGGCTAAATCTCTGGATGTACTTGCACAGGGGCTCTCCTTCCTTCTGGGCGAGCAGATGAAGGTCACTCTCCTGGCCATGGGGTTTGTGGCCGCCTGTAAAGGCGCCGACAAACTGATGGCATAGGTCTGCCCAGGAAGATATGGAGTTGTCCGGCAAGTGCATGAGCCAGGACCTGACGTTGGGCTTGAGCACCAGCGGGAAGTAGTTGCCAAGGATCTTGTCGTCCCGTCCCCCAGCAGCTTGCACCGCGATGGTGTAGATGCTGAGGAACTCCGACGGATGCAACTTGCCGTCGTACTTCTCGGGTACGTCTGGCTTGAAATTCTTCGTGCTGGGCCACTGGACTTGCCGCAGCTCACGGGTAAACGCAGGGCAACCTACCGCGTACGGCAGGTCGCCTGGTTCCCCTGGCGCATGCATGTCGACAGAGGGCCCAGCGCGCTGGTCTGATTGACGCCGCGCTTCTCTTCGACGCTCGATGCGAGTACGAGTGTCTTCTTGCTGTCGTTCGTGAAGAACTTGGCGTTGATCGCGACGAGCTCGTGGATCCGATGACGCGGTAGAGTCGCTGTCGAGGTGGATCCGGTGAGGTGGTGATCTTGGCCTTCGCGGCGGGGAGTGTATGGTGGTTGCACCCCCACCGTTCTTGTCTCCATCGGCCCGTGCCTGGCTGACTCGCTGCGGCTGCGATGTACTCGGCTGCCGCGGAGTGTCGCCGTTGGCAAAGCCGATGAGACTCTGAATGGTCGCCCTCCAGTCGTCGATCTTGTCCGCCGTTGGAGGGTAGTCTAGGAGCAGTTGAGCTCGCGCCAAAGCTTCTGCTGGAGTGGCGGGTAGCGGTGGCGAACGGTGTGTGGAGCGGGATATGCTCGAACTTCTAACTATGTTAGAAGGAGCAGTATCCCGTCTAGGCGACCGTGCCTCGCTCGTGCCAGCATGTTGGCGTGCATGCTGGGCTTGAGCATCCCGAGATCCACCAGCTTGATCTGGGTCCAGCGAGCGTATGGTACCGTGAGTACCATGACGCTGTCGGTTCCGCGCCTCCTGAGATGAGCGCGATGGATGTACGGACACCGAGGTCTGCGCAGCCTTGTCCTTGGACCTGGCGGCACCGTGAGCTCCCTCGTCGACGCCCGTTTTCCCGCCGGCGTCTTCCCCACCAACCGTTTGCTCCGATGGTGGAGGGTTTGTCGCGGACGGAGCAGCCGCCTCCGAAGCCTTCTTCTTCGGCGGCATGTCGATGAAGATGATGAAGATCTAGCTCGTGTGAACGCCGGATCAGGTTCACACAACCTCGACGCCCCCTACCTGGCGCGCCAAAGATGTCGGGGAAACTGATCCATGAGCACCTATGGGGACCGGCGGGCCGGGCCCCTTTCGGTTCGGCGGGGGGCGGAGGTCGCACGAAGAGCAGATCGAGGCGAGGCACACGAGCAGTTTACCCAGCTTCGGAGATCTCCGGAGAGATAATACTCCTACTGCTGCATTGTGGTTTGTATTGAGTTCTTGCTCGGGAGCGCTGAGTGCTACAGTACCCACCAGCAGCTAACGAGACCGAGCGTGAGTGTTCTCCTGTTTCCCCCCTCTACGTTGCGCATGGGCCTCCTTTTTATATGCTTAAAGGGGTCACCGACAGGTGGCAACGTAGACGAGGGTAAAAATGGAGAGGTGTTGTGGTTGGTACAGCTACCTGTACAGTGTATCATACCTAACCCTGATGGCAGGGGACAAGGGCATTAAATGCCCGTCTGCGTCGCCCAAATAGTGCAAAAAGGGGACCGTCAGGTACGCCACCGTTCGCCACGATGGCAATCTTGTCAGCGCCGCATGCCACCGCGTACCGCTGGCTGCATAGCCTCCCGCCACGTACGCCTGGAAAGGTCCCAGAGCGACACGTTGGTGGATGTGATGGAGCGTGGGTACGGAGTGGTAGGTTGTCGCGGCAAACGCCTTGCCGCGGTCGTTGTCTTGTCGCGTCCGGAAGCTTGCTGCTCACCGGGCCTCGCCGGGACGCGTGGCGCGTCCCGGCAAGTACCTTGAGATGCCTTGGTTGGCCTTCCCGGCAAGCTCCTCTTGCCGGGGTCTTGTGCCTTGAGTGGCCTTCCCGGCAAGTTCCTCTTGCCGGGTCCTTGTCTCCTTGGCCTGAATACTTTGTTCTTGAATGGCTCCAAAGGAACCACGGGGGACCTTGGCGGTCACCCGGCAAGCCTTGCCGCGGGGCGCTGCGACTGCCCGTGCACAAGTTCAGGATACTAGGGTACCCCTACTCTAGTACACCGACAGGAATAAATTTATTTCACTATCATGGTGGTTGTTAAACATTGAGAATGGTTGACAGCATCCTCAATCCCAATTAAAAATAGTCATCAAATAACCCAACAATATTAATTTAGAAGTAACATGATGAGATTCACATGATATCCAAGTACTAGATACTCAAGACGTCCATCACCGGGGACACGGCTAACCATGATTAGTTTGTACACTCTGCAGAGGTTTGCGCACTTTTCCCCACAAGACTCGATCGCCTACGTTAGATTTCTCGCACTACATGATGTTTGAGAAACGGATGACCGAGACATAGTCTTTCTGAAGCGTTAACACCTTACGTTGGATTGACCGGTACACCTACTTTCCCCTACATCTGCTAGTCTACCCTATAAGAGTTCGCATGGCTTGTGGCTGCACACGGAAGTTTCTAGTTTGAAAAATCTTATGATCCCTTTGAGCCTGGGTGGCGGTCCAAAAAGAAACAGGCAGTCCTGATAGAAACCAGGTGCCTCAATCCACCCAGATGTGTATTTAAGTTGCCACCTTAAGTAAACCATTAAAATTAACAAACTCACATCAGTCATGGATATCACTCACCCAATCCACGTCTACTAGCATAGCATGGCATAATAAGCAAACGTAGAAGTAACTCCCCAAAGGTTTCATAATAATACAGGTAATAGGTACTACCTCATCTACTTCACATCCCTCAATTTAATTAGATCCTAATCATGCAGTGTTTGAGGATAGATCTAATGCAATAAAACTAGTTAGTAGAAAAGGTATGATCAAAGTGTTACTTGCCTTGCTGATGATCCGCGAAACCTAGAGATTCGAAGTAACAGGCGACACACTCCGGGTATTCTATCGCAGACAAACAAACAAGCATACAATAAGTACTCATCTAATGCACAAGTAAAACTCAAATAAAAGAGATCTAACCGGAAAGTTCAACTTAAGAACTCCGGTATGCAAAAAGAATCAAATCGAATGAAGCAAAAGAAATCAAACGGCGAAAGAAATCAACTTCGTTCTAGTAACCTGGATCTAAGTCCAATTTTACAGTAGCAAAAACTTGTTTAAGTTGATTATTCGGAAAGAGGGTTTCGAGACGAAACTCCAGGTGCTTGAATCGCCTGATTCCGATAAACGAGCGAAAAGTTATACTAAAACAAAAATCGGATCAGAAATTGCGATCAGAAAATAACCGCGGAAAATCCGACGAAAAAGAAAGACGATGAACAGATTAATCGTTAATTAACCAAATCCGAAAATAATTAAAATAATTAAAATAACTAAAATAATAAAATAATATTAAAATAAAAAAATCGAAAATAAAACCAATGATTTTTTTTAAGTTTCGGCACGGAAATCGAGGCGGCGGCGAACCTCGGGCGGCGTGCAACTCCGGCGAGTCGGCGGCGGGTCCGGCGGCGGCGGGCTAGGGTTTCGGCCGCGGGTGCGGTTATGGGTTGGGGCGTCGGGTGCCTCACTATTTAAAGGCGCCCCCGGGCGGAGTCCCGCTCGGGTACGGCCCATAGTCTGTTTCGTTTTTTTTAAATAATTACGCTCAGAAGAAAAATAAAAAGAAATACTAAATGGACTCCAAAAATCATGAAATAAATTTTCCCGGGTTTCTAAAATCAAGCCCGATAAAGTGAACATTCATTTGGGCCCAAAATACAATTTTGAAAAACGCGTATTTTTCCTAAATCCAACTAAAAATACCGAAAAACTCCGAAATAAATCTTATTTGATTTTTTTATTAAATCCTCAATATTCCTATATTTTGGGAAAGTCATTTTATTCCCTCTCTCATATCTTTGTAATAGAAATAATTGACGATAAAATAAATAAAATCAAATGATCTTGTTTACACAATCTGAGAAAACTCAAATATGTAAATAACGAAATCCCCAACTCTCTCCATGGTCCTTGAGTTGCTTAGGATTTTCTAGGATCAAAACCAAAAGCAAAATAAAATATGATATGCATGATGATCTAATGTATAACATTCCAAATTGAAAATTTGGGATGTTACAAACCTACCCCCTTAAGATGAATCTCGCCCTCGAGATTCGGGTTGGCTAGAAAATAGGTGAGGGTGGTCCTTGAGCAAATCTTCCTCTCGCTCCCAGGTGGCTTCATCCTCCGTGTGGTGGCTCCACTGAACTTTGCAAAACTTGATATCCTTGCTGCGGGTGACTCGGCTGGCAAACTCGAGAATCTTAACTGGTTTCTCCTCATAGGTCAAATTGTTATCCAACTGAATTGCTTCCAATGGCATTGTGTTTCTCAAAGGTATGTCAGCCATCTCTGCGTGACAATTCTTCAACTGAGTAACGTGGAATACATAATGAACTCCTGACAATCCTTCTAGCAATTCCAACTTGTAAGCCACTTCTCCCATACGCTCCAAAACTCGATATGGCCCTACAAATCGTGGCGCTAACTTCCCCTTAACTCCAAAGCGCTTAATCCCTCGAAGTGGGGATACTCGAAGATAAACTCTGTCTCCGACTTTGTACCATCTCCTTGCATTTAGAATCTGCGTAGCTCTTTTGCCTGGACTGGGCTACCTTGAGCCTATCGCGAATCAACTTCACCTTCTGTTCAGACTCTTTAATCAGATCTGGTCCAAACAACTGGCGGTCTCCAACTTCGTCCCATGACAATGGTGTCCTGCACCTCCTTCCGTACAAAGCTTCGAAAGGGGCCATCTTCAAACTGGTCTGATAGCTATTATTGTAAGAGAACTCTGCATATGGCAAATTGTCGTCCCAACTAGATCCATAATCTAGCGCACAAGCTCTCAGCATATCCCCCAAAATCTGATTGACTCTCTCGGTCTGTCCATCTGTCTGCGGATGAAAAGCTGTACTAAATTCTAGCCTAGTACCCAAAGTCTCATGCAACTGCTTCCAGAACTTTGAGGTAAACTGGGTTCCTCTATCTGATACGATACTCCTCGGAACTCCATGCAGACATACGATTCTGGTCATATATATCTTTGCCAACTTAGCACTGGTGTAAGTGGTCTTTACTGGGATGAAATGAGCTACCTTCGTCAATCGATCAACTACAACCCAAATCGAGTCATAGCCTGAACGAGTCCTTGGTAATCCCGTGATAAAATCCATGCCTAGCTTATCCCACTTCCATTCGGGTATCGGCAATGGTTGCAACAATCCTGCTGGCTTCTGATGCTCTGCCTTTACTCTTTGACATACATCACAAACTGCTACATAATCCGCAATATCCTTCTTCATTCCGGTCCACCAGAAAATATCCTTCAAATCTGAATACATCTTGGTATTTCCTGGGTGAATCGAATACGGTGAATCATGTGCCTCTTGCAGAATCAACTTCCTGATCTCCGTGTCATTGGGTACATAAACACGGTCTTCAAACCATAGGGTGTCGTGCTCATCCTCACGAAATCCCTTAGCTTTTCCTTGGCTCATTTTCTTCTTTATAGAGGCAATCTCCTTGTCAGATTTCTGAGCCTCTCTGATTTTATCCATCAATGTTGACTGAATCTCCAATGCTGCTACATAGCCTCTCGGAACTATCTCCAAACATAGCTCACGAAGATCTTCTGCTAACTCCTTTGGTATTTCTCCCGTCATCAGTGTATTGACATGGCTCTTACGGCTCAATGCGTCAGCTACTACATTAGCTTTTCCGGGATGGTAATGCAATCTCATATCATAATCCTTGATGAGCTCCAACCATCTCCTTTGTCTGAGGTTCAGCTCCTTCTGCGTGAAAATGTACTTCAAACTCTTGTGATCCGTGTACACCTCACAATGATTTCCAATGAGGAAATGTCTCCATGTCTTCAATGCATGCACTACGGTTGCTAACTCCAAATCATGTGTGGCATAATTCAATTCGTGAGGCTTTAGTTGTCGTGAAGCATACGAAACAACTCTTCCCTCCTACATAAGCACTGCTCCAAGTCCTTGATGTGAAGCGTCGCCATACACCTCATAATCCTTGGTCTGATTGGGCAAAATCAACACTGTTAGGTAACCAAACGTTTCTTCAATTCCTGGAAACTAGCCTCACACTCCTCAGTCCATTTGAACTTAGTATCCTTCTTCAGCAACTCCGTCATAGGCTTTGCAATCTTTGAGAAGTTCTCAGTAAATCTCCGGTAGTATCCTGCGAGTCCCAGAAAACTCCAGATCTCTCCAACTGTTTTTGGTGCTTCCCAATTGGTCACAGTGATAACCTTGGTGGGGTCAACTGCTATTCCTTCTCTGGACATAACATGTCCGAGGAATCCTACTTCCTTCAACCAAAACTCACATTTGCTGAACTTGGCATATAACTGATGTTCTCTGAGCTTCTCAAGTACCAATCGCAAATGTTCTTTATGCTCCTCTTCATTCTTCGAAAATACCAGAATATCATCGATGAAAACCACGACGAACTTATCCAAAAACTCCATAAACACTTTGTTCATCATGTTCATAAAATAGGCAGGTGTGTTAGTTAGTCCAAATGACATAACGGTATACTCATACAGTCCATATCTTGTGGTGAATGTTGTCTTAGGTATGTCCTGCTCTCGAATCTTCAACTGATGGTACCCTGATCGCAAATCAATATTGGAAAACACTTTAGCCCCTTGCAATCGATCAAACAGATCATTGATCATTGGTAGCGGGTACTTGTTTTTGATTGTTACTTCGTTCAATCCTCGATAATCAACAACCATTCTTAACGATCCATCCTTCTTCTCCACTAGAAGTACTGGTGATCCCCAAGGCGAAGAACTTGGGCGAACGTAACCTTTATCCAGTAACTTCTTAATCTGCTTCTTAATTTCCACCAAATCCTGTGCGGGCATCCTGTACGGTCTCTTCGATATTGGCCCTGTGCCTTGCAAAAGCTCAATCAAAAACTCAATGTCTCTATCTGGTGGCATGCCTGGCAACTCTTCTGGAAATACATCAGGAAAATCCTTTACCACTGGTACTTCCTCCCGTACAACTCCTGATAAGGAATTTAATTGTGTCCTGTTCGGCTTATGCCGGGATACATACTTGATCCTTCTTCCTTCTGGCGTTGTGAGCAAAATTGTCTTACTGGCGCAATCGATGTTTCCACCATACATCGACAGCCAATCCATACCAAGAATTACATCCAAACCTTGGGATTCCAATACTATTAGGTCCGAGGGTTTAGAAAAGATGAGAATTAAGAATAGAATGAGGTCTAAAGAGAAAACACTACCCAAATGCACATGAGACAAATGCACACAAAATCACTTCATTCAATCAAACAAGGGCATACAATCGGTCTAGAACTATCGCAAAAGTGCGTGGACTATAATATGTACATGGTGGTATACTACTACTGTTATGGTAGTCAACTAGGAAAACTGCTCCGATGAAGACTCCATGATATCTGCTCCAGCTTCGTCTTCAAAATCATCATCACTAGGCTCGGAATCGGTGTCGTCGATGATGATGTATTTATCTGCACAAGTGCAATCTTCATCTTCTCCTCTGGGTGCTGAATTCCCCATGAATTCTTCAATCTTCTCCTTAAGATCGCCATTCTGTCTCACTAGAGCTACAATCTCATTCATGTAGTCCTTGCGAGTGGCCTTCAGTTCTCCTTCTAGCTCAATAATCTTGGCTTTTGCCTTCTTTAACTCCATCATGTCTACGCACATCTGGTTCTCCTGGCGTCGAATGTGCTGGTTTAACTCCTGGATGAAAGCTGCAATGGATCTATCCTTCTTGGTGCTAACTATCTCCCATTGTTCATCTCGGCGTCCGCAAATCTGGTAAATAGTATCCTTGAGATCTTCTTGGTAAACTTCTCCAATGCGTCCCATGGTGATGTGAGCTGCCATGCTCTTTCCCAGACTCCATGTTGGTGCATTGAAAACACACTCTATGGGCTCCGTGATTGGTGCGAACGTCCTTCCTGGAACTATAGCTTGAATCTTCCAACGCTCCTCTTCGGGTAAAGTGGCATTGTAGGTCCCGGTGAAGCTTGGTATTCCAATGTTGAGGTACCTAGTGACTTCCTTCAGGTGTCGTCCAAAAGGTGTATCTACATCCGGCTCGGTGAACTTGATCCTGGTTTCTATCATCCTAAAAGAGTAGAAAAGATGAGGAGTCAGAAATGAGAAGAGAGTAGTGAACTAGGGCTTTAGCTTAGTGGTCGTGTCCTACAGTCAGCGTGTGCGCTGATACCATCTCTGTAGCGACCAAACCTCAAACAGACTGATCTCTGTGCTCCGGTGTCATCCCTGGATCAGTAATGCTGACACCACACAGTAATTCGAAGGATTTATAACAGAGTAGCAATCACACACTTATTACATCGGTGTCTCAAAGAGAACTTATTACAATAAATATGGCTTAAGGCCATCTAATAATGATAACAGCGGAAGGCTTGGAAGATAAGTGAGTCCATCAACTCCAACGGCATCACTGAGTATAGGACCACGACCTAAAAGGCACCTTACTCGTCGTCTGAAAAGTCTGCAACATGAAACGTTGCAGCCCGAAAACGGGTCAGCACATGGAATATGCTGGCAATGTAACACATAGAGAATAATGAATGAATAAGCCTATACTACATGCATATATGGCTGGTGGAAAAGCTCTATGGTTACAGTTTTGCGTAAAGCCAATTTTTCCCTACTGGAAAGGAATTGTTGGGGAAACTGATCCACGAGCACCTATGGGGACCAGCGGGCCGGGCCCCTTTCGGTTCGGCGGGGGGCGGAGGTCGCACGAAGAGCAGATCGAGGCGAGGCACACGAGCAGTTTACCCAGCTTCGGAGCTCTTCGGAGAGATAATACTCCTACTGCTGCATTGTGGTTTGTATTGAGTTCTTGCTCGGGAGCGCTGAATGCTATAGTACCCACCAGCAGCTAACGAGACCGAGCGTGAGTGTTCTCCTGATTTCCCCCCTCTACGTTGCGCATGGGCCTCCTTTTTATATGCTCAAAGGGGTCACCGACAGGTGGTAACGTAGACGAGGGTAAAATTGGAAAGGTGTTGCGGTTGGTACAGCTACCTGTACAGTGTATCATACCTAACCCTGACGGCAGGGGACAAGGGCATTAAATGCCCGTCTGCGTCGCCCAAACAGTGCAAAAAGGGGACCGTCAGGTACGCCACCGTTCGCCACGATGGCAATCTTGTCAGCGCCGCATGCCACCGCGTACCGCTGGCTGCACAGCCTCCCGCCACGTACGCCTGGAAAGGTCCCAGAGCGACACGTTGGTGGATGTGCTGGAGCGTGGGTACGGAGTGGAAGCTTGCTGCTCACCGGGCCTCGCCGGGACACGTGGCGCGTCGCGGCAATTACCTTGAGATGCCTTGGTTGGCCTTCCCGGCAAGCGCCTCTTGCCGGGGTCTTGTGCCTTGAGTGGCCTTCCCGGCAAGTTCCTCTTGCCGGGTCCTTGTCTCCTTGGCCTGAATACTTTGTTCTTAAATGGCTCCAAAGGAACCACGGGGGACCTTGGCGGTCACCCGACAAGCCTTGCCACGGGGCGCTGCGACTGCCCGTGCACAAGTTCAGGATACTAGGGTACCCCTACTCTAGTACACCGACAGGAGCCCCCGGGCCTGGGCCATACACGGTGCCAAGCGCTATTGGGCCAGGCCCAAAACAGGGCACGGGCACGCGCGGTCTGGGTCACGCCATATCTTACTCCGTATCCACCGCGCCCTCCCCGAACGGCACGCGTTGATTGCAGTGTCGTGGGAGAGATCGTGGGCGGTTTCTTTATTCAGAAAGGCGGAACGTCCGCCCCCTCCCTCCTTATAAGCAAGGGAAACAGGGGCAGTTCACCTATCCGCCCGTTGCTATTCCATCCTCGAAAATCTCCGCCACTCCCCTTCTTCCCAAAGCCGAAAGAGAGCAGCGCTCCGCCCCCCATCGCCACTAGCACCACCGACGCCGTTGTCCTCCCTCACCACTTCCGCCATGGCTCCGAAAGCCGAGAAGGGGAAGGTCGTGAAGTCGGCCGAGGTGCGGCGGCTCGCGGCGCTGCGGAAGGAGCGGGCAATCTTCCCCCCCAAGCTTACTGCGGGGGATCTGAGGGAGTACTACTACCTCTTCTGGCCGACGGAGACGCGGGCGCACCCGCGCACGAAGGTACCTCCAGCCGCCTCTTGGAAAATGGCTCCCACTGGATACCCCTTCTTCGCCTTGTTCTTCTACTGCGGGCTCTGCCCGCCTTTCTCTGAGTTCTTCTGTGATATCATGAACACCTACGGGCTCCGCCTCCTTGACTTCAGCCCCAATGCTGTCCTGACCATGGCAGTTTTCGCTCATCTCTGTGAAAACTTTGTCGGAGTCCATCCAAATGTAGCTCTTTTTCGCCACTTCTTTACGCCCCGGGTTGAGAAAGGAGAGCCTTTATCCGGCGGAATCGCCTGGATCTCAAAAGCCGGCAAGAAGGACGCTTATCTGGAGGGAGAGTTCCGCGGCAAGTGGGAGGAATGGAGAGCAGACTGGTGCTGGATTGTCGAGGAGGACCCGCAGCCGTTTACCGCCCGGCGCCAAACTCCAGTAGTGTGCGGCAACGATTGGAGCAACGTGGCCCCGGAAGACGACAGGCTGAAGATCGCCATCGCCCGGATCCAATGCCTCAGGCTTGCCGGGCTCACTGTAGGCGCTGTTGGCGCAGATTTCCTTCGCCGCCGCATCGCCCCCCTGCAGGAGAGGAGGAGACCCGCCTGGGAGTTCAAGAACGCGGCGGATATCATGAGGCTGTGTCCGGGCCTCAACTTCAACTTCACTGTTCTGGAGCTTAACGCGATGATCCAGGAGCTGTTCAAGTACGACCCTCAGCATCCCGAAGTGTTCAGGTTGCCGAGGGGTGTCGTTCCACTTTGCAACAATTCCTCGCTCAGCCGCATCCGTGCAATGATGCCGCTGTGCGACTCGCATGGAATTGACCTAGCTTGGCTAGAGCCTGCAGACGACGTCGTGCAGGCGTTCTTCGATGGCTTGGTAGAAACGCCGATCCGCCCCGACGAGCAGAGAGGACTCACCCGGGACACCACCGACGAGGAGATCAAGCGCATCGCCACTAGGCTGGAAGAGGTGGCGGCAGCCGCAGCCGCGGGCGAGTTTGGATTCACCGTGGAGGAGGCTGAGGCAGCGGAGGCGGCAAGCCTTGCCGAGCGAGAGGGACTTGCCGGCGAGGAAGAGCCTGCTAGGCATGACGTCGAGCCGAGCGGGCCCGCCGAGGACACGAGCGGCTCGTTGGAGATCGGCTCCTCTCCCTCCTCATCTTCGGGTAGCTTGCCGCAAGCAGAGCCCCCGTCTCCACCAAGAAGGCGTCTCCGCAAGGCCGGGGACGTAGCGGAGCAGCAGACGAGTCGACAGCCGCCGCACCGCGTGACACGCTCCACCGCGGTTAGTTCTGTTGCCGGGGAAGCACCGCACGCTGCTGCGGCAGCTGGAGCGGGGTCTTCTCAGGCCATCGCTTCTGTTCCTGTCGCTTCTCATGCCGCGGCGGCAGCTGGAGCGGGGTCGTCTCAGGCCACCGCCACTGCTCCCGCCAAGCGGCCAAGGGAACCTACTCCTCCGCCTCCTCGCGTCGGAGGTGGGCCAGGCTTTGACTTCTCCGCGCTCAGCTCCAACGAGGAAGAAGAAGAGTAAGATTCTTGTTGTGCTTGTATTTCTTCAATCCTTGCTGTTTTGTCTCGCATCTCATTTGCTTTACTCTGAACTTATTCCTATTTAGGACTCTGGCCCAGAGAGCGGCAAAGAGAGCCAAGGTCCCGGTGATTGTCATCGAGGACGACCCCACCGTGTCAGCAGGGGGTGCGCCCGAGACACACTTGCCGGACCCGGCAACTGTTCTTCAGAGCAGCCCCCAGCGCAGCCCCCAACGTAAGTACATGGTTTGCTTCCCGCTGTTAGGCGTGCATGGATACTCTTTGTTTGCTGATATCTGACTGTTTGTTTGTGTAGGAGCAGAGCAGCCCCACCAGGAGCGTCCGGAGACCGTCCTCGACATGCCATCTGCTTCGACTACACCGCCAAGGGAAAGTTCTCCGGCGAGGGAGAATCCTCCGACAAGGGAGAGCTCTCCGGCAAGGGGGTGTTCTCCAGCAAGGGAGAAGTCTCCGGCAAGGGACAGCTCCAGCGGTCCCCCAGCGGCGGAGACCACAATCGCGGAGCCCGGTGCAGGTAAACCTCTTGCTTTGAAACTTCCCTTGGGTTCTTCTTCGTTCGATCTTCTTTTTGGATATTTGCTTGACTTTTCTTCCTTTTTCCGGCCGTCAGACCCATCCGTTGCGGAGCCGATGGAGACCGAGGTTGTTGTCGACGACGCCGCTGCCACCGAAGAAGCGGCCGGCGCTGATGATCCCGCCGGCGAAGAGGCCGCCAAGGCTGCCGCCGCAGCAGCTGACGAGGGGTCTAGCGATCGCACTGACGACCCTGAGGCCGCAGGAGCGCCAGGCGCTACGCCGACCGCCGACCCTTCCGCCGCCGCCGCAGCGCCAGGCTCCGAAGAGCCCCAGCCAGGCGTCTACTTGAAGGCCGGCGACGGCGTCTTCATCAACCTCCCCTGGGCGTCAAGGTCCAGGGCACCGGTCAAAGGAGAAAGCTTTGACGTAGAGGTGCTCGCCTCCGCCGGTCTGACGCTGGTTGACGCGCCAAGCAGCAGCAGCGGCGAGCCCAAGGAGGAGCGGCTGCTGCGGAAGCTGTTGTCGCTCTACCGCGCCCGGCAAGCCAAGCTGGAATCCCACGAAGCGCTTGCCGCGAAGGCGGGAGCGGACATTGAGAAGCGCGCGGAGGAGCTCCGAGGTATCAACCAGGCAGCTCTTCGGTCCCTGGCGGATGAGCGGGAGTGGCTCGATGAGGAGCAGAAGGCCTTCCTCCTCGAGAACGCTGACGTTGAGGAGCAGCAGCGGCTTGCCGCTGCGAAGCTGTCTGCGCAGGAGGGCGAGCTGGCGCAGCGGAAGGTCAACCTTGATAGCCACGAGGAGGAGCTTGCCGCGCGTGAGCGAACACTCGCCGGAGCTATCAAGCAAACGGAGGACGCTGCCGCAGCTGCAGAGGCCGCCAAGAAGGAGCTGGAGACGAAGGTGGCGTAGCTGGAGCCCGATGTCAAGGCGAGTGGCGAGGAGCTTGCCGCGCTCAAGCAGGAGCGGGAGAAGGATGCCCACAGCCACTCAGAGCTGCAGGCCCGCCTCGCCGAGAAGGACAAGGAGCTCAGCGCCGCCAAGGACTCCAACGCAGATCTTGAGTTGAAGCTGACCACTTTGACCAAGACGTTGGACGGCGCCCGAGAGCAGGAGGTGGCCTTAAAGGAGGAGATCAAGGCCGACAAGGCGCTGCTGGAGAGTATTGCTGTCACCCGGAACACTTTTAGGGAGACTGTGGAGCACTGTGGAACACTTTTAGGGAGACTGTGGAGCACTGGGGATGGAGGATCTCGGGTATCCCTCCGATGAGAACCTCCAATCCAGCGCCAAGCTCACCTTGTTCTTCAAAGGCGTGGCGACGGCCCTCCAGCGACTACGGGAGCGGATCCGAAAGCAGCTGGCCGACGAGTCGCGCAAGATCTGCGCGGGAGCTCTTCAAAAGGTGTTGGTGAAGGTGGCCTTCCGCAATCCGGGCCTCAACCTCACAAACGTCCTCAAGACCCTGCCACCGGAAGCTGATCTGGAGGCGCTCAAGGCCCTTGTCGCACCCATTGTGGACAAGGTGAGCGAGATCAAGAGGGTTGAGGGCGATCGTGTAGACTAGGCCGCCCGTTTTCTTCTTTTCTTGTTGCTGCTGGTCACGTTATGAAAACAATCTATTAGAGCCGCGACAAGCTATCTTGTAATATAACTCTATCTTGGGTAGTGATTGCAACGTTATTTCCTTTACTTGATTCCTTCCTTTGTATGTTTTTGGCCTTACGCTTCTAGGGAACTTGCCGGCGCAGGCACCTTAGCCGCGAGCGCTGAGTGCGGGACGTCAGCAGCCTGCTGGCGGTGCCGTTACCGACAAGAAACCTTGTCGCAACTAGTCGCAGCTCACTTAAGTTGTTGAGCGGACTCGAAACAAAGTAAGGGCGCAAGTAGCCGCGAGCCGGTTCCTCCGCGCACAGGTTTTCCATACAAAGCGAGGTCGTTCAAGGAAGATAACTTAAAAATTTTAAAAATCTGTTTGCTCAAACTTTGGCCACTTAGCTTTTCTGTTGTTTTCTTTCCGGCAAGGCGAAACTTTCTTGAACGACGCCTGGTCCATACCATTATCTTCTCCTTCCCCCCGGCAAACTTGTGGGCGAGGGAACCTTCCTTTCCTTGAGAAAAAAGAAAGAAGAGAAAATAAAAATATGGAGCCTTATGGCTCATTATTGCTTACCGGGGGTTGGCGCTGCACAAAGTGTCAGATAACTCATGCAAAAAATAAAAAGCATGAAATTGACAAGATGTGCGGAACACATGAGCTTTATTTATGCACAGGGTCTGCGCCTGGCTTTGTACAAAGGATTACATGCAACAACGGCAAGACTTGTACAAAAGGTGGTTGCCGGAACAGGGTCCGGCAACCGCGCCTTACGGGTAAAACTTACGAAGATGCTCAATGTTCCAGGAGTTGCTCACCGGAATGCCATCTTCGGTCTCAAGGCGGACAGCGCCAGGCCTAGTGACTCGTTTCACCCGGTAAGGGCCTTCCCACTTCGGCGTCAACTTGTTGGAGTTCTTGGCGGATTGAACGCGCCGAAGAACAAGGTCGCCTTCCTCGAGACTTCTGGCGTTAACTTTGCGGCTATGATAGCGGCGCAAAGCTTGCTGGTAGCGAGCAGCTCGTACAGCAGCCTGAAGATGGTCTTCCTCAAGGAGCAGCGCCTCATCTTGTCGCAGCTGCTCTTGCTAAAGCTCATCATAAGCGAGCACTCGAGGTGACCCGTATACAAGTTCTGTGGGGAGAACTGCCTCTGCTCCATAGACTAGGGCGAAAGGTGTCTGGCCAGTGGCTCGATTTGGCGTCGTCCTGATCGACCAAAGAACCACCGGCAGCTCCTCAATCCAGTTTCTTCCGCACTTGTACAGCCTGTCGAAAGTCCTGGTCTTGAGCCCACGCAGCACTTCAGCATTTGCCCTCTCCGCTTGACCGTTGCTTCTGGGGTGAGCAACAAAAGCGAAGCAGACCTTGGCGCCAAGATCTTGGACGTACTGCATGAAGGTGCGGCTCGTGAATTGCATACCGTTGTCGGTGATGATCCTGTTAGGGATCCCGAAGCGGCAAACAATCGACATGAAGAACTTGACTGCTGACTGTGCTGTCACATTCCTCACTGCTTCCACTTCTGGCCACTTTGTGAACTTGTCGATTGCAACGTACAAGTACTCAAAGCCAACGACTGCTCGGGGGAAAGGGCCGAGGATGTCGAGCCCCCAGACCGAAAATGGCCAGGATAAAGGGATCGTCTGGAGAGCTTGAGCTGGATGGTGTATTTGCTTGGAATGGAACTGGCACGCTTCACTCTTGGTTACTTGTGTAGTTGCATCCTGGAGGGCTGTCGGCCAAAAGAAACCTTGCCGGAATGCTTTGCCGGCAAGTGCTCTTGCGCCAATGTGGTGACCACATATGCCTCCATGTATCTCTGCCAACAGCTTTTGTCCGTCTTCCCGGTGAATACACTTCAATTTCACACCGTTGAGTCTTCTTCTATACAGTGTGTTGTCGACAAACTGGTACATACTTGACTGCCGGGCTACTTTTTCCGCTTCTTCTTGCTCTTCGGGAAGTTCTCCTATCTGAAGGAAACAGACAATCTGCTGTGCCCATGCTGGAGCTTGCGGCTCGACAACAAGGACTAAAGGCACATCTGCTGCTGCGGGAACACCCGCTTCTACGGCGAGAACCTGCGGCTCAGCCGGAGCTTGACGTTCCCCGGCAAGTTTGCCGGAGCAAAACTTGTCGGGAGCGTCTGCTTCGACGGAACAAACCCTAGGGTTTGCCGGAGCAGACTGCTCCTCAACACTCTTGATGTTGATCTTGGGGACCTTCTTGGCGGCGGCTTCGGGAAGCTCTGCCGGAAAATAGTCACCAGAAATCAACTTCCTCTTCTTGCTCTGTCCAGTTGATGGCGTTACAGACGGTTGAGTCAGCTTGAGCACAAAGATCCCTGGTTCCACGGGTAACTTAAGTGTTGCGCACTTTGACAGGCCATCGGCGATGTCGTTCTGAGCTCTTGGAACATGTTCCATCTGTAGACCGACAAAGCGCTCTTCTAGCTTTCTCACTTCATCAACGTAGGCTTCCATCAACGGACTCTGATAACTCTTATTCACTTGGCGAACGACAAGCTGCGAGTCACCCCTGACAATGAGCTTCTTGATCCCAATGTCTGCCGCGATCGTGAGACCGGCAAGCAAACCTTCATACTCTGTAGTATTGTTTGTTGCTTGCTCCTTGGGAAAGTGCATCTGGACTATGTACTTGAGGTGCTCTCCGGTGGGTGCGACAAGCAGCACGCCAGCACCGGCGCCTTGCAGCGAGAAGGCACCATCAAAGTACATCAGCCATTCTTTGCTTGCTTCCTTGACGGGGATGCTCGTTTCTGGAATTTCTTCATCTGGTGTTGGCGTCCACTCTGCTATGAATTCTGCCAATGCTCTGCTTTGGATAGTTGAAGTGCTCTCAAACTTGAGGCCAAAGCTTGACAGTTCCAGTGCCCACTCAACAATCCTGCCTGTTGCTTATGGATTCTGCAGTATTCTCTTCAGCGGAAAACGAGTGACAACTGTGATCTCATGTGCTTGGAAGTAATGGCGCAGCTTTCTCGAGGCCATGAGAAGGCCGAAAAGCAATTTCTGCACACTAGAGTACCTTGACCTAGCCCCCTGCGGAAGGGAACTGATTAAGTAAACTGGGTGCTGCACCATTCTCTTCTGTATCTCCTCATGTGCCTGCACAGATCCATCTTTGTCGGGACCAAGGCTTGTCGGGGAAGCCCCTTGCTTGTCGCTGGATGCGCCTGCCGTGGTTGCTGGCTCATCATTTGCCTCCCTCTCCGCTACTAACGCAGCACTAACCACTTGATTGGTTGCTGCCAGATACAGCAGCAACTTCTCTTGTGGCTTAGGTGCGACAAGTATTGGAGTGGAGGACAGGTATCTCTTCAACTCCTGCAGCGCAGCCTCCGCTTCCGGAGTCCATTTCATTGGACCTGCCTTTTTCAATATTTTGAAAAACGGCAGGGCGTGCTCAACAGACTTAGAGATAAACCTGCTGAGAGCTGCCACGCAACCGACAAGTCTTCGTACATCCTTGACACGCTTTGGTGCTTCGATCTGCTCAATGGCCTTGATCTTGTCGGGATTGGCTTCAATTCCCCGCTGAGACACGAAGAACCCGAGAAGCTTGCCGGAAGGGACTCCAAACACACACTTCTCGGGGTTGAGCTTGAGGCTGATCTTGCGCAGATTTGCAAAAGTCTCATCTAAATCTTGAATCAGAGTTGCCCTGTCCTTGCTCTTGACCACTATGTCATCCATGTAGGCTTCCACATTTCTGTGTATTTGTGGCTCAAAAGCGGTATGGACTACTCTTGCGAATGTTGAACCAGCATTCTTTAAACCGAAAGGCATACGTATGAAACAGTATGTGCCACATGGAGTGATGAATGCGGTCTTCTCCTCATCTTCTTCTGCCATGAAGATCTGATGGTATCCTGAGTATGCGTCAAGAAATGAAAGCAAATCACATCCGGCCGTGGAGTCAACAATCTGGTCAATGCGCGGCAAGGGAAATGGGTCTTTGGGACAAGCTTTGTTAACATCGGTAAAGTCGATACAAAGCCTCCATTTCCCGTTTGCCTTGCGCACGACTACAGGATTGGCCAACCACATAAGATGGAGCACTCCTCTAACAAGGCCTGCTGCTTCCAACTTCTTGATCTCTTCTGCGATGAATTCTTGGCGCTCCACTGCTTGCTTCCTGACTTTCTGCTTGACGGGCCGCGCATGAGGACAGACGGCAAGGTGGTGCTCAATTACTTTCCTGGGAACACAGAGGATGTCAGACGGTTGCCACGCAAACACGTCGACGTTCACCCGCAGGAAAGCAATGAGCGCGCTTTCCTATTTAGGGTCGAGAGTGGCACTGATGGTGAAGGTACCACCAGTGCCGTCCTCCTTGGCGGACACCTTCTTGGTCTTTGGCGGAGCTGCCATTGTCTTCTTACACTTGCCGGTGGAGCTCGATGGTGCGTCCTCGACGGTAGCGCAGCACTCCGAAGAGGTGCGCTTGCCGGAGTGGGCATCGGAACTCTTGCCGGACTTGGTCTTCTTCTTCCCCCCGGGAGCTTCAGTGGCAAGTGACTTGCGATCCGTTGCGGCTGTCGCTTCCCGGTAGATCTTGTCAGTGCAGATAAGAGCATCCTTCTTGTCGCCAGGGACAGAAATGACACTTATCGGGCCTGGCATCTTCAGCATGTTATACGCATAGTGAGAGGCCGCCATGAACTTGGCGAGCGCTGGACGGCCGAGAATCCCATTGTAAGGCAATGGAAAATCGGCAACATCAAAAGTGACCCTCTCAGTTCTGAAGTTCAACTCACTGCCAAATGTCACCGGCAACGTGATCTTCCCCTTTGGCTTGCTCCTTCCCGGGTTGATTCCTTGGAATGTGCCGGTCTCTTCGAGCTCGCTATCAGGGACCTGGAGTTTCCTGAGCACAGCGGAGGAGATCAGGTTAAAGCCGGCCCCGCCGTCAACTAGCATCTTAGTGACCTTGAGGTTGCGGATAGTTGGTGAAACCAACATCGGCAAGCACCTGACCGTAGTTGTGCGATCTGGGTGGTCCTCAATATCAAAGATGATAGGCGTGCTGGACCATTTCAGAAGCTTGCGTGACTCGACGGGTGGTTCTGCCGCATTGACTTCCCGCACCCACTGCTTGAGTTGGCGGTGTGAAGTATGCAGAGAAGCACCGCCGTCAACGCACAAGACCTCTGTGGCTTTCTGGAACTCCTGCTCACTGGTCTTGGCATCATCCATGTCTTCGTCGTCGTCGTCATCTTCATCCTTGTCACGGCCGCGGGGAGGTCTGTCTCCTTGCCACTACTTGGCCTTGCCGCGGCGTCCTCCCCGGCCGGGGCACTTCATGCCGGATCCTCCAGCACCTCCTTGGGCTTTCTCCTTGTCGCGTCGCTCGTACTCGGCCTTTTGCAGCTCGACAAGCTGCTCGACCTTCTTGCAGCTCTGGAGATCGTGGCCCTTAGTGCGGTGGATCTTGCAGTACTGTTTGTTGGTGCCGTCCTGCTTGTCGGCGGCCGCCACAGCCTGGCAGTTGGCGCATGTGGAAACCTCCTTGCCGGAGCTACCAGCTTTGGCTTTCTTGGCGCCACCTTCGTTGCCGGACTGCTCAACAACTAGCACATCTTTGCCTTTCCTCTTCCTGTTGTTCCGCCGCCGGTTTTTCTTTGCCGGGGCAGCATCCTCACTGTCAGATCCTCCTGCTCCTACATTCTCTCCGGGGAGTTTCCTCCCTTCCTCAGCACGTGCAAACTTGTCGGCCAGGGCATACAACTCACTGACGTCTTTGATCTTACACATCGCCAACTCCTCCCGCATCCTGCGGTTACGCATGTTCTGGTGGAACGCGCTGATAACCACGGCAGGGTGGACATCTGGGATGTTGCGTTGTACATGGCTGAATCTCTAGATGTACTTGCACAGGGGCTCTCCTTCCTTCTAGGTGAGCAGATGAAGGTCACTCTCCTGGCCATGGGGTTTGTGGCCGCCTGTAAAGGCACCGACAAACTGATGGCATAGGTCTGCCCAGGAAGATATGGAGTTGTCCGGCAAGTGCATGAGCCAGGACCCGACGTTGGGCTTGAGCACCAGCGGGAAGTAGTTGGCAAGGATCTTGTCATCCCGTCCCCCAGCAGCTTGCACCGCGATGGTGTAGATGCTGAGGAACTCCGACGGATGCAACTTGCCGTCGTACTTCTCGGGTACGTCTGGCTTGAAATTCTTCGTGCTGAGCCACTGGACTTGCCGCAGCTCAGGGGTAAACGCAGGGCAACCTACCGCGTACGGCAGGTCGCCTGGTTCCCCTGGCGCATGCATGTCGACAGAGAGCCCAGCGCACTGGTCTGATTGACGCCGCGCTTCTCTTCGGCGCTCGATGCGAGTACGAGCGTCTTCTTGCTGTCGTTCGTGAAGAACTTGGCGTTGATCGCGACG
Organism: Aegilops umbellulata; assembly: GCA_032464435.1. NCBI lineage: Eukaryota > Viridiplantae > Streptophyta > Magnoliopsida > Poales > Poaceae > Aegilops > Aegilops umbellulata. Next base: position 102,038,100 of record CP136060.1, read on the forward strand.
AGCTCGTGGATCCGATGACGCGGTAGAGTCGCTGTCGAGGTGGATCCGGTGAAGTGGTGATCTTCGCCTTCGCGGCGGGGAGTGTATGGTGGTTGCACCCCCACCGGTCTTGTCTCCATCGGCCCGTGCCTGGCTGACTCGCCGCGGCTGCGATGTACTCGGCTGCCGTGGAGTGTCGCCGTTGGCAAAGCCGATGAGACTCTGAATGGTGGCCCTCCAGTCGTCGATCTTGTCCGCCGTTGGAGGGTAGTCTAGGAGCAGTTGAGCTCGCGCCAAAGCTTCTGCTGGAGTGGCGGGTAGCGGTGGCGAACGGTGTGTGGAGCGGGATATGCTCGAACTTCTAACTATGTTAGAAGGAGTAGTATCCCGTCCAGGCAACCGTGCCTCGCTCGTGCCAGCATGTTGGCGTGCATGCTCGGCTTGAGCATCCCGAGATCCACCACCTCGATCTGGGTCCAGCGAGCGTATGGTACCGTGCGTACCATGACGCTGCCGGTTCCGCGCCTCCTGAGATGAGCGCGATGGATGTACGGACGCCGAGGTCTGCGCAGCCTTGTCCTTGGACCTGGCGGCACCGTGAGCTCCCTCGTCGACGCCCGTTCTCCCGCCGGCGTCTTCCGCACCAGCCGTTTGCTCCGACGGTGGTGGGTTTGTCGCGGACGGAGCAGCCGCCTCCGAAGCCTTCTTCTTCGGCGGCATGTCGATGAAGATGATGAAGATCTAGCTCGTGTGAACGCCGGATCAGGTTCACACAACCTCGACGCCCCCTACCTGGCACGCCAAAGATGTCGGGGAAACTGATCCACGAGCACCTATGGGGACCGGCGGGCCGGGCCCCTTTCGGTTCGGCAGGGGGCGGAGGTCGCACGAAGAGCAGATCGAGGCGAGGCACACGAGCAGTTTACCCCGCTTCGGAGCTCTCCGGAGAGATAATACTCCTACTGCTGCATTGTGGTTTGTATTGAGTTCTTGCTCGGGAGCGCTGAGTGCTACAGTACCCACCATCAGCTAACGAGACCGAGCGTGAGTGTTCTCCTGTTTTCCCCCCTCTACGTTGCGCATGGGCCTCCTTTTTATATGCTCAAAGGGGTCACCGACAGGTGGCAACGTAGACGAGGGTAAAAATGGAAAGGTGTTGCGGTTGGTACAGCTACCTGTACAGTGTATCATACCTAACCCTGACGGCAGGGGACAAGGGCATTAAATGCCCGTCTGCGTCGCCCAAACAGTGAAAAAGGGGACCGTCAGGTACGCCACCGTTCGCCACGATGGCAATCTTGTCAACGCCGCATTCCACCGCGTACCGCTGGCTGCACAGCCTCCCGCCACGTACGCCTGGAAAGGTCCCAGAGCGACACGTTGGTGGATGTGCTGGAGCGTGGGTACGGAGTGGTAGGTTGTCGCGGCAAATGCCTTGCCGCGGTCGTTGTCTTGTCGCGTCCGGAAGCTTGCTGCTCACCGGGCCTCGCCGGGACGTGTGGCGCGTCCCGGCAAGTACCTTGAGATGCCTTGGTTGGCCTTCCCGGCAAGCTCCTCTTGCCGGGGTCTTGTGCCTTGAGTGGCCTTCCCGGCAAGTTCCTCTTGCCGGGTCCTTGTCTCCTTGGCCTGAATACTTTGTTCTTGAATGGCTCCAAAGGAACCACGGGGGACCTTGGCGGTCACCCGGCAAGCCTTGCCGCGGGGCGCTGCGACTGCCCGTGCACAAGTTCGGGATACTAGGGTACCCCTACTCTAGTACACCGACAGGAATAAATTTTTTTCACTATCATGGTGGTTGTTAAACATTGAGAATGGTTGACAGCATCCTCAATCCCAATTAAAAATAGTCATCAAATAACCCAACAATATTAATTTAGAAGTAACATGATGAGATTCACATGATATCCAAGTACTAGATACTCAAGACGTCCATCACCGGGGACACGGCTAACCATGATTAGTTTGTACACTCTGCAGAGGTTTGCGCACTTTTCCCCACAAGACTCGATCGCCTCCGTTAGATTTCTCGCACTACATGATGTTTGAGAAACGGATGACCGAGACATAGTCTTTCTGAAGCGCTAACACCTTACGTTGGATAGACCGGTACACCTACTTTCCCCTACATCTGCTAGTCTACCCTGTAAGAGTTCACACGACATAATCAACTATGCCATAGCCCATAATGGCTTGTGGCTGCACACGGAAGTTTCTAGTTTGAAAAATCTTATGATCCCTTTAGCCTGGGTGGCGGTCCAAAAAGAAACAGGCAGTCCTGATAGAAACCAGGTGCCTCAATCCACCCAGATGTCTATTTAAGTTGCCACCATAAGTAAACCATTAAAATTAACAAACTCACATCTGTCATGGATATCACTCACCCAATCCACGTCTACTAGCATAGCATGGCATAATAAGCAAACGTAGAAGTAACTCCCCAAAGGTTTCATAATAATACAGGTAATAGGTACTACCTCATCTACTTCACATCCCTCAATTTAATTAGATCCTAATCATGCAGTGTTTGAGGATAGATCTAATGCAATAAAACTGGTTAGTAGAAAAGGTATGATCAAAGTGTTACTTGCCTTGCTGATGATCCGCGAAACCTAGAGATTCGAAGTAACAGGCGGCGCACTCCGGGTATTCTATCGCAGAAAAACAAACAAGCATACAATAAGTACTCATCTAATGCACAGGTAAAACTCAAATAAAAGAGATCTAACCGGAAAGTTCAACTTAAGAACTCCGGTATGCAAAAAGAATCAAATCGAACGAAGCAAAAGAAATCAAACGGCGAAAGAAATCAACTTCGTTCTAGTAACCTGGATCTAAATCAAATTTTACAGTAGCAAAAACTTCTTTAAGTTGATTATTCGGAAAGAGGGTTTCGAGACGAAACTCCAGGCGCTTGAATCGCCTGATTCCGATAAACGAGTGAAAAGTTATACTAAAACGAAAATCGGATCAGAAATCGCGATTAGAAAATAACCGCGGAAAATCCGACGAAAAAGAAAGACGACGAACAGATTAATCGTTAATTAACCTGATCCGAAAATAATTAAAATAATTAAAATATTAAAATAAAAAACGAAAATAAAACCGACGAAATTCTTTCTTTTTTGAAAAATTTCGGCACGGAAATCGAGGCAGCGGCGAACCTCGGGCGGCGTGCAACTCCGTCGAGTCGGTGGCGGCGGCGGCGGGCTAGGGTTTCGGCCGCGGGTGCGGTTATGGGCTGGGGCGTCTGGTGCCTCACTATTTAAAGGCGCGCCCGGGCGGAGTCCCGCTCGGGTACGGCCCATAGTCGGTTTCGTTTTTTTTAAATAATTACGCTCAGAAGAAAAAAAAAGTACTAAACGGACTCCAAAAATCATGAAATAAATTTTCCCGGGTTTCTAAAATCAAGCCCGATAAAGTGGACATTTATTTGGGCTATAAATACAATTTTGAAAAACGCGTATTTTTCCTAAATCCAATTAAAAATACCGAAAAACTCCGAAATAAATCTTATTTGATTTTTTTATTAAATCCTCAATATTCCTATATTTTGGGAAAGTCATTTTATTCCCTCTCTCATATCTTTGTAATAGAAATAATTGACGATAAAATAAATAAAATCAAATGATCCTGTTTACACAATTTGAGAAAACTCAAATATGTAAATAACGAAATCCCCAACTCTGTCAATGGTCCTTGAGTTGCTTAGGATTTTCTAGGATCAAAACCAAAAGCAAAATAAAATATGATATGCATGATGATCTAATGTATAACATTCCAAATTGAAAATTTGGGATGTTACATGGGCCGGCCCATTATGGCCCGCTAAATCTTGTGGGCCATTTGTTGGGCCGGCCCAACAAATGGCCCGCTAAATTTTGTGGGCCTTTAGTTGGGCTAGCCCATTTAATCTTTATGGGCCACTTTTGGGCCGGTCCACGTGTCAACGTATTATAGGCGCATCTCGCCCATTGGATGAGTGACACCTGTCCCAACGGTGAGCAAACACGTGTTTCCTCTGGCCATTGAGTATTTTACACGTGGAAAATCCCCATCGGTCCGGGCTGTTAACAGGTTATCGGATCCAAAACCGGACCCGATAGCTTAACGACGTTCCATTATGGTGGATGCCACGTGTTGGTCACCCTTGACGAAAGCACTTCCATGACGCGGCATTTATCGTCATGGAAGTGAACACTTCCGTGATGATAATTTTGGTAATGTCATGGAACACTTCTACGACAACACAGGTATGACTATCTTGATTATGTCATAAAATCATCATGGATGTACATGCATGACAGAAAACGTGACCTACTGTGACAAACACGTATCATCACGGAAGTGTCTTTTTTTGGTAGTGATAGGGGTTGATGCACGTTCTCGTCCTTGTTTCTATGGTAGAAATCTTAGGGCACTCTTTGAGGTTCTTTGTGTTGGATTGAGTATTATGAATCTGAAATTGTTTGATGCATATCGCATAATCAACTCACGGATACTCGCAGTGACATTGGAGTATCTAGGTGACATTAGATTTGGTCGATGTGTATCATATGGTGTTATTTTAGTATGAACTCTTAGATAGATCGTTCTGAAAGGAAAACTTGTGGTTATTTTAGTACGAACTCTTGGATAGATTGATCGGAAAGAATAACTTTGAGGTGGTTTCGTACCCTACAAACAATTTATTCTTATGTTCTCTGCTACATAAGAACTTTGGAGTGATTCTTCATCGCACGTTGAGGGATGGTTATGTGATCCATTATATTAGCATTGTTGAGAGATTGCACTAGCGAAAGTACGGACCCTAGGCATCATTTTCAAGCATTGCAATACCGTTTGTGCTCACTTGTTACTTGCTACCTTGCTGTTTTTTATTGTTCCTATTACAAAAAGCAATATCTACTATCATTACTACACTTGTATCACCATCTCTTCACTGAACTAGTGCACCTATACAATTTACCATTGTATTTGGTGTGTTGGGGACACAAGAGGCTTTTAATTATTTGGTTGCAGGGTTGTTTGAGGGAGACCATCTTCATCCAACGCCTCCCATGGATTGATAAACCTTAGGTAACCACTTGAGGGAATTCCTATTGTCCTACAAAACTCTACGCTTGGAGGCCCAGCACGATTCTACAAGAAAAAGTTGTGTAGTAGACAACAACATCGCACACGCAACTATAATATGAATCATGTTTGATGTCTCCGCCAGCACAAACATTTTGTACCTTTTTTGATAGTTTTATTACATCACGTTTGCGATTAATGCATCACACACAGTTTCGTCGAAGCATCTCTGATTGTAGCGTTGTGTTAGCAGCATCCTGCAGTAGTGAACATCTACACGTGAGGCGGAATATATAGTTGCTTCGGAAGCGACGCAGGAAGGAGTCTGGATGTAGGAGTTCATGTCCGATCTAGGGGTGGTTCCTAGTGCACCGTGTCCCATGACTATCTTTGTGACAACACTGGTGGCATTGCCATTGCCAAAGAGCCTAGGTTTCACAAGAAGACCAAGCATATCAAACGCCCCTTCAAATCCATCTGTGATTACATAAAGGAGGGAGACATAGAGCTTTGCAAAGTACATATGGATCTGAATGTGGCAGAACCATTGAGTAAAACGCTTCCACGAGCAAAACATGATCAACACTAGAACTCAATGGGTGTGAGATTCATTACGATGTAAACTAGATTATTGACTCTAGTGCAAGTGGGAGACTGCCGGAAATATGCCCTAGAGGCAATAATAAAGATGTTATTATCATATTTCCCTGTTCATGAAAAATGTTTATTATCCATGCTAGAATTGTATTGAGCGGAAACTTAAATACATGTGTGGATACATAAACATCATTGTATCCCTAGCGAGCCTCTACTAGACTAGCTCGTTGATCAAAGATGGTTAAGGTTTCCTAACCATAGACATGAGTTGTCATTTGATAACGGGATCACATCATTAGGAGAATGATGTGATCGATAGACCCAACCGTAAGCTTAGCATCAGATTGTGTCACTTAGTTTAATTGTTATAGCTTTCTTCATGTCAAGTATCTGTTCCTTAGACCATGAGATCATGTCACTCCCGAATACCGGAAGAATACTTTGTGGGTTATCAAACGTCACTTCATAACTAGGTGATTATAAATGTGATCTACAGGTATCTCGGAAAGTGTTTGTTGGGTTGCATGGATCAAGACTGGGATTTGTCACTCCGTGTGACAGAGAGATATCTCTGGGCCCTCTTGGTAATACAACATCATAAGTAACTTACAAGCATGTGACTAATGTGTTTAGTCATGGGGATCTTCTATTACAGAATGAGTAAAGAGACTTGCTGGTAACGATATTGAAGTAGGTATGGAGATACCAACGATCGAATCTCGGGCAAGTAACATATCGTCGGACAAAGAGAATTGTATACGGGTTAAATGAATCCTCAAAATCGTGGTTCAAATCAATAAAGATCTTCATTAAATATGTGGGAGTCAATATGGGCATCCAGGTCCCGCTATTTATTATTGATAAAAGAGGAGTCTCGGTCATGTCTGCATGTTCCCAAACCCATATGGTCACACACTTAATGTTCGGTAATGCTAGGGTAGTATTGGGATATTCATATAGTGAGTCAGAAAGTAGTCCAGAGTCGCGGATGGGATCCAGGACATCACAAGGAGCTCCGGAATGGTCCGGAGGTAAAGATTTATATATGGAAAGTGGTTTTCAGGGTTCCGGAAAAGTTCGTGAATTTAGGAGCAGTGTACCTAGAAGGTTCTAGAAGGTTCCAAAGTGGGACCCACCTATAAGGAGGGACCCACATGGATGTGGGTAGTGGGTAAAGGCCGCATACACCTGGTCCGGGCACACCAAGATCGCCCCTAAAAGGAATAGGATCATATCCCGAAGGAATGAGATCAAGATCCCTAAAAGGGGGGATCGCGATCAGTGGGGAAGGAAAGGAGGGATTTCCTTCCTCCCCCCTTGTCCGCTGGCCCTAAGGGCTTGGAGGGCAAGAAAAAGGTGGGGAGGCAAAGGGGGCAGCATCCCTTCCACCCTTGGCTTGTCCCCCTCACATTACTTCTTCTCCTCCCTGTAGCGCTTGGCGATGCCTTGCCGGTGTTCCGCTGCCACCACCACCACCAGCACCACATCGTCATGTTGGCTTAGATCCCATCTACCTCTCCACCATACCTTATTGGATCAAGAAGGCGGAGATGTCACCAGCAGTACGTGTGTACATCTCGGAGGTGTCGTCAGTTTGGTGCTGGATCGGATTGGATCATGAAGGGTGTATGACTACGCCAACCATGATCTTTAGTTCGTTAACGCTTTCGATCTACAAGGGTATGTAAGCACTCCCCCTCTCATTGCAATCATCCCCATAAAATAGATCTTGGGTATTTTGTTGGAATTTTTTTGTTTTCCATGCAACGTTCCCCATCATACCCGACGTATGAAACACAAGCACACACAAACCAATGGGCGCACCTGGACCCAAGACACTAACACTCGAACGCGACAGATATCCTGATAGCAAGAGGTAGCCGAGGGAAGCGAAAATAAAGTATGGACACAACAGCATGGAGAGCCAGGAGGGAGGTTACATGTCCCATCCTTGCAAGCCCTGATGTCTACTATGCAACTTTATTCTTGTAGACACGTGTTGGGCCTCCAAGCGCAGAGTTTTGTAGGACAGTAGCAATTTTCCCTCAAGTGGATGACCTAAGGTTTGTCAATCCGTGAGAGGTGTAGGATGAAGATGGTCTCTCTCAAACAACCTTGAACCAAATACAAGAAATCTCTTGTATCCCCAACACACGCAATACAATGGAAAATTGTATAGGTTCACTAGTTCAGCAAAGAGAAGGTGATAAAAGTGTAATATGGATGGTAGAAATATATTTTTATAATCTGAATAAATAAAAACAGCAAGGTAGAAAATAGTAATCGGGCACAAAAATGGTATTGCAATGCTTGAAAACAAGGCCTAGGGTTCGTACTTCCGCTAGTGAAATCTCTCAACAATGCTAATATAATTGGATCATATAACCATCCCTCAACGTGCGATGAAGAATCACTCCAAAGTTCCTAGCAGAGAACATAAGAATAAATTGTTTGTAGGGTACGAAACCACCTCAAAGCTATTCTTTCCATTCAATCTATTCAAGAGTCCATACTAAAATAACACAAAGTTATTCTTTTCGTTCGATCTATCCTAGAGTCCGTACTAAGATAACAACAAAGCAAGTTCATATTCATAATACTAAATCCAACACAAAGAACTTCAAAGAGTGCCCCAAGATTTCTACCGGAGAAACAAAGACAAGAACGTGCATCAACCCCTATGCATAGATTACCCCAATGTCACCTCGGGAATCCGCGAGTTGAGTGTCAGAACATATATCAAGTGAATCAATACGATGCCCCATTGTCACCATGAGTATAAATTGCAAGACATATATAAAGTGTTCTCAAATCCATAAAAGTATTCAATTCGATAACAACGAAATCTCAAAATGAAAAACTCAATTCATCACAACAAGATAGAGAGGGGAAAACACCATATGATCCGACTATATTAACAAAGCCCGCGATACATCAAGATCGTGACATCTCAAGAACACGAGAGAGAGAGAGAGAGAGAGAGATTAAACACATAGCTACTGGTACAAACTCCCAGCCCTGAGGGTGGACTACTCCCTCCTCATCATGGTGGCCGCCGGGATGACGAAGATGGCCATCGGAGATGATTCCCCCCTCCGGCAGGGTGCCGGAAAGGGTCTAGATTGGTTTTTGGTGGATACAGAGCCTAGCGGCAGCGGGACTTCTGATCTAGGTTAACCCCGAAGGGTTTTGGAATATTTGTGAATTTATAGGGTAAATAGGGGGTGGGGAGGCCACCGAGGTGGGCACAACCCACCTAGGCGTGCCTGGGCCCCCAGGCGCACCCTAGTGGGTTGTGACCCCCTTGGGACACCCCCCAGGTGCTGCTCTGTCTCATCTTGGGTGTTCTGGTCCATAGAAAATCTCCAGCTAGTTTCGCGGTGTTTGGACTCCATTTGATATTGATTTCCTGCGATGTAAAAAACAAGCAAAAAGCAGCAACTGGCACTAGGCACTGGGTCAATAGGTTAGTCCCAAAAATGATATAAAATTGCTATAAAATGATTATAAAACTTCCAATAATGATAATAAAACAACATGAATACTTCATAAATTATAGATACGTGGGAGACGTATCAGCATCCCCAAGCTTAATTCCTACTCGTCCTCGAGTAGGTAAATGATAAAAGAAATAACTTATGAAGTGTCAATGCTAGCAAAGTGCACAAGTTTGATCAATGACAATTTCAATCACTTTTCCTAGCATCATAACTGCAATTATTTCTGACAAAACTTCTCATGTTATAGTAGCAACCAATTCACATGTTAAGGTTCAAACAATGAATTCTCTTGAAACTCAACAACCTATGTTCTTAGTCACCAAGCAATTACAATTCAACTTATTCAATGGAGTTTAAGTAAGAGCTCCACATACTCAACCATCATATAGTCTTCTATGATTGCTAACACTCACCGCATACACATGAGAAAAACGTTTCAATCGGACACATAGAAAGATAGGGGCTTGTTGTTTTGCCTCCCAATGTATTCACCTCAAGGGTGATGTCAACAATAATAAATCATGCTACCCATATTCAACTGGACATATGTGCCTAGATCTTTCCTCACCACATGATGCTTGCCAAAAGAGAAAAATAAAAAGGAATAGAGAGAATGACTTTGACTCTTTGCGTAAAAATAAATACTAAAAACTAAAAGGTAGGCCCTTCGTAGAGGGAAGTAGAGGTCGCCATGCGCTTATTTGTTTGTATGCTCAACCCCTTATTGCAAAAGAAAGTCATGTTATATTGCCCATTGTGATAGCAACCTTTATTATGCAGTCCTTCGCTTTTATTGCGTTGCCATCACAAGTTCGTACAACACCCAATTTTCTCTTACACTAAATGATCTAACACTTTTAGAAGCAATTTTTATTGCCTTATTGCACCGATGACAACTTACTTGAAGGATCTTGCTCCATCCTTAGGTAGGTATGGTGGACTCTTGAAGATAAGATTTGGGTTTAAGGGTTTTCGGATGCACAAGTAGTGTCTCTACTTAGTGCGGAGTTTTTGGCTAGCAAAGATGGGGGCCAAGCACCACATGTTAAAGGATCTATGACAATATAACTTCTATGTGAATATGAACAAACATAAATCATTACGTTATCTTCCTTGTCCAACTTCAACAATTTTGGCATATAATATTTTGATGGGGGCTCACAATCACAAAATATTTCCAAGATAGTGTATTTGCATGTGAAAGTTCTCTTCCTTATACTAATTATTCGTGAATTGTTTGTATGACCAAAATTGTGATTTTCAAGCCTCAAAAGATTTCACTTTCTAAACCCAATGTGAAGCTACCACTAGGCATGATAAAATATCAACTTCATGACATTCAATTTATTCAACAATTTACTCATAGGATATAAGTGAAGCACAAGAGCAAATGACATAGAAAAGGGCTTCGTTGACGAGATGTGAATGCCGCTTACTTAGCCTCCTTGGCAACTATTTGAGGACTCTGTTTTATTTAAAAACTTTCAGATGTAAGTATTTTATTAAAACAGTAATTAAGACAAACATAAAATGAAATTACAAGGATAGCACAACTCATGTGAAGAAGCAAAAACTTAGGTTCAACCGATACTAACCGATAATTGTTGAAGAAGAAAGGTGGGATGCCTACTGGGGCATCCCCAACCTTAGATGCTTGAGACTTCTTGAAATATTATATTCGGGTGCCTTGGGCATCCCCAATCTTGAGCTCTTGTGTCTCCTTAATTCCTCTCATATCACGGTTTTCCTAAATCTCAAAAGCTTCATCCACAAAACTCAACAAGAACTCGTGAGATAAGTTAGTATAAACCAATGCAAAAACCTTATCATTCTATACTGTAGCAAATCACTAAAATTATTATTCAACATTGCATACTAAATGCCTCTGCATATTTAATACTTCTATCCTCAAATAGAATCATTAAATAAGCAAACATATGCAAACAATGCAAACATAGCAGCAATCTGCCAAAACATTACAGGCTATAAAGAATGCAAGAGTATCAATACTTATTCAACTCCAAAATTATGAAGTTCTACCACACTGTATAAAATTTATCAGGTCTTATTATGCAAAAAGTTTCAACGTTTTATCACCTTCTGACTTCCCTCGGGAATTATTGCAACATCGATAAACTTTGTATTTTCAAACAGCTACATGTATACTTGCAAGATAAGCATGGCAAAGGCTATCAATGCCACTTTTATTGAAATAAAAGATGCAAAACATTATTCTAAATAACAGCAAGCAAATCCTAACAAAATCAATTGACTCTCCAAGCAAAACACATATCATGTGACGAATGAAAAACATAGCTCCAAGTGAGGTTACCGATAATGTTGAAGACGAAAGAGGGGACGCCTTCCGGGGCATCCCCAAGCTTAGTTGCTTGGGCCTTCCTTGAATATCACCTTGTGGTTCCCTGGGCATCCCCAAGCTTAGGTTCTTGTCACTCCTTATTCTCCTCATATCGACATCTCACCCAAAACTTGAAAACTTCAATCACACAAAACTTAACGGAACTTTGTGAGATAGGTTATTATGATAAAGAGCAAACCATTTCACTTTTATTACTGTCAAAGACAAGATTCATAATTTTTCTCACACAATTCCTACTTTAGCATATCATTTCCACAATTTATATTGAGAAATATAAGCCATAGAAACTAGAAAACAAGCAAACTATGCATTGAAAACAGAATCTGTCAAAAATAGAACAGTCTAAAATGATCTGGATAACTACCATACTTCTTCTACTCAAAAAATTATGAAAAAATTATTAACACGTGAGAAATTTGTATATTAAACTTATGCAAAAAGAATCAACCCAATATCGTCTTTATGTTAAAAATTAGACTTATTTTCGTGGGTGCAAACATTTCTGTTTTTCAGCAGGGTCAAGTCAACTATCACCCAACATGATCCCAAAGGCTTACTTGGCACTTTATTGAAACAAAAGCAATAAAACATGATTAATACAGTAGATTAATCATACTAACACATAAAAACAGTAGGTAAAAGTGTTGGGTTGTCTCCCAACAAGCGCTTTTCTATAATGCCATTTAAGCTAGGCATGATGATTTCAATGATGCTCGCATAAAAGATAAGAATTGAAACAAAAAGAGAGCATCATGAAGCATATGGCTAGCACATTTAAGTCTAACCCACTTCCTATGCATAGGGATTTTGTGATCATAGAACTTATGGGAGCAAGAATCAACTAGCATAGGAAGGCAAAACAAGCATAACTTCAAGATTTTCAACACATAGAGAGGAAACTTGATATTATTGCAATACCTACAAGCATATGTTCCTCCATCATAATAATTTTCAGTGGCATCATGAATGAATTCAACCATATAACCACCATATAAAGCATTCTTCTCAAGATCCACAAGCATAGAAATTTTGTTACTCTCCACATAAGCAAATTTATTCTCATCAATAGTAGTGGGAGCAAACTCCTATGCATAGATTACCCCAATGTCATAGAGTTCATACTAAAATAAAACCAAAGCAAGTTCATATTCATAATACTCAATCCAACACAAAGAACTTCAAAGAGTGCCCCAAGATTTCTACCGGAGAAACAAAGACAAGAACGTGCATCAACCCCTATGCATAGATTACCCCAATGTCACCTCGGAAATCCGCAAGTTGAGTGCCAAAACATATATCAAGTGAATCAATATGATGCCCCATTCTCACCACGAGTATTCAATTGCAAGACATATATCAAGCGTTCTCAAATCCATAAAAGTATTCAATCTGACAACAATAAAATCTCAAAGGGAAAAACTCAATTCATCACAACAAGATAGACAGGGGAAAACACCATATGATCCGACTATATTAACAAAGCCCGCGATACATTAAGATCGTGACATCTCAAGAACACGAGAGAGAGAGAGAGAGATTAAACACATAGCTAATGGTACAAACCCTCAGCCCCGAGGGTGGACTACTCCCGCCTCATCATGGTGGTCGCCGGGATGATGAAGATGGCCACCGGAGATGACTCCCCCTCCGGCAGAGTGCCGGAAAGGGTCTAGATTGGTTTTCGGTGGCTACGAGCCTTGCGGCAGTGGAACTTCTGATCTAGGTTAACCCCGAAGGGTTTTGGAATATTTGTGAATTTATAGGGTAAATAGGGGGTGCGGGAGGCCACCGAGGTGGGCACAACCCAGGGCGCGCCCAGGTGGGTTGTGCCCCCTAGGTGCTCCTCTGGCCCATCTTGGGTGTTCTGGTCAATAAAAAATCTCCAGCAAGTTTCACGGTGTTTGGACTCCGTTTGATATTGATTTCCTGCAATGTAAAAAACAAGCAAAAAACAGCAACTGGCACTGGGCATTGGGTCAATAGGTTAGTCCCAAAAATGATATAAAGTTGCTATAAAATGATTGTATGACATCCAAGAATGATAAGAAAATAGCATGAATACTTCATAAATTATAGATACGTTGGAGACATATCAAGCCCACCGTGTCCGGTTTGCCTGAAGTCAGAGCAAGCGCCTCTCACACACACATACGGATGCAAGCAGCCTAGTCTGCAGCACCGACAACGCCCATTGTCCAAATACGCACGAGAATACCCGGGAAACAACGAATCATTAAAGTTGTCGTGGCACAGCCCGACAATCCACCATCTGACGATATGCAAACAAGACCGTCCGGAAAAGCACGCAAACGAGACCGCCCAGAAAAGCACGCAACCAAACATAGAGAAGCCTAGCAAACACCCGGGCAAAAGGCATGGGCAACCATTCAGCACTCAAAGCCCGAGTCATGTGCACGGGCGTACCCGGGGCACGCATACGAACCAACCAAGTAGGGGACGAGGCTGTCCAGACAAACAACTGGCGTACCATCGCGAGAATTGGCCGCTGGCCGGCTGATCCTATCCACACACTGGGCTGGCCCATGCAAAACCACACAGGAGGGCTCGTCTAGAAAGGCACTTACAGGCGGTCCCGCATGCAAGCCAGCGCTGCAGACACCACACAGGCACCCGGTTTGTGTGCCTATCGAAACCGACCCTGCCCAACAAGGGGCGAGGACGCCAGCCGACATGTCATGCGAGAGGCCTCATTGGGGGAGATACGGCTGACACCCGCTCAATGACGATGACTCAGGGTGTCCCGGACTAAGGGGTCCTCGGGCTGCCGGTCTATCTCTCGTGGGCTGGGCAGTTGAGCCACTCTTATTGGAAGACCGAAGCTATGCGTGACTCCGTGTTTAGGAACAAAACCTCCGAAGCTTTGGTGTGTCCTCCAAATCAAGATTGTGAAGTCGGCATGTTTATTCCCTGATGGTAACCGACCATGTGTAACCTAGGGACCCCTAGTGTCTACATAAACCAAAGGGTTTAGTCCGTAGAGGGGAGAACCATCATCCTACTCATCTAGGTTTTAGTTCACCCGATCTCGAGGTAGATCAACTCTGTAACCATCATCTACACACATCAATATAGTCAAGCATGACATAGGCTTTTACCTCTTCGAGAGGGCCCGAACCTCGGTAAACACCATATCTACGCCCCTTATTACCTACCGATCGAAGATCTACGACTCGGGGCCCCCTACTCGAGATCCGCCGGTTTTGACACCAACATTGGAGCTTGCATTGATAGTTTTGTTGTGGGATCGTCGAAGGATTGTTGGCTCGCTTTGTCATCAGCGAGGGCATCAGCACCGGGGACATCTTTCTCCCCAGCCAGGTCTTCGCGTTCGGCAGTGTCATTCTACACACCAATTCGATCGGTCACCTTGACCAGATCTACAACTTCGCCCATGAGCAGGAAATTAGGTTCAACAACCAAGAGTACGTCGCTGATGCTCGGGGCAATCTGATCTTTACAGGATTCTCAGCTTTACCTGAGAAGCCCGCGAACCCCGAAGCCACAACTTCGGACCTTCTCCTTGACCCCATCTTTGGTTCGGCCTTTACCTCAGATCTAGCTTTGAGCTTGGATCCTACCTCACTGTCCGTGAACCAACTGTCAGCCCCCGTCGAGCGCGCCCTCTGTTCTGACATACAGGAGGTTAACTTTGAAATATGCCCTAAGATGAATCTGGCCGACCTCCCGCTGTTAAGCAAGACACTAGATCAGATCCAATTAATGAGCATTGTAGATGGCATGTCCCCGATCTATGATCGGATTGAACTAGATAGGGGCGGGCCAAAGGGAATTTTATGTCCCACCCACCACCCACTTAGTAGTCACTATTGAATACTTAACTGATATGATGGACTACACCTCTGAGGAAGCCAAGGACATGGATGAGGATGTCGACGTCATGGCCTATGTGGCAACCTCCCCAACCACTCCCAGCACGGGAAAGTGGACTACCACTTCCACCTACGACGTCTACGTGGTCGACACCCCCAAGGAGAACGACGATGATCCCGCCAAGGAATCATCCAGGCGTCGGCGCCAGTGAAAGCAATCCAAGGAAGGTGGAAAGAGCGGGGAAGACAACGTGAATACACACACAAACGACACATGGGATGACTGATATCTCTCCAACGTATCTATAATTTTTTTATTGTTCTATGCTGTTATATTATCATTCTTAGATGTTTTACAATCATTTTGTAGCAAATTTATATCATTTTTGGGACTAACCTATTGACATAGTGCCCAGTGCCAGTTGCTATTTTTTTACTTCGCAGAATATCAGTACCAAATGGACTCCAAATGCAGAGAAACTTTTTGGAGATTTTGTTTGAACCAGAAGACAACTTGGGAGCCAAGGAAGCACTAGAGGGGAGGCCCGCGGGGCCCACAAGACACCAGGGCGCGCTAGGAGGCCCAGGCGCGCCCTGATGGGTGATACGTCTCCAACGTATCTATAATTTTTTTATTGTTCCATGCTATTATATTATCTATTTTGGATGTTTTATATGCATTAATATGCTATTTTATATTATTTTTGGGACTAACTTATTAACCCAGAGCCCAGTGCCAATTTCAGTTTTTTCCTTGTTTTTGAGTTTTATAGAAAAGGAATATCAAACGGAGTCCAAACGGAACAAAACTTTACGATGATTTTTATTGGACCAGAAGAAACCTAGGAAGCTTCAAGAGGATGCCAGAAGACACATGAGGTGGCCAAAAGCCCTAGTATGCGCCCCGGGGGCGCCCCCTAGGCTTGTGGGCCCTCAGGGGTCTCCTAACCCTAATCTCAGCACTATAAATCCTCAAATATCCCCCCTATGCTAGAAGCATCCACAAAAATACTTTTCCACCGCCGCAAGCCTCTGTTCCCGTGAGATCCCATCTTGGGGCCTTTTCTAGCACCCTGCCGGACGGGGATTCGATCATGGAGGGCCTATACATCAACCTTGCTGCCCTTCTGATGAGGCGTGAGTAGTTTACCACAGACCTACGAGTCCATAGCTAGTAGCTAGATGACTTCTTATCTCTCTTTGATCTTCAATACAATGTTCCTCGATGTTCTTGGAGATCTATCCGATGTAATAGCTTTTTGCGGTGTGTTTGTCGAGATCCGATGTATTGTGGATTTATAATCATTTTATCTATGAATATTATTTCAGTCTTCTCTGAACTCTTTTATGAACGATTAGGATATCTTTGTATTTCTCGTCAAACTATCAGTTTGGTTTGGCCAACTAGATTGGTTTTTCTTGCAATGGGAGAGGTGCTTAGTTTTGGGTTCAATCTTGTGGTGTCCTCACCCAGTGACACAAGGGGTAGCGAGGCACATATTGTATTGTTGCCATCGAGGATAAAATGATGGGTTTATATCATATTGAGTTTATCCCTCTACATCATGTCATCTTACTTAAAGTGTTACTCTGTTTTTATGAACTTAATACTCTAGATGCACGCAGGAGTCGATCGATGTGTGGAGTAATAGTAGTAGATGCAGAATCGTTTCAGTCTACTTGTCACGGACGTGATGCGTATATTCACGATCATTGCCTTAGATATTGTCATAACTTTGCGCTTTTCTATCAACTGCTCAACAGTAATTTGTTTACCCACTGTATGATTTCTTCACCTCTAATGAAAACTATGGCCCCCAGGTCTATTTTCCATCATATATTTTCAGATCTATAAAATCAAAAACCCCAAAATACCTTGCTGCAATTTATTTTTGTTTACTTTATTTTGCATTTTACTTATATTTTATATCTATCTCCATTAGATCTCACTCTTGCAAGTGACCGTGAAGGATTGACAACTCCTTTTTCGCGTTGTGTGCAAGTGTTTGTTAGTTTGTGCAGGCGCATATATTGGGGACTTGCTTGTGCCTCCTATTGTACTGATACCTAGGCTCTTAACTGAGGGAAATACTTATCTCTACTTTGCTGCATCACCCTTTCCTCTTCAAGGGAAAAAGCAACGCAAGCTCAAGAAGTACCAGGAATAATTTCTGGCGCCGTTGCCGGTGAGGTTCGACATCAAGCCTACCAAGTACCTATTATAAACTCTCATCTCTTGCACTTACATTATTTTCCATTTGCCTCTCGTTATCCTATCCCCCACTTCTAAAATGTTTTCAGAAAAACAGAAACAATTGCCTTTTTATTTGCCCTTCTTTCTTTCATCTTTTCGTTTACTTTTTGTTTGCTTATGTGCTAGATTGCTTGCTTTGTCACGATGTCTCAAGAAAATACGTGCGTGACTTTTCCAACACTAATAATAATGATTTTATTATTACTCCGATTGCTCCCGCCACTAGTGTGGAATCTTATGAAATTAATGTCGCTTCGTTGAATCTTATTATGAAAGAACAATTTTCTGGTAGTCCTAATGAAGATTCTGCATCCCATCTAAATACTTTCGTTGAATTATGTGATATGCAAAAGAAAAAAGATATAGATAATGATATTTTTAAATTGAAGCTATTCACATTCTCACTACGAGATCGTGCAAAAACTTGGTTTTTATCTTTGCCTAAAAATAGTATTGATTCATGGAATAAGTGTAAAGATGCTTTTATTTCCAAGTATTTTCTTCCCGCTAAGATCATCTCCCTTAGGAATGATATAATGAATTTTAAGCAACTTGATCATGAACATGTTGCACAATCTTGGGAGAGGATGAAATTGATGATAAGAAATTGCCCTACTCATGGTTTAATTTTATGGATGATCATACAAAAAATTTATGCCAGATTGAATTTTGCATCTAGAAATCTTTTAGATTCCGCCGCAGAGGTACTTTATGGAAATCACATTAGGAGAAGCTACTAAACTCCTAGATAATATTATGGCAAATTACTCTCAATGGCATACCGAAAGATCTTCTACTAGTAAAAAGGTGCATGCGATTGAAGAAATTAGTACTTTGAGTGGAAAGATGGATGAACTTATGAAATTTATTGCTAGTAAGAGTGCTCCTATTGATCCTAATGATATGCGTTTGTCTACTTTGATTGAAAATAATAAAGAATCTATGGATGTCAATTTTGTCGGTAGGAACAATTTTTTTAATGATCCATATAGAGGTAATTTCAACCCTATGTCGTTTCCTAGTAATTCCTCTGATAATTATGGTAATTCCTACAACAATTCTTATGGAAATTATAATAAAATACCTACTGATCTTGAGAATAATATTAAAGATTTCATTAATTCTGAAAAGATTTTCAATGCTATGGTAGAAGAAAAATTGCTTAAGATTGATGATTTGGCTAGGAACGTTGATAGAATTTCTCATGAGATTGATTCTTTTAAGATTAGATCTATGCCACCCAGCATTTATATTAATGAATCTCAAAAATCTATTCAAGTTTCTGTCAATAAAAGTAGAGAGAGAACCGCTAGGATGCGTGCTAAGAAAGATTGGCTAAAAAGCACGTTCTTCTAGTTTTCGTGATAATAATAATGAAGATCTTAAAGTGATTGGTGTGAATCCTATTGAATCTTTGTTTTCTAATATAAAACTTGATAAAGATGGCACTAGAGATGAGTCAACTTTAGCTAGAAGGCGCCCTGATAATTTGGAGGGTGAAGATCTTTGTCGGTGTACTAAAGTAGGGGTACTCTAGTATCCTGAACTTGTGCACGGGCAGTCGCAGCACCCCGCGGCAAGGCCCGCCGGGGGACCGCCAAAGTCCTCCGCAGATCCTTTGAAGCCATCCAAGAGCAAAGTATCCGTTCTTCGCGCGACCTCTGCCCCCCGCCGAACCGAGAAGGGGCTCCGTCCCCATAGGTGCTCGGGGAGCCCAGGAAACCCCGGCAATCTTAGTGAAAAAATTCATAAAAGTGGGATTGGCGAGGTCAAAACTTTAAGTAGCGATTAACCCATTCTTTTGGATTTCAAGGACTTTAATTATGATAATTGTTCTTTGATTGATTGTATGTCCTTGTTGAAATCCATGGTAAAATCACCTCATGCATATAATCAAAATAAGGCTTTTACTAAACATATCGTGGATGCTATGATGAAATCATTTGAAGAAAAACTTGAGTTGTAAGTTTCAGTCCCTAGAAAGCTTTATGATGAATGGGAACCTACTATTAAGACTAAAATTAAAGATTATGGGTGCCATGCTTTGTGTGATTTGGGCGTTAGCGTTTCCACGGTTCCAAAAACTCTATGTGATGTGCTAGGTTTCCATAAATTTGATGATTGTTCTTTGAATTTGTATCTAGCGTATTCCACTATTAAGAAACCTGTGGGAAGGATTAATGATGTTCTTATTGTTGCAAATAGTAAGTATGTGCCCGTAGATTTTATTGTGCTTGTTATAGATTGCAATTCTACAGGCCCTATTATACTTGGTAGACCTTTCCTTAGAACAATTGGTGCAATTATTGATATGAAAGAAGGAAACATTAGATTCCAATTTCCGTTAAGGAAGGGCATTGAACACTTACCAACAAAGAAAATTAAGTTACCATAATCTATTATGAGGGCTACTTATGGATTAAATACCAAAGATGACAATACCTACATCTATGCATTATGCCTAGCTAGGGGCGTAAAACAATAGCGCTTGTTGGGAGGCAACCCAATTTTTATTTTGTGTTTTTGTTTTTGCTTCTGTTTTTCAATAAATACACAATATTACTTCTGTAGTAATTGTGCTTTGGTGTTTTAGTTAGTGTTGAGCCAAGTAAGACCTTTGGGATGGTCTATGGTGATAGTTGATTTGATCTTGCTGAAAAACAGAAACCGTTGCGTCTAGTAACAGAATTGTTAAAATTCACAGAAGCGCGATAAAATTCTGAATTTTTTACACAAGATTTATATACAAATTTCCTAGACCGTCATAGTTTTTCAGAATTTTTGGACTTACATAATTATATAAAATTTCTAGATTACTACAAACTGATCTCTTTTTGACAGATTCTATTTTCTATGTGTTGTTTGCTTATTTTAATGAATCTATGGGTAGTATCGAGGGGTATGAAACATGGAGAAGTTGGAATAAAGTAGATATAACACCAATATAAATTTAGAATGAGTTCACAATAGTACCTAAAGTGGTGATTTATTTTATTATACTAATGGAGCTTATGAGTTTTCTGTTGAGTTTTATGTTGTGAAGTTTTCAAGTTTTGGCTAAAGATTTGATGGACTATGGCAAGAGCCTAAGCTTGGGGATTCCCAAGGCACCCCAAGGTAATATTCAAGGACAACCAAGCATCTAAGCTTGGGGATGCCCCGGATGGCATCTCCTCTTTCATCTTCAATACATCGGTAAATTTACTTAAGGCTATATTTTTATTCACCACATGATATGTGTTTTGCTTGGAGCGTCTTGTATTTTACGAGTCTTTGATTTTTAGTTTTCCAAAATAATCCTGGTTGTATACACCTTTTGAGAGGGGCACACATTAATCATGAATTTATTAGAATACTCTATGTGCTTCACTTATATCTTTTGAGATAGGTAGTTGCTCTAGTGCTTCACTTATATCTTTTTAGAGCACGGCGGTGGTTTTATTTTCTAGATATTGATGAACTCTCATGATTCACTTATATTATTTTGAGAGTCTTAAAACAGTATGGCAATTTCCTTAGGTTATGAATTTGGTCCTAATATGATGGGCATCCAAGAGGGATATATAATAAAAACTTCCATAAAGAGCATTGAATATATGAGAATGTAACATCCCAAATTTTCAATTTAGAATGTTATACATTAGATCATCTTTGCATATCATATTTTAATTTCTTTTGGTTTCGATCCTAGAAGTCCTAAGCAACTCAAGGACCCACAGAGAGAGTCGGGGATTTCGTTATTTTCATATTTGAGTTTTCTCAAATTTTGAGAATAGGATCATTTGATTTTATTTATTTTTTCATCAATTATTTCTATTACAAAAATATGAGAGAGGGAATAAGATGACTTTCCCAAGATAAAGAAATATTGAGGATTTAGTAATAAAATCAGATAAGATTCTATTTCGGAGTTTTTCGTTATTTTATTTGAATTTAAGAAAAATATGTGTTTTTCAAAATTACATTTAGGCCCCAAATAAATGTTCACTTTGTCCGGCTTGATTTTAAAAGTCGAGGAAAATTTATTTCGGGATTTTTGGAGTCCGTTTAGTATATCTTTTTATTTTTCTTCTGCGTGAAATTATTTAAAAAAACGTGCACCGACCTAACCGGGCCGTGTCCGCCCAGGACTTTGGCCCGGCAGGCTTTAAAAGCCGGGGGGAGCCAGCCCGAGGCCCGAGCCAGCCCGAGGCCCGACCCCGCGCCGCCGCCGCCTGCTCGCGCCGCCGCCGTCGCCGGAGTCGGAGCCGCCGCCGCCGCCTTGCCGCACGCCACCCGAGGTTCGCCTCGTAACCCATGCCGCCGGTTTATTTAAAAAAAACGATCAGTTTTCGTCGGTTTTTTTAGATTCTGTTTTTTTATTAGATCGATTTTTATTCTTCGGTTTAGGTTAAATAGCGAGCGTTCGTTCGTTTTAACGAACGTATTCGTCGTTTAGATCTAGATAATGAACGTTCGTTCGCTAATCCGTTCGTCGTTTTTCTTTTTCTCAGATTTTCCGCGATTATTTTCTGTTCGCGATTTCTGATCCGATTTTCGTTTTAGTATAACTTTTCGCTCGTTTATCGGAATCAGGCGATTCAAGCGCCTGGAGTTTTCTCTTGAAACCCTCTATCCGTTTAACCAACTTAAACAAGTTTTTACTTCTGTAAAATTTGACTTAGATCCAGATTAGTAGAACGAAGTTGTTTTCTTTCGCCGTTTGACTTTCGTTGTTTCGTTCGATTTGTTTATTTTTGCAAACCGGAGTTCTTAACTTGAACTTTCTGGTTAGATCTCTTATTTGAGTTTTACCTGTGCATTAGATGAGTACTTATTGTATGCTTGTTTGTTTGTCTGCGATAGAATACCCGGAGTGCGCCGCCTGTTACTTCGAATCTCTAGGTTTCGCGGATCATCAGCAAGGCAAGTAACACTTTGATCATACCTCTTTTACTACCCAGTTTTATTGCACTAGATCAATCCTCAAACATTGCATGATTAGGATCTAATTAAATTGCGGGATGGGAAATAGTTGAGGTAGTACCTATTACCTATTTCAATATCAACCTTTGGGAGTTACTTCTAAGTTTTCTTAATATGCCATGTTGTGCTAATAGACGTGGATTGGGTGAGTGATATCCATGACAGATGTGAGTTTGTTAATTAATGGTTTATCTAAGGTGGCAACTTAAACACACATCTGGGTGGATTGAGGTACCTGGGTATTCCAGGATTGCCTGTTGTTTTTCTTTATGGACCGCCACCCAGGCTTAAAGGATTCATGAGATTATTCATACTAGAAATTTCCGTGTGTAGCCACAAGCCATTATAGGCTCTGGCATAGTTGATTAAGTCATGCGAATTCTTATAGGGTAGACTAGCAGATGTAGGGGACAGTAGGTGTACCGGTCTATCCATCGTAAGGTGCTAGCGCTTCTGAAAGACTATGTCTCGGTCATCCGTTTCTCAAACACCATGTAGTGCGGGAAATTCAACGGAGGCGATCGAGTCTTGTGGGGAAAAGTGTGCAAACCTCTGCAGAGTGTACAAACTAATCATGGTTAGCCGTGTCCCCGGTTATGGACGTTTTGAGTATCTAGTACTTGGATATCATGTGAATCTCATCATGTTACTCTAGATTAATATTGTTGGGTTTTTAATGATGATTACTTTAATTTGGATTGAGGATGCTGTCAACCATTCTCAATGTTTAACAACCACCATGATAGTTAAATAAATTTATTCCTTTGCAGTAGGGAAAAATTGGCTTTACGCAAAACTGTAACCATAGAGCTTTCCACCAGCCAAATATGCATGTAGTATAGGCTTAATCTTCCATTACTCTTTATGTGTTACATTGCCAGCATATTCCATGTGCTGACCCGTTTTCGGGCTGCAACGTTTCATGTTGCAGACTTTTCAGACGACGAGTAAGGTGCCTTTTAGGTCGTGGTTCTATACTCAGTGATGTCGTTGGAGTTGATGGACTCGCTTATCTTCCAAGCCTTCCGCTGTTATCATTATTAGATAGCCTTAAGCCATATTTATTGTAATAAGTTCTCTTTGAGACATTCGATGTAATAAGTGTGTGATTGCTACTCTGTTATAAATCCTTCGAGTACTGTGTGGTGTCAGCATTACTGATCCAGGGATAACACCTGAGCACAGAGATCAGACTGTTTGAGGTCTGGTCGCTACAGAGAAGTTTGATTCCTTGCATTTGTCTTGAGATATACAAATGGTGATATTAGAGTGATGCTAGTGAGTAATTGTGGATTGGTAGAAATACTTGTGTTAGAGTTTGTGATTCCCGAAGCATGCGCGTATGGTGAACTGATACGTGTCCAACGTATCTATAATTTTTTATTGTTCCATGCTATTATATTTTCTATTTTCGATGTTTTATATGCATTAATATGCTATTTTATATTATTTTTGGGACAAACCTATTAACCTAGAGCCCAGTGCCTGTTTCTGTTTTTCCCTTGTTTTGAGTTTTACAGAAAAGGAATATCAAACGGAGTCCAAACGGAATAAAACTTTCATGATGATTTTTCTTGGACCAGAAGACTTGGGGAGGGGGTAAGAAGACTCACGAGGAGTCCACAAGCCACAGGGGTGCGCCCTAGGGGGCGCCCTGAGGGCTTGTGGGCCACTCAGGAGTCCCCCAACCCTAATCTTTGCACAATAAATTCCAAAATATTCCCCCAAGAGCAGAAGCGTCCATGAAAATACTTTTCCGCCGCCGCAAGCCTCTGTTCCCGTGAGATCCCATCTTGGGGCCTTTTCCAGCACCCTGCTAGAGGGAGATTCGATCACTGAGGGCCTCAACATCAACCTTACTGCCCTTTCGATGAAGCACGAGTAGTTTACCACAGACCTACGGGTCCATAGCTAGTAGCTAGATGGCTTCTTCTCTCTCTTTGATCTTCAATACAATGTTCTCCTTGACGTTCTTGCAGTTCTACCCGATGTAATAATCTTTTGCGATGTGTTTATCGAGATCCGATGAATTGTGGATTTATGATCAGATTATCTTTGAATATTATTTGAGTCTTCTCTGAACTCTTTTATGCATGATTAAGATATCTTCGTATTTCTCTTAGAACTATCGGTTTGGTTTGGCCAACTAGATTGGTTTTTCTTGCAATGGGAGAGGTACTTTGTTTTGGGTTAAATCTTGCGGTGTCCTCACCCAGTGACATAGTAGGGGTAGTGAGGCGCGTATTGTATTGTTTCCATCAAGGATAAAAAGATGGATTTTTCATCATATTGCTTGAGTTTATCCCTCTACATATTGTCATCTTTCTTAAAGCGCTACTCCGTTCTTATGAACTTAATACTCTAGATGCATGCTGGATAGCGATCAATGTGTGAAGTAATAGTAGTAGATGCAAAATCATTTCGATCTACTTGTCACGGACGTGATGCCTTTATTCATGATCATTACCTTAGATATCGTCATAACTTTGCGCTTTTCTATCATTTGCTCGACAGTAATTTGTTTACCCACCATATGTTTTCTTTCAAGAGAGAAGCCTCTAGTGAAACCTATGCCCCCAGGTCTATTGTCCATCATATATTTTCAGATCTATAAACCAAAAAACCCAAAAATACCTTGCTGCAATTTATTTATATTTACTTTAGATTGCTTTTTTATTTATCTTTTATAATTATCTTTATTAGATCTCACTCTTGTTCATGACCGTGAAGGGATATACAACCCCTTTTCGCGTTGTGTGCAAGTGTTTGTTAGTTTGTGTGGGTGCATAGATTGGAGACTTGCTTGTGCCTCCTACTGGATTGATACATTGGTTCTTAACTGTGGGAAATACTTATCTCCACTTTGTTGCATCACCCTTTCCACTTTAAGGGAAAAATCAACGCAAGCTCAAGAAGTAGCAGGAAGAATTTCTCGCGTCACTACCGGGGAGGTTCTACATCAAGCCTACCAAGTAACCATCATAAACTCTCATCTCTTGCACTTACACTATTTGCCATTTGCCTCTCATTTTCCTCTCCCCCACTTCTAAAACGATTTCAGAAAAATACAAAATTATTTGCCTTTTTATTCACCCTTCTTCTGTTCGTATTTTCGTTTGCTTGTGTGCTAGATTGTTTGGTTTGTCACGATGTCTCAAGAAAATGCCAAGTTGTGTGACATTTCCAACACTAATAATAATGATTTTATTAGTACTCCGATTACTCTCGCCACTAGTGCGGAATCTTACGAAATTAATGTCGCTTTGTTGAATCTTGTTATGAAAGATCATTTTTTCGGTCTTCCTAGTGAAGATGCCGCATCCCATCTAAATACATTCGTTGAGTTGTGTGATATGCGAAAGAAAAAACTTGTCGATAATGATATTGTTAAATTGAAGCTATTTCCGTTCTCACTACGAGATCGTACTAAAACTTGGTTTTCATCTTTGCCTAAAAATAGTACTGATTCATAGAATAAGTGTAAAGATGCTTTTATTTCCAAGTTTTTTCTCCCACTATGATCATCTCCCTTAGGAACGATACAATAAATTTTAAACAACTTGATCAAGAACATGTTGCACAATCTTGGGAGAGGATGAAATTTATGACAAGAAATTGCCCTGCTCATGGTTTAAGTTTATAGATGATCATACAAAAAAATTATGCCGGATTGAATTTTCCATCTAGAAATCTTTTATATTCTGCCACGGGAGGTACTTTTATGGAAATTACATTAGGAGAAGTGATACGTCTCCAATGCATCTATAATTTTTGATTGCTCCATGCTATATTATCTACTGTTTCGGGCAATATTGGGGTTTATTATCCACTTTTATATTATTTTCGGGACTAACCTATTAACCGGAGGCCGAGCCCAGAATTGTTGTTTTTTGCCTATTTCAGTGTTTCAAAGAAAAGGAATATCAAACGGAGTCGAAACGGAACGAAATCAACTGGAGAAGTTATTTTTGGAAGGAAAGCTACCGGATGAACTTGGACCCTACGCCAGGAGATAAGGGAGGTGCTCATGAGGGTGGGGGGCATGCCCCCCTGCCTCGTGGGACCCCGAAGCTCCTCCGACGTACCCCCTGCACCCATATATACTCTCGTACCCTAAAACTTCCAGAACGGAGATTAGATCAGAAGTTCCGCCGCCGCAAGCCTCTGTAGCCACGAGAAGTCAATCTAGGCCCTCTCCGACACCCTGCCAGAGGGGGCCATCATCACCGGTGGCCATGGAGGAGTATCCCGGAGGGGCCATCATCACCATGAAGGCCAACGACCAGAGGGTGGAGGCCATGGAGGAGGAAGCACAAGGGGGAGAACCTCTCCTCCTCTCTTCCGGTGGCGCCGGAGTGCCATCGGGAGGGGAATCATCGCCACGGTGATCGTCTTCATCAACATCACCATCATCATCACCATCCTCATCTCTTTTACGCGGTCCACTCTCCTGCACACTGCTGTAATCCCTACTTGAACATGGTGCTTTATGCCACATATTATGATCCAATGATGTGTTGCCATCCTATGATGTTTTGAGTAGATATCTTTTGTCTTTGGGTTGATTGATGATCTAGATTGGTATGAGTTGTATGTTTTACTTTGATGTTGTACTATGGTGCTGTCCATGTCGCGCAAGCGTGAGGGATTCCCGCTGTAGGGTGTTGCAATACGTTCATGATTCACTTATTGTAGGTTGCTAGAGTGATAGAAGCTTAAACCCGAGTAAGAGGGATTGTTGTGTATGGGAATAAAGGGGACTTGATGCTTTAATGCTATGGTTGGGTTTTACCTTAATGATCTTTAGTAGTTGCGGATGCTTGCTAGAGTTCCAATCATAAGTGCATATGACCCAAGTAGAGAAAGTATGTTAGCTTATGCCTCTCCCTCATATGAAACTGCAATAGTGATTATCGGTCTTGTTAACAATTGCCTAGGACAATTCTGCACACTGATCCACCAGTATTCCACACTCGCTATTTATAATACTAAGTAATATATTCTAACTTTATGATAACAGCACCTACTTTTATGTTTTAGCTCTCCGACTTCATGCAAAGTTATCCTCTTCATACCCACAACGTAGTTTATTTCTCGTTTCTAGTTGGAAGTAAACGTTCGGTGCACGTAGAGTCGTATCAGTGGCAGATAGGGCTTGAGAGAATATTGATCTTACCTTTAGCTCCTTGTGGGTTCGACACTCCATACTTATCACTTCCACCTTTGGAAAGTGCTACGATGATTCCTTGCACTTGGGGATTATCAAGCTCTTTTCTAGCGCCGTTGCCGGGGAGCAATAGCGTGGGGTTGATATTCTCATGTATGCTTGTTCGCTTTCTTCACTAAGTAGATTTTGTTTTTCCTTTTTGTTTCTGTTTAGTTGTGGGTGAAACATAAAAAAATTTAAAAAATGAAAATACAAAAAATTTATTGCTTGCCTCTCTTGCCTAAAAAGTTTTTTCAAAAAGAGAAGTGATTGGAAGGTTTTGCATTGAAGAAGTGAGGGTCGACCTTGAGCACTTGTGTTCATGCTCACGGAAACAATGTAGAATTTTTCATGGAAGTTTCTCTGTAAATAATTATCCCCTTGTATATATTCATTGTATTATAAAAATAATGTGCCAAGCTTTGGTTCTAGGATGATTAGATTGCTTGTTTGCGATGTGCAAAACAAAAACAGAAACTTTGGCTGTAGTGCGTGAATTTACATTATTTACTGGAAGGTCAAATGGGTCTGAAACTTTTTGCAAATTACTTCTGTACAAATTTTCCAAATTTTAAAATTTAGTTCATAATTTTAGGAGTTACATAAGTTTGCCAAACTTCCAGGTTACTACAGACTGTTCTGTTTTTAACAGATTCTGTTTTGCATGTGTTGTTTGTATATTTCGATGAATCTATGACTAGTATCAGAGGGTATGAACCATAGATAACTTGGAATACAGAAGGTTTAACACCAAAAAAATAAATAATGAGTTCATTACAGTACCTAAAGGTAGTGATTTGCTTTATTACACTAAGGGATCTCACAAGTTTTTGTTGAAGTTTTGTGTGGATGAAGTGTCCGAAGGTTGAGGAGCTATCAATATGAGAAGAATAAAGAGAGGAAAGAGTTCAAGCTTGGGGATGCCCAAGGCACCCCAAGTAGATATTTCAAAGGATACTCAAGCATCTAATCTTGGGTATGCCCCGGTTGGCATCCCATCTTTCTTGTTCAACAAATATCGGTATACCTTGGTTTTTGCTTTGTTCACATGATTTGTGTCCTTTGCGTTTTTGTTTTTCTTTTAATAACCATGCTAGAATGAGATAGCCCTTCATTGATTTATAGAATACTTCATGTGATTCACTTAAATCTTTTAAGTATGATCTTATAGAATTGCTCTTTGTGCTTCACTTAAATCTTTTGAGTATGGTTTTATAGAATGCTTCATGTGCTTCACTTATATATTTTGAGCTTGGATATTGGTTAGTTGTAGAATGCTCCATGAACTTCACTTATATCTTTTGGAGTATGAATAATACTATCATTTAAAGTGGGTTTGGAAGAGTGTCAACTTTAGGAATTAGTGATCCCACTATCTTGGAGGGTGTTGAATCTTAGTGTGATATTTATGAAAGTGGATTTGGAAGAGTGTCAACTTTAGCTAGTAATGATTCCACTATTTCGTAAGAGGTTCCAGTTGAGTATGAAAACACAGTTGCTATCCATGATGCCTCTTAAAATTATTATGAGGGGGGAATACATGCATGTAGGAGTTTTTTTAATATCAAGTTTCCTCCCTATGTGCTTAAAGTTTTGAAGTTATACTTGTTTTGCCTTCCTATGCTAGTTGATTCTTGTTCCCATAAGTGTGTACTCACAAAATCTCTAGGAATAGGAAGTGTGTTATATTTGAATGTGCTAGTCATATTCTTCAAGATGCTCTCTTTGTGCTTCAATTCCTATCTTTTATGTGAGCATCATTGAAATCATCATGCCTAGCTAAAAGGCATTAAAGAAAAGCGCTTGTTGGGAGACAACCCAATATTTGCCCTTACTGTTTTTGTGTGTCTACATGATGAAGATACTGTAGTAATCATGTTTTATAGCTTTTGTTTCAATAAAGTGCCAAGTAAGACCTTTGGAAAGACTTGGGTGAAAGTTAATGTGATCTTGCTGTAAAAAACAGAAACTTTGCGCTCACGAGAATAGATGTCATTTTTTACAGAAGAGTGCTT
This sequence comes from Aegilops umbellulata, assembly GCA_032464435.1. Taxonomy (NCBI): domain Eukaryota; kingdom Viridiplantae; phylum Streptophyta; class Magnoliopsida; order Poales; family Poaceae; genus Aegilops; species Aegilops umbellulata. The sequence goes on from CP136060.1 coordinate 102,067,920, forward strand.
TTGAGTTGATTCTTCTTGAAGAAGATTTATAGACATATTCCTCACGTCCACCAATTTATTTCATAATTTTTGGAGTAGCAGAAGTATGGTTATTGTTCAGATCATTACAGACTGTTCTGTTTCTAACAGATTCTGTTTTCATTGCATAGTTTGCTTGTTTTCTAGTTTCTATGACTTATATTCCTCAATATAAATTGTAGAAATGATATGGTACAGTAGGCATTGTGTGCTAAAAATTATGAACCTTGTCTTTGATAGTACCAAAGTGAATGGTTTGCTCTTTATCATACTAACCTATCTCACGAAGTTTGGCTAAGTTTTGTGTGATTGAAGTTTTCAAGTTTTGGGTGAGATATCGATATGAGGAGAATAAGGAGTGGAAAGACCCTAATCTTGGGGATGCCCAAGGCACCCCAAGGTAATATTCAAGGAAGACTCAAGCGCCTAAGCTTGGGGATGCCCTGGAAGGCATCCCCTCTTTCGTCTTCAAAACTATCGGTATACTTTACTCGGAGCTATATTTTTATTCACCACATGATATGTGTTTTGCTTGGAGCGTGTTTTAGATTTTACTTGCTGTTTGAATAAAATCATTGGATCTGAAATATTGAATCCTCCCATGGCTAGTTAATTATTTGACTACTCATAGTTCTACACTCATATCTTCTGGAGTAGTTTGTCAATTGCTCATGTGCTTCATGTATATCCTATGAGTAAATGGTTGAATAAACTGAATGTCATAAACCTGAATTTATATATGTTTCATATGCTTATAACATGGGGAGTAATGACTTCACACCTAATAAGTATAGGTAGTAAACTTATTGAAAGTAAGAAAACATAGAATTGGTCACTTGAACAATCATGAAAGAATATTGAAGGAAGAGAGGTTTCACATATAAATATACTATCCTGGACATCTTTTATGATTGGGAGCACTCATTAAAATATGACATGCTAAAGAGTTGATGTTGGACAAGGAAGATAACGTAATGAGTTATGTTTTCTTATATCTGAGATAAAGTATGTTGTCATGGATCCTCTAACATGTTGAGCTTGCCTTTCCCCCTCATGCTAGCCAAAATTCTCAGCACCAAGTAGAGATACTACTTGTGCTTCCAAAATCCTTAAACCAGTTTTGCCATGAGAGTCCACCATATCTACCTATGGATTGAGTAAGATCCTTTGAGTAAGTTGTCATCGGTGCAAAGCAATAAAAATTGCTCTAAATATGTATGATTGATTGGTGTGGGAGAAATAAGCTTTATACGATCTTGTGATGTGGAAGTAATAAAAGCGACGGACTGCATAATAAAGGTTCATATCACAAGGGGAAATATAAAGTGATGTTCTTTCGCATTGAGATTTTGTGCATCCAACCATAAAAGCGCATGGCAACCTCTGCTTCCCTCTACGAAGGGCCTATCTTTTATTATTATCTTCTACCGTATGCAAGAGTCACGGTGATCTTCACCTTTCCTTTTTCATTTTATCCTTTGGCAGGCCCAGCATGTTGGAAAGAACTTGATATATATATATTGTCGGTGTACTAAAGTAGGGGTACCTTAGTACCCCAGACTTGTGCACGGGCAGTCGTAGCACCCTGCGGCAAGGCCCGCCCCGGAAGCGCCAAGAGAAGACCAAGCATTCAAGACAAGGCCCCCGGCAAGAGGAGCTTGCCGGGCCAAGAAGACAAGGCCCCCGGCAAGAGGAGCTTGCCGGGCCAAGAAGACAAGACCCCGGCAAGAGGAGCTTGCCGGGACGACTGAGCCCATGTAAGGCCATCCAAGAACAAAGTATACGAGACAGAAGATCGAGACCCCGACAAGAGGAGCTTGTCGGGAAGGCCGGACCCAGGCACCACAAGAGAAGCCCGCCGTAGCGCGCCAAGCGCCCCGGCAAGGCCTGATAGCTGGCACGCTATCAGGCACAGGAAGACGACCCCCGCGGCAAGCCACTTGCCGCGGCAAGATCGCCACCTCAAGACTGCGCTCCAGCTCGCCCGCCCACGCGTCGCTCCGGGGCTTCCCCCGAGGGCACGTGGCGAGGCACCGCGCAGCCTGGGGCATGCGGCGGCATGCAGCCGCCATCGTGGCGAACGGTGGCGCATCTAACGGTCCGCCTCGGTGCTGTCCGGGCGACCGTGACGGGCATTTAATGCCCTTGTCCCCTACCGTCAGAAGTAGGTATGATAACACTGTGCCGCACTGTAGCACCACCGTTCCCGCACTATTACAACTACCACCCCTTTTACACTTTTACCCCTTTCTCTTACGTTGACACCTGTCGGTGACCCCTTTGCGCTATAAAAGGAGGCCCGTGTGCAACGTAGAAGGGGCTCCCGGGGTTCGGAGATTCGGCATCCAGACAGCCATACGCTCGGTGCAGCTAGCTCTCCAAGCTCCCGAGCTCCCCAGTTGAATACAGCTAAGCAGGAGTAGGGTTTTACGCGTCCATCGCGGCCCGAACCTGGGTAAACCGCCCGTGTGCTCGCCTCGATCTGCTCTCTGTGCTCCCTCCGCCCCCCTCACCGGACAACGAAAGGGGCTCCGGCCCCATAGGTGCTCGCGGGGGGACGCCGTCCGCCCCGACATCTTTGGCGCGCCAGGTAGGGGGCGCGTCGAGGTTGTGCGGATCAGATCCTGCGTTCGCGCGAGCGCGCTCTTCGTCAGTTTCTCCGAACTCGCTAGCTTCATCAACACCATGGCCCCGAAGAAGAAGGCCTCGGAGGCCGCGGGCCCGTCCGCGTCACTCCCACCGCTACCGGAGCCAACGGTGGGCGGGGGAGACGCCGTCGGAGGGGTGGCCACCGGCGAGAACACTCGCGGTGCCACCAAATCCAAGAACAGGGCGGACGACCGAGCCTCGGCCTCCGAGGACGCGCCGCATCCGTCCCTTCAAACGACGACCCAGCAGCGCCATGCCACGGGAGGTGGCATCCGCTTGCTGGAACAAGGGCAAACAGGAGGTTCACGGGACGCCACGGGCCCCCGTCCGGACACGGGCAAGGCGAAGGCGCCGGGGAGGGACCCCGCTCTTTCTAACATTGTTAGGAGTCCGAGCGTATCCCGCTCCTCGCGCCACTCGCCCCCGCTCCCCTCCACTCCGGCAGAAGCGCTCGCGAGAGCGCAACTGCTCCTCGACTACCCTCCAGCGGCCGGCAAGGCCGAAAGCTGGAGGGCCACCATCCAGAGCCTGATCGCCTTCGCCAACAACGACACGCCGCAGCGGCCGGCGACCTCACGGCCCCGGCAGGTCGAGAAGACGAAGGCCGACGGCGACAAGACCGCCGGAGGTGCAACCACCATGCACTCCCCGGCGCAGAAGCAGAAGACGCCGCCCCGCTGGAACAACGCCGACGACGGCTCCACAGCGTCGTCGGACCCGCGGACTCGCCGGGACCAGCGCCAAGTCCTCGACAAGCGGCAGCAAGAAGACGCTCGAACAAGGATTGAGCGCCGCCGAGAAACTCGGCGGCAATCAGACCAGCGGGCTGGGAACGCTGTCGACGCGCACGCGCCCGGTGAACCAGGTGACTTACCGTACGCGGCAGGTTGCCCTGCGTTCACCCGCGAGCTGCGGCGCGTCCGGTGGCCCAGCACGAAGAACTTCAAGACCGACGTACCGGAGAAGTACGACGGCAGGACGCACCCCTCGGAGTTTCTCAGCATCTACACAATCGCTGTACAAGCTGCCGGGGGGCGCGACGAGAGGATATTGGCGAACTACTTCCCGCTCGTGCTTAAGCCGAACGTTCGTTCGTGGCTTATGCACTTGCCGGAAGGCTCCATTTCTTCCTGGGCGGATCTTTGCCATCAGTTTGTTGGCGCCTTCACAGGCGGCCACAAACCTCATGGCCAGGATAGCGACCTCCACATCCTAGCCCAGAAGGAAGGAGAACCCCTGCGCAAGTACATCCAGCGCTTCAGCCGCATGCATCGCAACATCCCCGACGTTCACCCTGCCGCGGTTATCAGCGCGTTCCACCAGAACGTGCGTAACCGCCGCATGCGTGAAGAGATGGCCATGACCAAGATCCGGGACATCAGCGAGCTATACGCCTTGGCTGACAAGTGCGCGCGCGCGGAGGAGGGGAGGAAACTCCCCGGGGAGGATGCTGGCGCAGGAGAAAGCGACAGTGACGACACCGCCCCGGCGAAGAGAAGCCAGCGGCGAAATAATAGGAGGAAGAACAGGAAAGAGGTGCTTGCCGTCGAGGGGTCCGGCAAGGAGGCTCCCGCCAAGCAAACGCAGGCTGGCGGCTCCGGCAAGGAGCCTGCCCCCGTGGCGGCAGCCGACAAGCAGGACGGCTCCGACAAGCAATACTGCAAGATCCACCGCACCAAGGGCCACGATCTCTCCAACTGCAAGAGCGTCGAGTACCTCGTCGTGCAGCAGAAGGCTGAGTACGAGAGGCGCGACAAGGGGAAGGCCCAGGGTGGGGGTGGCGAACCAAGCAAGAAGCGGCCGCCCGTCGGCCGGGGAGGACGTCGCGGCAAGGCCAAGCAGCGGCAAGGCGATCGGCCTCCCCGGGGCCGCGACGAGGATGAAGAAGACGACGACGAAGACGTGGAAGACGAAGATAACAGCGAGTAGGAGTTCCAGAAGGCCACGGAGGTCCTATGCGTTGACGGCGGCGCCTCTCTGCACACCTCCCACCGCCAGCTTAAGCGGTGGGCGCGAGAGGTGAACGCAGCAGAGCCGCCCGTGGAGTCGCGCAGGCTCCTCAAATGGTCCAGCACGCCCATCATTTTCGATCTTGAGGATCACCCCGACCGCACAACCGCGGTCGGGTGCTTGCCGATGCTGGTCTCACCCACCATCCGCAACCTCAAGGTCACCAAAATGTTGGTAGACGGCGGGGTCGGGCTGAACTTGATCTCCTCCGCTGTGATCAAGAAACTCCAGATCCCAGACGGCGAGCTCGAAGAGACCGGATCCTTCCAAGGAATCAACCCGGGGAGGAGCAAGCCCAAGGGGAAGATTACTCTGCCGGTGACCTTTGGCGGCGAGCTTAACTTCAGGACTGAGCGTATCACGTTCGACGTCGCCGATATCCCGTTACCATACAATGGGATCCTCGGCCGTCCCGCTCTCGCCAAGTTCATGGCGGCTTCCCACCACGCCTACAACGTACTCAAGATGCCGGGGCCGATAAGCGTCATCACTGTCCATGGCGACAAAAAGGATGCGCTTATCTGCGCCGACAAGATCTACCGGGATGTAGCAGCCGCGGCAGAGAAGGACACACTTGCCGCTGAAGCCCCCGGGGGGAAGAAGACAAAGACCAAGCCCGGTAAGTGCTCTGGGGCCCACTCCGGCAACCGCACCTCTTCGGAGTGCCGCGCCGCCGTCGAGGACGTTCCATCGAGCTCCGCCGGCAAGTACAGGAAGGGAATGACCGCTCCTCCGGCAACCAAGAAGGTGTCCGCCAAGGAGGACGGCACTGGCGGTACCTTCACCATCAGTGCCACGCTTGACAGCAAATAGGAAAGCGCGCTCGTCGCCTTCCTGCGGGCGAATGACGACGTGTTTGCATGGCAACCGTCCGACATCCCCGGTGTTCCCAGGAGGGTGATTGAGCACACGCTCGCTGTCTGTCCTCACGCGCGACCCGTCAAGCAGAAAGTGAGAAAGCAAGCCGTGGAGCGCCAAGAATTCATCAGCGAAGAGATCAAGAAGCTAGAGGCAGCAGGCCTAGTGAGAGGTGTGATCCATCCAACGTGGCTGGCCAATCCGGTCGTCGTGCGCAAAGCCAATGGGAAGTGGAGACTGTGCATAGACTTCACCGACGTGAATAAAGCATGTCCCAAAGATCCATTTCCCTTGCCGCGCATTGACCAGATTGTTGACTCCACTGCCGGATGTGAGCTACTCTCTTTTCTTGATGCATATTCAGGCTACCACCAAGTCTTTATGGCCAAGGAAGATGAAGAGAAGACCGCATTTATCACTCCGTGCGGCACCTATTGCTTCATACGCATGTCGTTTGGACTGAAGAATGCGGGATCAACGTTTGCAAGGGTAGTGCACTCTGCTTTCGAGCCGCAGATCCATAGGAACGTGGAGGCCTACATGGATGACATCGTGGTGAAGAGCAGGAGCAAGGAAACCCTGGTCCAAGATCTGGAAGAGACATTTCAGAACCTGCGCAAGATACAGCTCAAGCTGAACCCCGAGAAGTGTGTTTTCGGAGTCCCCTCCGGCAAGCTTCTCGGGTTCTTTGTGTCACAGAGGGGGATTGAAGCTAATCCCGACAAGATCAAAGCCATCGAGCAGATCGAAGCCCCAGAGCGCGTCAAGGACGTCAGAAAGCTTGCAGGTTGTGTGGCCGCCCTCAGTCGGTTCATTTCAAGGTCTGCAGAACGCGCCCTGCCCTTCTTTAAAATCTTGAAGAGGGCAGGCCCCATGCAGTGGACTCCAGAAGCGGAGGCAGCGCTGCAAGATTTGAAAAGGTACCTATCCTCCACTCCAATACTTGTCGCACCTAGACCACAGGAGAAGTTGTTGCTATACCTAGCGGCAACCAACCAGGTGGTTAGTGCTGTGTTAGTGGCGGAGAGGGAGGCCGACGAGGAGCCTATACCACCTACAAGCGAGTCCAGCGACGAGCGGGGGGCTGCTCCAGCAAGCTCTGGCCCCGACAAGGACCACCCTGCGCAGGAACAGGATGGAGCGCGGAAGAAGATGGTGCAGCGCCCGGTGTATTTTGTAAGTTCCCTCTTGCAGGGGGCTAGATCAAGATACTCCGGGGTGCAGAAATTGCTTTTCGGCCTCCTCATGGCCTCGAGAAAGCTGCGCCATTACTTCCAAGCGCATGAGATAACAGTAGTCACTCGCTTTCCGCTGAGGAGGATATTGCACAATCCAGAGGCAACAGGCAGGATCGTCGAGTGGGCACTGGAGCTGTCGAGCTTTGGGCTCAAGTTTGAAAGTACTTCAACCATACAGAGCCGAGCTTTGGCAGAATTCATAGCTGAGTGGACCCCGACGCCAGATGGAGAAGGCAAAGAAACAAGCGCGCCCGTACAAGGAGCAACAAGCGAGTGGGTAATGTACTTCGATGGTGCCTTTTCGCTGCAAGGCGCCGGTGCTGGCGTGGTACTCATCGCGCCCACCGGAGAGCACCTCAAGTATGTTATCCAGATGCACTTCCCAAGAGAGCAAGCTACCAACAATACTGCTGAGTATGAAGGCTTGCTCGCCGGCCTCAGGATTGCGGCCGAACTTGGGATCAGAAAGCTGATCGTGCGGGGAGATTCTCAACTGGTGGTCCGGCAAGTCAACAAGAGCTACCAGAGCCCTCTGATGGAAGCTTACGTAGATGAAGTGAGGAAGCTGGAAGAACACTTTGAAGGGCTGCAAATGGAGCACGTCGCGAGAGCTCAGAATGAGATAGCAGACGGCCTTTCGAAGTGTGCTTCATTGAAGTTACCTGTGGAACCAGGGACCTTCTTACTCAAGCTGACTCAACCATCCGTTCCACCATCAGTTGGGCAGTCCAAGAAAAGGAAGTTGGTCTCCGGCGACTACTCGCAGGCGGACCTCCCTGAGACCGCCGCCAAGGTCCCCAAGATCAACAACCAGAACGCCGGGGGACAGCCCGCTCCTGCGGATCCCAGGATCCGTCCAGTCGAAGCCGGTGTCCCCGGTAAGCCTTGCTCCAGCGAGCTGATCAGCAGTCTGAACGCCGAGGGACAGCCCGCTCCTGCGGATCCAAGGATCCGTCCAGTCGAAGCAGGTGTCCCCGATAAGCCTTGCTCCGGCGAGCGGATCAGCAGTCTGAACGCTGAGGAACAGTCCGCTCCTGCGGGTCCGAGGGTCCGTCCAGTTGAAGCGGGGGTTCCCGACAAGCTTTGCCCCGGCAAGCTTGCCGGGGGATCACCGGCTCCGGCTGAACCAGAGGTTCTTGCCGTAGAAGCCGGGGTCCCCGCAGCGGCCTTCATGCCTTTAGTCCTTGCCGTCGAGCCCCAGGCTCCGGCATGGGCGCGGCAGATCGTCCGTTTTCTGCAAACTGGAGAACTTCCCGACGACCCAGAAGAGGTGGAGAAGATCACCAGGCAGTCAAGTATGTACCAGTTCGTGGACAACGAGCTGTACAGAAGGAGACTCAACGGTGTCAGATTGAAGTGCATCTCCAGGGAAGACAGACAGAAGCTGTTGGCAGAGATACACGGAGGCATGTGCGGCCATCACATTGGCGCAAGAGCACTTGTCGGGAAAGCCTTCCGGCAAGGGTTCTTCTGGCAAGAAGCCCTCCAAGATGCAACTGCACTAGTAACCAAGTGTGAAGCGTGCCAGTTCCATGCAAAACAGATTCATCAGCCAGCTCAAGCTCTCCAAACAATCCCTTTGTCCTGGCCCTTCTCGGTCTGGGGGCTCGATATCCTCGGCCCTTTTCCCCGAGCCGTCGGGGGCTTCGAGTACTTGTACGTTGCAATCGACAAGTTCACGAAGTGGCCAGAAGTGGAGCCAGTGAGGAAGGTGACCGCGCAGTCAGCAGTCAAGTTCTTCCGGTCGATCGTCTGCCGTTTCGGAATCCCCAACAGAGTCATCACCGACAACGGGACACAATTTACAAGTCGCGCCTTCATGCAATACACCCAGGATCTCGGCGCCAAGGTCTGTTTCGCTTCGGTTGCTCACCCCAGGAGCAACGGTCAAGCAGAAAGGGCCAACGCTGAAGTGCTGCGCGGACTCAAGACCAGGACCTTCGACAGGCTGCACAAGTGCGGAAGAAATTGGATTGAGGAGCTGCCGGCGGCTCTTTGGTCAATCAGGACGACACCAAGTCGAGCCACCGGACAGACACCTTTTGCTCTAGTCTATGGAGCGGAAGCAGTTATCCCCACGGAACTCGTATACGGATCTCCTCGGGTGCTCGCTTATGACGAGCTCGAGCAAGAGCGGCTGCGCCAAGATGACGCGCTGCTCCTTGAGGAAGGACGTCTCCAGGCTGCGGTACGAGCTGCTCGATACCAGCAAGCCTTGCGTCGCTACCATAGCCGCAAGGTCAAGGCCAGGAGTCTCGAAGAGGGCGACCTTGTTCTTCGGCGCACTCAGTCGGCCAAGAATTCCAACAAGTTGACGCCAAAGTGGGAAGGACCTTATCGGGTGAGACAAGTCACGAGGCCTGGCGCTGTCCGCCTCGAGACCGAAGAAGGCGTACCAGTGAGCAACTCCTGGAACATAGAGCATCTTCGCAAGTTTCACCCATAAGGCGCGGTTGCCGTGACCCGCTTTGGCAACCATCGGTTTGTACAGGCCTTGCCGCTGTTGCATGTAACCCCTTGTACAAAGCCAGGCGAAGCCCCTGGCACCAGATAAAGTTGCCCTGTTAGGCGACCTTGTTCTTAGGCACGTTCAGTCGGCCAAGAATTATAACAAGTTGACGCCGAAGCAGGAAGGCCCTTGTCGGGTGGAACGAGTCGCGAGGCCCGGCGCTGTCCGCCTCAAGACCGAAGAGGGCCTACCAGTGAGCAACTCCTGGGAATATAGAGCATCTTCGCAAGTTCCGCCCACTAGGCGCGGTTGCCGTGATCCGCTCCGGCAACCATCGGTTTGTACAGGCCTTGCCGCTGCTGCATGTAACCCCTTGTACAAAGCCAGGCGAAGCCCCTGGCACCAGATAAAGTTGCCCTGTTAGGCGACCTTGTTCTTAGGCACGTTCAGTCGGCCAAGAATTATAACAAGTCGACGCCGAAGCAGGAAGGCCCTTATCGGGTGAGACGAGTCGCGAGGCCCGGCGCTGTCCGCCTCAAGACCGAAGAGGGCCTACCAGTGAGCAACTCCTGGGAACATAGAGCATCTTCGCAAGTTTCGCCCATAAGGCGCGGTTGCCGTGATCCGCTCCGGCAACCACCGGTTTGTGCAGGCCTTGCCGATGTTGCATTTAAGCCCTCGTACAAAGCCAGGCGAAGCCCCTGGCCGAAGATAAAGAAGCGCTGGCGCCCTAGATTTTAGCATGCATGCTGAGTCAGAGTCTCGTCCTTGGTTAGGGTTGTCAGTTCCTAACTGTCGCTAACCCCTAACTTAGAGGTCGAGTCCGCGTCTTTTTCCCATCCTTCCCCTTTTGGCTCGCAGGAATTGAATGTCCTTGCCGGGCCGCTCGAGGACAAGGAAGAGGAGAAGGACGAGCCAACACCTGCCCCCCGGCGGGCCAGAGTCGCCGGGGGCCGCAACCTCAGATAAGTTTTTGCATCCCTCATCATGCATTCTCTTATGGACTGTGGAATTTGAAAGCCTCCTTCCCTCCCGAAAAGCTACCGTGCTCTCTTAGCGGCAAGCCCCAGAGCGCGTTCCTGGGGCCCGTTTCGATAGCAGCCGCGGCAGCAAGGGGGAGGGAAGCGAGGGGCCGGAACCCACCTGCTCCCCGCCTCCGCCAAGGGCGTGAGAAAGGTCGAGCAGTGCGGGGGATCGGCTGGGCGTATTGCCGGGCGAGAAACTGTCTATCTTAACGATGTAAAGGATTCGTTCCCTACCGCGGTTTCCACCCGCGAGACAAATGATCCGGCAAACATCCCCTTTTTATTAAAAACATTCCACTCAGGTACAGTTCAGAGAGAATGAAAAACATGAAAAGAGGGATTACAAGGCTTAAACGCAACTAAGGCCCGAAGGCTTACGAGCTGAAAAGAGATAAGGTGCCCGTAATCCCTTTCTTGTCTCTCTCCTCAGGAGGTAGTGCAAGTAGGCGAAGAGGGCGAAAGGGGCACCTAGATGAGCTACGGGTGGCAGAAGGCACCAAGAGAAGATCCGGGGGCTCCGCCCGGGGGTCTCCGGAGGCTGAAGAAGACGGAGGCGCCGGAGGCAGAGCTGGAAGATGAGGCAGCGGCCTTGCCGCCAGCCTCTTCCTCTTCCGCAGCCTCGCCACTCCGGCCGCCCGAGGAGATCAAGCCCCCGGCAAGAGGAGCTTGCCGGGCCGAAGAGAAGACCCCGGTGGTCGTCACCGAGAGCAAGGGTGATGACGGCGTCTGGGGCGCATCTGGAACACGAGGCACCGGAGCGTCAGCCAGCTGTCGAAGTCGGCCCGTACTCCGACTTCGCGGCCTTCGACGTCCGCCCTCTGTCCTCCTCAGCAGCCCCCCCCCCTACGCCAGTCGCCCAAGGAGACGACCCCGGGGAGTTCACGGAGCCCGGCGCGGTCGATGGGGCCGCCGGCGCCACACGGAGCTGCGGCCAACGCCTAGTCGTACCCGTCATTCCGGCGGCTGCTCCCCTCGTCGTCGCTGTCGCTCCCCTCCTCGTCACTCTCGCTCGAGGAGGAGCCTTCGCTGTCGGAGGAGCTATCTTCGCAGCATCGGGCCCGGATACCGAAGCCCCAGAAGGCCTTGACGGAGAGGAGGTCCTCCCCCACTAGCTTGAAGTGGAGGGTGAACCCCTCCGTCAAGCTGTGTATCCGGGCGAACGTCTTCCACCCGCGGCCCAGACACACCACGCCGGGGGCTCGGGACTCGACGTGGACTCGCGTCCCACTGATCCCGCAGCCCCTCATGCGCAGGTTTAGCGTCTCAGGCTGCTCCACCTCCAACACGTTCGCGAATGGAGCGGGAAGCCGGAGGTGGCGACGGGGCGCCCGGCGCAGCCTGATAATGAACTCACGGGGGTCGTCCCCGAGATGGACCGCGGGAAGGAACGGAGCCGCTGGCGGAGGCAAGGGCGGTGCACCGATCCGTCCGCCCCGAGCGCCTCGGCCCCGTCCACGACCTCGTCCGCGACCTCGCCCTCTCCCTCTTCCCCCGACGATCGGCTCCGCCGCCGCGGGCGCAAGGGGAGGAGGGGCGCGTTGCCGAGCAGACACCCTCGCGGCAACCGAAGAAGAACCAGGGTTCCCCCCCTCCATCACAGATGGGGGAAGGAAACCAGAAGCAGAAGGAGGAAGGAGATGGAGTGCGTATTTCCGTCGCCCCCTTTCGCTCCTTATAAAGGAGCGGAGTGGGACCGCGGCCGCCCCGCTCCTCCAATAGAAGCGGAGGAAGGGCAGGCGACTGGGGCCGACCCACTGCATCGACCCGCGCCGGCCCGACTCCCTGCCTCCGCCGCCGCGACTCCGAGTGCGTGAGGACCGCGTGGTGGGCGCGCAGAACCGAGGCGACGAGTGGGACGACCTCTCCCCATCCCGTAATTATGGGGAACGGACGCCTCGAAAACCGCGCCCCACCCCCGTTCATTTATTGAGCCGCGCCTCCGCACCTCCCCCCACTTAAAGAGGGAACGGGCGTTTTCGCCCCCACGACGCCGCGGTAAGCGCGCGCCGCCTGGGGAAGGCGCGGCGGATGCGGAGTTAAGGAGCAGCGCGACCAAGGCCATGCGTGCCCGTGCACCGTTAGGGCCTGGCCCAACGACGCTCGGCACCGTGTGTGGCCCAGGCCCGGGGGCTCCTGTCGGTGTACTAAAGTAGGGGTACCTTAGTACCCCAGACTTGTGCACGGGCAGTCGTAGCACCCTGCGGCAAGGCCCGCCCCGGAAGCGCCAAGAGAAGACCAAGCATTCAAGACAAGGCCCCCGGCAAGAGGAGCTTGCCGGGCCAAGAAGACAAGGCCCCCGGCAAGAGGAGCTTGCCGGGCCAAGAAGACAAGACCCCGGCAAGAGGAGCTTGCCGGGACGACTGAGCCCATGTAAGGCCATCCAAGAACAAAGTATACGAGACAGAAGATCGAGACCCCGACAAGAGGAGCTTGTCGGGAAGGCCGGACCCAGGCACCACAAGAGAAGCCCGCCGTAGCGCGCCAAGCGCCCCGGCAAGGCCTGATAGCTGGCACGCTATCAGGCACAGGAAGACGACCCCCGCGGCAAGCCACTTGCCGCGGCAAGATCGCCACCTCAAGACTGCGCTCCAGCTCGCCCGCCCACGCGTCGCTCCGGGGCTTCCCCCGAGGGCACGTGGCGAGGCACCGCGCAGCCTGGGGCATGCGGCGGCATGCAGCCGCCATCGTGGCGAACGGTGGCGCATCTAACGGTCCGCCTCGGTGCTGTCCGGGCGACCGTGACGGGCATTTAATGCCCTTGTCCCCTACCGTCAGAAGTAGGTATGATAACACTGTGCCGCACTGTAGCACCACCGTTCCCGCACTATTACAACTACCACCCCTTTTACACTTTTACCCCTTTCTCTTACGTTGACACCTGTCGGTGACCCCTTTGCGCTATAAAAGGAGGCCCGTGTGCAACGTAGAAGGGGATCCCGGGGTTCGGAGATTCGGCATCCAGACAGCCATACGCTCGGTGCAGCTAGCTCTCCAAGCTCCCGAGCTCCCCAGTTGAATACAACTAAGCAGGAGTAGGGTTTTACGCGTCCATCGCGGCCCGAACCTGGGTAAACCGCCCGTGTGCTCGCCTCGATCTGCTCTCTGTGCTCCCTCCGCCCCCCTCACCGGACAACGAAAGGGGCTCCGGCCCCATAGGTGCTCGCGGGGGGACGCCGTCCGCCCCGACATATATATATATATATATATATATATATATATATATATATATATATATATATATATATATATATATATATATATATATATATATATATATATATATATAATTGGATGTAGGGGAGCATGAGTAATTATTGTTGAAATTACCCTTGAGGTAAAAGGTTGTGGGGCCAAACTATAAGCCCCTATCTTTCTCTATGTCCGATTAAAACTCCATAACCACAAGTATTGCATTAGTGTTAGCAATTGTGAAAGACTACATGATAGTTGAGTATGTGAAGTTTGCTGAATCAAAGCTCTGACATAGACTCTTCCTGAAAATAGGATGAATTGCAATTGTTTGATGACTGAAAATATTGTTTGTTAGTTTTCAAGAAAGTTTATGATCCATACTTTAAACCTGTGATTTGATTATTACTTGATCATGAAAAGATTTATGAGATGAGCTATTGTTATGATATGTAATGATGCCAGAAAAAGTGATTAGAGTTATCATTGATCAAACTTAAGCACTTACTAGCATTCCACATCAAAAATTATCTTTTTTATCATTTACCTACTCGAGGACGAGCAGGAATTACGCTTGGGGATGCCTGATACATCTCCAACGTATCTATAATTTTTGGTTGCTCCATGCTATATCATCTACTGTTTCGGGCAATATTGGGCTTTATTATCCACTTTTATATTATTTTCGGGACTAACCTATTAACCGGAGGCCTAGCCCAGAATTGCTGTTTTTTTGCCTATTTCAGTGTTTCGAAGAAAAGGAATATCAAACGGAGTCGACACGGAACGAAATCAACTGGAGAAGTTATTTTTGGGAGGAAAGCTACCGGATGAACTTGGACCCTACGTCAGGAGATAGGGGAGGTGCTCACGAGGGTGGGGGCGCGCCCCCTGCCTCGTGGGGCCCCCGAAGCTCCTCCGACGTACCCCCTGCACCCATATATACTCTCATACCCTAAAACTTCCAGAACGGAGATTATATCAAATGTTCCACCGCCGCAAGCCTCTGTAGCCACAAGAAGTCAATCTAGGCCCTCTCCGGCACCCTACCGGAGGGGGCCATCATCACCGGTGGCCATGGAGGAGTATCCCAGAGGGGCCATCATCACCATGAAGGCCAAGGACCAGAGGGTGGAGGCCATGGAGGAGGAAGCACAAGGAGAAGAACCTCTCCTCCTCTCTTCCGGTAGCGCCGGAGTGCCATCGGGAGGGGAATCATCGCCACGGTGATCGTCTTCATCAACATCACCATCATCATCACCATCCTCATCTCTTTTACGCGGTCCACTCTCCCACACACCGCTGTAATCCCTACTTGAACATGGTGCTTTATGCCACATATTATGATCCAATGATGTGTTGCCATCCTATGATGTTTTGAGTAGATATCTTTTGTCTTTGGGTTGATTGATGATCTAGATTGGTATGAGTTGTATGTTTTACTTTGATGCTGTCCTATGGTGCTCTCCGTGTCGCGCAAGTGTGAGGGATCCCCGTTGTAGGGTGTTGCAATACGTTCATGATTTGCTTATAGTGGGTTGCTAAAGTGACAGAAGCTTAAACCTGAGTAAGAGGGATTGTTGCGTATGGTAATAAAGGGGACTTGATGCTTTAATGCTATGGTTGGGTGTTACCTTAACGATCTTTAGTAGTTGCAGATGCTTGCTAGAGTTCCAATCATAAGTGCATATGACCCAAGTAGAGAAAGTATGTTAGCTTATGCCTCTCCCTCATATGAAACTGCAATAGTGATTATCGGTCTTGTTAACAATTGCCTAGGACAATTCCGCACACCGATCCACCATTATTCCACACTCGCTATTTATAATACTAAGTAATATATTCTAAATTTATGATAACAGCACCTACTTTTATGTTTTAGCTCTCCGACTTCATGGAAAGTTATTCTCTTCATACCCACAACGTAGTTTATTTCTCGTTTCTAGTTGGAAGTAAACGTTCGGTGCACGTAGAGTCGTATCAGTGGAAGATAGGGCTTGAGAGAATATTGATCTTACCTTTAGCTCCTTGTGGGTTTGACACTCCATACTTATCACTTCCACCTTTGGAAAGTGCTACGATGATTCCTTGCACTTGGGGATTATCAAGAAGCTACTAAACTCCTAGATAATATTATGGCTAATTACTCTCAATGGCATACCGAAAGATCTTCTACTAGTTAAAAAGTGCATGCAATTGAAGAAATTAATACTTTGAGTGGAAAGATGGATGAACTTATGAAATTTAATGCTAGTAAGAATGCTCCTATTGATCCTAATTATATGCCTTTGTCCACTTTGATTGAGGACAATAATGAATTTATGGATGTGAATTTTGTTGGTAGGAACAATTTTGGTAATAACGCATACAAAGGTAATTTCAACCCTAGGTCATTTCCTAGTAATTCCTCTAATAATTATGGTAATCCCTACAATGATTCTTATAGAAATTATAATAAATACCCTCTGATATTGAGAACAATATTAAAGATTCATTAATTCTCAAAAAGCTTTCAATGCTATGGTAGAAGAAAAATTGCTTAAGATTATGATTTGGCTAGGAACGTTGATAGAATTTCTCTTGAATTTGATTCTTTAAAGATTAGATCTATGCCACCCAAGATTGATATTAATGAATCTCTAAAATCTACTAAATTTCTACTGATGAATGTAAAGAAAGAACCGCTAGGATGCGTGCTAAGAGAGATTGGTTTGTAAAAGCGTGTTCTTCTAGTTTTTGCAAAAATAACGATGAATATCTTAAAGTGATTGGTGTGACTCCTATTGAATATTTTTCTAATATAAATCTTGATAAAGATGGGACTGGATATGAGTCAACTTTAGCTAGAAGGCGTCCCAACAATTTGGAGTTTAAAGATCTTAATGAAAAAAATTGATAAAAGTGGGATTGGAGAGGTCAAAAATTTAAGTAGCGATGCCCACTCTTTTGGATTTCAAGGATTTTAATTATGATAATTGTTCTTTGATAGATTGTATTTCCTTGTTGCAATCCAGGCTTAATTCACCTCATTATAATAAAAATAAAGCATTTACTAAACATATCGTTGATGCTATGATGAAATCTTTTGAAGAAAAACTTGAGTTGGAAGTTTCTATCCCTAGAAAGCTTTATGGTGAGTGGGAGACTACTATTAAGATTAAAATTAAAAATTATGAGTGCAATGCTTTGTGTGATTTGGGTGCTAGTGTTTCCAAATTCCGAAAACTTTATGTGATGTGCTTGGTTTCCACAAATTTGATGATTGCTCTTTGAATTTGCATCTAGCCGATTCCACTATTAAGAAACCTATGGGAAGGATTAATGATGTTCTTATTGTTTCAATAGGAATTATGCGCCCGTAGATTTTATTGTGCTTCATATAGATTACAATCCTACATGTCCTATTATTCTTGGCAGACCTTTTCTTAGAACGACTGGTGCAATTATTGATATGAAAAAAGGAAACATTAGATTTCAATTTCCGTTAAGGAAGGGCATGGAACACTTTACAAGAAATAAAACTAAGTTGCCTTATGAATCTATTATGAGGGCTACTTATGGTTTGCATACCAAAGATGACAATACCTAGATCTATGTTTTTGTTGGGGAACGTAGTAATTTCAAAAAAAATCCTACGCACACGCAAGATCATGGTGATGCATAGCAATTAGAGGGGAGAGTGTTGTCTACGTACCCTCATAGACCGAAGCGGAAGCGTTGATGCAACGTAGAGGAAGTAGTCGTACGTCTTCCCTGGTCCAACCGATCCAAGCGCCCTTACTCGGGCACCTCCGAGTTCTTGGCACACGTTTAGCTCGATGACGCTCCCCGGGCTCCGATCCAGCAAAGCTTCGGGGAGGAGTTCCGTCAGCACGACGGCGTGGTGACGATCTTGATGTTCAACTGTCGCAGGGCTTCGCCTAAGCACCGCTACAATATGACCGAGGTGTAATATCGTGGAGGGGGCACCGCACACGGCTAAGGAACGATAACGAAGATCAACTTGTGTGTTCTAGGGTGACCCCGTATATAAAGGAGGGAGGGGGAGGTGCGGCCGGCCCCCTTGGGGTGCGCCTGGAGGAGTCCTACTCCCACCGGGAGTAGGACTCCCCCCCCCCTCTTGCCTTGTTGGAGAAGGAAAGGGGGAAGGGGAAGAGGAAAGGGGGGTGTCGGTGTCAAAACCGGCGGATCTCGGGTAGGGGGTCCCGTTCTGTGCGTCAAGGTCGGATGGTAACAGGAGGCAAGGGACACTTTATTTTACCCAGGTTCGGGCCCTCTCGATGGAGGTAAAACCCTACTCCTGCTAGATTAATATTGATGATATGGGTAGTACAAGAGTAGATCTACCACGAGATCAAGGAGGCTAAACCCTAGAAGCTAGCCTATGGTATGATTGTGTATGATGATGGTTGTCCTACGGACTACAACCCTCTGGTTTATATAGACACCGGATAGGGTTAGGGTTATACAGAGTCAGTTACAATGGTAGGAGATCTTGAATATCCGCACGCCTAGCTTGCCTTCCACGCCAAGAAAAGATCCTTCCGGACACGGGACAAGGTCTTCAATCTTGTATCTTCATAGTCCTGGAGTCCGGCTGAAGGTATAGTCCGGCTATCCGAACACCCCCTAATCCAGGACTCCCTCAGTAGCCCCTGAACCAGGCTTCAATGACGACGAGTCCGGCGCGCAGATTGTCTTCGGCATTGCAAGGCGGGTTCCTCCTCCAAGTTCTTCAAGAAGATCGTAAACACCAAAAATAGTGTCTGGCTCTGCAAAATAAGTTTCCACATATTTCCATATAGAGAATAATATTAACACAAATCAAATCTGCTGACGTATTCCGCAGTGCGTCATAACACAACGGCCAAGCTCTTTATATAAATTGTTTTCTTTGTTCCACCTCAGCGTGTTTAGCGAGGCGGTTTCCTTGGCACATCTTGTCAAAGCAGAGATCGTGTCCCCCTTTTAACGGGATTCTCATTAATACGGATGTGGGTAACCCAATCGTGCCCGTTAGCACGTTTGCCTCAATTAAAGGCTAGTCCAAGACGGTTATGGGGAGGGCTCTTGGTATTCTGCCTCTTATAAAGAGACCAAGACCCTGTTCCCTTCTTCTATTCTCAAAACGAGTTCGCCCGTCGCCTCGAGTTCCAACACCCTAGGCTTCCAGATTCCAGGCGCACCGGACCTTTGATAATGTCCGGTTCCGACCTCCAAGGCCGATGGATGACGGAGGAGGACGTATTAAGGTTGAGGGAAGCTAAATTTCTGACCGACGAGATTTCGCACAGGTTGCCTGTTCAAGGACAGGTGATCACTAGCCCTCAGCCCGGTGAGAGTGTGGTATTCGTATCCCACTTCCTTCGGGGATTAGGCTTCCCAATGGATCCCTTTGTAAGGGGGCTTGATGTTTTACTATGGGCTGGAATTCCATGACTTAGCTCTGGAGTCCATCCTCCATATCTCCTCGTTCGTTGTTGTGTGCAAAGCGTTCCTCCGTGTTACCCCTCACTTCGGATTATGGCTCAAGACCTTCAAAGTAGAACCGAAGATGATCGAGGGGCGCCACGCAGAGTGCGGAGGCGCTGCTATAAAAAGAAATGCCGATGCTCCATGGCCCGAGGGCAATTTTCAGGAGGAGCTTGGCTTGTGGCAACAGGAGTGGTTCTATATCACCGCCCCTCGGGGCACCACATGGGTGGTGCCTCCTGCCTTTCGCTCGGGTCCCTCACCGCGGCTAGCGTCGTGGATTAACACAGGGTTAGATCGGGGCTTGCCCAAAGACGTACCTCTGTTGCAGGGCCGCATTAAGGATCTCTTGGAAGGAGACCTCGACCTGGTCAAGGTGAAACAAGTCATGCTGATTCGCCGGACACTGCCCGGCCAACGTCGCCCCCTTCGTCTGTGGGAGTTCAATCCAGAGGGACCGCGAGCTCTCCGGGATTTTATGGGCGCGACGCCCGCGGAGATGCATAAACTGTTCTTCGGATCACAAGAAGTGAGTCCGGATTTGACCGAGGACGTAGGTTTAAGCCGCAATCACCCGGATATTCAAGTAAGTGACCTTGTGGCCGGACCTTCTATCCGCATAATTGACTTGCTCTTAACAGCGCTTCTCCTTTTAAGCAGGAGTGGATAGCGAAGCCGAAGCTGATCAGGTGTCCGGCTCCCCTTCCCGAAACAAGGCTGGATCCCGTGCTACTCAGGATGCTGGAGGTAGTGCCTTTGGAGGGAAATAAGGGGGAGGACAAGGAAACCATGGCCTCCTCGAAAGAGGCCATTCTGAAGGGGGGAATCGACAATCCCCCTCCCCCTAAGGGAAAGAAAAGGCCGCCTCTGATGACCCGGAGACCATAGCCTCGAAGCGGGGGAAAGAATCCTTGTCAGAGGGCCCGACGCCGGGGAGCCCCTCGGCCGAACTAAACCCTCAAAGGGACCAGCTCTCCAGCGAGCCGCAAGTAGAAGAAGAGTTTTTCTTTTAAGAGAAATCCTTGATTTATATCTGAGAAGTTTTTAACCGAAACCTTACTTTGTAGTTCGGACCTCAGCCCTTCTCAGCAGAGCTCGTCTTCGGGGGATCTTCTTCCGGAGATGATGGAGAGCGGAACGCCTCCTCCTTCTGTACCGCCTAGCAAGGCGGGCGACGCTGAAGTCTCGTCGTGGAGGATTTCTCCGGATCCGACAGGGGCGGAAGGTAGCCGTGTGGTCCCCCAAGGTTCTCCGCGTCCGGCCTTTGAGGGAGGCCATGGGACGAGTCCGGCACCATCTGGTGTTCGGCCGGAGGAGCTAAAGATTTTGCTGGGGCGAGCCTCTGTCTTAGAGGAGCATCGTGCGTTGATGAGCACGGTGATTGAAAAGATTTCATCCGCCGAAAGCGGATTGCACGAGGCCGTCAAAAGTTTACTGACGGGCCTTGAGGTATGTTTTAAATAATGTACACTTGTGTTAGTTGCGCATAAGTAAGGTGCGCCCTGTGTAGGTAGTAGCCCCTGAGACTCTGTTCGTCGTTAAAATTGACGGCGCGTAGAGGATCTTAATCCCAGGTCCTTTAAGTGGCACCTTGATATGTAGGTGGCTGATTGTCCGGAGTCAAGCCGGACTGGTGAATTTGCCGAACTGAAGCGACAACTTGATGAGGCAGAAGCCGACATCGTGCTTGTTAACAAGCGGCTTGATGATGCTCAAGGTATTGAAATCATCGGGCGATGGTTAGTAAGAGGAGCTTTATGTCAATATCTTACCGTGTGTATGCTTAATGCAGATAGTGCGGCCGCCGTGGAGGGTCTTAGGGCCGAACTCGCCCGAGCGAAGGAACAAGCCAGGAAAAGCGATGCGGCTGCCGTGAAAGCCCTTGAAGAGCTGAAAGCCGAATAGGCTGCCCATTGCCGAAGCAAGGAGGAGATGGCTGATATGGCCGTAAAGTTAAAGAGTGCTACTGACCGTTGCAAGCTTCTTGAAGAAGAGGGTCGGGCGAGGCAAACGAGCTTAGAGAGGGATGTTGCTGACGCCAAGGATGCCCGCTCTATAATGAGAGCAGCAAGGGAAGAGCTGCGTCAAGCCGGACAAATTGCGGATGGAAAGTCCTTCTCGCTGCGGAGAAAATTTTGTAATTCCGAAGTTTGCCCCGTTAGACCGGATGTGGAGTGTAGAGGACACCTATCTGGATTTGGCGGCTAGTGCTGCTGATGCGACCGAACACTTTCGAGATAAAAAGGATCATGAAGTGGAGAAGCTCTTTTGGTCGCAATTCCTCAATCCAGAGTGTCCACTGGCAGTGGACGATCGCCTGTCCCAATGGGCCGAACTGAATAGGTTGTCCGGACTCGCCATGAAGTACGTCATGGATCATCTGTGTCCGGGGAGATCAAAGCCGAAGAGTTATTTCAGATTGGTGCAGCAATTTCTTGACGTGGTGCCATGTGTCGATGCTATGAAGAGGTCAGCGTGCATAGAGGGCGCTCGGCTGGCTCTTGCCCGTGTCAAGACATACTGGGCAGATATGGAGCCCACCATTGTTGCGTCCCGGGATTCGGATAAAAGCCGAATACCCTCCGAGCACTATTTTAAGGAAGACCTCGAAGGCGCTCGCGTAATAGAGACGCAGTGCTCGAAGGATGCTATATTATGATAGCATATGTAATCATAAAACAGTATTTTGATAAATTGTAGTGGCATTTTTTAGACTTGTGTCTTCAAGTATTAAGAACACCTCCTGTGCGGCCGTTTTAATATATATATATATATATATAAATTCTGAAAGATTGCAGTCGTTGGCTTCAGCCCCCACGCACATAGTGCGGGGGTGCGTGCAGAAGACATATTTTCACACTTAACCCAACGTCTTGGTCCT
This sequence comes from Aegilops umbellulata, assembly GCA_032464435.1. Classification (NCBI taxonomy): domain Eukaryota; kingdom Viridiplantae; phylum Streptophyta; class Magnoliopsida; order Poales; family Poaceae; genus Aegilops; species Aegilops umbellulata. The sequence continues at coordinate 102,089,709 of CP136060.1, forward strand.
ACAAAGGAGGTGATAGCGGAGCGGGCTAGGCAACCGGACTATAATGCTTTAACACTTTCACTTAGCCATAGGAGCTTGATAGTGGGACTCTTTAGGTAGCCCCTTAGTGGCGACTGCGCTTGCCCGAATTCGGGGCGCATACGTGCCTGACTGGGAAACGGCCCTTCGTCAAAGCGGAGGAATCCGATAAATTCCTATAAGTCATCGAGTGGCGACCAGTCTCGCGCTACATCATGATAGTCAGTTTTCGGCTTTCTCTACTGAGGTGCTCGCCCGGCCGAACCGGAGCACAATCGCAGTAGTTCTCCTGGTGCTACCTTAGCCGATAGAGCGGAACGTAAGGTAGCCGAACTCAGGAGCCGGGCAACCCAAGATTTGACCAAAGACATGATTCGGAGCTGATGCATATAGTGCCAAAACTCGCGACGCCGAACACTCCCTAAGGTGTTCGGTCTTTATGAGTGCGGGTGAAAGAACACCCTTTAATAAAAAGAGAGCCCCTAGTGTCCAGGTACGAGCAAAAATTCTGGCGTGGCCACATGCCAAAACGCCAGCCTCCTCCTTGGTTATAGTAGAAGAAACCAGGGGATGTATAGCAGCAAGAGACAGTAAAGAAGGTTTACGCAGGGTCTTAATCTAAAAAGAATCCTTAGGACGGGTCCCTACTGCACGTCTGCGCATGTGTCTCCGCTGTGCCGTGTCCTGGACGGGTGCCGCACGACGTTCATCTGCAAAAGAGAGGAACTGAATTGAAAATGGGTCGTGCGGAACAAAAAGAAAATAAAAAAATAAAAAATAAAAAATATATAAAGTTGAGCTTTATTGTCTCTGCGTATAGCCCCCGGTACGGGGGTATATGGCGTTTAAGAATACGTTGAAGATGGACTTATGCCGAACTCATTTAGTCCGGGTCTGTGGTCTTTAATGACTTATATCGAAAAAGTGTTTGGCTGGCGAGGCCACTTTATTGTGCGGCTGTTTAGGCAGCCGCGCAATCCTCCGTTTGGAGGAGGCGTATTTTAGTGCGCTCCCTTTAAAGAGATGATGCCTCGTGGACCGGGCATCTTAAGCGTGGGAGATGCATAGTGTGGTATTGCGTTAAAGCGAGCGAAAGCTCCGTGTCCCATTAGTGCTTGATAGCGACATGAAAACGGGACGACATGGAAGGTCAGCTTTTCGCGACGGAAGTTATTGGCAGAGCCAAATATGACTTCAAGCCGGAGAAAACCCAAACAATGGGTGTCCGGGCCCGGCGCTACCCCTTGAAAGGAGGTTTTGCTGTGGCGGATTCTTGCTGGATTTATGCCCATGCGGTGGATTGTATCCTGATATATCAGGTTTAGTCCACTGCCACCGTCCATAAGGACATTGGTAAACTGGAATCTGTTAATTATTGGATCGAGTATCAGGGCAGTCCGGCCTGCGTTTTTGATATTTCTAGAATAATCTAGCTCATCAAAAATGATTGGTTTTAATAACCAGTGGCGGGACCCCTGAGGGATAGGTTTTATTGTGCGTACCTTTATGGGTGCCTCATGCCTTGTTATGTTAAGTGAGTTCACTGTTTTGACTTCTTGCGGGAAGTTCTTTTGTTTCCTGGTGTTCTGCTTCTGGGGTTCGTCCTCGTCTTCGCTTGGTGTATCGAGCCCCTTGTGTTCGGCGTTAAGCCTTCCGGATTGTTTAAAAACCCAACAGTCTCTGTGGGTGTGATTAGCAGGCTTCCCAGGAGTACTGTGTATCTGACATATTCTGTCCAGGATTCTGTTTAAGCTGGATGAATCATCCCGATTGTCCTGAAGGGGTGGTTTTGTCTGATTTTGCTGTGAGCCTTTGAATCTGGCATTGACTGCCGTGCTCTTCGGACTTTTTTCTTTGGTTCGGCGACGGTCCTTATTTCGTCGCGGTTTTCCGTTTCCATCCCTGATTTCGGATGTACTTGGGTCGCTGGGGCTGCATCTTGCCAACCAGCTGTCCTCTCCTGCGCAAAAGCGGGTCATGAGGCTTGTGAGTGCGGCCATTGTTCTTGGCTTTTCCTGGCCGAGGCGTCTGGAGAGCCATTCGTCTCGGACATTATGCCTGAAAGCTGCTAAGGCTTCGGCGTCTGGACAATCCACTATCTGATTCTTTTTAGTAAGGAATCTGTTCCAGAACTGCCGAGCTGATTCTTCGGGCTGTTGAGTTATGTGACTGAGATCGTCTGCGTCCGGGGGGCGGACATAGGTCCCTTGAAAATTTGCTCGGAAAGCATCCTCGAGCTCTTCCCAACTTCCAATTGTGTTTTCGGGAAGGCTTTTAAGCCAGTGCCGGGCTGGCCCTTTAAGCTTAAGGGGTAAATATTTGATGGCGTGGAGATCATCTCCTCTAGCCATATGTATGTGGAGGATATAATCCTCGATCCAGACTCTGGGGTCTGTTGTTCCATCGTACGCCCCTATGTTGACGGGTTTGAATCCCTCTGGGAATTCATATTCCAGAACCTCATCGGTGAAACATAGGGGGTGTGCGGCGCCCCTGTATTTGGGTGTGCCGGATTTTGATGATGGCTTTTTTGCATTGCTTGTGAGAGCTTGCTTTCTTGGCCCATAAATGGACCTGGCTGGGCCATGATGCGAGTATTTAATTGGGTCGCATGCCACATTGAGTGCGGCGCCGCTTACCGTTTTATGGTGGCCGTGGGGTCGTCTATCCGACCATGTGGCTTTTTTATTTTTTGAATCCAAGGGCTCTACGGCCTCTTGGTCGAATTCGGGCAGTAATTTTCTCTTCGGATAGCTTTTAGTGCGGCGGCTGCCGCCGTATTTGTCTGCGGTCTTGATTACCTTGCTCCATCTTATTCTGAGTGCATCTTCCGCCGTCTTTAGCTTCCGCTTCTGCTTTTTCAGGCTGCGTGCTGTGGCAATGAGCCTTTCGTGGAGATTCTTCTGCTCCGTGGTCTTATCCGGCGTGAGATCGTCCAGAGTTCTGTTATGGCCGGAGGAGGGCTGTCTGTCCTCTCTATCCGCGTTGCCCTGTTCGGATGGTTGCTCTGAGGCATGCTCGTCGTCTACCGGCTCATCCTGCTCTATGGCTGGGTCTTGATCGAGGCGGGGCTTGGCTCGGCGTTTTCGTCGCCGCTTTGATTGCTTTTCGGGGGGTTTATCCCTTTTTTCGTCCCCTTTTTCCTCGTTATCGTTTCTTTTAGGGGTATCCACCATGAATACATCGTGAGATGGGGTGGCGCTCCAGCGCACTATAGGTGCTGGTTCCTGTTCGTCTCCATCTTCGTCGTCCATACCGTCGAAGTCTTCGGATCCGAAGTTAAGTATGTCGGTTAAATCATCGACAGTGGCTATTAAGTGGGTGGTGGGTGGGCTTTGAATTTCTTCATCGTTCGAATCCCAACCTCGCAGACCATAGTCCGGCCTGGGCTCTCTTGACAAAGAGAGAGACTTGAGAGAATTCAGGATATCACCGAAAGGTGAGTGCTGAAAGATGTCCGCGGCGGTGAACTCCATTATAGGAGCCCAATCGGATTCGATCGGCAGGGGCACGAGAGGCCCGGAGTTCGGAGAAGAATCCGACTCCTTGGAGTCATGGGCCGTGCGGAGTGCGGGGCTGGCGTTTGGCTCGATCGCCTTCAAGATCGCAGCCCCCGAGGTGACGTCCAACCGTTCATCCTCAAAGAACGCAGCGGGCTCCGAGTCGAGGATCGGGGCCGGTGCGTGTGCGGCCTCCAGGGCACTATTCGGAGGCAGAGCTATATCATGCCCCTCGAGGTAGTGCGGCGCGCTTGGCTGTGGCTCGAGCCCGTCGAAGATCAAGTCTCCGCGGATATCTGCCATGTAGTTTTAGCTTCCAAACCTGACTTGATGGCCAGAGGCGTAGCTTTCAATCTGCTCCAGACGACCAAGCGAATTGGCCCGCAGAGCGAAGCCGCCGAAGACGAAGATTTGTCCGGGGAGGAAAGTCTCACCCTGGACCTCATCGTCGTTGATGATCAAAGGAGCCATCAGGCCTAAAAGAGACGACACAAAGGAACTCTCAATGAAAGCACCAATGTCGGTGTCAAAATCGGCGGATCTCGGGTAGGGGGTCCCGATCTGTGCGTCAAGGTCGGATGGTAACAGGAGACAAGGGACACTTTATTTTACCCAGGTTTGGGCCCTCTCGATGGAGGTAAAACCCTACTCCTGCTAGATTAATATTGATGATATGGGTAGTACAAGAGTAGATCTACCATGAGATCAAGGAGGCTAAACCCTAGAAGCTAGCCTATGGTATGATTGTGTATGATGATGGTTGTCCTACGGACTACAACCCTCCGGTTTATATAGACACCGGATAGGGTTAGGGTTATATAGAGTCGGTTACAATGGTAGGAGATCTTGAATATCCGCACGCCTAGCTTGCCTTCCACGCCAAGAAAAGATCCTTCCGGACACGGGACGAGGTCTTCAATCTTGTATCTTCATAGTCCTGGAGTCCGGCTGAAGGTATAGTCCGGCTATCCGAACACCCCCTAATCCAGGACTCCCTCAGGGGGCGTCGCCCCCCCTTCCTTGTCCTATTCGGACTACGGGGGGAGGGGGCGTGCGGCCTACCCTGGCCGGCCCTCCTCTTCTCCCTTATGGCCCATGAAGGCCCAATAACCCCCGGGGGGTTCTGGTAACCCCCGGTACTCCGGTAAAATGCTGATTTCACCTGGAACGATTCCGATGTCCAAATATAGGCTTCCAATATATCGATCCTTATGTCTCGACCATTTCGAGACTCCTCGTCATGTCCATGATCACATCCGGGACTCTGAACAACCTTCGGTACATCAAAATACATAAACTCATAATAACTGTCATCGTAACGTTAAGCGTGCGGACCCTACGGTTCGAGAACAATGTAGACATGACCGAGACACGTCTCCGGTCAATAACCAATAGCGGGACCTGGATGCCCATATTGGTTCCTACATATTCTACGAAGATCTTTATCGGTCAGACCGCATAACAACATACGTTGTTCCCTTTGTCATCGGTATGTTACTTGCCCGAGATTCGATCGTCGGTATCCAATACCTAGTTCAATCTCGTTGCCGGCAAGTCTCTTTACTCATTCCGTAATACATTATCCCGCAACTAACTCATTAGTTGCAATGCTTGCAAGGCTTAAGTGATGTGCATTACCGAGAGGGCCCAGAGATACCTCTCCGACATTCGGAGTGACAAATCCTAATCTCGAAATATGCCAACCCAACAAGTACCTTCGGAGACACCTGTAGAGCACCTTTATAATCACCCAGTTACATTGTGACGTTTGGTAGCACACAAAGTGTTCCTCCGGTAAACGGGAGTTGCATAATCTCATAGTCATAGGAACATGTATAAGTCATGGAGAAAGCAATAGCAACATACTAAACGATCGGGTGCTAAGCTAACGAATGGGTCATGTCAATCACATCATTCTCCTAATGATGTGATCCCGTTAATAAAATGACAACTCATGTCTATGGCAAGGAAACTTAACCATCTTTGATCAACGAGCTAGTCAAGTAGAGGCATACTAGTGACACTCTGTTTGTCTATGTATTCACACATGTATTATGTTTCCGGTTAATACAATTCTAGCATGAATAATAAACATTTATCATGAAATAAGGAAATAAATAATAACTTTATTATTGCCTCTAGGGCATATTTCCTTCAGTCTCCCATTTGCACTAGAGTCAATAATCTAGTTCACATCGCCATGTGATTTAACAGCAATAGTTCACATCACCATGTGATTAACACCCATAGTTCACATCGATATGTGACCAACAGCAAAAGGGTTTACTTGAGTCGGTAATCTAGTTCACATCGCTATGTGATTAACACCCAAAGAGTACTAAGGTGTGATCATGTTTTGCTTGTGACATAATTTTAGTCAACTGGTCTGTCATATTCAGATCTGTAAGTATTTTGCAAATTTCTATGTCAACAATACTCTGCACGGAGCTACTCTAGCTAATTGCTCCCACTTTCAGTATGTATCTAGACCGAGACTTAGAGTCATCTAGATTACTGTCAAAACTTGCATCGACGTAACCCTTTACGACGAACCTTTTGTCACCTCCGTAATCGAGAAACATATCCTTATTCCACTAAGGATAATTTTGACCGATGTCCAGTGATCTACTCCTAGATCACTATTGTACTCCCTTGCTAAACATAGTGTAGGGTATACAATAGATCTGGTACACAGCATGGCATACTTTATAGAACCTATGGCCAAGGCATAGGGAACGACTTTCATTCTCTTTCTATCTTCTGTCGTGGACGGGTTTTGAGTCTTACTAAATTTCACACCTTGTAACACAGTCAAGAACTCTTTCTTTGACTGTTCCATTTTGAACTACTTCAAAATCATGTCAAGGTATGTACTCATTGAAAACTTATCAAGCGTCTTGATCTATCTCTATAGATCTTGATGCTTAATATGTAAGCAGCTTCACTGAGGTTCTTCTTCGAAAACTCCTTTCAAATACTCCTTTATGCTTCGCTGAATAATTCTACATTATTTCCGATCAATAATATGTCATTTACATATACTTATCAGAAATGTTGTAGTGCTCCCACTCACTTTCTTGTAAATACAGGCTTCACCGCAAGTCTGTATAAAACTATATGCTTTGATCAACTTATCAAAGCGTATATTCCAACTCCGAGATGCTTGCACCAGTCCATAGATGGATCGCTGGAGCTTGCATATTTTGTTAGTACCTTTAGGATTGACAAAACCTTCTGGTTGCATCATATACAACTCTTCTTTAATAAATCCATTAAGGAATGCAGTTTTGTTTATCCATTTGCCAGATTTCATAAAATGCGGCAATTGCTAACATGATTCGGACAGACTTAAGCATAGATACGAGTGAGGAACTCTCATCGTAGTCAACACCTTGAACTTGTCGAAAACCTTTTGCGACAATTCTAGCTTTGTAGATAGTAACACTACTATCAGCGTCCGTCTTCCTCTTGAAGATCCATTTAATCTCAATGGCTCGCCGATCATTGGACAAGTCAATCAAAGTACATACTTTGTTCTCATACATGGATCTCATCTCAGATTTCATGGCCTCAAACCATTTCGCGGAATCTGGGCTCATCATCGCTTCCTCATATTTCGTAGGTTCATCATGGTCAAGTAACATGACCTGATTACCGTACCACTCTGGTGCGGATCTCACTCTGGTTGACCTACGAGGTTCGATAGTAACTTGATCCGAAGTTACATGATCATCATCATTATCTTCCTCACTAATTGGTGTAGTAGTCACAAGAACAGATTTCTGTGATGAACTACTTTCCAATAAGGGAGATGGTACAATTACCTTATCAAGTTTTCTACTTTCCTCCCACTCACTTCTTTCGAGAGAAACTCCCTTCTCTAGAAAGGATCCATTCTTGGCAACGAATGTCTTGCCTTTGGATCTGTGATAGAAGGTGTACCCAACATTTTCGGTATCCTATGAAGACACACTTCTCTGATTTGGGTTTGAGTTTATCAGGATGAAACTTTTTCACATAAGCACCGCAACCCCAAACTTTAAGAAACGACAACTTTGGTTTCTTGCTAAACCACAATTCATATAGTGACGTCTCAACGGATTTAGATGGTGCCCTATTTAACGTGAATGCAGCTGTCTCTAATGCATAACCCCAAAACGATAGTGGTAAATCGGTAAGAAACATCATAGATATCACTATATCCAATAAAGTACGGTTATGACGTTCGGACACACCATTATGCTGTGATGTTCCAGGTGGCATGAGTTTGTGAAACTATTCCACATTGTTTTAATTGAAGGCCAAACTCGTAACTCAAATATTTTACCTCTGCGATCATATCGTAGAAACTTTTATTTTTGTTACGATGATTCTCCACTTCACTCTGAAATTCTTTGAACTTTTCAAATGTTTCAGACTAGTGTTTAATTAAGTAGATATACTCATATCTGCTCAAATCATCTGTGAAGGTCAGAAAATAATGATACCCGCCGCGAGCCTTAACACTCATCGGATCGCATACATCAATATGTATTATTTCCAATAAGTCAGTTTCTCGCTCCATTGTTCCGGAGAACGGAATTTTAGTCATCTTGCCCATAAGGCATGGTACGCAAGCATCAAGTGATTCATAATCAAGTGATTCCAAAATCCCATCAGCATGGAGTTTCTTCATGCGCTTTACATCAATATGACCTAAACGGTGGTGCCACAAATAAGTTGCACTATCATTATTAACTTTGCATCTTTTGGCTTCAATATTATGAATATGTGTATCACTACGATCGAGATCCAACGAACTATTTTCATTGGGTGTATGACCATCGAAGGTTCTATTCATGTAAGCAGAACAACAATTGTTCTCTAACTTAAATGAATAACCGTATTGCAATAAACATGATCAAATCATATTCATGCTCAATGCAAACACCAAATAACACTTATTTAGGTTCAACACTAATCCCGAAAGTATAGGGAGTGTGCGATGATGATCATATCAATTTTGGAACCACTTCCAACACACATCGTCACTTCACCCTTAATTGGTCTCTGTTCATTCTGCAACTTCCGTTTCGAGTTACTACTCTTAGCAACTGAACCAGTATCAAATACCGAGTGGTTGCTATGAACACTAGTAAAATACACATCAATAATCTGTATATCAAATATACCTTTGTTTACTTTGCCATCCTTTCTTATCCACCAAATACTTGGGGTAGTTCCGCTTCCAGTGACCAATCCCTTTGCAGTAGAAGCACTAAGTCTCAGGCTTAGGACCAGACTTGGGTTTCTTCACTTGAGCAACAAATTGCTTGCCGTTCTTCTTGAAGTTCCCTTTCTTTCCTTTGCCCTTTTCTTGAAACTAGTGATCTTGTCAACCATCAACACTTGATGTTTTTCTTGATTTCTACCTTCGTCAATTTCTGCATTACGAAGAGCTTGGGAATCGTTTCAGTTATCCCTTGCATATCATAGTTCATCACGAAGTTCTACTAACTTGGTGATGGTGACTAGAGAATTCTGCCAATCACTATCTTATCTGGAAGATTAACTCCCACTTGATTCAAGCGATTGTAGTACCCAGACAATCTGAGCACATGCTCACTAGTTGAGCGATTCTCATCCATCTTTTAGCTATAGAACTTGTTGGAGTCTTCATATCTCTCAACTCGGGTATTTGCTTGAAATATTAACTTCAACTCATGGAACATCTCATATGCTCCATGATGTTCAAAACGTCTTTGAAGTCCCGATTCTAAGCTGTTAAGCATGGTGCACTTAAACTATCAAGTAGTCATTATATTGAGCTAGCCAAACATTCATAACGTCTGCATCTGCTCCTGCAATAGGTCTGTCACCTAGCGGTGCATCAAGAACATAATTCTTCTGTGCAGCAATGAGGATAAACCTCAGATCACGGATCCAATCCGCATCATTGCTACTAACATCTTTCAACACAATTTTCTCTAGGAACATATCAAAATAAACATATGAAAGCAACAATGCGAGCTATTGATCCATAACATAGGTATGCTAATACTACCAGGACTAAGTTCATGATAAATTAAAGTTCAATTAATCATATTACTTAAGAACTCCCACTTAGATAGACATCCCTCTAATCCTCTAAGTGATCACGTGATCCAAATCAACTAAACCATAACCGATCATCACGTGAAATGGATTAGTTTTCAATGGTGAACATCATTATGTTGATCATATCTACTATATGATTCACGCTCGACCTTTCGGTCTCCGTGTTCCGAGGCCATATCTGCATATGCTAGGCTCGTCAAGTTTAACCCGAGTATTCTACGCGTGCAAAACTGGCTTGCACCCGTTGTAGATGGACGTAGAGCTTATCACACCCGATCATCACGTGGTTTCTAGGCACGACGAACTTTGGCAATGGTGCATACTCAGGGAGAACACTTCTTGATAATTAGTGAGAGATCATCTTAAAAATGCTATCGTCAATCAAAGCAAGATAAGATGCATAAAAGATAAACATCACATGCAATCAATATAAGTGATATGATGTGGCCATCATCATCTTGTGCTTGTGATCTCCATCTTCGAAGCACCGTCATGATCACCATCATCGCCGGCGCGACACCTTGATCTCCATCGTAGCATCGTTGTCGTCTCGCCAATCTTATACTTCTACGACTATCGCTACCGCTTAGTGATAAAGTAAAGCATTACAGGGCGATTGCATTGCATACAATAAAGCGACAGCCATATGGCTCCTGCCAGTTGCCGATAACTCGGTTACAAAACATGATCATCTCATACAATAAAATTTAGCATCATGTCTTGACCATATCACATCACAACATGCCCTGCAAAAACAAGTTAGACGCCCTCTACTTTGTTGTTGCAAGTTTTACGTGGCTGCTACGGGCTTAAGCAAGAACCAATCTCACCTACGCATCAAAACCACAACGATAGTTTGTCAAGTTGGTGCTGTTTTAACCTTCGCAAGGACCGGGCGTAGCCACACTCGGTTCAACTAAAGTTGGAGAAACCGACACCCGCCAGCCACTTGTGTGCAAAGCACGGCGGTAGAACCAGTCTTGCGTAAGCGTAAGCATAATGTCGGTCCGGGCCGCTTCATCCAACAATACCGTCGAACCAAAGTATGACATGCTGGTAAGCAGTATGACTTATATCGCCCACAACTCACTTGTGTTCTACTCGTGCATATAACATCAAACCGTAAAACCTAGGCTCGGATGCCACTGTTGGGGAACGTAGTAATTTCAAAAAAAATCCTACGCACACGCAAGATCATGGTGATGCATAGCAACGAGAGGGGAGAGTGTTGTCTACGTACCCTCGTAGACCGAAGCGAAAGTGTTGACGCAGCGTAGAGGAAGTAGTCGTACGTCTTCCCTGGTCCAACCGATCCAAGCGTCGTTACTCCGGCACCTCCGAGTTCTTGGCACACGTTCAGCTCGATGACGCTCCCCGGGCTCCGATCCAGCAAAGCTTCGGGGAGGAGTTCCGTCAGCACGACGGCGTGGTGACGATCTTGATGTTCAACTGTCGCAGGGCTTCGCCTAAGCACCGCTACAATATGACCGAGGTGTAATATCGTGGAGGGGGCACCGCACACGGCTAAGGAACGATAACGAAGATCAACTTGTGTGTTCTAGGGTGACCCCGTATATAAAGGAGGGAGGGGGAGGTGCGGCCGGCCCCCTTGGGGTGCGCCTGGAGGAGTCCTACTCCCACCGGGAGTAGGACTCCCCCCCCCCTCTTGCCTTGTTGGAGAAGGAAAGGGGGAAGGGGAAGAGGAAAGGGGGGTGTCGGTGTCAAAACCGGCGGATCTCGGGTAGGGGGTCCATGAAGGCCCAATAACCCCTGGTACTCCGGTAAAATGCCGATTTCACCTGGAACGATTCCGATGTCCAAATATAGGCTTCCACTATATCGATCTTTATGTCTCGACCATTTCGAGACTCCTCTTCATGTCCATGATCACATCCGGGACTCCGAACAACCTTCGGTACATCAAAATACATAAACTCATAATAACTGTCATCGTAACGTTAAGCGTGCGGACCCTACGGTTCGAGAACAATGTAGACATGACCGAGACACGTCTTCGGTCAATAACCAATAGCGGGACCTGGATGCCCATATTGGTTCCTACATATTCTACGAAGATCTTTATCGGTCAGACCGCATAACAACATACGTTGTTCCCTTTGTCATCGGTATGTTACTTGCCCGAGATTCGATCGTCGGTATCCAATACCTAGTTCAATATCGTTGTCGACAAGTCTCTTTACTCGTTCCGTAATACATCATCCCGCAACTAACTCATTAGTTACAATGCTTGCAAGGCTTAAGTGATGTGCATTACCGAGAGGGCCCAGAGATACCTCTCCGACATTCGGAATGACAAATCCTAATCTCGAAATACGCCAACCCAACAAGTACCTTCGGAGACACCTGTAGAGCACCTTTATAATCACCCAGGTACGTTGTGACGTTTGGTAGCACACAAAGTGTTCCTCCGGTAAACGGGAGTTGCATAATCTCATAGTCATAGGAACATGTATAAGTCATGGAGAAAGCAATAGCAACATACTAAACGATCGAGTGCTAAGCTAATGAATGGGTCATGTCAATCACATCATTCTCCTAATGATGTGATCCCGTTAATCAAATGACAACTCATGTCTATGGCTAGGAAACTTAACCATCTTTGATCAATGAGCTAGTCAAGTAGAGGCATACTAGTGACACTCTGTTTGTCTATGTATTCACACATGTATTATGTTTCCGGTTAATACAATTCTAGCATGAATAATAAACATTTATCATGAAATAAGGAAATAAATAATAACTTTATTATTGCCTCTAGGGCATATTTCCTTCAGTTTTATGCCTAGCTAGGGGCGTTAAACAATAGCGCTTGTTGGGAGGCAACCCAATTTTTTTTATTGTTTTGTTTTTTTTCCAATATATACACATTGTTAATTTTGTAGTAATTGTGTTTTGGTGTTTTAATTGGTGTTTGAGCCAAGTAAGACCTTTGGGATACTTCGGTATGTCATTGATTTGATTTTGCTAAAAAACAGAAACTTTTGCGCCCAGTATTAGAATTGATCTGAGCTACTGGAATGTGATAAAATCCTGAATATTTTACACAAGATTGATATATGAGTTGCCTCTGTTGTCCTAATGTTTCAGAATTTTTGGAGTTACAGAAGTATACAAAATTTCCAGATTACTAAAGACTGTTCTGTTTTTGACAGATTCCGTTTTCTATGTGTTGTTTGCTTATTTTGATGAATCTATGGGTAGTATCGGAGGGTATGAGCCATGGAGAAGTTGGAATACAATAGATATTAGACCAATATAAATTTAGAATGAGTTCACAACGGTACCTAAAGTGGTGATTTATTTTATTATACTAACGGATCTCATGAGTTTTCTGTTGAGTTTTGTGTTGTGAAGTTTTCAGGTTTTGGGTAAAGATTTGGTGGACCATGGAATAAGGAGTGGCAAGATCCTAAGCTTGGGGATGCCCAAGGCACCCCAAGGTAATATTCAAGGACAACCGAGCATCTAAGCTTGGGGATGCCCTGGACGGCATCCCCTCTTTCGTCTTTAATCCATCGGTAAATTTACTTGAGGCTATATTTTTATTCACCACATGATATGTGTTTTGCTTGGAGCATCTTGTATGATTTCAGCCAGTTTGTCACAATCATCCTTGGTGTACACACCTTTTTAGAGGGACATGCTTTAATCATGAATTTATTAGAATACTCTAAGTGCTTCACTTATATCTTTTGAGCTAGGCAGTTTGCTCTAGTGCTTCACTTATATCTTTTTAGACCACAGTGGCGGTTTTATTTTATAGAAATTGATGAACTCTGATGCTTCACTTATATTATTTTGAGAGTCTTTAAACAACATGGTAATTTTCTTAGGTTATGAATTTAGTCCTAATATGATGGGCATCCAAGAGGGATATAATAAAAACTTTCATATAAAGAGCATTGAATACTATGAGAAGTTTGATTCCTTGCATGTTGTTTTGAGATATAAAGATTGTAATAGTAGAGTCGCGCTAGAGAGTAATTGTGGATTGGTAGAAATACTTGTGTTAAAGTTTGTGATTCCCATAGCATGCATGTATGGTGAACCGTTATGTGATGAAGTCAGAGCATCATTTATTCTTTGATTGTCTTCCTTATGAGTTGCGGTCGGGGACGAGCGATGGTCTTTTCCTACTAATCTAGGAGCATGGGTGTAGTACTTTGGCTAATAAAATTTTGCAATAAGTATATGAGTTCTTTATGACTATTGTTGAGCCCATGGATTATACGCACTCTCACCCTTCCACCATTGCTAGCCTCCCTAGTATCGCGCAACGATCGCCGGTGCATTAAACCCACCATATACCTTCCTCAAAACAGCCACCATACCTACCTATTGTGGCATTTCTAGAGCCATTCCGAGATATATTGCCATGCAACTTCCACCATTCCGTTTTATTATGACACGCACCATCATTTTCATATTGTTATCATACGCATGAGGCATTCATATAGAGTCATATCTTGTTCTAGTATCGAGTTGTAATTCTTGAGTTGTAAGTAAATAAAAGTGTGATGATCTTCATTATTAGAGCATTGTCCCATCTGAGGAAAGGATAATGGAAGCTATGATTCCCTCACAAGTTGGGATGAGTCTCCGTACTTTATTAAAAATAAAAGAGGCCAAAGAAGCCCAAATAAAAAAAAGAAAAGAGTTCAAATAAGCCCAAACAAAAAAGTGAGAAAAAGAAAGAAGGGACAATGTTACTATCCTTTTTCCACACTTGTGCTTCAAAGTAGCACCATGATCTTGATGATAGAGAGTCTCTTATTTTGTCACTTTCACATACTAGTGGGAATTTTTTATTATAGAACTTGGCTTGTATATTCCAATGATGGGCTTCCACAAATTGCCCTAGGTCTTCGTGAGTAAGAAAGTTGGATGCACACCCACTTAGTTTCTTTTTGAGCTTTCATACACTTATAGCTTTAGTACATCCATTGCATGGCAATCCCTACTCACTTGCATCGAATCAATTGATGGGCATCTCCATAGCCTATTAATTTGCCTAGTTGATGTGACACTTTCTCCTGCTTTTTGTCTTCTCCACAACCACCATATTCTATTCCACCTATAGTGCTATATCCATGGCTCATGCTCATGTATTGCGTGAAAGTTGAAAAAGTTTGATAATACGAAAAGTATGGAACAATTGCTTGGCTTGTTATCAGGGTTGTGCATGATAAAATACTTTGTGTGATGAAGATGGAGCATAGCCAGACTATATGATTTTGTAGGGATAACTTTCTTTTGCCATGTTATTTTGAGAAGACATGATTACTTTATTAGTATGCTTGAAGTATAATTGTTTTTATGTCAATATCAAAACTTTTGTTTTGAATCTTATGGATCTGAATATTCATGCCACAATAAAGAAGATTACATGGATAAATATGTTAGGTAGCATTCCACATCAAAAATTCTGTTTTTATCATTTACCTACTCAAGGACGAGCAGGAATTAAGCTTGCGGATGCTTGATACGTCTCCAATGTATCTATATTTTTTATTGTTCCATGTTATTATATTATATTTTTTGGATGTTTTATATGCATTAATATGCTATTTTATATTATTTTTGGGACTAACTTATTGACCTAGAGCCTTGTGCTACTTTCTATTTTTTTCCTTGTTTTTGAGTTTTACAGAAAAGGAATATCAAACAGAGTCCAAATGGAATAAAACTTTCGCGATGGTTTTTCTTGGACCAGAAGACACCCAGAAGACTTGGGGAAAAGGTCAGAAGAATCGCGAGGAGTCCACAAGCCATAGGGACGCGCCCTAGGGGGGGCATGCCCTAAGGGCTTGTGGGCCCCTCGGGAGTCCCACAACCCTAATATTTGCACTATAAATTATAATATATTCCCCCAACATCAGAAGCGTCCACCGAAATACTTTTCTGCCGTCACAAGCCTCTTTTCATGTTAGATCCCATCTCGGAGCCTTTTTAGGCACCCTGCCGGAGGGGGATTCGATCACGGAGGGCCTCTACATCAACCTTGCTTCCCTTCTAATGTCGCGTGAGTAGTTTACCACAGACCTACGGGTCCATAGCTAGTAGCTAGATGGATTCTTCTCTCTCTTTGATCTTCAATACAATGTTCTCCTCGATGTTCTTGGAGTTCTATCCGATGTAATATTCTTTTGTGGTGTGTTTGTCGAGATCCGATGAATTGTGGATATATGACCAGATTATCTATGAATATTATTTGAGTCTTTTCTGAACTCTTTATGCATGATTAAGATATCTTTGTATTTCTCTTCAAACTATCGGTTTTGTTTGGCCAACTAGATTGTTTTTTCTTGCAATGGGAGAGGTGCTTAGTTTTGGGTTCAATCTTGCGGTGTCCGCACCTAGTGACATACTAGGGGTAGCGAGGCACGATTGTATTGTTGCCATCAAGGATAAAAAGACGAGGTTTTCACCATATTGCTTGAGTTTATCCCTCTACATCATGTCATCTTTCTTAAAGTGTTATTCCGTTCTTATGAACTTAATACTCTAGATGCATGCTGGATAGCGGTCGATGTGTGGAGTAATAGTAGTAGATGCAGAATCGTTTCGGTCTACTTGTCACGGACGTGATGCCTATATTCATGATCATTGCCTTAGATATCATCATAACTTTGCACTTTTCTATCAATTGCTCGACAGTAATTTGTTTATCCACCGTATGTTTTCTTTCAAGAGAGAAGCCTCTAGTGAAACCTATGGCCCCCGCGTCTATTTTACATCATATATTTTCATATCTATATGTTGGAAATATGCCCTAGAGGCAATAATAAAAGCATTATTATTATATTTCCTTATTCATGATAATTGTCTTTATTCGTGCTATAATTGTGTTAACCGGAAATCGTAATACATGTGTGAATAACAGACAACAACATGTCCCTAGTGAGCCTCTAGTTGACTAGCTCGTTGATCGACAGATAGTCATGGTTTCCTGACTATGGACATTGGATGTCATCGATAACGGGATCACATCATTAGGAGAATGATGTGATGGACAAGACCCAATCCTAAACATAGCATAAGATCGCATAATTCGTTTGCTAGAGTTTTCCAATGTCAAGTATCCTTTCCTTAGACCATGAGATCATGTAACTCCCGGATACCGTAGGAGTGCTTTGGGTGTGCCAAACGTCACAACGTAACTGGGTGACTATAAAGGTATGCTACGGGTATCTCTGAAAGTGTCTGTTGGGTTGACATGGATCGAGACTGGAATTTGTCACTCCGCTTGACGGAGAGGTATCACCGGGCCCTCTCGGTAATGCATCATCACAATGAGCTCAATGTGACCAAAGTGTTTGATCACGGGATCATGCATTATGGAACGAGAAAAGTGACTTGCCGGTAACGAGATTGAACGAGGTATTGGTATACCGACGATCGAATCTCGGGCAAGTAAAATACCGATTGACAAAGGGAATCGTATACGGGATTAATTGAATCCTTGACATCGTGGTTCATCCGATGAAATCATCGTGGAGCATGTGGGAGCCAACATGGGTATCCAGATCCCGCTGTTGGTTATTGCCCGAGAGCCATCTCGGTCATGTCTGCATGTCTCCCGAACCCGTAGGGTCTACACACTTAAGGTTCGGTGACGCTAGGGTTATAGGGATATGTATGTGCAGTAACCCGAATGTTGTTCGGAGTCCCGGATGAGATCCTGGACGTCACGAGGAGTTTCGGAATGGTCCGGAGGTAAAGATTTATATATGGAAAGTCATCATACGGACATCGGGACAAGTTTCGGGGTTATCGGTATTGTACCGGGACCACCGGATGGTCCCGAGGGGGTCCACCGGGTGGGGCCACCTATCCCGGAGGGCCCCATGGGCTGTATGAGGGAGGGAACCAGCCCATAGTGGGCTGGTGCGCCTCCCCCCCATGGGCCCATGCGCCTAGGGTTGGGGGGAGGGAAACCCTAAAGGGGGCGCCCCCCTTGCTTGGGGGGCAAGCCCCCCTGCCCTGGCCGCCGCCCCCCCTAGGAGATCTCATCTCCTAGGGAAGGCGCCCCCCCTTGGGGGTTATATAAAGGGGGGGAGAGAGGGGGCTGATCACCCATTGCCCTGGCGCCTCCCTCTCCCTCTCCAACACCTCCTCCTCCTCCATTGAGCACGGCGAAGCCCTGCCGGAGTGCTGCAGTTCCACCATCACCACGCCGTCGTGCTGTTGCTGGAGCCTTCATCCCCAACCTCTCCTTTGCCTTGCTGGATCAAGAAGGAGGAGACGTCACGCTTTCCGTACGTGTGTTGAACGCGGAGGTGCCGTCCGTTCGGCACTAGATCATCGGTGAATTGGATCGCGGCAAGTACGACTACCTCATCCACGTTCACTCGAACGCTTCCGTTGCGATCTACAAAGTGGTATGCAGATGCTATCTAATCTGAATACTCGTTGCTTGATGAACTCCTAGATGGTCTTGGTGAAACCGTAGGAAAAATTTTAATTTTCTGCAACGTTCCCCAACACTATATACCAATAAACCCAAAAATACCTTGCTACAATTTATTTATATTTACTTTAGTTCGCTCTTTTATTTATCTTCTATACCTATCTCTATTAGATCTCACTCTTGTTCGTGACCGTGAAGGGATTGACAACCCCTTTTACGCGTTGTGTGCAAGTGTTTATTAGTTTGTTTAGGTGCATAGATCGCAGAAAATCAATACCAAACGGACTCCAAATGCAGCAAAAAAATTTGGAGATTTTTTCTAGACCAAAAGACACCTGTTTGGCCAAAGAAGTACCAGAGGGGGCTCTAAGGGGAGCACAACCCACCAGGGGAGCCTGGGGGCCCAGGCGCGCCCAGGTGGGTTGTGCCCACCTTGGTGGCCTCCCGCACCGCCTCCTTTCTCTATAAATACCCCAATATTCCAGAAACCCTAGGGGAGTCGACGAAAATCAATTCCAGACGCCGCAAGTTCCAGAAACCACAGATCCAATCTAGACACCATCACAGAGGGGTTCATCATCCTCATTGGTGCCTCTCCGATGATGTGTGAGTAGTTCATTGTAGACCTACGTGTCCTTAGTTAGTAGCTATGCTTCCTCTCTCTCTTTTGATTCTCAATACAATGTTCTGTTGGAGATCTATTTGATGTAACTCTTTTTGCGGTGTGTTTGTTGGGATCCGATGAACTTTGAGTTTATGATAAGATCTATGTTTTCATCCATGAAAGTTATTTGAGACTTTTGATCTCTTATATGCATGATTACTTATAGCCTCGTATTTCTTCTTCGAATCTCTAGTTTAGTTAGGCCGACTAGATTGATTTTTCTTGCCATGGGAAGAGGTGCTTTGTGATGGGTTTGATCTTACGGTGCTTGATCCCAGCGATAGAAGGGGAACCGACACGTATTTATCGTTGCTATTAAGGATAACAATATGGGGTCTATTTCTACATAAATAGATCTTGTCTACATCATGTCATCATTCTTATTGCATTACTCCGTTTCTCCATGAACTTAATACACTAGATGCATGTTGGATAGCGGTCGATGTGTGGAGTAATAGTAGTAGATGCAGGCAGGAGACGGTCTACCAATCTTGGACGCGATGCCTATATAATGATCCTTGCCTAGATATCATCATGATTATTTGAAGTTCTGTCAATTGCCTAACAGTAATTTGTTTACCCACCGTATGCTATTTTTCTCGAGAGAAGCCACAAGTGAAATCTATGGCCCCCTAGTCTCTTCTTTATTATATTTGCCTTCGCGATCTATTTCTCTTTGCTTTTATTTTCAGATCTATTAATCCAAAAATACAAAAAATACTTTGCTGTAATTTATCATTGTTTATTTTATCTCACGTACCCGCGAGATCTATTTAGCCTATGTACTACAATTTTACCTATCTTTTTACCCGTGAGGGATTGACAACCCATATCTTACGTCAGGTTGCAAGTATTTGTTCTTTGTGTGCAGGAGCTGTTTACGTGGTGTTGCGTGGTTCTCAAACTGGTTTGATAACCTTGGTCTCATCACTGAGGGAAATACCTATCGTAGCTATGCTGCATCATCCCTTCCACTTTGGGTAAATACCAGCGTAGTTCAAGCCGCATCAATCTATCGATTCGGTTTGGCCTACTAGATTGGTTTTTCTTGCAATGGGAGAGGTGCTTTTTGATGGGTTCAATCTTGCGGTGTCCTCACCCAGTGATAGTAGGGGTAGCGAGGCACGCATTGTATTGTTGCCATTAAGGATAAAAAGATGGGGTTTATATCATATTGCTTGAGTTTGTCCCTCTACATCATGTCATCTTGCTTAAGGCGTTACTCTGTTCTTATGAACTTAATATACTCTAGATGCAAGAAGGAGTCGGTCGATGTGTGGAGTAATAGTAGTAGATGTAGGCCGGAGTCGGTCTACTTGTCACGGACGTGATGCCTATATTCATGATCATTGCCTTATATATTGTCATAACTTTGCGCTTTTCTATCAATTGCTCAACAGTAATTTGTCTACCCACCGTATGCTTTCTTCAAGAGAGAAGACTCTAGTGAAACCTATGGCCCCCGAGTCTATTTTCCATCATATATTTTTCAAATGTATAAAATCAAAAACCCAAAAATACCTTGCTGCAATTTATCTGTGTTTACTTTATTTTACCTTCTACTTACCTTTTATATCTATCTCCATTAGATCTCACTCTTGCAAGTGACCGTGAAGGGATTGACAACTCCTTTTTTCGCGTTGTGTGCAAGTGTTTGTTAGTTTGTGCAGGTGCCTCCTACTAGATTGATACCTTTGTTCTGACTGAGAGAAACACTTATTTCTACTTTGCTGCATCACCCTTTCCTCTTCAAGGGAAATATCAATGCAAGCTCAAGAAGTAGCACACAACCTAACCGCCAGAGTAGGCCAATCAAGATCCATCTACGGATCTAGAGCGCACACTCCCACTGGATGTGACGGATACCAAGCTTGGCATGACAGAAATGAGAGAGCCCGGGATTAATGCCGTGCTCGGATGACAACCGATCTTCGGCACGACGTGGCCTGAGGAAGGGGCACTGCACACCCAATGTGTTTCACAAATGAGGTGATGCAGCACCAGTTCACCGAAGGGTTTAAACCCGTAAACATCAAACAGTATGATGGGACAACAGATCCTGTCGTGTGGATTGAAGACTTACTCCTCCACATTCATATGGCACGAGGGGCCAACCACCACGCCATCAAATATTTACCACTAAAGCTCAAAGTACCGGCCATGCACTGGTTGAATAGCCTCCCCCGAAACTCCATAGGGAGCTGGGAAGAGCTTGAAGACGCCTTCTGAGCTAACTTTCAAGGCACTTATGTTCGGCCTCTGGATGCCGATGATTTGAGCCACGTTGTTCAATAGCCCAAAGAGTCAGTCCAGCAATTTTATCGGTTCTTGACCAAGAAAAACCAGATCGTCGATTGTCCGGACGTTGAGGCAATATCCGCTTTCAGGCATAGCATCCGGGATTAATGGCTTGCTCGACAGCTCGGCCAAGATAAACCTAAAACAATGTCGGCCCTCACATCCCTAATGACCCGCTTTTGCGCGGGAGAGGATAGTTGGTTAGCCCGTAGAAGCAACCACCAGAAAAACCCGGCACCTCAGAAGTCCGGGATGGGAATGGGAAACCACGGCGCAATAAGAACAAGCGTCAACACAACGGCGGTGAAGCCGATGACACGGCAGTGAATGCCGGATTTAGTAACTCCAAATCAGGACCATGGAAGAAGCCCTCTAAAGGGAACCGGGATGGCCCCACTGCGTTAGATAAGATCCTGGACAGACCCTGCCAGATTCATGGCATCTCAGACAAGCCCGCCAACCACACCAACCGCAACTGTTGGGTGATCAAACGGGCCAGCAAGCTTAGAGCCGAGGAACAAGGCAAGGGCCCTCGCAGTGAGGATGATGACGAACCTCGCGGGCCGAACAATGGAGGCCATAAGCAATTCCCTTCCGAGGTAAAAACTGTGAACGTGATCTACGTCACGCATATACCTAAGAAGGAGCAGAAGCACGCACATCGGGATGTCTATGCCTTAGAGCCGGTGGCCCCGCAATACAACCTGTGGTCGGCTTGCCCAATCGCCTATGACCGCGAAGACCATACGACCAGTATCCGTCACGGAGGAACGGCGGCTCTGGTGCTCGACCCCATCGTGGATGGATACCACCTCACCAGAGTCCTTATGGACGGAGGCATCAACCTCAATCTAATTTACTCAGATCAGTGAGGAAGATGGGAATCGATCCATCAAGGATCAAACCTAGCAACACCATCTTTAAAGGGGTAATCCCAGGCATCGAAGCACGCTGCCCGGGCACTGTCACTCTGGAAGTAGTTTTTGGCTCGCCCGGCAATTTCCGTAGCAAAGACTTGATCTTCAGCATCGTCCCTTTCCACAGCGGCTATCACGCACTTCTCGGCCATACATCGTTCGCTCGTTTTAATGTCATCCCCCACTACACATATCTGAAGCTCAAGATGCCTGGACCTAAGGGTGTCATCACCGTTAACGGTAACACCGAGGTCTCGCTCCAAACTAAGGAACACACAGCAGCTCTGGCAGCTGAAGTACAGGCCGGCAAAGGGGCATCGAAAACCCAGGCTCACATCAAGGCACTAGACGTACAGAAACGAGCCCGAGCTATAGCCCCGCTTCTCAGGCCTTCAAGTGCTCACCCTAAATAGGAATACGCCCCCACAGCATAGGTTCTTCAGCCATGAAATACGTACCTCGGGTTCACCATTTCATGCTTAAAATTCCATGGGTAGCTATGGGGGCAAACAATCGAAGGGTCAAGTACTCCACTAGACCGAACTATGGCCAAATATGTCTTCAGACCACTACCAGGTACCATCCAGGGCCTGACTAGCATAAAGCTGGTATACTGCGGCAGCTTCTCAAGACCCTCTCTCAAGGGCCCGTATGCCAATATCCATTTCCCGTGTCTACGGAACCCTCCCACAGAGCAAAGGCGCAGACGTGCAGCAGGGCGCAGTAGGGACATCAAACCACTCATAGAGGCCCTGTGTAAACCTTTCTTCTGTCATTTATATTTTTCTACAAAGTATCTGTAACAGTTGCTTCGGCAATTTGAATTGTATGGTTGGATGTCACACATTCATTGGAAATAAAGACCATCATTATGATCCCACTTCAGCCGTTTACGGTGCATATCTCCTTTCGCTTTTTTATGCCGAAACAAACTCATTTGATACATGCTTGCTTTAGATGCGATCGGCTAATAAACCGGGGGCTCGACTATAAATCTCGCCCCAAGCATCATTCCGACACCATCTTTATCTTGTGTGCTCGGCATCTCAGATATTGCATTATATGAATCGGCTCCGAATTATGTCTCTGGTCAATAGTTGGGTTGCCCGGCTCTTGTGCTCGCCCTCTTACGTTCCGCATTGTTCGGCTAGGAGGGTAAAGGGAGAACCACTACGATTGTACTTCTAGCTCGTCTGGTTAAGTACCTCAGTGGAGAAAGCCGAAAACTAACTATCATAATAAGTGAGAACTGGTCGGCGATCCGATGACAAGTGTCAAACTAAAAATCGATGGAGGTATTCCGTGTCATACGAAGGGTTGCTATCACAGATACCATGTGATGGTATTAACCTCGGTAGAGCCGAATATCACAAAAACATCGGGGGCTAGTCAATAGCTCCCGCAGTCAAGCTCCTATGGCTAAGTGAAAGCATTAAAGCCGCATAGTCTGATTGCCTTGTTTCTCCTACACACTACCGCCTCCGGGCACCAAGATGTCGGCTAAGGATTAAAGTGTTATGGAAGAAACACCCTTTGCACTATCTAAAAGGGGGCTGAAGCCGACGAGTGGTAACTTTTAGTTTAAAACGGCCGCACAGGGTCAAAATAAAACAAATAGAGCATCGAACAACATGCCAACTGGTTGCATTATAAAGCACAAAAAATTCCAACTTGCTTAGATAAATGGCAGTAAATTCACTCATAAATTACATCTTTCGAGCATTGGGCCTCTATCACCTAAGCACCATCCATCACGATTGGAAAATATTGCTCGGTGCGCCTATGCTCCTTCCCAGGAGGCGGGGGTCCGGTAGCCATCTCGGATGGCTTGATCTTCGGCTAGTGCACCATGGTCTTAACGAAGGCCATCCCAGCTCCATCGATGCATGTGGAGCGCTTCCAGACATCAATCCGGGGCGTGGCCTGCTACTTCTTGAGCTTGTGTTGGTCTTTCCCTAGAAGAGGAAAGGGTGATGCAGCAAACTAGAGATAAGTATTTCCATCATTTTGAGAACCAAGGTATCAATTCAGTAGGAGGTACACGCAGGTCTCCAATCTATGCACTTGCACAAACAATCAAACACTTGCACCCAACGCGATAAAGGGGTTGTCAATCCCTTCACGGTCACTTGCAAGGATGAGATCTGATAGAGATAGATATAAAAGATTACTAAAATTTAAAACAAAGTAAAAACAAATAAATTGCAGCAAGGTATTTTTGTTTTTTTTTGTTTATAGATCTGAAAATATATGATGGAAAATAGACCCGGGGGCATAGGTTTCACTAGAGGCTTCTCTCTTGAAGGAAAATAATAAGGTGGGTGAACAAATTATTGTCGAGCAATTGATAGAAAAGGGCAAAGTTATGACGATATCCAAGGCATTGATTATGAATATAGGCATCACGTCCATGTCAAGTAAACCAACTCTTGTCTGCATCTACTACTATTACTTCACACATCAACCTCTATCCAGCATGCATCTAGAGTATTAAGTTCATATAAGAACGGAGTAACACCTTAAGTAAGATAACGTGATGTAGAGGGATAAACACAAGAAATATGATGAAACCCCCATCTTTTTACTCTTGATGGCAACAATACAATACGTGCCTCGCTACCCCTACTTTGTCACTAGGTGAGGACACCACAAGATTGAACCCAAAACTAAGCACCTCTCCCATTGCAAGAAGAACCAATCTAGTTGGCCAAAGCAAACTGATAATTCGAAGAGAAATACAAAGATATTAAATAATGCATAAAATAATTCAAAGAAGATTCAAATAATATTCATTGATAATCCGATCATAAATCCACAATTCATCGAATCTCGACAAACACACCACAAAAGAATATTACATCGGATAGAACTGCAAGAACATCGAGGAGAACATGGTATTGAAGATCATAGAGAGAGAAGAAGCCATCTAGCTACTAGCTATGGACCCGTAGGTCCGTGGTAAACTACTCATGCTTCATCAAAAGGGCAATAGAGTTCATGTAGAAGCCCTCAGTGATCGAATCCCACTCCGGCAGGGTGCCAGAAAAGGCCCCAAGATGGGATCTCACGGGTATAAAAGGTTGCGGTGGCGGAAAAGTATTTTGGTGGACGCTTCTGGTCATTTGGAAATATTTATGAATTTATAGGCCAAGAATTAGGATTAGAGGAGCTCTGAGGGGCCCACAAGCCCTCAAGGCGCGCCCCTAAGGCTTGTGGCGCCTTGAAACTCCTCTCACTTCATATCCAAGTCCTACGGGTGTCTTCTGGTCCAACAAAAATCATCACGAAAGTTTTATTCCGTTTGGACTCCACTTGATATTCCTTTTCTGTAAAACTCAACAAGGAAAAAACAGAAAGTAGCACAAGGCTCTAGGTCAATAAGTTAGTCCCAAAAATAATATAAAATAGCATATTAATGCATATAAAACATCCAAAAAAGATAATATAATAGCATGGAACAATAAAAAATTATAGATACATTGGAGACGTATCAAGCATCCCCAAGCTTAATTCCTACTCGTCCCCGAGTAGGTAAATGATAAAAACAGAATTTTTGATGTGGAATGCTACCTAACATATTTATCCATGTAATTTTATTATGGCATGAATATTCAGATACATAAGAGTCAAAACAAAAGTTTAATATTGACATAAAACAATAATACTTCAAGCATACTAATAAAGCAATCATGTCTTCTCAAAATAACATGGCCAAAGAAAGTTATCCCTACAAAATCATATAGTCTGGCTATGCTCCATCTTCATCACACAAAGTATTAAATCATGCACAACCCCAATGACAAGTCAAGCAATTGTTTCATGCTTTTGATGTTCTCAAGCTTTTTCAACTTTCACACAATACATGAGGGTGAGCCATGGATATAGCACTATAGGTGGAATAGAATATGGTGGTTGTGGAGAAGACAAAAAAAGGAGAAAATCTCACATCAACTAGGCATGTTCATGGGCTATGGAGATGCCCATCAATAGATATCAATGTGAGTGAGTAGGGATTTCCATGCAATGGATGCACTAGAGCTATAAGTTTATGAAAGCTCAAAAAGAAACTAAGTGGGTGTGCATCCAACTCGCTTGCTCACGAAGACCTAGGGCAATTTGAGGAAGCCCATCATTGGAATATATAAGCCAAGTTCTATAATTAAAAATTCTCACTAGTACATGAAAGTGACAAAATAGGAGACTCTCTATCATGAAGATCATGGTGCTACTTTGAAGCACAAGCGTGGTAAAAGGATAGTAGCATTGTCCCTTCTCTCTTTTCTCTCATTTTTTCTTTTTTTTTCCTTTTTTTGGTTGGGCTTCTTGGCCTCTTTTATTTTATTTGGGCTTCTTTGGCCTCTTTTATTTTTTATAAAGTCCGGAGACTCATCCCAACTATGAGGGAATCATAGCTTCCATCATCCTTTCCTCACATGGGACAATGCTCTAATAATGATGATCATCACACTTTTATTTACTTACAACTCAAGAATTACAACTCGATACTAGAACAAAATGTGACTCTATGTGATTGCCTCCGGCGGTGTATCGGGATGTGCAATGATCTAGCATAGAAATGACATCAAAAAACGGACAAGCCATGAAAACAGCATGCTACCTATCTTACGATCATGCAAAGCAATATGACAATGATGGTGCATATCATAAGAAACTGAATGGTGGAAGTTGCATGGCAATATATCTCGGAATGGCTACGGAAATGCCATAATAGGTAGGTATGGTGGCTGTTTTGAGGAAGGTATATGGTGGGTGTAATGCACCGGTGAAAATATCGCGATACTAGAGAGGCTAGCAATGGTGGAAGGGTGAGAGTGCATATAATCCATGGACTCAACATTACTCATGAAGAACTCACATACTTATTGCAAAATTCTATTAGCTATCCAAACAAAGTACTACACGCATGCTCCTAGGGGGATAGATTGGTAGGAAAAGTCCATCGCTCGTCCCCGACC
This sequence comes from Aegilops umbellulata, assembly GCA_032464435.1. NCBI lineage: Eukaryota > Viridiplantae > Streptophyta > Magnoliopsida > Poales > Poaceae > Aegilops > Aegilops umbellulata. The sequence goes on from CP136060.1 coordinate 102,116,609, forward strand.
ACCACTCATAAGGAAGACAATCAATAAATAAATCATGCTCCGACTTCATCACATAACGGTTCACCATACGTGCATGCTATCGGAATCACAAACTTTAACACAAGTTTTTCTACCAATCCACAATTACTCACTAGCATGACTCTAATATCACCATCTTTATATCTTAAAACAATCATAAGGAATCAAACTTCTCATAGTATTCAACGCTCTTTATATGAAAGTTTTTATTATATCCCTCTTGGATGCATGTCATATTAGGACTAAATTCATAACCCAAGCAAATTACCATGTTGTTTAGAGACTCTCAAAATAATATAAGTGATGCATGAGAGTTCAACAGTTTCTTTAAAATAAAGCCACCACTGTGCTCTAAAAAGATATAATTGAAGAAGCACTAGAGCAAATTGCCTAGCTAAAAAAATATAAGTGAAGCACATAGAGTATTCTAATAAATCACGATTCATGCATGTCCCTCTGAAAAGGTGTGTACAACAAGGATGATTGTGGAAAACTAAAAAGCAAAGACTCATATGATACAAGACGCCCCAAGCAAAACACATATCATGTGGTGAATAAAAATATAGCCTCAAGTAATTTTACTGATGGATTGAAGATGAAAGAGGGGATACCATCCGGGGCATCCCCAAGCTTAGATGCTTGGTTGTCCTTGAATATTACCTTGGGGTGCCTTGGGCATCCCCAAGCTTAGGATCTTGCCACTCCTAATTCCGTTGTCCATCAAATCTTTACCAAAAACTTGAAAACTTCACAACAGAAAACTCATGAGATCCGTTAGTATAAGAAAATAAATCACAAATTTTTGGTACTGTTGTGAACTCATTATTTATTTATATTGGTGTAATATCTACTATATTCCAACTTCTCCATGGTTCATACCCCCCGATACTACCCATAGATTCATCAAAATAAGCAAACAACACATAGAAAACAAAATCTGTCAAAACTAGAACAGTCTGTAGTAATATGTAAACTTCTTATACTTCTGTAACTCCAACAATTCTGAAAAATGAGGAAAATAGAGACAATTCATATATCAATCTTGTGTAAAAAATTCAAGCATTTATCACGCTCCAGCAGCTCAGATCAATTATGTTTCTATTTTTCAGCAAGATCAAATCAAAGATACACCAAAGTATCCCAAAGGCTTTACTTGGGTCAAACACTAATTAAAACACCAAAACACAATTACTACAGAGGTAATAATGTGTATTTATTGAAAAACAGAACCAAAAAACATAAAACATAAAAATAAAATTGGGTTGTCTCCCAACAAGCGCTATTGTTTAACGCCCCTAGGTAGGCATAACACATAGATCTAGGTATTGTCATAGTAATAAGGGAGATCATCCATGCTCATCTCATATCCCTTCTTTCAGCGGCTACTTTACTTTGTGGTAAGCAAAATAATCAAAAGGGCTAAATTTAATAGGATAAGGATCCCTAAGATCAAGTTTGGGAGGAGTTGTTTCCTCCTTCGGCCCCTTGTATTTTATAATCAACTCATCATTATAAGTGTTCCTTTGGTGGAACATCATAAGCCAATCTCTTAATACAAACCCTAATCCATTGTTTTGTATAGCAAAATTATCATTGAGTTCAGAAATCTTATCAACCAAAACCTCGGTAGGGACTCTTTTTCTCAGATTTTCATTATAGGCAGCATAATTGGGAGATTGCAATCGCATTATTTCCTCTTGATTAAAAAGGATCTCCTCTATGGGGGTACAACCACCATTTATTTTATAATGCACAAAAAATGTGCTAGCTTCTTCCATAAGGAATCTAAACTCATGAGCTAGAAACATAGCGGCGGCATGCTTAACAGAAGAATGTTGAATATTGGAGAATTCTAGAAAAATCCTTTGTATGCATGGATGCATATGAACAAATTGTCTTTCAAGTTCAATTATAAGCAAATTTATTGCATCCGCAAGGCTATTAGTTTTATTAAGAATAGATCCTCCTAGCATAGGTAACGTACTGGCACAAGTAAAGAAATCTTGAATCACCCCTTTTCCAATAATATTATCGCTACCCACACGGAGTTTTTTAATATGGATAATAGTGGGTTCTTCATGAGGATCATTATTGGCAAAATCATTAAAACCTTCCTAAAGATTATTGCTATCTTTTTCAACGATAAACTCCCCAGATTCAGACATGGTGGTAACAAACCGATCTAGCAAACGTGCAACCAAAAGGCAAACGAAAAGACGAACGAAAGAAGGGCGAATAAAAAGGAAAATCCTTTTGTGTTTTTCTGAAATCATTTTAGAAGTGGGGGAGAGGAAAACGAGAGGCAAATGGCAAATAATGTAATGCAAGAGATGAGAGTTTATGGTGGGTACTTGGAAGGCTTGAGGTAGATCCTCCCCAGCAACGGCGCCAAAAATTCTTCCTGCTACTTCTTGAGCTTGCGTTGGTTTTTCCCTTGAAGAGGAAAGGGTGATGCAGCAAAGTAGAGATAATTATTTCCCTCAGTTTGAGAACAAAGGTATCAATCCAGTAGGAGGTAAACGAAAGTCTCCAATCTATGCACCTGCACAAACAATCAGACACTTGCACCCAACGCGATAAAGGGGTCGTCAATCCCTTCACGGTCACTCGCAAGGATGAGATCTGATAGAGATATAGATATATATATATATATATATATATATATATAATATTACTAAAACATAAAACAAAGTAAAAACAAATAAATTGCAGCAAGGTTTTTTTGGCTTTTTGGTTTATAGATCTGAAAATATATGATGGGAAATAGATTCAGGGGCCATAGGTTTCACTAGAGGCTTCTCTCTTGAAGGAAAATAATACGGTGGGTGAACAAATTACTGTCGAGCAATTGATAGAAAAGCGCAAAGTATGACGATACCCAAGGCAATGATTATGAATATAGGCATCACGTCTGTGTCAAGTAGACCGACTCATGCCTGCATCTACTACTATTACTCCACACATCGACCGCTGTCCAACATGCATCTAGAGTATTAAGTTCATATAAGAACTGAGTAACACCTTAAGTAAGATGACATGATGTAGAGGGATAAACTCAAGCAATATGATGAAAACCCCATCGTTTTACCCTTGATAGCAACAATATAGTACGTGCCTCGCTACCGCTACTTTGTCACTAGGTGAGGACAGCGCAAGACTGAACCCAAAACTAAGCACCTCTCCCATTGCAAGAAGAACCAATCTAGTTGGCCAAATCAAACTGATAATTCGAAGAGAAATACAAAGATATCAAATCATGCATATAAGAATTCAGAGAAGATTCAAATAATATTCATGGATAATCTGATCATAAATCCACAATTCATCGGATCTCGACAAGCACACCGCAAAAGAATATTACATCGAATAGAACTCCAAGAACATCGAGGAGACACATGGTATTGAAGATCATAGAGAGAGAAGAAGCCATCTAGCTACTAGCTATGGACCTGTAGGTCTGTGGTAAACTACTCACGCTTCATCATAAGGGCAATAGAGTTGATGTAGAAGCCTTTCGTGATCGAATCCCCCTCCGGCAGAGTGCCAGAAAAGGCCCCAAGATGGGATCTCACGGGTACAGAAGGTTGCGGTGGCGGAAAAGTATTTTGGTGGACGCTTCTAGTCGTTTGGGAATATTTATGAATTTATAGGCCAAGAATCAGGGTTAGAGGAGCTCCGAGGGGCCCACAAGCCCTCAGCCCCCCCCCCCCAAGGGTGCGCCCCTGAGGCTTGTGGCCGCCGCGGGACTCCTTTGACTTCATCTCCAAGTCCTACGGGTGTCTTCTGGTCCAAGAAAAATCATCGCGAAAGTTTTATTCCGTTGGACTTCGTTTGATATTCCTTTCTGTAACACTCAAAAACAAGGGAAAAAACAGAAACTGGCACTGGGCTCTAGGTCAATAAGTTAGTCCCCAAAATTATATAAAATAGCATATTAATGCTTATAAAACATCCAAAACTGATAATATAATAGCATGTAACAATAAAAAGTATAGATACATTGGAGACGTATCATGGCCTCACACAGTTTTTACACCAGACCAAAATAGCTTCTCAGCAGCGCCTCTGAGGGCCACATCTTGAGACAAAGGTCCTTCATGGCCGGCTCCGCCATCCGATGCAACTCCATTAGCTACTTCAGCTGGTTGTTGAGGAGGGAAGGGTGCTTGGGTGCCTGAAATTGCGCCCAAAACAGCCTACGCTCGGTATTGGCCTCCTGGGCCAAGAAGTACCTCATCGCATCTGCTGCACTCCTCGGGAGATCTGCAAAGGCGCCCGGGGAACGACATACTCACGTGAGCAAAGAGAACCTGTTACCACCAAAGACACTTTGTAGTAAGTACGACTTACCATCCGTAATCAGCTTGACCTGGCAGAGTTCTTCTTCGTGGCCTCACGCCTTCACCCGCTCCTCTTTGATCGTCGACCTCAACGAGGTCGGCTCGGACGCTTGATCCTTACTTTTTTGCTCAAGGTCCTCACATTTTGTGACAGCGTCCTTAACATCTTGCTGCACCTCGGCCACTCTGACCTCATGCTTCTGGCTGGTGGTCTTCACCATCGCCAGTTCGGTGACCACTTGTTCGGCCGCCACCTTCTGTTTCGCAGCTTCCTGCAGAGCCTTCCGCTACTCGGCCTTGAGGTTCTCAACCTCTGCGGTGACAGCTGCAGTAATGCTAGGTGTATCTCACTAAGGTTAATCGTGCACACTTCATTAACAAACAATGGTATCAAACAGTTCAGTCCGCACTTACCTAGCGCCTCATCAAACCACTTGTTAATCCGATCGAGCTCGTCATCGGAGCTCTTGAACTTTCGATTGAGCTCGGCCCATTCCTAGGCCCGGGTAGCCACTGTCGAATACGATGCCTGCACAATACACTTAAACATATGAAGCCCTGATGCGGCTCCAACATATCTATATTTTTTTTCTTGTTCCATGTTGTTATATTATCATTCTTGGATGTTTTACAATCATTTTAATACAACTTTATATCACTTTTTGGGACTAACCTATTGATATAGTGCCCAGTGCTAGTTGTTGTTTTTTGCTTGCTTTTTACTTCGTAGAATAACAATACCAGACGGAGTCCAAACGCAGCAAAACTTTTTGGAGAATTTTTATCGGTCAGAAGAAACAACATGGGCCAAAGAAGTACCAAAGGGGTGCCCCGAGGGGGGCACAACCGACCTGGGCGCGCCTGGGGGACCAAGGGCGCCCTGGTGGGTTGTGCCCACCTCGGTGGCCTCCTGCATCGCCTCTTCGCCCTATAAATACCCAAATATTCCAGAAACCCTAGGGGAGTCGACGAAACACAATTCTAGCCTCCGCAAGTTCCAGAACCACGAGGTCCAATCTAGACACCATCACGGAGGGGTTCATCATCCTCATTGGTGCCTCTCCGATGATGCATGAGTAGTTCGTTGTAGACCTACGGGTCCGTAGGCAGTAGCTAGATGGCTTCCTCTCTCTCTCTCTCTCTCTCTCTCTCTCTCTCTCTCTCTCTCTCTCTCTCTCTTTTGATTCTCAATACAATGGTCTCTTGGAGGTCTATTGGATGTAACTCTTTTTGCGGTGTGTTTGTTGGGATCCGATGAACTTTGACTTCATGATCAGATCTTTTATCCATGGATATTATTTGACTCTTCTTTGATATCTTATATGCATGATTATTTATAGCCTCGTATTTATTCTTTGAATCTTTGGTTAGTTAGGCCAACTCGATCGATTTTTCTTGCCATGGGAAGAGGTGCTTTGTGATGGGTTCGATCGGGCGGTGTTCTTTCCCAGTGACAGAAGGGGTAGCAAGACACACATGTATCGTTGCTATTAAGGATAACAAGATGCGGGCTATTCCTACATGAATAGATCTTGTCTACATCATGTCATCGTTCTTATTGCATTACTTCGTTTCTCCATGAACTTAAGACACTAGATGCATGCTGGATAGCGGTCGATGTGTGGAGTAATAGTAGTAGGTGCAGACAGGAGTTGGTCTACTAATCTTGGACGTGATGCCTATATATTGTTCATTTCCTGGATATCGTCATAATTATTTGAGGTTCTATCAATTGCCCAATAGTAATTTGTTTACCCACCGTGTGCTATTTCTTGAGAGAAGCCACTAGTGAAATCTATGGCCCCCGGGTCTATTCTTTATCATATTTGCTTTGAGATCTATTTTTATTTGCTTTTGTTTTCAGATCTGTTGTTCCAAAAACTCAAAAATACCTTGTTGCAATTTTTATTTGCATCTTTTATTTTGCGTTTTATCGAGATCTATTTATCCAAACTATCAAAAATTTATCCCGTCAACTTGACAATCTCTGGCGCCGTTACCCAAAAAAAGGATTGACAACACCTTCTAAGCGTCGGGTTGCAAGTATTTGTTCTTTGTGTGCAGGTACCATTTACATAATGTTGCTTGATTCTCCTACTGGATTGATACCTTGGTTTCATAACTAAGGGAAATACCTACCGTAGTTGTGCTGCATCATCCCTTCCTCTTTGGGGAAATACCGACGTAGTTCAAGTGACATCAAGCCCCCGTACATCCGTCGACATTTTCTACTGACCACAGTCTCAGGGGCTTTGGTACGGCTATGATCTATACCCTCAAGCTATTTTGACCCCCGCATGAGTTTTTCAAACTCACCAAGGGCTCAGGGGTTACTGTACACACGACTACATGGTCATATAGGTAAAAAATTAAGAGACAAAGGGCATTACATGGCTTACCTCGAAGCCTGTCAAGAGGCCGCTGAAAGCTTCTTTCAGCCCATTGTCCATGGACCGAATGCTTTGCAAAACCGTGCCCATCAAGGCATGGTGCTCCTCGGTGATGGGAGTTGGTCAACGCCTCCTCCATCACATTCGGCCACCCAGTTGGAGCCTGCTCTGAAGTAGGCTGGGGTGGCGGAGTTACCCCGGCTCCTCCCGCGGTGGCGGCTGGAATATTCGGCTCATGGTGCCTTAGTGGCTCCGAGACCGTTTTTGGGGAGAGCTCAGATTGACCAGGATCCCCCTCTTTTTTCTCCAGAGGGGTTGTCCCCTCCTGGTTTTCGGCGGTCGAGGTATTCACCTCGACCATAATGTCATCACCCCCACCCCCATGTTCGGCCTAAGAGGGGTCTTCCGGGACAACACATCCCCGGTCTCTTCGATGACCAGAGGAGGCGTGGTGCACGACGCAGTCCCGCTCTTCGCTAGCTCGACTGGCGGAGAATCCCCTCTGAGACTCGATCAATGGGAAGGTCGCGCGGCGGGCTGTGATATTGAGGGCATACATATGGTTAATGATGAACTTAGTTTGGACAGACTGGAATATCTTCGGATATATACCTCTGGGTTGGGGGCTTGACCCTGGGGTTCCTTCCGGGAACCTCTTCGGAAGCCTCGAACTCCTTAGCGTAGTCCGAGCTATCGTCAAACAGGGCCACCTTGGCCCTGCATTGCTTTTTAGGGGCAGGAGGAGGCTGATCCTCCTCGGCATCATCCGACGCCGCCCTCTTCCTTGTTCAAGAGGAGTTGCTCTCCTCCCCGTCCTCTACCTGCTCACCGTCATGAGCGAAGGAGGCTTGGGTTTCCCCTAACTTAGTGTCCGGGGGTCCTCTAGGGCGGAGGCCTTCTCGGGCCTCCCTCTTCTCGCCTTTCTTCTTCTCCTTCTTCTCTGGCGCCTTGTACGGCGCCACGGCCAACATTTATGTCAGCAAGGCCATCCTGGGGCCCTCGGGTAGTGGGGCCAGGCTATCAATCTCCATGACTTTCTTCGGCCAGCTCGGTGTGGGGAATAAGGAGGAAATAAGTACTTTATTAAAAAGGAATACCCGAACGTAATGGTAAAATTTGTCATACCTCCCGAGGGGGTGTAGAGGCATAGAGGCCGATGTCCTCCTCCGTGGTTGGCCAGTCTTTTGAAGCTTGAACAGCACCCTTGTCGTGGGAGGTGCGGTAGAAGCGGAGCATGATGACAGGGTCTTCGTACTTGTAGGACCACAAGGGGACGGCCCAGTGTTGGTAGGGTAGGAGTCGCCGGCGAAGCATGATCTGAATTACGTTGGGTATCTCAACCTTCTTCTTCATCATCTTGGATATTCGGCTCTGAAGCAACTCTACCTCTATGGTTGACCCCCAGTCTAGGCCTTTCTTGGTCCATGAGACCAGCCTAGTGGGGGGGGTCCAGATCTAAAGACAGGGATCTCCGCCCAAGTTGCACCTCGCGGTTCCGTGATATAGAACCACTCCTTCTGCAAGATCTTGACGATCTCTATGAAAGTACCGTCCAGCCATTCAACCCGAGGGAGTTTGCCGACCATAGCGCCCCCGCAGTCTGCTTGTTGGCCATCAACAATCTTGGGCTTGATGTTTAAGATCTTTAGCCACAATCCGAAGTGTGGCCAGACACGAAGAGGGGCCTCACAAATGACGATGAAGGCCGAGATATGCAGGAAGGAGTTTGGGGAGAGATCATGGAAATCCAACCCGTAGAAAAACATCAACCCCCTAACAAAGGGATGGAGAGGAAAACCTAGTACCCGAATGAAGTGAGGGAGGAACACCACCCTCTCGCCTGGCTTCGGCGTGGGGACGACCTGGCCCTCCTCTGGAACACGGTGAGCAACATTGGCCGGTAGGTAGCCCATCGCTTTTCAGCTCCAGGATGGCGTCCTTGGTGACACTGGAGGCCTCCCACTTTCCCTTGGAGCCCGATCCGGCCATGGATGATCGAATAAATGACCGGAGGAGTCTTTGGACGGATGGACAGATCTGGGCGCTGGAGCTCGGGAGATTGGGAAGGCAATGGCAAGGGGGGAGTGAGAGTATGCAGTGAAAATGGTGGTGGTTCCCCTTTTATGGGCCGCCGTAATACCAAGAGTCCTTTTACTGCGCCGTAGACCTAGCCCCTTCCCGATATAATTGTGTCGTTATGCGCACGTGGGATAACCCAAATCATTGATCATATCCCTTAAAAACGGCGCACGATCTCCATATTGATGGGACATGCCAATGGAGAAACTGCAGCGAAGCGCGAATCGAGTTTTCATAACTGGTTAGTGGTTGTGGCCGGCTGTGACCTTTCGCCAAAAGTTGTCAGGTGAAGGCACTGTTCACACTCGAGCGGCTGGCCTTCGAGTCTAAGTAATATATACTATTTGGGAACCAGGGCATAATCCGGACAATGCATGGACGGACATGGCCAGACATCCTTTGGAGGTTTGACTAAGGGTAACTGCAGACCTGGCACAAGCACTATGAGAAGAAGGAACTGGTCCACAAAGCCGACGATTCTCACACAAACCTCGGCTTCAAAGACTAGTTCGGGGGCAGTTCGGGGGCTACTTAGGGTGTCCCAAACGAAGGGGTCCTCGGGCTGCCGGTCTATCTCTCGTGGGCCGGATAGTTGAGCCACTCTTATTGGAAGGCTGAAGCTATGTTTGACTCCGTGTTCAGGAAGAGAACCTCCGAAGCTTTGGTGTGTCCTCCAATCACGATAATGAAGTCGGCATGTTTATCCCGTGATGGTAACCGACCATGTGTAACCTCAGGGACCCCTAGTGTCTATATAAACTAGAGGGTTTAGTCTGTAGAGGGAAGAACCATCATCCTACTCATCTAGGGTTTTGTTCACCTGATCTCGAGGTAGATCAACTCTGTAACCATCATATACACACATCAATATAATCAAGCAGGACGTATGGTTTTACCTCTTCGAAAGGGCCGAACCTGAGTAAACACCGTCTCTACGCCCCTTATGTTGGGGAACGTAGTAATTTCAAAAAAATTCCTACGCACACGCAAGATCATGGTGATGCATAACAACGAGAGGGGAGAGTGTTGTCTACGTACCCTCGTAGACCGAAGCGGAAGCGTTGACGCAACATAGAGGAAGTAGTCGTACGTCTTCCCGATCCGACCGATCCAAGCACCGTTACTCCGGCACCTCCGAGTTCTTAGCACACGTTCAGCTCGATGACGCTCCCCGGGCTCCGATCCAGCAAAGCTTCGGGGATGAGTTCCGTCAGCACGACGGCGTGATGACGATGATGATGTTCTACCGACGCAGGGCTTCGCCTAAGCACTGCAACGATATGACCGAGGTGGAATATGGTGGAGGGGGGCACCGCACACGGCTAAGGAACGATCACGAAGATCAACTTGTGTGTTCTAGGGTGCCCCCCTGCCCCCGTATATAAAGGAGGGGAGGGGAGGGCGCGGACGGCCCCCAAGGGGTGCGCTAGGAGGAGTCCTACTCCCACCGGGAGTAGGACTCCTCTCCCTTGCCTTGTAGGAGAAGGAAGGAGAGAGGGGGAAAGGAAAAAGGGGGGCGCCGCCCCCCCCCCCCTTCCTTGTCCTATTAGGACTAGGGGGGAGGGGGCGCGCTGCCTGCCCTGGCCGCCCCTCCTCTTTTCCCTTAAGGCCCATATGGGCCCATTAACCCCCGGGGGGGTTCCGGTAACCCCCCGGTACTCCAGTAAAATGCCGATTTCATTCGGAACCATTCCGATGTCCAAATATAGGCTTCCAATATATCGATCTTTATGTCTCGACCATTTCGAGACTCCTCTTCATGTCCGTGATCACATCTGGGACTCCGAACTAACTTCGGTACATCAAAATGCATAAACTCATAATAACTGTCATCGTAACTTTAAGCGTGCGGGCCCTACGGTTCGAGAACAATGTAGACATGACCGAGACACGTCTCCGGTCAATAACCAATAGCGGGACCTGGATGCCCATATTGGCTCCTACATATTCTACGAAGATCTTTATCGGTCAGACCGCATAACAATATACGTTGTTCCCTTTGTCATCGGTATGTTACTTTCACGAGATTCGATCGTCGGTATCCAATACCTAGTTCAATCTCGTTGCCGGCAAGTCTCTTTACTCGTTTCGTAATACATCATCTCACAACTAACATATTAGTTGTAATGCTTGCAAGGCTTATGTGATGTGCATTACCGAGAGGGCCCAGAGATACCTCTCCGACTATCGGAGTGACAAATCCTAATCTCGAAATACGCCAACCCAACAAGTACCTTTGGAGACACCTGTAGAGCACCTTTATAATCACCCAGTTACGTTGTGACGTTTGGTAGCACACAAAGTGTTCCTCCGATAAATGGGAGTTGCATAATCTCATAGTCATAGGAACATGTATAAGTCATGAAGAAAGCAATAGCAACATACTAAACGATCGGGTGCTAAGCTAATGGAATGGGTCATGTCAATCAGATCATTCAACTAATGATGTGACCTCATTAATCAAATAACAACTCTTTGTTCATGGTTAGGAAACATAACCATCTTTGATTAACGAGCTAGTCAAGTACAGGCATACTAGTGACACTCTGTTTGTCTATGTATTCACACATGTATTATGTTTCCGGTTAATACAATTCTAGCATGAATAATAAACATTTATCATGAAATAAGGAAATAAATAATAACTTTATTATTGCCTCTAGGGCATATTTCCTTCAGTCTCCCACTTGCACTAGAGTCAATAATCTAGTTCACATCGCCATGTGATTTACCAGCAATAGTTCACATCACCATGTGATTAACACCCATAGTTCACATCGATATGTGATCAACACCCAAAGGGTTTACTAGAGTCAGTAATCTAGTTCACATCGCTATGTGATTAACACCCAAAGAGTACTAAGGTGTGATCATGTTTTGCTTGTGAGAGAAGTTTAGTCAACGGGTCTACCAAAACTCAGATCCGTATGTATTTTGCAACTTTCTATGTCTACAATGCTCTGCACGGAGCTACTTTAGCTAATTGCTCCCACCTTTAATATGTATCTAGATTGAGACTTAGAGTCATCTAGATTAGTGTCAAAACTTGTATCGACGTAACCTTTTACGACGAACCTTTTTGTCACGTCCATAATCGAGAAACATATCCTTATTTCACTAAGGATAATTTTGACCGCTGTCCAGTGATCTACATCTAGATCACTATTGTACTCCCTTGCTAAACACAGTGTAGGATATACAATAGATCTGGTACACAGCATGGCATACTTTATAGAACCTATGGCCAAGGCATAGGGAATGACTTTCATTCTCTTTCTATCTTCTGCCGTGGTCGGGTTTTGAGTCTTACTCAATTTCACACCTTGTAACACAGGCAAGAACTTCTTTCTTTGACTGTTCCATATTGAACTATTTCAAAATCTTGTCAAGGTATATATTCATTGAAAATTTATCAAGCGTCTTGATCTATCTCTATAGATCTTGATGCTTAATATGTAAGCTGCTTCATTGAGGTCCTTCTTCGAAAAACTCCTTTCAAATACTCCTTTATGCTTTGCAGAATAATTCTACATTATTTCCGATCAACAATATGTCATTTACATATACTTATCAGAAATGTTGTAGTGCTCCCACTCACTTTCTTGTAAATACAGGCTTCACCGTAAGTCTGTATAAAACTATATGCTTTGATCAATTTATCAAAGCGTGTATTCCAACTCCGAGATGCTTGCACCAGTCCATAGATGGATCGCTGGAGCTTGCATATTTTGTTAACACCTTTAGGATCGACAAAACCTTCTAGTTGCATCGTATACAACTCTTCTTTAATAAATCCATTAAGGAATGCAGTTTTGTTTATCCATTTGCCGGATTTCATAAAATGCGGTAATTGCTGACATGATTCGGACAGACTTAAGTATAGATACGAGTGAGAAACTCTCATCATAGTCAACACCTTGAACTTGTCAAAAACCTTTTGCGACAATTCTAGCTTTGTAGATAGTAACACTACTATCAGCGTCCGTCTTCCTCTTGAAGATCCATTTATTTTCTATGGCTTGCCGATCATCGGGCAAATCCATCAAAGTCCATACTTTGTTCTCATACATGGATCATATCTCAGATTTCATGGCCTCAAACCATTTCGCGGAATCTGGGCTCATTATCGCTTCCTCATAGTTCGCAAGTTCGTCATGGTCTAGTAACATGACTTCCATAACAGGATTACCGTACTACTATGGTGCGGATCTCACTCTGGTTTACCTACGAGATTCGGTAGTAACTTGATCTGAAGTTACATGATCATCATCATTAGCTTCCTCACTAATTGGTGTAGAAGTCACAAGAACAGATTTCTGTGATGAACTACTTTCCAATAAGGGAGATGGTACAATTACCTTATCAAGTCTTTCTACTTTCCTCCCACTCACTTCTTTCGAGAGAAACTCCTTCTCTGGAAAGTATCCATTCTCAGCAACGAATGTGTTGCCTTCGGATCTGTGATAGAAGGTGTACCCAGCTGTCTCCTTTGGGTATCCTATGAAGACATATTTCTCCGATTTGGGTTTGAGCTTATCAGGATGAAACTTTTCACATAAGCATCACAACCCCTAACTTTAAGAAACGACAACTTTGGTTTCTTGCTAAACCACAGTTCATATAGTGTCGTCTCAACGGATTTAGATGGTGCCCTATTTAACGTGAATGCAGCTGTCTCTAATGCATAACCCCAAAACGATAGTGGTAAATCGGTAAGAAACATCATAGATTGCACTATATCCAATAAAGTACGGTTATGACGTTTAGACACAACATTATGCTGTGGTGTTCCAGGTGGCATGAGTTTCTGAAACTATTCCACATTGTTTTAATTGAAGGCCAAACTCGTAACTCAAATATTTTACCTCTGCGATCATATCGTCGAAACTTTTATTTTTGTTACGATGATTCTCTACTTCATTCTGAAATTCTTTGAACATTTCAAATGTTTCAAACTAGTGTTTCATTAAGTAGATATACTCATATCTGCTCAAATCATCTGTGAAGGTCAGAAAATAATGATACCCGCCGTGAGCCTTAACACTCATCGGATCGCATACATCAGTATGTATTATTTCCAACAAGTCAGTTTCTCGCTCCATTGTTCCGGAGAACGGAGTTTTAGTCATATTGCCCATAAGGCATGGTACGCAAGTATCAAGTGATTCATAATCAAGTGATTCCAAAATCCCATCAGCATGGAGTTTCTTCATGCGCTTTACACCAATATGACCTAAACGGCAGTGCCACAAATAAGTTGCATTATCATTATTAACTTTGCATCTTTTGGCTTCAATATTATGAATATGTGTATCACTACGATCGAGATCCAACAAACTATTTTCATTGGGTGTATGACCATCGAAGGTTCCATTCACGTAAGCAGAACAACAATTGTTCTCTAACTTAAATGAATAACTGTATTGCAATAAACATGATCAAATCATATTTATGCTCAACGCAAATACCAAATAACACTTATTTAGGTTCAACACTAATCCCGAAAGTATAGTGAGTGTGCGATGATGATCATATCAATCTTGGAACCACTTCCAACACACATCGTCACTTCACTCTTAACTAGTCTTTGTTCATTCTGCAACTCCCGTTTCGAGTTACTACTCTTAGCAACTGAACCAGTATCAAATACCGAGGGGTCGCTATGAACACTAGTAAAATACACATCAATAATCTGTATATCAAATATACCTTTGTTCACTTTGCCATCCTTCTTATCCGCCAAATACTTGGGGCAGTTCCGCTTCCAGTGACCAGTCCCTTTGCAGTAAACGCACTCAGTCTCAGGCTTAGGTCCAGACTTGGGCTTCTTCACTTGAGCAGCAACTTCCTTGCCATTCTTCTTGAAGTTCCCCTTCTTCCCTTTGCCCTTTTCTTGAAACTAGTAGTCTTGTTAACCATCAACACTTGATGTTTTTCTTGATTTCTACCTTCGTCGATTTCAGCATCACGAAGAGCTTGGGAATTGTTTCTGTTATCCCTTGCATATTATAGTTCATCACGAAGTTCTACTAACTTGGTGATGGTGACTAGAGAATTCTGTTAATCACTATTTTATCTGGAAGATTAACTCCCACTTGATTCAAGCGATTGTAGTACCCAGACAATCTGAGCACATGCTCACTAGTTGAGCGATTCTCCTCCATCTTTTAGCTATAGAACTTGTTGGAGACTTCATATCTCTCAACTCGGGTATTTGCTTGAAATATTAACTTCAACTCCTGGAACATCTCATATGGTCCATGACGTTCAAAACGTCTTTGAAGTCCCGATTCTAAGCCGTTAAGCATGGTGCACTTAAACTATCAAGTAGTCATCATATTGAGCTAGCCGAACGTTCATAACGTCTGCATCTGCTCCTCAAAATAGGCCCGTCACCTAGCGGTGCATGAAGGACATAATTCTTCTGTGCAGCAATGAGGATAAACCTCAGATCATGGATCCAATCCGCATCATTGCTACTAACATCTTTCAACACAATATTCTCTAGGAACATGTCAAAATAAACATATGAAAGCAACAATGCGGGCTATTGATCTACAACATAGATATGCTAATACTACCAGGACTAAGTTCATGATAAATTTAAGTTCAATTAATCATATTACTTAAGAAATCCCACTTAGATAGACATCCCTCTAATCTTCTAAGTGATCACGTGATCCACATCAACTAAACCATGTCCGATCATCACGTGAGATGGAGTAGTTTCAATGGTGAACATCATTATGTTGATCATATCTACTATATGATTCACGCTCGACCTTTCGGTCTCCGTGTTCCGAGGCCATATTTGTATATGCTTGGCTCGTCAAGTATAACCTGAGTATTCCGCGTGTGCAACTGTTTTGCACCCGTTTTATTTGAACGTAGAGCCTATCACACCCGATCATCACGTGGTGTCTCAGCACGAAGAACTTTCGCAACGGTGCATGCTCAGGGAGAACACTTCTTGATAATTAGTGAGAGATCATCTTAAAATGCTACCGTCAATCAAAGCAAGATAAGATGCATAAAAGATAAACATCACATGCAATCAATATAAGTGATATGATATGGCCATCATCATCTTGTGCTTGTGATCTCCATCTTCGAAGCACCGTCATGATCACCATCGTCACCGGCGCGACACCTTGCTCTCCATCGTAGCATCATTGTCGTCTCGCCTATTTTATGCTTCTACGACTATCGCTACCGCTTAGTGATAAAGTAAAGCACTACAGGGCGATTGCATTGCATACGATAAAGCGACAACCATATGGCTCCTGCCAGTTGACGATAACTCGGTTACAAAACATGATCATCTCATACAATAAAATTTAGCATCATGTCTTGACCATATCACATCACAACATGCCCTGCAAAAACAAGTTAGACGTCCTCTACTTTGTTTGTTGCAAGTTTTACGTGGTTGCTACGGGCTTAAGCAAGAACCAATCTCACCTACGCATCAAAACCACAACGATAGTTTGTTAAATAGACTCCGTTTTAACCTTCGCAAGGACCGGGCGTAGCCATACTCGGTTCAACTAAAGTTGGAGAAACTGACACCCGCCAGCCACCTGTGTGCAAAGCACGTCGGTAGAACCAGTCTCGCGTAAGCGTACGCGTAATGTCGGTCCGGGCCGCTTCATCCAACAATACCGCCGAACCAAAGTATGACATGCTGGTAGGCAGTATGACTTATATCGTCCACAACTCACTTGTGTTCTACTCGTGCATATAACATCAAACCATAAAAACCTAGGCTCGGATGCCACTGTTGGGGAACGTAGTAATTTCAAAAAAATTCCTACGCACACGCAAGATCATGGTGATGCATGGCAACGAGAGGGGAGAGTGTTGTCTACGTACCCTCGTAGAACGAAGCGGAAGCGTTGACGCAACGTAGAGGAAGTAGTCGTACGTCTTCCCGATCCGACCGATCCAAGCACCGTTACTCCGGCACCTCCGAGTTCTTAGCACACGTTCAGCTCGATGACGCTCCCCGGGCTCCGATCCAGCAAAGCTTCGGGGAAGAGTTCCGTCAGCACGACGGTGTGATGACGATGATGATGTTCTACCGACGCAGGGCTTCGCCTAAGCACTGCAACGATATGACCGAGGTGGAATATGGTGGAGGGGGGCACCGCACACGGCTAAGGAACGATCACGAAGATCAACTTGTGTGTTCTAGGGTGCCCCCCTTCCCCCGTATATAAAGGAGGGGAGGGGAGGGCGCGGCCGGCCCCCAAGGGGTGCGCTAGGAGGAGTCCTACTCCCACCGGGAGTAGGACTCCTCTCCCTTGCCTTGTAGGAGAAGGAAGGAGAGAGGGGGAAAGGAAAAAGGGGGGCGCCGCCACCCCCTTCCTTGTCCTATTCGGACTAGGGGGGAGGGGGCGCGCGGCCTGCCCTGGCCGCCCCTCCTCTTTTCCCTTAAGGCCCATATGGGCCCATTAACCCCGGGGGGGTTCCGGTAACCCCCCGGTACTCCAGTAAAATGCCGATTTCACTCGGAACCATTCCGATGTCCAAATATAGGCTTCCAATATATCGATCTTTATGTCTCGACCATTTGGAGACTCCTCGTCATGTCCGTGATCACATCTGGGACTCCGAACTAACTTCGGTACATCAAAATGCATAAAATCATAATAATTGTCATCGTAACTTTAAGCGTGCGGACCCTACGGTTCGAGAACAATGTAGACATGACCGAGACACGTCTCCGGTCAATAACCAATAGCGGGACCTGGATGCCCATATTGGCTCCTACATATTCTACGAAGATCTTTATCGGTCAGACCGCATAACAATATACGTTGTTCCCTTTGTCATCGGTACGTTGCTTGCCCGAGATTCGATCGTCGGTATCCAATACCTAGTTCAATCTCGTTGCCGGCAAGTATCTTTACTCGTTCCGTAATACATCATCTCACAACTAACATATTAGTTGTAATGCTTGCAAGGCTTATGTGATGTGCATTACCGAGAGGGCCCAGAGATACCTCTCCGACTATCGGAGTGACAAATCCTAATCTCGAAATACGCCAACCCAACAAGTACCTTTGGAGACACCTGTAGAGCACCTTTATAATCACCCAGTTACGTTGTGACGTTTGGTAGCACACAAAGTGTTCCTCCGATAAACGGGAGTTGCATAATCTCATAGTCATAGGAACATGTATAAGTCATGAAGAAAGCAATAGCAACATACTAAACGATCGGGTGCTAAGCTAATGGAATGAGTCATGTCAATCAGATCATTCAACTAATGATGTGACCTCGTTAATCAAATAACAACTCTTTGTTCATGGTTAGAAAACATAACCATCTTTGATTAACGAGCTAGTCAAGTAGAGGCATACTAGTGACACTCTGTTTGTCTATGTATTCACACATGTATTATGTTTCCAGTTAATACAATTCTAGCATGAATAATAAACATTTATCATGAAATAAGGAAATAAATAATAACTTTATTATTGCCTCTAGGGCATATTTCCTTCACCTTGTTACCCATCGATCTAAGATCTACAGCTCAGGACCCCTATCCGAGATTTGCCGATTTTGACATCGACCATGACCCCGGGTGCACACCCGCGGTCCACCTGTCATGGACCATCCAACTAGGCCGCCCGAGTCTGAGCCGTTCGGAGAGCTTGAGAAGCCGCAAGCCAGCCAGAATCAGGCGGCATGGAGGCTCTTACAGCCTGCGAGGCGCCTAGGAAGGCAGGTACTCTAACATTCTTTGTAGAAGTAATGATTATGAGAACGGCGACGGTGCTCACGAGCGCGCTTGCTCACGGTATATGGGCCAATCGAACACGGCCTAATGGAACGATGCATTCAATGCCACTTGTGGGCCAAGACACGGATACGTACAGCGAGACAGTAGAATACAATAACGTCGGAGGTACAGATAACGACCCCGTGACGGCACAGTACTACATGTTCCGTTCGAATAGGACGCTCATAACGGTACGTACCGTTAATACGGGGTTCGCTTAACGGCAACTAAACGGTGGTGTGTTTGACCGAGATGCACGCGTCGCGCCTCGCATTACTCCTCCACCAACCGCACCGCTCTGGCGCCACGATATCCGGGTGAACAGAAAAAACATTTATCGACTGGATCACGCCTTGCTCTTCTCCCCCGCTTGGCCGCTTGACCGTCCTCACCCTCCGCCACAATGGAAACCATAGGAATGGCGACGGAGGATGCCGCATCCGGCGGCCTCGAGTTCTTGGCAGATCCCGTTGACAGGTACCTATGTTATTTTACGATTTGCAATTGTTCCTACAGTCCGATTTTGATCTCATGAGCACAATCGTCTGAGATCTGTCTGCACTGCTGCCGCCTGTCCTGCTAAAGGTTTCCGTTGCCGGATCTCGGCAGCGGCGAGGCTGTGCTTGATGCTGCAACCACCCAAACACTCGTGTGCGCAGCCGCGCAGTCGAGCGTCGCCGGTGTAGGCAACGCCACGACGACGGTACAGCTAGATGGGGACGCCAGCTGCGAAGGGGTCAGCTTGTCAGCACCAAGCTCAGAGCAGTCGGCCGGCAAAGACGAAAGCCAAGCCTCTGGCTGGGCAAAAAGGTATTGATATTGGGACTAATTATGGAAAGCAATATTCACATCATTTTGCAAAAAAAGGACTACGCATGTATCACGCTGCTGGCGGAAAAAACTGAATTACGCTTGCTATTTCAAAACTGCTTATTTTCACAAAACAGGGTGGTAGCATACTGATGCTCCATGTGTGGGTGTTGCAGAGTACGTATTGGCCGAGCCCCTCTTGAGCGTCCTCCATGCGCTGGCAGAATAAGCGCACTTGAAAAAACGTTGAGATGCTACGCAGAGAAGAAGAGAGAAACGGTTGTATTCTTGGGAAATTGGTTTCGGACAGAGCCTTGAGAATCATGCAAGGTCCCAACCACCACATTTGGTCCATCTCCTAGAAAAAGAAGAAATCACCACACCTTTTAGAGTCTAATCACATTTTCTCCTGGACCATCCATCTACAACATTCAGTAAATCAGTTGGTCCATATATTTCATATTTAAGTAGTGTAAAATTTAGTTCAAGAATTGTTGTCTGACAAGTGTTGAATGTATCTGGTACCTCCTATCTACCACATATATGGCAGTTACAAGTAGCAAAAAACAGCTCTCCGCTTGCCGACGAGCCGAACTGAGATCCCCCGGCGCCACGTTCTGGTGCCCCTCCGCCCCGACCGGCGCCTGTGCACCTTGATCAACTTGCGCCGCCTGGATCTGCGCCTGTGGATTTGATGCGAGGTGCTCGGTGTACGCTTCTTGCCACCTGTAGAAATTACATCCCCTGCTGATGGCTGCGGAAGATCAACAACGGAAAGATGCAACGACGGTGAGATGACAAACAAATCAAATCACAAAAAAGGATCCCGAACAGAAAACTCTCCCATAAACACAGAAATCCCCCTCACATTGTGGTAGCCGCAGCGCTCGCCCGCATACTGCCCGCGGCGAGCTACGTACGTGACTACCTTCCTGCCGCAGTCCGGGCAACCCACGATTGGCAGCACCGGCGGAACGTCTCCTTGGTTCTGGCTCGCCATCGTCGCCGACTAACTCTCCCTCTGTCCGGATTTGTGGATCTGGTGAACAGTGCGCTAGGTTTCCTTCCCTCCTGCGCCGAAATGGGGATCGGATGAGATTAATAGGCAGAAATCACATATTTGACCTGAGGGCGAATCAAATCACAAACTGACCTGCTCTTAAAAAAAATTCACTCTGCTGATCTTTTAGTGTGGCGCCCGACAGCAAGGCGCCGCACACTACTATGCAGCGCCCTTCCCTTCGGCGTCGCACCTCCTGCCAGCGTGGCAGCCCTGGTCCAGTTACGGCCCCACAGACAACACTGCAGCGCCTAAGGCTTGGGCGCCACACTGTAAATTGCAGCGCCTATTGCTTAGGCGCTGCACATTGACTTAAGCCGCATCGGGCCAGCCCTTCGCAGCAGTTCTTCCCCCTCTGAGGAAGTTGCTCTGTTTACAGAGAGCGGCGGCGGTGGCGCCCCCTTCGGATCCCCCCCCCACCCCTCTCAGATCTGAAGTTTTGAGTCCCGGATTCGATCTCCAATCCCTCCTACTAGGTAAACTCCTTCGTTCCCTTTCTTTTCCTCCGTTAATTCGTTGCATTATAGGGATTTGACCAAGATTAGGTGGAACCTTTGATTTGCTTGGTTTGGATCTTTGTTTTCCCAAGATTAGGTGGAACCTTTGACCCTCCCCCCCCCCCACACACTATATGATTCTTGTTAGTGAAACGTAGATTGTATATTTTTTTAGATATATATGAGATGCCTAGTTTTATAGGTAATTACTAGATGTTGAGTTTTGTAGCTATATGTGAGATGTTGTTTTTTTAGATATATATAAATGTGAGTTTATTTGAAATACGAGATGTTGATTTACTTGAACACATATGACATACTAGATATATATAAGAATTTACAATCATTTATTCATTGTGTCTAAGATCCTTGAACAATGGTGTCTTGTGATCCCGCCCGAATACCTTCTTGAATGTTTGGGCCTCCTTCGGGGTGAACCCCTCCTCATCAACTTCTTCATCGGGACCATCGTCATCCGAGTCCGATGCATATGCACGGGAAAAAGGGATGGATTGGTCCATTGTCTCTTGCACATGATATTGGTCGAGATCACCCACATTGTTGTCATGGAGATCAACTTCGTTGTCATCCTCCTCGTACTCATCATTCTCCTCTTCAAAACCTTCATTTTGGTTGTTTGGAGTCGGGCTCAATGTTGGCCAATCTTGTTGCGTGAAATGAGGTTCACTCATTTGATCTTGGTTCATGGGTGGTGGAGTGCTAGCAACCAACGGGGAGGGGTTCCGGTTCAAGTCCAAATTCAAAATAGACTCTACCTTCTTGGAGGCAAATAACTCAAGAGCCTTGTCTAGAGATTCGGCAACCGTCTCCTTGTATGCAACCCAACGTTGCTCGGAGTTCACACGCATTGTCTTCCAACGGATGTGATGTCCAAAATCAACATTATGCCTTCCCTCGAACTCAACAACGTCACTTGGGTCCATCCAATTCAAATCCTTCCTCACTTGGTCCAAGAGCTCCGCATAGTTTGGACTACTCTAAAAAACCATGTCAAGCTCATCCGGGTCCGGCTCCGCATTGCCTTTCAAAAAGGCCTCTTTATCCACATGATGAACATAAACACATGTTCTCCCCATCCCTACAATAAAAAACACACATATATCAAGTAAGTACTTAACAAAAATATTTGCACAAAATACATATGCCATAACATATATATGAATTAATAACCATAACCCCCACTTAACAATAACCACAACCCTAACCATAGCATAACCCTAACACCAACATCAAACACACATAACCCTAACCCTAGCATACTATGAAAGCCTAACCATACCAAATTAGCAAAGAAACATAACATCATTCAACACAAATTTGCAAATCCAAGCCAAAACTAGGGTTTCCCCAAAGTAGCAAGATTTGAGCAAATGTGACAATTCCTATGGATGAAAACGAGGGGATCGGAGGAGATTACCTTAAGGGAGGGGTTGGCTTCGAAATCCACGGTCAAATACTCCGGATTTGCAAGATTTGAGAAGGATTTGAGAGGGGGGAGAGGGGAAGAGAGGAGGGGCGCAAGGCTAAGGGTTTGTGTGGGGTGGGGGTGTGTGGGGTGGGGGTGGGAGGGGAGAGAGGGTGGGGCCAGCCTAAGTGGAACACAGTCTGTGCAGCGCCCAAGAGCTAGGCGCTGCACATTACAAGTGTGGCGCCTAAGCCTTAGGCGCTGCAGTGTTGTCTGTGGGGGCGCAAGTGGACCAGGGCTGCCACGCTGGCAGGAGGTGCGACGCCTAAGCCGAAGGCGCTGCATAGTAGTGTGTGGCGCCCAGCTGTCGGGCGCCACACGAAAGGGTCAGCAGGGTGAAATTTTTTCGGAATGAGGTCAGTTTGTGATTTGATTTCGCCCTCAGGTCAAATATGTGATTTCTGCCGAGATTAATATCGACCGAGCACCCTCTCCGGGCCAACCGCATTTAATGTGTTAGGTGGGCCGACGCTTCACCATAAAAAACAGATGCCACCGTTTTCTCTTGACGCTTGCACCTACGGCCCACGTCAACACAGTACCCCGACGGCCATCCGTCTGTCCTGTTTATCCGTCCGTCCTACCCTAACGATCGTCACGTACACGTCCCACGCGTACACATTAACTACCCCATCTGTACGCGCCGACTACGACTCCCAGTCCAAATCCCATCGCGAATCAACGCTCGCCGATACCGTGAGCAGGCGCGGACGAGCACGCCAGTGAATTTCCGTAATGATTATAGCCTTCATTTATCATTATCATTAGTGCAGGGGAAACTTGGACGGTGGGATTTCATACGTTCCAAGATGGACCGTCAGATTTTGCTCGGCACTTGGGAACCCCGGATGTATATACAAACGCAATCCAATCCGAAGCCACCCTCCGTCCTTTCTTATCCCAAACACAACAACTCGTGTAGCTCTCCCCTGGTCGAAGCAGAGGCATTTCGACGAACATGTCGCTCGTCACAGCTTTTCTGGCGGGCTCGGCGGCGCCGGCGGTCGCGCCACGGTCCGCTCGCCCGTCGGCGGGCTTCTTTGGGGTCGGCGGAGGGTGTGCGCTGTCGGTGGAGTGCTCGTCGCGGCCGCAGAAGAAAGGGACCAAGCACCATATGAAGACGCGGCCCAAGAAGACGCAGCGATGGGACATCAAGCGCCGCCCCATTCAGTACGAGCCGCTGCCGGCGCTTCCCGATGACTGGACGCTCGTCGCCGCCGGTGAGAAGGAAGATGAGGCGCCGCAGGATGAGGAGACCACGCCCGCTGCCGCCGTTGAGGTCGAGGTGGTCGCCGCCCCTGCCGCCGCAGACTGACGCCGTGAAGTCGACCGTTGCCTCTCTGTATTTTATTTCCTTGAACTCTCCGCACGCATGGTTTTTGCTTGAGATTATTGTAACCGCTGCTACACTTTGCAATTACAATCCTGGATTCTACTTCAGCGGCCACTGCTCCTTTAGATTTAGTGGTTTCTTTGCTCGATGATTTATGGTTTCACGTTGTGTGCAATTCGTTTTTACCTAGTGTTTCTCGGTTCGACCACGGGTTGGTGATATGTTCAAGCTGTCAAAGCATTACAAAGGGGCAGCAGGAATGTGGCTACAGCAAAATGCTGGTGGATAAACTCTCTTGAAGTTTGATCATTTTGGATGACCCTAGTGCTGCCTACTCCCTAGATACATCCGTTTGTTTGAGTGTCAATTAATATGGGACGGAGGTAGAAGTATATACCATCTCTCAGATTGATTTTTGGTACTCCCTCCGTTCACTTTTATAAGACGTTTTAGACAACTGAAATTGAACTGTTTTGGGTGTTGTCTTAAATGTCTAAACGGTCTTACAAAAGTGAACGAAGGGAGTATGTCAGAGCTGGAGACACTGGGTATAAGAAGTACATTTGTGATCACATTGCTGTCAAAGCTAAAATACCTTTGTGCCTGTCTTGTGCCTACTGATGATTTGCTTCCCAGCAGTTATGTCAGAGGAATTGATCAGCCCTTGAAGGAATTTTGCTTGACAACGTACAAGAGCTATGTACTGAAAAGGTCTATTCATGATTTGGATGAGCATGGTGTGAAAGTGCCCAGAGGGATTGGGAGAATGAAGGCCCTGCACACACTTGGTGTTGTCAACACTGCACGGGGGAAGGCCATTCTGAAGGATCTGTGTGAGCTTACTCAGTTGGGTAAGCTTGGAACCGAGTGACTGGCATCAACAAGAGAAACTGCAAGAAGCTCTGCTCTAATGTCATCGATCATGTCCGCTTGTTGTCCTTGTCGATGTGCTCTGAGGGTGAGCCTTGGTTAAAACTTAGAAGGATATCTCATAAATTGTCCCCACCTCCAGATGGCCTTCATATTCATAGCCTTAAGTTGTATGGCTATCTGGTCAAACTGCCTACATGGATTGAATAGGTACAGATGCTAGTCAAGTTAACTCAACGGAGTACCCAAGTGAAGCATGCTGACATAGTACACGTAGCACTGGGGAAGCTGACCAAACTTGCCATTCTACGTCTTCATAACGATCCGTTTGAAAAGGGAGGAGTCCACTTGCAAGGCTAACATTTCTTGAGCCCGCGAACGTATCTTGCCTCAAATCGGCCAAGTTTGAAGAAAAAGTGCCTCCTAAGCTTGAGCTGCTACAGGTACACATTGTTTTGTAAGCAACACCGAGGGGTTCTCCGGGATACAATTTTTGCCATGGAAGTTTCGATCAATGGCGATAACGGTGGCTTCAGTGAAAATTCAAGGAAGCCTTGCAGGACCAAGTGGCCAAGAACCATAACAAACCAAATTTCAAGATGGATCACTTTGTTTGAAGCACCAGTCCAGACTGCTGCTTGGTCCTCTCTCCTCTCATACGGTTCTTCTCACGAGGTTTTTTAACATGCTCCCTCTTACCTCCCCTTTTCACATGAGAGGTAAGAGTATAAAATAGATCTGAGTCGTTGTTGCATTTAATAGTGGTTTTGATTAACTCTTACTCCCTCTATTCCTAAATATAAGATCTTTTAGAGATTCCAATATGAACCGCATACGAAGTGAAATGAGTGAATCTATACTCTAAAATATTTCTATATACATCCATATGTAGTCCGTATTGAAATCCCGAAAAGGTCTTATATTTAGAAACAATGGGAGTACCTTCTTACCTCCTATGTGAAAAGAGGGGCTAAGAGGGAGCATGTTAAAATTGCTCTCTTCTCACGAATATTTCTCATTCTGCATTCCTTTCAATATATTTCATTTTCAGCATATGGTGGATCATTTGGTAAAACAAGGGGAGATAATTCTGGACCATTTATTATTCCCACCTGATGTCAGTCATACACTAGTACACAGCATATGTATATTAATTATTGCATTTTCTTATGCGGGCTAAATGATTGCTAAACTCAATTAGATATTGTCTAGGCAGAAAATCTCGAAAGAAAGAGAAAAGAAATTTCAAAATTTTACAACGAGAAGAAAGTTGATATCTCAAACTGGGCAGGTTTCCCTTGTACAAGTAAGGATTTCCTCACTGAGAATTGTTGTAACTGCCTATTGCCGTATGAGTATTAGCCTATGCGCCTATTGCCTAGTTCTTGGAGGGGCTACCATTTGATGGCAGCTCCTTGTAGGAGGCCTGGTTATCACTGCCGCCAGCAAAGGAACTTCGCACCTGGTTCTGAATTCCAGACTCCTCATCCCCTACCCTACTCTGCTCATCGCTGGCCCCCGTGACCTGCGCCGTGTCATCAGCCTCCTTGGAGCTCCTGCGTGCAACCAGAGATCTCAGTTGTGAGAAAATGGCATGTCAGATTGCAGCAGCGGCTTAACTGACAACAACAATCAGCGTCATTTACCTGTACGAGTAGACCAGAAGGCCTCCGGCCGTGCAGGCAAACGCAACGAAGTACATCCAGTCAACCTGGCAGTGCGCGAACAAACAGGCGGTAAGTACAGTTTATCCAGCTTATTGCAACAACCACATCATCCACAGGCTTAAGCCGGCAATTATTTAATTGGAATTTTGGGTCTGTAGAAAATGCGAAGGAAGAACCAGACCTTCTCATGGTAGGCGAAAATGCGGATCAGGACAGCCCACATGTCTGAGGTCAGGAGTGAGAGGTTTAGCATGGTTGCCCCGCAAATCTGCGATAGGCAAGGGAGACATATATAGATGCAAGATTGTCAGCGGACTCCAAAAAATAGCCAGGAGCCCAGGATCATCTGGTAAAGCTCATTAAACCCTTCAGTACCTTCAGCACCGTAGGTACAGTCGAGTAAAACAGGAACATTGCCAATGCGAATCCGATAAAAGGGAACACCTGAAACATTGCTGGAGATGAACACAATATTTTTCTTCTTTTTTGTATGGTACGTAGATGGTCATAGGTTTTTAGCATGTTGTATGTCTATGAATATTTTGAGTAATTTCTAAGTGCGCCAGTGCCCAAAACGATAATGAGGGAGACTTACCGCGCCGGCATTCCATTTGATCGAATGAAGTTCTTCTCGCTCAAGAATACTTCTGTAGTAATGTCAAGGAATATACAAGTGCTAAGAGAAATAATAGTATGTAATGCAGTATGTGATCAATCCCTCAGATACGATGGAAAAGTACCAAGAATCATGCAAATGATGAGTAAAAGGTAGGATCATTTTGATACAGTAGAAAATTATCGGAGAAGCTAGAAGATTTAAGTCCAAGGATACATTTGTATGCCACTGATAACTGCTCCAAAAATTCCCAACATAGCCATCAACTCAATTCGGTTATTCTTCTTGACTAGATATTCCTGAAACATTAGGGAGGAAAATTGATAAAAAAAATAGGAAAGGAAATTGACGAATCTCATCATGCATTGAGAAAGGGATAAAGTATTTTTCAAATGCAAGTAGGGAAAACCAGACACGTAAAATGAAGTGTTTATGGGTGGTAAGAGTTGCTAGTTTACCTCGGTAACATTACTGCAAGCATAAAGCATGGAGCCAACAATTACAAGTAAATCACCCTTCAAAGGTTTGGGTCCTTCTGCAAGAAATTGCAGAAATAGATGTTATGATTTTGAATTTTGATATAACAAGTTCAACAATTTTGTAATTTCCTAATCAGGATTCGTGAAAACATTTTTGCTGATGAGAAGTATATCCTTACTAGCTCGATCAGAGGCATGGACGTCCGAAAATACTACTAATATAAGGCCAGCCACACAAACCCCAACACCGAAGAACTTCCTGAATCCATATTTGGTCTTCAAAAAGATCCAAGTAAGAACAATTACACATGGAATTGACCAACAATCCAGCAGCATCACACTCGTCAAAGATGTGTACTGATAAGATTTGACAACTGCATAAACAAAGAAAAACCAATTATGTTTGTTCCCCTAAACATGGTGTCACATAAAAGCCCCATTGACATTAAATTCAAGGGGAGCATATACAAGATTACATTTTCCGCTTGTGTTAACTACATACCGATATAGTTAGCCTCCACGTCAATAATGCCGAGGATCAAGTAGTAGTACCATTTTGTCTGCACAAAAAGAAAGTAGAGAACTTCAAGTTATATCATTAGAGGATTCATATGATTGTGCCACTTGTGAACACTGTGACAACTTGTGCCAACAAAAACAGTGTACGCAAGAACAGAATCAGAATAAGCATAAACCTTGTCATACATATAGTGATAAAGGTTGCGATCATAGGTCCAGAGTCCAGACTATTGGGATAAGATATACCAAACTTGTATCCTACAGTCATCAATCATGTAGGAGGAGAACAATGCAAACCAAACTACTACTGTACCAACTAGTCAAAAAGAACAACAAACTAGCTAGCTAGAGGTTGGCCATGTGCTGAAAGCTACAGGTAGCACAAGAGCAGGAATCCCCAAATTCCTTACGGTTCTAAAACAGTTTAATGGCTTAGCTTTCTGATCATCTCACAGTTCATCCCGAGGCGTGCTAAGAACAGAAGAGGATGGAGGATCGTACCGTGAGTGGCTGTCTCCGGTAGAGGAGTATTCCACCGTAGACAAGAGCAAGAAGGATGTAGTTCAAGAGGGATTGCGACGTTGGTGCATTGATACCTGAAAACATGGCATTGTCAGATTGCATATCAGAATTGGCCCAACATTAAATATTACGTACTAATATGCTGAGACTTTGGCGCTTGCATTTTTGTTTCAGTTATTAGTTCACAAGAGTGCACTCTGCTTCTGAACTGAGGTAACATCGTCCAAACTGACACAGATGATCTCAATCGGCTTAAAGAAACTAATAATATCTTTTCCCATGGCGAAGATGATTTGTTTATAGCCTATAAACTACTCCCTCTGTCCCAAAATATAAGAACGTTTTCTATACTAGCATAGTATCAAAAACATTCTTATATTTTGGGACGGACGGAGTAAAAGGGAGAACCACGCCGCATCAGATGTTGTGTAAACTGTAAAGTGTTGGGAAAAAGCCATGGAACCCCAATATTTAATCGAGAGGCTCCAAAAATCTCCTTTACTGTCGAGTGTCGACCCAAAAGCAGCGGAACTGAAGAACACGAGGTAGGCGACCAATCAATCTAGATTCCCGAACTCCGCCGGAGCACCACTCAAAAAGTCAAAAGGAACAATCCCTCCGCAAGCTCATGTCCTACCATAATTAGAGATGAGAAAACGGAGGGCGATGGATGCATCTTGTCATCCAGGAGGGAAACCAACAGCGACAGAGTATTAATCAAAGCACAATCAGCGATGACAGAGTATTAATCAAAGCACAATTGGTGATGACAGAGTACTGATCAAACACTCGTCGGCCGTACGCCGTCGCCCGGCCAACGGCGACACAGGGGGGAGGAAGGAGGCGGCGAGTTAACGGACGGACCTCGGCGCGCGAGCTCGGAGGAGGAGAAGCCGGTGGAGGTGATGAGCAGCGATACGAGCTGCCCCAGCGCAAGGGCCAGCAGCACCTCCCGCCGAAGCCACCTCGCGCGGCAGCCACCGCCGCCCCGCTCCTCCTCGGGCGGCGGCGCCATTCTTTACCCCTTTCGAGCTGGATCAACAGAACAGGTCGATCGCGGGCTTGCGGCAGCTCGTGCGGCGCCCGCGGGGCGTGGCGTGGGCGGCGGAGGAAACGAACAGAGCCGAGTTGAACAACAATCGTGCGTGGGTTTGGAGCTGGTACTAACAGTACTTATGGAAGGGGGTTATCGGAGGGTTGGTGATGGAGTTGGACGTCTCCGGGTGGGAGGGGGATGCCGGCTGGTGGGGTGAGGCCCGTCGGATCTTGTTTGCTGTTCCTGCTAGCTTAGCTGTCGATCCGGGTCGATGCGTTTGGAGCGGAAGTACGGTTAGTGCATCTCGAACGCCGGCCTTCAAAACGGACACTATGATCCACTTGAAAATATTCAAGCCCGAGAGTACTCCTAATTTAAATATTACTATAATCCAACTAAAGTTTTCAAACAAATAATTTAAATTTGAATTCAACTCACGCATATGCTTTGGTTATCATTTTCAACCTCCCATGGATGCTTAATCAAATTTTCATTTAGTTGCTTATGATTTGCTCGGTGTCGAATTTATTGATACATTTGAACAAACTCGTTAAAGTGGCTGGATTCTGATGTTAAAGTTGGATAGGATCACTCATATTCTCAAATTTCAGACCTTCAACGGCACGTTCACCCTCATTCTCAACAATCATGTTGTGCATGATCACACAATATGTCATTTGGCGCAACATTAAATATTACGTACTAATATGCTGAGACTTTGGCGCTTGCATTTTTGTTTCAGTTATTAGTTCACAAGAGTGCACTCTGCTTCTGAACTGAGGTAACATCGTCCAAACTGACACAGATGATCTCAATCGGCTTAAAGAAACTAATAATATCTTTTCCCATGGCGAAGATGATTTGTTTATAGCCTATAAACTACTCCCTCTGTCCCAAAATATAAGAACGTTTTCTATACTAGCATAGTATCAAAAACATTCTTATATTTTGGGACGGACGGAGTAAAAGGGAGAACCACGCCGCATCAGATGTTGTGTAAACTGTAAAGTGTTGGGAAAAAGCCATGGAACCCCAATATTTAATCGAGAGGCTCCAAAAATCTCCTTTACTGTCGAGTGTCGACCCAAAAGCAGCGGAACTGAAGAACACGAGGTAGGCGACCAATCAATCTAGATTCCCGAACTCCGCCGGAGCACCACTCAAAAAGTCAAAAGGAACAATCCCTCCGCAAGCTCATGTCCTACCATAATTAGAGATGAGAAAACGGAGGGCGATGGATGCATCTTGTCATCCAGGAGGGAAACCAACAGCGACAGAGTATTAATCAAAGCACAATCAGCGATGACAGAGTATTAATCAAAGCACAATTGGTGATGACAGAGTACTGATCAAACACTCGTCGGCCGTACGCCGTCGCCCGGCCAACGGCGACACAGGGGGGAGGAAGGAGGCGGCGAGTTAACGGACGGACCTCGGCGCGCGAGCTCGGAGGAGGAGAAGCCGGTGGAGGTGATGAGCAGCGATACGAGCTGCCCCAGCGCAAGGGCCAGCAGCACCTCCCGCCGAAGCCACCTCGCGCGGCAGCCACCGCCGCCCCGCTCCTCCTCGGGCGGCGGCGCCATTCTTTACCCCTTTCGAGCTGGATCAACAGAACAGGTCGATCGCGGGCTTGCGGCAGCTCGTGCGGCGCCCGCGGGGCGTGGCGTGGGCGGCGGAGGAAACGAACAGAGCCGAGTTGAACAACAATCGTGCGTGGGTTTGGAGCTGGTACTAACAGTACTTATGGAAGGGGGTTATCGGAGGGTTGGTGATGGAGTTGGACGTCTCCGGGTGGGAGGGGGATGCCGGCTGGTGGGGTGAGGCCCGTCGGATCTTGTTTGCTGTTCCTGCTAGCTTAGCTGTCGATCCGGGTCGATGCGTTTGGAGCGGAAGTACGGTTAGTGCATCTCGAACGCCGGCCTTCAAAACGGACACTATGATCCACTTGAAAATATTCAAGCCCGAGAGTACTCCTAATTTAAATATTACTATAATCCAACTAAAGTTTTCAAACAAATAATTTAAATTTGAATTCAACTCACGCATATGCTTTGGTTATCATTTTCAACCTCCCATGGATGCTTAATCAAATTTTCATTTAGTTGCTTATGATTTGCTCGGTGTCGAATTTATTGATACATTTGAACAAACTCGTTAAAGTGGCTGGATTCTGATGTTAAAGTTGGATAGGATCACTCATATTCTCAAATTTCAGACCTTCAACGGCACGTTCACCCTCATTCTCAACAATCATGTTGTGCATGATCACACAATATGTCATCACCTCCCACGAGGTCTCTGGATCCCATTATTTAGCAGGTCCACGAGCAACCGCAAAATGGGCTTGAAACACTCAAAATGCCCTCTCTGCATCCTTTCTAGATGGTCCTGACGAAGGTAGCTCACGGAGGATAGATACCACGAGATAGTAGTCCATGTTGTATTGATGCACATTGACAGTATAGTTGCAAGGAGGACCTTGCCCTTAGTTCACCTAACAAACAATGGAGACCACTGCAACACATTGACGTCACTGTGAGACCTGGTCATGCCAAAGAAATCATGTCAAATCCAGAGGTCCTCTGATCAACTGCTTCAAGAATGATGATAGGCTTCTTAACATGGTCCTAATATTGCCATGCCCTTGTAGAGCTTTTGGGTAGTTCTTCCGTCTCCGGTGCATAAAATCAAGAAATCCGAGCAAACCTGACTACCTTCTTACTTCAGACATTGCCAAAAGTCTTTAGGTGTCCGCGACAATTGGTTCTCTCAAGTACTGAGATCCAAACACCACGACCACCGCAGTATCAAATCTGACCATGGCGTCTCCGCATGTGCTCTCAGGCATCTGGAGGTGTTCGTCCCACGAATCTGCGTCTATGCCATATGCAAGTATCCGCAATGCAGCTGTGCACTTCTGCTAACCATAGAATCAAATCCTTCCTACGACATTCTTCTTTAAGATTAAGTAGTCATCGTAAGACCGGACGCTATGCAGAGGCCGGGGGCAAGCCTCTTTTTCCAAAAAAAAAGAGTATACATCGTAGGACCAGACACCATTGTAGAGACGACCGGAGACATTTTTTGCATCTGAAAGCGCTGGCGAAAATTGTCCGCAATAGGGCATCAGGGGCACGGTAGTCAAATGCCCTTGTGCCTTGTTTTGATTCAACACTCAATGACCCTTATCTATCCCAAATTGAGAACATGTTCTTCCGCACGCTTCTCGTCTACAAGGATCACCTACATCATCATCATTTCATTCGCGTAATCCTCCTCCTCGGACGACTCAATGTAGTGCTCATACATGTTCTCCATGTCTAAATCCATTACTTCAAAGAAGTGACAAAAAGACTTCACCAAACACTGAAAGCACAAGTGCTCCCTGGGTGGTTTTGGTAATTAATGTCAACATATCTCTTATTGGACTAACACTTTTACCTAGAATGTTTCAGATAAGTTCAACAATGGAATGGCATGGACTAAAGGATGTGGAACCCCTTCAAGATGCTAAGGACAAAGGATTGGCTCAAGCTTCAAGATCAAGACTCTACATTTTCTATTTTAGTGATCCAAGATCACATTGAGTCTATAGGAAAAGCCAATACTATTAAGGAGGGATGAGGTGTTGCTTAATGAGCCTCTTGCTTCATGTGTTTAGTGATATGCTCCAAAATCCTCAACTACCTTCCCACATCTACATATGACCTAAACCAAAAGTCAAACTCGGCCCCACCGATTCTTTCTATCCGGCGCCACCGAGTTTCACATGTCATAGCCACTGCCACAAACCCTAGCAAATCGGTTTCACCGATAGGGATCTCGGTCTCACCGAGATGGGGTTGTAATCTCACTGTGTATGTTCATTGCCAAAATCGGACTCACCAAGTTTGAGCAATCGGTACTACCGAGATTACAATGCAAATCCTCTGGTTAGCTCATTACCAAAATCGGTCCCACCGAGTTTGCGTAATCGGTCTCACCGAGCTTGCCTGACCAACTCTCTGGTTAGCTTATTACCAAAATCGGTCCCACCGAGTTTGTGTAATCGGTCACACCGAGATTACGTTATTCCCAAACCCTAACCATATCGGTCCTACCGAGTTGCATCTTAGTCCCACCGAAAATCCTAACGGTCACTAGGTTTGCTGAATCGGTCCGACCGAGTTTAACGATTCGGTCTCACCGAGTTTGGCAGATTGTGTGTAACGGTTAGATCTTGTGTGGAGGCTATATATACCCCTCCACCCACTCTTCATTCGTGGAGAAAGCCATCAGAACAGATCTTCACTTCCAATACACATTTTCTGAGAGAGAACCACCTACACTTGTGTTGAGCTCAAGATATTCCATTCCTACCATATGAATCTTGATCTCTAGCCTTCCTCAAGTTGCTTTCCACTCAAATCTTCTTTCCACCAAATCCAAATCCTGTGAGAGAGAGTTGAGTGTTGGGGAGACTATCATTTGAAGCACAAGAGCAAGGAGTTCATCATCAACACACCATTTGTTACTTCTTGGAGAGTGGTGTCTCCTAGATTGTCTAGGTGTCACTTGGGAGCCTCCGACAAGGTTGTGGAGTTGAACCAAGGAGTTTGTAAGGGCAAGGACATCGCCTACTTCGTGAAGATCTACCGCTAGTGAGGCAAGTTGAAAGTGCGTTATATCGACTAGAGGGGGGGTGAATAGGCAATTTTTATGAAATTCTTCACTGAGGAATTTGCTCGTGAGGAAATTCCTTAGCGAAGAACTACTAGCAGCGGAATAAGTACTCAGAGGTAAACATAGCAGAATACATGCATGGTCATCATGATGAAATGAAGACACAGACAGAGTACAGAAAGCGTAAACACATGATAGCACAAGATGAAGACAAACAGACTGAAGAAATTGAAATGAGGAAATTGAGAAAGTCTTCAGTCAAAGTCTTCAAACACAGATATGAACAAGCATACAACACAGTAATGAGGAAATGAAAGTGTTGAGGAAATAGAACCAGTAAGCTTGGTGAAGACAATGATTTGGTAGACCAGTTCCAACTGCTGTCTCAGTTGTACATCTGGTTGGAGCGGCTGAGTATTTAAACTCGAGGACACCTAGTCCCGGACACACAGTCCTCACCGTATTCTCCTTGAGCTAAGGACACACAGTCCTCGCCCAATCACTCGTGGTAAGTCTTCAGGTGACTTCCAAACCTTCACAGACTAGGTCACTCGGCGATCCACAATTCCTCTTGGATGCTCTAGACCATGACGCCTAACCGTCTGGAAGAAGTACAGTCTTCAAAGGTAACAAGCGTCGGATCCACGCAGGATCAATCTCTTCAGTGATGCTCAATCACTTTGGGTTTGTAGGTGTTTTGGGTTTGAGGTTTGGATTTTCCTCACTTGATGATTTTCGCTCAAAGTCCTCGGAGGATGGGTTGCTCTCAAATGACAAGTGTCAAGTTCTCTCGGAGCAGCCAACCAGCTAGTGGTTGTAGGGGGCGGCTATTTATACCCTAGGGAGCAGCCCGACATGATAAGACATAAATGCCCTTCAATGATATGACCGTTATGTGGACAAGATATTTTGGGACAGCTGGCGCGTAGCACAACAACGGTCGCAAATATGATGTACAAATTCCTCAGGGCTATCATGTTCCTCACAGTGTAGGCAATTCGCACTGGCGAATTCCTAACTCCTCAGTCAGAGCAAAGTCCTCAGTGACCAGAAGAACTGCGTCTCTGTCACTGAAGAAATTGACTGAACTGTATGAGATTTCCAATGGCTTTACTCGAAGGGATTGATAGGTGTTGGATTTGAGTTGAGCATCACATGGAAATTTTCTCCTTAGTATTTCCTCGACC
This sequence comes from Aegilops umbellulata, assembly GCA_032464435.1. Lineage (NCBI taxonomy): Eukaryota > Viridiplantae > Streptophyta > Magnoliopsida > Poales > Poaceae > Aegilops > Aegilops umbellulata. The sequence continues at coordinate 102,151,967 of CP136060.1, forward strand.
CCCTTTAAGAGTACGGTGTTTCCTATGACTCAAGAAAGAGAAAATGAAACTACGAAAACAAAAGTCTTCAAGCTTCATGTTCCTCGAATGAATACCAAGTCTTCAGGGTTACACCAATTTCTTCACTTTCAAAGTCTTCAGAAAGTCTTCAAAATATCAAAGTCTTCACTCGAAGAACTTCATTTTTAGGGGTCGACTTTCTCTGTAAATATCAAACTCCTCATAGACTTATAGACCTGTGTACACTCATAAACACATTAGATAATTAACCTATAAGTCTTCAATACACCAAAATCACTAAGGCGCACTAGATGCACTTACAATATCCCCCTTTTTGGTGATTGATGACAACATAGGTTAAGTTTTCAACGGGAATAAATATATGAAGTGTAAATACTGATATTGAGGAATTTGATTGCAAGATATAGAAGAACTCCCCCTGAAAATGTGCATAGTGAGGAATTTGCTTTTGAAGCAATGCACACTTGAAGAGTTGAATCATGGAGAGATCCCCCTATATCTTGTAATTCATACACGCATTTGACATATAATATGAAGAATTTGAAATGCATGATGAAATATGGTGCCTGATGTAATTCAGCATGCGTGCGATAATATTAACGAGGAATAAGCATGCAGAATAGCGCATCAAAAGTATCAGAGCATAGTGCAACAAAAGTATCAGCGCACCATCGGGTTTAAGATTACAACTCGATCCAATAAAAGTTTCGGAAGAACGAGAGTTGTAACTTAGAAAAAAACGCCCTTATTATAGACCCGCTTGAAGACTAACTCAGATTTCTCCCCCTTTGTCATTGAATGACCAAAAGGATCGAAACTGAGGACTAACGCCCCTGAAGATATTCAAGTTGATGAAGGAGCGCCAACGTTGTTGGGGTCGGTTGTTGAAGTAGGGCCTGCCGCAGTGTCGTCTAAGTCTTCATTTTCATCAGTCTCACGCGATGAAGAATATGAACTGGCCACCAGAGAAGGAACCTTGACCTTCTTGTATTTCTTCGGAGGCGGTGCAGCCCAGTCAAATTCTTCTTTGAGACCCATTTGCTTCAAATCATCAGCACTGTAAACTTGAGACAGAACAGCCCAGGTGCGGTTGAGGGTTTCATGAAGGTAGTGGTGGTTTTTCTTCACTGCATTATGTGTCGCAGTCATGTTGTGAAGAATTGAACCAAACTGACGCTTGACCCATTTGTGATTGCGATCAACCTTTTGATGAAGACTGAGGAGTAACTCACAGTCAGTCATCACCCTGGGTGCTGTGGCTTGAGGATTTGGCTTGGCAGTGTTGGCGGCAGTGTCATGTGTGGCAGAGTCATCATTGGTGGAATAAGATGCGGCCTTGCGAAATTGACCATCCAATGGACGAATGCCTTCATCTATCACAGCAGTGGCCTTGCCCTTTTCTTCAGCTGAGGAAAATGTCCTTTTGAGGACTTCAATGGGAGGCAAGTAGCTGCAGTGGTTCAGAGTTTCAGCTTTGTAGTTGAGTGAAGACCTTGTCCTGATGAATCTCATAATCCAAGGTGCATAAGGCTTCAGCTCAAATGGTGACATGGCAATATTTGCCAAAGTCCTCATGAAGAAATCATGGAAGTTGACGGGAACTCCGTGACAGATGTTGAAAAGCATGTTCTTCATGATACCAACGACTTCTTCATCAGTTGAATCGTGGCCTTTGATCGGACTCATTGTCTTTGTCAGAATGCGATAGACAGTCCTTGGCACATACAACAATTCCTTCACGAGGAATGTGGTTCGAGTGGCCTGCCCTGGCTTCAAAGGCTTCATGAGCACTTGCATATAGTGATTTGAAAGCTCAGGTTCGTTGTAAATACAACGTGCATCTTCAGTGGGTGGACTCAGAGGAAGGGCACGAAGCAATTCAGATGCTGGGGCCTTATAATGGGTGTTCTCAGTCATCCAGTCCAGAACCCATGAATTCACATCTTCAGAGTTGCCGGTGATGTGCAGTGTTGCATAGAACTGAAGAATGAGTTCTTCATTCCAATCGCATATGTCAATGCAAAAGTTGAGCAGTCCAGCGTCGTGAAGAACACTAAGGACTGGCGTGAAGCACGACATAGACTCCATATCCACGTGAGGAATATGTTCATGGTCGAAGACTTTGTCCTTGTTGAAAAGCACTGAGGAATAGAAATTTGCTTGACTTGCTGTCCAGAAACGCCTCTTCCTTATGCGAGCAGAGTCATAAGGGTTGTATTCAGTGAAGAACACGTGCTCACCAAAGAAGTCTTCAGCCTTAAATTTTTGTTTCTTTGAGAACGGATCCTTTGGCTTGGGCAGAGGAGTGTCAGTAAGTTGCATCACTACCTCAGGAATCACGATCTCAGGTTCTTCAGGCTGAGGAATTTCTGGTTCCTCCTCAGGTGCAGTCACCTTTTCAGCTTCAGCAGCAGTTTCTTCAGCACTAGTGGCTGGAATTTCTTCATTCACAGATGCAGTGGGATGAGTTTCTTCAGAGCCCATTTGAACAGTTTGTGCAGGGGAGTGAGGAATTTGCTGCAGTGGGGTGAAGAGTGGAGAATTGGGGTGCTGACTTTCCCAAAAGTCGTCATTCATCAACGGAGTTGTGCTTCCAATATCCACATCTTCATCATCAGTTTCTTCAACACCAGCCTCTTCAGCATCAAACTAAGGCATTGGTGATGATACTGTTGGGGTTGAAGGGATTGCACCTACTTCAATTTCTTCATCAATCTGCTCCGACGAAGCAGCAGATTGAGTTTCTTCATCTGATCCACTTGGGATCACATAATCTTCACCAAAAGGAACAAGGTCCTTTGATGGCATGGATGAGATAGGAATAGCATCAATGGGATTTGCAAACGAGCTGGTCATCGGCTTCATCTTCTTGGGAGCTGAAGATTCTGAAGCATTTGATGCCTTCCTTTTCTTCACTGCAGCTCGCTCTGCAGCCTTGGTCTTCTTCACATCTAGTGCAGAAGGAAGAACAGGAGTTGGCGTAGGCGCAGGTGGAGCTGAGGAATCTGGTTGATTTTCCTCAGGCGCAACTGATGCAGTTGCCCGGATTTCTTCAGTTTCTTTAGGCGCACCACTAGTGGATGCCCTGGCAATTTCTTCAGCGCCGGAATGGAGTCATCAGCCCTGGAACTAGCATTTTCTTCAGCAGCCTAAAAATCATCAGCGGTGCTGGCATGTTCTTCAGTTTGCCAAACAGATGCTTCAGCGTGAGGAACTTCTTGTTGCGTTGGGGCTGCACCCTTGGTGAAAGTATCAGTCAGCTTCACAAATCTGACCTTGGCTCCTTGCCAATCAGCATAGTAGGAATTGAAGTTATCGCCGAGGGCTTTGATTTCAGCCTGCATCTTGATTAGTTCTTCAGTTGTCATCTTGACAACATTTTTCTTCAGCAGCTTCTCTTTGCGATACTGTGATTTCTTGATCTCTTTGGCCCTATCATATTTCCACTTCTCCTCTTGGATGAAGTGAGTCAGCATGTGACTTTGGCCAGGTGTTAGCTTGAAGTCAGGCATAGGTGTGTTGGGATCCTTATGCCAGAGATCAATGTAATCGAGGATCGCCCTTGGATCCAATAGCAGGGGCACAGGTGTGCCTTTGGCTTTAGCAGCTCTTTCTTGGCGGTCTCTGATGATTTCAGCAAGTTCTTCTTCATCAGCTTCATCATCATCAGATGGTACAGTGAAGACTACCTGCTTCTTCTTAGGACTTGGGCGAGTGCCGCGTCCAGCAGTAGCCTTTTTCTTCAGCAGAGAGGGTCCAGCTGAGGAACTTGGTGCAGCTGAGGAACTAGCTAAGACACCAGAGACAATTGAGATGCCTTTAGTCCTTTGGCACGAGGCCAGATGCACATGTGCTGAGGACTTTGTCGGAACAGCTGAGGATTGTGGAGGAGGTGCTGAGGATTTTGGTGGAGCAGGAGCAGCATGAGGAATTTGCTTTGAAGATTTTGAAGTTTCTGGCCGTGAGGGCATAGCAGAGGAACTTGGCCGTGAGGGCATTGCTGGTGAAGCACTTGGCTTGCGAGCAGGCTTCTTAAGCATCGCTTTCCTCGGCTTGGCAGAAGCCTCAGTGGCAGCAGTAGCAGCAGAGTCTTCATTAAATTTCCTCACTACTTCTCTAGCTTGCCTTGCCAATTTAGCTTGGCGCTTGGCCCATTCCTCAGGAAAATCCTCACCGCGCTTGATACTAGTGGGATCAGCCTCTTGGCCAGGTGCCAATGGGGCTCTTGGGCATGGAGGGTTCAGTGCGAATTTCTTCATGTACTTTGGAGTAACATATATGTACTCCCTCCATTTGCGTGCCCATCTCTGTTCAATCCTTTGAATGCGCACCTTGCGCTAATTTTTATCTTCTTTGCCAAACTTGGCTTCATCAGGCGTGCAGTAATCTTTATAAATATCCTCAGGGATTTCAAACGCAGTCATAACCTCAGGCTTCTTTCCTCCTTTCTGAGGCCTTTTTCCTTCAGCCATTTTCTTCAGTTGAGGAATTTGAACAATTGAATTCTCTGAAGAAGTATGCAACTTTTCTTCGAGGAACGCTGCAAATGAGTTAAGTTGATGAGAACCTAATGATTCAGCAGTGGACATGTGTACCTGTGAACAGAGTATAGTTGCGAGGAATTTGGAGAGGTCATATGCGTTCTCAGAGGGTTTTTCAAAAAGAACAAGTTTGAGGAATTTGACCAGATGCGTCTTGAAGAATTTCACTAAGCGCGTTAAATCTTAGGTTCCAGAGTTGTATAGATCGAAGATCCACACAATTGAGGAATCTTGAAGAAAATGATGCTTAGGGAAATGAATCAAGAACAGATAACATGTGAGGTGTTTTGTGTGTGAGGATTTGAAGAATAAAACACCTTTGAAGATTTTGTAGAAAAGTTTCGAATCAAAGAGGGCAGTAAAAGTAGCTTTTAATTACCCTAAACGAAGAACACGACGAACTGTGAGTTGGAACAGGGAAGTTCGTCGATGCAGATCTTCCACGCCCTAACTTGGCGGAGGAAGACGTCTACGGCGGCGGCGGAGGTGAAGATTTCCACGGTCGGCGCGAGTACGACGGCGACGAGGTCGAGGCAGTGAAGCTCTTCCTCACCGGCGATGATGGAGTAGCGGCGGCGCTAGGGTTCGGAAGCTCGAGCGGGAGAGTGAAATCGAGCGGGGTAAAAGAAGTGAGGAAGGGGACAGGGGTATTTATAGCCACGGTGAAAAATTGTTCGCCCAAAGATTTGGGACGAACGTGCCCCTGGCCGTTCTCCTTCTCACGACATGTGTCACCCACGTACCGTGTAGTGGAGATCGTGTAAGATCGTGGGTGAGTAAAATAATGCATCGTGGGATGCGGAACGGTTTGAGCGGCAAAACCGAAAGTTTGGATAAGATTAGTTTTAACGTTCCGTTCGCAATTTCTTCAGCTGACAAGGACACAGTGAAGAATTTGAACGAGTTTCAAATAGAACGCACATGAAGAATTTGTGAACAGATTGGATTGAGTATAGCATAGAGGGGAAGGGTCCGATCACATTCACTTAGCAGAAAAACCAACTTGAAGAAATAGCTATAAGTGAATGCTGTAGAGGACATAAACTCATATATATATATAGCCAATGAAGAAAAACGACGGCACAAGTGAAGATTTTGCAAAGTTGAATAATTTGAAAAACTGAGGAATTTCAAAAGTTGAGGAAAAACTCAAACTAAAGATTTTCAACTTTTGTGGTGGCATGACCCACCGTATAAGAACGATGATTTCAGACACCGCGTACAATTGTCGTAGGGTTCTGAGAATCAAATTCTTCATTAATTTCTTCACACTTAGAGTGTTATTCTTCATTGATTGAAGAAAAACATTTCTTCATGTGTTGCACATCTAAGTCATCAATTTTGCATAAGTGTTAGGATGAGTGCCTTTTCAAAGTACATTCGAAGACTCTAAGATATTTAGCTCACACCGCAACTTTCTAAATCTCTTCTCATCCAAGGGCTTAGTGAAGATATCGGCTAGCTGTTCTTCAGTCTTCACATGCTCAATAGAAATGTCGCCCTTCAACACATGATCACGAAGAAAATGATGACGAATCTGAATGTGCTTTGTCTTCGAGTGCTGAACTGGGTTGTGAGCAATCTTGATGGCACTCTCATTGTCACAGAGGAGAGGCACATTCTTCACGTTGATGCCATAGTCCTTGAGCGTTTGCTTCATCCATAGCAGTTGAGCACAACAAGAACTAGCAGCAATGTACTGAGCTTCAGTAGTAGACAGTGATACGCAGTTCTGTTTCTTCGAGGACCAACAGACCAAGGATCGTCCGAGGAAATGACAAGTACCAGATGTTGACTTGCGGTCCACACGGTCACCAGCATAGTCAGAGTCAGAATATCCAATGAGATCAAAATTCGAGCCCTTGGGATACCATAATCCTAGTGTTGGTGTGTGAGCTAGATATCGAAAAATATGCTTCACAGCCTTATGGTGTGATTCCTTCGGTGCAGCTTGAAATCGGGCACACATGCAAACACTAAGCATTATATCTGGCCTAGATGCACATAAGTACAATAAAGAGCCAATCATGGAGCGGTATACCTTATGACCGAAGTCAGTACCATTTTCATCAGTGCATAGATGACCATTTGTGGGCATAGGAATTTTGATGCCTTTGTAATCTTGCATGCCGAATTTCTTCAGGACATCCTTGAGGTATTTCTCCTGAGATATGAATATGCCATTGCGCTGTTGACGAATTTGAAGACCTAAGAAGAATTTCAACTCTCCCATCATAGACATTTGATATTCTTCACTCATCATATAGGCAAATTCATCACTATAACGTTGGTTAGTACAGCCAAACATGATATCATCAACATATATTTGGCACACAAACAATTCACCGTCATAAGATTTAGTAAAGAGAGTGGGATCAAGTGAACCAGGTGTGAAGCCTTTCTTCATGAAGAATTCCTTCAAGGTATCATACCACGCCTGTGGGGCTTGCTTGAGACCATAGAGGGCCTTGTTAAGTCTGAAGACTTTGTCAGGATGTTTTGGATCTTCAAACCTGGGGGTTGAGCAACATATACTTCTTCCTCAAGCTTACCATTGAGGAATGCACTTTTCACATCCATTTGGTATAAGATGATATCATGATGGTTAGCATAAGCAAGTAATATGTGAATAGCTTCAAGTCTAGCAACAGGTGCAAAAGTTTCATCGAAATCAACTCCTTCAACCTGTGTGTAGCCTTGAGCTACTAGTCGTGTCTTATTCCTCACCACAACACCATTTTCATCTTGCTTGTGGCGGTAGATCCACTTTGTGCCAATGATGTTATGCTTGCGAGGATCGGGTCGATTGACTAGTTCCCATACGTTGTTGAGCTTGAACTGATGTAATTCTTCTTGCATGGCATGAATCCACTCAGGCTCCGGAAATGCTTCATCTACCTTAGTGGGCTCTGTGATAGAGACAAAAGCAAAGTGCCCACAAAAGTTAGATAGATGTGAAGCTTTTGAGCGTGTGAGAGGACCTAGTGCTCTAATGTCATCGATGATCTTCTCCACTTGCACTTCTTTTGCAACGCGAGGGTGAGCTGGCTGTCGTTAAGGAATTTGATCAGCATCAATTTCCTCAGCATTTTCTTCAGGTTCATCAGCTCGACATTCTTCACTTTCTGGAATGAATTCTTCAGCAGATTCTTCAGTAGGAATGACATCTTCAGTAGCCTTGTGCTTGATAGAATCCTCAGGTGCTGGTTCATCTAACACAGGAGGTAGGTGCTCTCTTTGCAAGCCATTAGTTTCATCGAACCGCACATCCACAGTTTCAACAATCTTGTGAGGAACATTGTTGAAGACTCTGTAGGTGTGCGAGTCCTTTCCGTAACCAAGCATAAAACCTTCATGTGCTTTTGGTGCAAATTTAGAGTTGTGATGAGGATCTCTAATCCAGCATTTAGCACCGAAGACTTTGAAATAACTCACATTGGGTTTCTTGTCAGTGAGGAGTTCATAGGCAGTCTTTTTGAAGAATTTGTGAAGATATACCCTGTTGATGATGTGGCACGCAGTATCAATTGCATCAACCCAGAAACGACGAGGGGTTTTGTATTCATCAAGCATAGTGCGAGCCATCTCAGCAAGAGTCCTGTTCTTGCGCTCCACGACGCCATTCTGTTGAGGAGTATAAGGAGCAGATAACTCATGAGTAATACCAAGTTCATCAAGATAGTCATCGAGACCCGAATTCTTGAACTCAGTGCCATTGTCACTTCTGATGTGCTTGATCTTCACACCAAAGTTGGTTGAAGCCCTCGAGGAAAATCGTTTGAAGACTTCCCGCACTTCAGTTTTGTAAGAGACAAGGTGTACCCATGTGTAACGAGAGTAATCATCAACAATAACAAAGCCATATTGAGATGCTTCATTTGAAACAGAGGAATAATGATTAGGACCGAAGAGATCCATGTGAAGCAATTCAAATGGTCGAGTAGTGGTCATGATGGTCTTTGCTGGATGCTTGGCCTTGGTCATCTTTCCAGCTTCACAGGCACCACATAAGTGATCCTTGAGGAATTTGACATTCTCAATGCCAATGACATGCTTCTTCTTCGCAAGCGTGTGCAAATTCCTCATGCCTGCATGACCAAGTCGTCGATGCCATAGCCATCCTTCTGAAGCTTTTGCAAGTAGGCACACGGCTGGTTGTGAATCTGCAGAGAAATCAACAATATACAAGTCTCCTTTCCTAAAGCCTTTGAAGACTTTGGATTTGTCAGCTTCCATAATCACAACACAACGATACTTGCCAAAGACAGCAACCATATCAAGATCACAAAGCATTGAGACAGACATAAGGTTGTATCCTAAGGACTCAACAAGCATGACTTTGTCCATGTGTCGATCCTTTGTGATAGCAACTTTACCTAGATCCAATATCTGACTTTTGCTCTTGTCAGCGAAGATGATATGCTTCAGATGTGATGACGATAAGGGAGCATCCATCAATAGATTTCTGTCACCAGTCATGTGATTTGTACATCCACTATCAAGTACCCATTCAGTGGCTTTGGGTTGATCATCCTGCAGATGAATTAGTGCAACTTACGACCTCATATACTTCAGCAGTGAAGAATATGATATCACAATTCATCAGATCAATTTCATCAAGCAGTAAGACAGATAAAACAGAGGGAGGCCGTGTGAAATGAAAGTTCATTTCATCATGGTTAGCCTGCGTCCTTTCAGGCATTGTGTCAGGTCCCCAGCAAATTCTTCAGACGTTTGAGCATGTCTGGAGACCTGACCCTGGAGAAGAGATTAGTTCTTTTTCTTCACCACCCACATCTGAAGGGGTGGCAAAGAGTTCATCATTCTGCGAGCTCCATATGAGAATGGTGGCATAGCGGCCAAACCATTTCGTTTCACATAAGAGGGGTTAGGGTAAGCATATGAATAAGCAGAGAAATTCTTCGAGGACTTATGAACATAATAATTTGAAGAATAATGCTCATATTCATAGTCCTTGGCTCTTCCCTGCGAAACAGAGTTGTTAGCACGATGATGTTCATATGAGGACTTTGATCCATGTGAGGAATTTGATCCCCTTGAGGAATTTGGTCCGTATGAGGACTTGGATCCATATGAAGAATTTGGTCCATATGAAGAATTTGATCTGGGGTTCCTTTTCTTCACAGGTGGTGTCATGAGGACATTCACCTGAAGACTTTCAAGGCACCTTTTGGGAACCCAGATTTTCTTCATAGGGAAACCGTTCCTGCAGTTAGTGCCAACATATCTAGCAAATACTTCACCATTCTGATTTTTGAACAGTTTATAGTTAGAGTCAAATGACTCATGAGAAGAATGAGAAGATTCACATGTATAGCCAGATAAATTAGATGGATCAACTGGAGGTCCCTTTGCAGCAACCCATGAGGTTTTGGGGTACTGCTCAGGCTTCCAATATGTACCGAGTTTCCTCTCAAAGGCAATACCCTCTTTCCTAGGGTTCCTATTGAGGATCTGCTTTTTAAGCACATCACAAAGAGTCTGATGCCCTTTGAGGCTTTTGTACATGCCTGTCATGTACAATTCCTTCAGTCCTGCATCGTCAGTGATACTAGCAATGTCCTCAGATGAGGAATTAGTGATAGCAGAGGCAGGTGAAGAATTTGTAACATTTGAAGAATTTGAACATTCAGGTGAGGAATTAGCAGATTCTCGGTCAATGCATTTTAAACATGGAGGAATAAATTCTTCCTGAGCAGCGCTGATTTGTTGAGCAAGTAATGAATCGCGCTCCTTCTGAAGATCTTCATAACTCACCCTTAGCTTCTCAAGATCTTGCTTCTTTTGAAGATATTCATAAGAAAGATTCTCATGATCAGATAAGAGAGTGTTATGATGATCTTGAAGGTTGTCAAACCTGGTCTGAAGTCTCTGAAGATTTTCAGTTAAGGCCTTAGTGCGATCCATTTGTTCACCCAACATATCATCACTTTTGTCTAGCATGTTTTGAACCTTTTCAAAAGCCTTTTGTTGTTGCACAACAATCCTAGCAAGTTTAGAGTAGCTAGGCTTAAGATTTTCATCAGATTCATCCTCACTAGATTCAGAGGAGGCGTATTTGAGTACCTTGGCACCCTTTGCCATGAAGCAATAGGTGGGAGCGTAGTCATCACTGCCTTCATCAGCCTTGTTGGTGAGATTACTTTCTTCAGCGTTGAAGATGGATTTGCTGACGAATGCAGCAGCGAGGGCAAGGCTCGCCACACCAGACTCAGAATCATCAGATTCTTCTTCTGCTTCATTTTCTTCAGATTCAGCCTCAGAGCCCAATTCCTTGCCAATGAATGCCCGAGCCTTCTTTGAGCTGCTCTTCTTGTGAGACGAAGACTTCAAGGATTTTGATGATGAAGATTTTGAGGACTTCTTCTTTTTCTTCGCATCATCAGAACTGTAATCCTTGTACTTCTTCTTCTTAGATTCCTTTTCCCACTGAGGACAATCTTGAATGTAATGTCCTGGTTTCTTGCACTTGTGATAAAGCCTCTTCTTATAGTCACTGGATGAGGAATCATTGCTCCTTGAGGGTTTTCCAAATCGACCACGCCTTGAGAACTTCTGGAATTTCTTCACTAGCAGTGCTAGATCATGACTCAGTTCTTCAGGATCACCAAGGCTGCTACCAGAGTCTTCATCTTCGGACTCAGATACTGCTTTGGCCTTCAGTGCACGTGATCTGCCATAGCTCGAACCATAGAGATCTCTCTTCTCAGCAAGCTAGAACTCATGAGTGTTTAGCCTCTCGAGGATATCCGCGGGGTCAAGTGACTTGTAATTAGCACGCTCTTGTATCATCAGTGCCAGAGTATCAAATGAGGAATCAAGCGATCTCAGCAATTTCTTCACCACTTCATGGTCGGTGATGTCAGTGGCACCAAGTGCTTGCAGCTCATTTGAGATGTCAGTGAGGCGATCGAAGGTTTGCTGAACATTTTCATTGTCGAGTCTTTTGAAGCGGTTGAAGAGATTGCGAAGAACATCAACTCATGAGTCACGCTGAGTTGAAACTCCTTCATTGACCTTGGACAGCCTATCCCAGATAAGCTTAGCAGTCTCCAAAGCACTCACTCTACCATATGGTCCTTTGCTCAGATGGCCACATATGATATTCTTCGCTTGAGAGTCGAGTTGCTTGAATCTCTTCACATCGGTAGCGTTCAGTGAGGGTGAGACGGAGGGAACACCATTTTCCACAACGTTCCAGAGATCGTTATCAATTGCCTCAAGATGCATTCGCATCTTATTCTTCCCGTAGGGGTAGTCCGTCCCATCGAAGGTAGGACACCCAGCAGAGACCTTGATCATACCTGCGGTCGACATAACTAAAACTCCAGGTGGTTAGACCAAAATCACACAGAACAAGGGAGTACCTTGCTCTGATACCAATTGAAAGTGTGTTATATCGACTAGAGGGGGGGTGAATAGGCGATTTTTATGAAATTCTTCACTGAGGAATTTGCTCGTGAGGAAATTCCTTAGCGAAGAACTACTAGCAGCGGAATAAGTACTCAGAGGTAAACATAGCAGAATACATGCATGGTCATCATGATGAAATGAAGACACAGACAGAATACAGAAAGCGTAAACACATGATAGCACAAGATGAAGACAAACAGACTGAAGAAATTGAACTGAGGAAATTGAGAAAGTCTTCAGTCAAAGTCTTCAAACACAGATATGAACAAGCATACAACACAGTAATGAGGAAATGAAAGTGTTGAGGAAATAGAACCAGTAAGCTTGGTGAAGACAATGATTTGGTAGACCAGTTCCAACTACTGTCTCAGTTGTACATCTGGTTGGAGCGGCTGAGTATTTAAACTCGAGGACACCTAGTCCCGGACACACAGTCCTCACCGTATTCTCCTTGAGCTAAGGACACACAGTCCTTGCCCAATCACTCGTGGTAAGTCTTCAGGTGACTTCCAAACCTTCACAGACTAGGTCACTCGGCGATCCACAATTCCTCTTGGATGCTCTAGACCATGACGCCTAACCGTCTGGAAGAAGTACAGTCTTCAAAGGTAACAAGCGTCGGATCCACGCAGGATCAATCTCTTCAGTGATGCTCAATCACTTTGGGTTTGTAGGTGTTTTGGGTTTGAGTTTTGGATTTTCCTCACTTGATGATTTTCGCTCAAAGTCCTCGGAGGATGGGTTGCTCTCAAATGACAAGTGTCAAGTTCTCTCGGAGCATCCAACCAGCTAGTGGTTGTAGGGGGCGGCTATTTATACCCTAGGGAGCAGCCCGACATGATAAGACATAAATGCCCTTCAATGATATGACCGTTATGTGGACAAGATATTTTGGGACAGCTGGCGCGTAGCACAGCAACGGTCGCAAATATGATGTACAAATTCCTCAGGGCTATCATGTTCCTCACAGTGTAGGCAATTCGCACTGGCGAATTCCTAACTCCTCAGTCAGAGCAAAGTCCTCAGTGACCAGAAGAACTGCATCTCTGTCACTGAAGAAATTGACTGAACTGTATGAGATTTCCAATGGCTTTACTCGAAGGGATTGGTAGGTGTTGGATTTGAGTTGAGCATCACATGGAAATTTTCTCCTTAGTATTTCCTCGACCCCCTTTAACAGTACGGTGTTTCCTATGACTCAAGAAAGAGAAAATGAAACTACGAAAACAAAAGTCTTCAAGCTTCATGTTCCTCGAATGAATACAAGGTCTTCAGGGTTACACCAATTTCTTCACTTTCAAAGTCTTCAGAAAGTCTTCAAAATATCAAAGTCTTCACTCGAAGAACTTCATTTTTAGGGGTCGGCTTTCTCTGTAAATATCAAACTCCTCATAGACTTATAGACCTGTGTACACTCATAAACACATTAGATACTTAACCTATAAGTCTTCAATACACCAAAATCACTAAGGGGCACTAGATGCACTTACACAAGTCCTTCGTGGGCGACGGCCGTGATGGAATAGACAAGGTTGCTTCTTCATGGACCCTTCGTGGGTGGAGCCCTCCGTGGACTCGCGCAACCGTTACCCTTCGTGGGTTGAAGTCTCCGTCAACTTGGATGTACGATAGCACCACCTATCGGAACCACGCCAAAAACATCCGTGTCTCAAATTGTGTTTTAATACTCAAAACCTTTCCCTTTACATTCTTGCAAGTTGCATGCTTTACTTTCCGCTGCTCATATACTCATTGCATGCTTACTTGATATGTATTGTGCTTGTTAAACTTGTGCCTAAACTCCACTTGAACTTAAGAATATTAAAAACTGCAACTTTTGGCACTTAGTGTCTAATCACCCCCTCTAGACACCTCTTCTCGATCCTTTCAATTGGTATCAGAGCTTTGGTCTCCATTGCCTTGGTTTAAACACCTTTGGAGGAAGATGGATGTGTCTACTTTAGGGAGTCTTAGACATAGAGTGCCCATTCTTGATGGAGAGTATTTTCTTGAGTGAAAAAATGAAATGCTTGAGATTTTCAATGAATATCATTTGAACAAGTACATTGCTAGTCCTTGTGCACCTCATATTGATCCTTTGCACCCTACCCTAGATGAAGATATTGACATGATTCGCAATCTTAGAACTGTTGAGCTCATCATTAGAGGATTGCCCAAAAATTTGATTGCTAGTTTGCCTACTCTAAATTGTGCCTATACTATATGGAAATTTCTTGAGGAACGATTTCCCAATTATTCGTTATAGAATTTAGACGAAATTCTCCATAAGTCTATTGCTTTGAGTAAGATGAACTCTAGTGATCCTAGCTTTGGTGATTGTCTATTTGAGCTTACCAATCTCATGCATGCTAAAGGAAATGTTGGAATCATTAGTGATATCATATCCGAAGCTATAAGAATTCATAAAGGTAACCACTTTGATGATCATTTACCTTATGAATTACCCTCTCTAGGAATTGATCAATCACAAGATGATGGACATTATGATGAAGATGATGATAGTGACTATGATCTTGATGATGCAATGAGACATTTTGGTCTTATGGCAAATCTTCGCGGCTACATGGCTGGAGGAAAGGAATGGGTCCTTGATAGTGGATGTACTGATCATATGACCAGAGATGAAGAGATGTTCCGTGAGGTTGCTGAAAATAACGGCCCTCGGAAATATGTCACATTTGGTGACAATTCAAAGGTAAGGTGGTTGGCCTTGGTAAGGTGGCCATCTCACATGATAGCTCCATACAAAATGTCATGCTCGTTGAATCCCTTGGATACAATTTACTTTCAGTTTCTAGACTTGTGGATTTCGGTTTCAATGTCTTATTCACTGAAGTAGATTGCCAAGTGTTTCGTAGAGACAATCATAAAATGGTCTTTACCGGCATACGTAGAGGATATCTTTACATTGTTGATTTCACTAAAAAGGCTCAACCTAAAACTTGCTTAATTGCTAAATCTTCTAAAGGCTGGCTGTGGCATAGAAGACTAGGTCATGTTGGAATGCGAAATCTTGATAAGCTTATTAAAGGTGATCATATCCTTGGAATAAAAGATGTCGTATTTGACAAGGATAGACTTTGTACCGCTTGTCAAGCAGGGAAACAAGTTGGAGGAAGTCACCGCGCGAAGAACATCATGACCACAAGAAGACCACTCGAGCTACTTCACATGGATCTCTTTGGTCGAAATGCATACAAGAGTCTCGGTGGTAACTCATTTGGTCTAGTCATAGTTGATGATTTTTCAAGATTCACGTGGGTGTTCTTTCTTGATGACAAGTCGCAGGTCCAAAAGATCTTCAAAACTTCGCTAGGAAGGCCCAAAATCAGTTTGACGTGAAGATCAAGAAGGTTCAGAGCGACAACGGAACGGAGTTCAAGAACGCAAATGTGGACACTTTTCTTGGCGAAGAAGGGATTTCACACGAGTTCTCGGCTACGTACACACCTCAACAAAATGGAGTTGTTGAGAGGAAGAACCGGACTCTTATCGAGATGGCGAGAACGATGCTTGATGAGTACAAAACGCCAAAGCACTTTTGGGCGGAAGCAGTTGAGACAGCTTGTCATGCAACAATTCGCTTGTATCTTCACAAGCTGCTCGGCAAGACGGCATACGAGCTCCTCACTGGTAACAAACCCCAAGTTGGATGCTTTCGAGTATTCGGCTCAAAGTGCTACATTCTTGATAAGCATCATTGTTCTAAATTTTCTCCTAAGTCTCATGAAGGTTTTCTACTTGGTTATGGCTCAAACTCTCACACCTACCGTGTCTACAACAATTTCACCCGAAGGGTTGAAGAGATGGTAGATGTGAAGTTTGATGAATCTAACGGCTCGCAAGTAGAGCAATTGCCAATTGATGTAGGAGACAAAGACCCTTCGGAAGCAATTCAAGACTTGTCCATTGGCAAGGTTCATCCAACGGAAATGAAGGAGAGTACCTCATCCGTCCAAGTGGAAGCTTCTACCTCACGACAAGGTGAACCAAGAGTTGATACGGAAGCATCCACAAGTGGGACACGTCAAGATGAAGAAAACGAGGAAGTACACCAAGATGAACATCAACAACCTCCTTCTCCACCACGACAAGAGAACGACAACGTCAACAATGAAGAAGGCCAAGAAGAAGAAGAAGAACAAGATGAATAGGATGTTCCACCCCGACCCAAGAAAAAGCTTACACGAGTTCGAGCAAGAATTGCCAAAGATCATCCCGTCGAGCAAATCTACAAAGATATCCAAACCGGGAGAATCACTCGCTCTAAAACTCGCTTAGCTAACTTTTGTGAACATTACTCATTCATTTCTAAAATTGAACCTATGAAGGTTGAAGAAGCATTGAAGGATCCGGATTGGATAAACGCTATGCATGAAGAGATACACAACTTTGAGAGAAATCAAGTGTGGACATTGGTCGAGAAGCCCGACAACAACCACAACATCATTGGTACCAAATGGGTGTTTCGCAACAAGCAAGATGAAGATGGACAAGTGGTTCGCAACAAAGCATGTCTCGTCGCCCAAGGCTATACACAAGTTGAAGGTATGGACTATGGTGAGACATATGCTCCCGTTGCTAGACTTGAGTCCATTCGCATCTTATTTGCCTATGCTAATCACCATGATATCACCTTATACCAAATGGATATTAAAAGTGCTTTTCCAAATGGAAAAATTGAAGAGGAAGTTTATGTTAAGCAACCTCCCGGCTTTGTTAATCCTAAGAAACCTAACCATGTTTACAAACTTCACAAAGCTCTTTATGGTCTTAAACAAGCTCCTAGAGCATGGTATAAATGCTTGACCAAGTTCCTTACTGAAAAAGGCTTTGAAATCGATAAAATTGATTCTACTCTTTTTAATAAAAGTGTTAATGGAGAACTATTTGTGTGCCAAATTTATGTTGACGATATCATATTTGGTTCAACTAACCCTCATTTTAGTTAGAAGTTTGGAAAGCTAATGTCGGAGAAGTTTGAGATGTCTATGATGAGTGAACTCAAATTCTTTCTCGGTTTGCAACTCAAGCAAACTAAGGAAGGTACCTTTGTCTCTCAAACGAAGTACACCAAAGACTTATTCAAGAAGTTCAATATGCAAGAATGCAAAGGTATGCCTACACCCATGCCTACTAGTGGACATCTTGATTTGACCAAAGATGGTGAACCGGTTGATCAAAAGGTTTATCTCTCTATGATTGGTTCATTATTATATCTATGTGCCTCTCGTCCTGATATTATGCTAAGTGTGTGCATGTGTGCACGATATCAAGCTGCTCCTAAAGAATGTCATCTTAAGGCTATGAAAAGGATAGTGAGATACTTAATTCATACACCAAATTTTGGCATTTGGTATCCTAAGAGGTCCTCTTTTGATCTTGTTGGCTACTACGATTCGGACTATGCCGGAGACAAGGTTGATAGAAAGTCCACTTCGGGTATTTGTCAATTCCTTGGTAGATCTCTTGTGTCTTGGTCTTCCAAGAAACAAAACTCGGTATCCTTATCCACTGCCGAAGCGGAATACATTGCTGCTGGTTCATGTTGTGCTCAATTACTTCGGATGACCCAAACTCTTAAAGATTATGGGATATATGTGAAACATGTTCCATTGCTATGTGACAATGAAAGTGCTATTAAGATTGCTCACAACCCCGTGCAACATTCTCGAACTAAGCATATTGAAGTTCGTCATCATTTCATTCGAGATCATGTTGCCAAAGGGGACATTAACCTTAAGCATGTTCGCACCGATAAGCAATTGGCGGATATATTCACTAAACCACTTGATGAGAACGTGTTTTGTAGGTTAAGAGATGAATTGAACATCATTGATGCTTCAAACTTGGAGTAGGAACTCCATTGGATACATGCGGGGCATGAGCCTATGACTAATCCTTGATATTTCCTTATGATGCTATTCATATGTCTTGGATATTTTTGCACCTTGCATGTTATCTAAACCATGTAGGTACTTGGTTGAATCTAAATCTATGAGATTGCAACCCACTCACATCTTGAGCAATCTCTACATCACCAAGACTCTACACAAAGGTGGCTGAAGACAAGGAAGCACAAAACCATTCAAACATATCCTTTGACAAATTCTATGATTGTGTCTCATGATTGTCATTTTGGATACACAAGTGCTCTTCCTTGCAAAACTAACCCATGTAGGTAGATGAACTCAAACTCCAAGTGGTGCTCCCAACTACATCAACCTTGAGCAACCCACACAAGTTCAACTACATGAGCAAGATCAACACCACCACCCAAGGTATGTTATTCCATCTTAGAGAAGCTTTACTCCAAGTCATGAGTTAAAGCAACTCAACAAGATATGAATACATCAAGATGCTTAAACGAAAAATGGTAACCCCATTTTGAGCTTAAACGATGAGTATGACCTATGATCAAGTGATCTCACTTGACTCCTAAGTCAATATACTCTAACATAGGTGACTTTGTCGCCGCCCAACTCTAGATGAAGTTCTCTTGAGTTCTTTTCTGTGTTATTGCATTTTTCTCTTGCATATTTGTTTCCCCTTTCAAAAAAAACTTCATCTAGATCTTTTAGTTTCTCTTCTTTTCATTTATTCTGCATTTTCTGCATCCAATTCATTGCAAATCCTTCAGTTAATTCCTTGAAAATCCTTGTGAGATCTTACTTGTCTAGTGAGCTGAGGTGACAAGTAGTTTCACTCTGATGAACTCGGTCACACCGATTTGTTTTCTTCAGCCTAACCGAAAATCATTCGGTGCAACCGAAGCACACAACTCGGAGTCACCGAACTTGCCACTTATTCCTGATTTTTGTTTGCTCCAGCTCCACTCAATGATTCTTGTCCTCTACCAGCATCATGTTACACATGCTGCTTTGCTCTGTGACTCAAGGACCAACCCATTTATATCAAATGTCCAGAAGACCCTTCTTGGAAATTGATGTCAAAGGGGGAGAGTGTAACACCCCGGATGTAACTTGCCATATTTGTAACTCCAACTCTTGCCATTTTCGGCTATGTGATATGATATTCCCTCTGTGGTTGGGTTTCCCGTCGTTTTGCATTTTGTTCATGTCATGCATTTCATATCATGTCATCATGTGCATCGCTTTTGCATACGTGTTCGTCTCATGAATCCGAGCATTTTCCCCGTTGTCCGTTTTGCAATCCGGCGCTCCTATGTTCCCCGACGTCCCCTTTTACCTTTCTCCGTGAGCGGGTATTAAACCTTCTCGGAATGGACCGAGGTTTGTCAGGATGCCTTGGTATAACACCGGTAGACCGCCTGTCAAGTTTCGGGTCATTCGGAGGTCGTTTGATACTCCAACGGTTAACCGGGTAACTGTGAAGGCCTCGTGTGTGTGTTGCAGCCCAAAACCCCTCCATAACAGCCCAATAACCCATCTTAGACACTCCCATGTCCATCGCCGTTCGATCACGATCGTGTGGCCGAAAACCGCACTCCATTTGGAGCCTCCTAGCTCCTCCTACCTATAAATATACCTCCCCCTCCGAAATCCCGGATGAAATCCACCCTAACCCTAGACCAATTCCTCTCCCGCCACCGCCGGACAAAATCCGGACGGGCGGACGTGTCCGCCCGCTACCACCGAACAATCACGCGCTGCCACGTGGGCAGGCGCGCCCACTTTGCCGCGCTAGCCGCCGCCGGCCCGCTCGGGCCCGCGCGGGGCCCTCCTCGGCCCGCCGCCGCCCGCGGCTCCCCCGCGCCCGCGCCCTCCTCCCGCGTCCGCCCGCGCCCCATCGCCCTCACCGCGCCGCCCCGCTGCCCATCTCCGGCGCCGGCCACCGCCGCCAGCCGTGCCGGCGAGCGCCGCCCCGGCCTCACCCCGACGCCTCCCGCCGGCGCCACCGACCGCCGCCGCCGCACGAGCCGCTCCCGCGTCCGCGCGTCGCCTCCTCCGCCCCGGCTCCACCCCGGATCCGGCCGCCTCTCCGGCGAGACTCCGGCGACCCCCTCCCTGGATCCAGATCTGGCCTCGGTTGACTTCTTCTTTCCCCTCCAAATTCCACCAAGTCCCGAAATTATTGCATCACTGTTGCATCTTAATCGCATCATAACTTGCTGTATATTGCTCCGTCTCGTGCGTATAATATGTCAAATTGTTCGTATCGATGAGTACATAATTTCATCTCATTGCATCATTTTCATTTGAGCTCATCTTGATGCCCGAAATGCTGTTAGAAGAGGGCTATGTGACGTTAGTTTCAGATCTGTTTCAGAACATGCACTTTTGTCATTTTTGCCATGATTGATGTGTGCACCCTATGAAGTTGAGTCCTACATGTGTTTTGTAATATGCCATGCCATCTTTCAGAGATTTTTGCTATGAATTTTTGTGACCTTTGTGGTGACTAGAACAAGCATGCAAACTAGGGTACTTAATGTTGCTGATTTCAGAGACTTAGTAATTTCACCAAGTCCTTGCCTGCTGTTATTTTTATGCCATGTGTTCATGTTGTTTCAGAGAGATCTATGCCTCTTTTGAGCATGATCAGTAAGAGTGTTTTGGGCATATGGATTTTCTATATCCATCCATGCCTTTGTTTGTAATTATGGAGTGGCATAGCTTGAGTCAATCGAGCTCTACTTTTACTATAAAATGTTTCTGGCAGATTGTTTACATGTTATTCGATTTTGCCAAGTTTGTTGTAGTTGATCCTTGCGTGCTATGATGTTATACTTGCCATGTCTAGATTCTATGCCATGTCTTCTTGATGTATGTATGCTTAGTTTATCATGTAATACTCTGTAGTGATTGCATCGAGCTCGTAAACATGCCTACTTGTTATCTGTTTTTGACATGTCCAGTTTTCTGCTAAGTCTGAAACCTGTAACGAAACTTGCTTAATTGACATGGGTGCTATTATATTTTTTGGTCCTTTTTGGCTCATGGTCAGTAAGGGATTTTTGTCAAGTTCTTTGAGTAGATTCATGCCATGCCTTGTTTTGCTATATTATGTTCATGTAGCATGTTGTTGGCTTGCTCTAAACATGTCATCCTGATGTTAATTTCTGGCATGTTGTTATTTTCACCAAGTCTGTGAACATGTTATCTTTTGCACTTTTGCCATGCTTGTTTGAACCTGTTATGGTGTGTTTTAGCCGTAGTTCAGTGTTCATCTTTTGTCAAGCATCTTGAGTAGATTACTGTCATATGCTTTGTTGATATGGTTGGGTGCAGTAGCTTAATTTCTTGTTGCTTGCTAAGTAGCATCATGCTGTTAATGGCAGATTATTGTCATTCTTGTTTTGCTCGTCATTTGCAAACCGTGCATCTGATTTCGGTGATCTTTATATCGATTTCAACTGAAATCACCTCACCTTTCCATTGGCATACTTGGTTTGCCAAGATTATGCCTTGTTCATCTTTTTCCTTCCGAAGCATGCATATGCATTGCATACCACATCTCGCATATCATGCCATGTTTTGTATCATGTTGTTTGTGCATTGCATCGTGATTGATGTTTGTCCCCTTTGCTTGTGTTCTTGTCTTGGGTAGAGCCGGGAGACGAGTACGTGAACGAGGAACCTGTTGATAACGTTTACGAGGATCAAGCTTTCGACAACTCTGAGAACCTTGCAGGCAAGATGACCATACCCTCGAAATCACTTCTATCTTTGCTTGCTAGATGCTCGCTTTTTTGCTATGCCTATGCTGCGATACCTACCACTTGCTATATCATGCCTCCCATATTGCCATGTCAGCCTCTAACCATCCATGTCCTAGCAAACCGTTGATTGGCTATGTTACTGCTTTGCTCAGCCCCTCTTATAGCGTTGTTAGTTGCAGGTGGAGATGTTGTTCCTTGTTGGAACATGTTTACTTGTTGGGATATCACAATATCTCTTATATTATTAATGCATCTATATACTTGGTAAAGGGTGGAAGGCTCGGCCTTATGCCTGGTGTTTTGTTCCACTCTTGCCACCCTAGTTTCCGTCATACCGGTGTTATGTTCCTTGATTTTTCGTTCCTTACACGGTTGGGTGATTTATGGGACCCCCTTGACAGTTCGCTTTGAATAAGACTCCTCCAGCAAGGCCCAACATTGGTTTTACCATTTGCCACCTAAGCCTTTTTCCCTTGGGTTCTGCAGACTCAAGGGTCATCTTTATTTTAACCCCCCCGGGCCAGTTCTCCTTCGATTGCTGGTCCAAACTAGAGCCCTTTGCAGCGCCACCTCGGGGCAACTTGAGGTCTGGTTTTAGTTGTACGGACTGCTCATCCGGATATACCCTGAGACCGAGATATGTGCAGCTCCTATCAGGATTTGTCGGCACAATCGGGCGGCTTTGCTGGATTTGTTTTATTACTGTCGAGATGTCTTGTAGTCCGGGATTCTGAGACTGATCGGGTCTTCCCGGTAGAAGGAATATCCTTCGTTGACCATGAGAGCTTATAATGGGCTAAGTTGGGACACCCCTGCAGGGTATTATCTTTCGAAAGCCGTGCCCGTGGTTATGCGGCAGATGGGAATTTGTTAATATCCGGTTGTAGAAAACCCGAAGTTGACCTTAATTAAAACACATCAACCGCGTGTGTAACCGTGATCTTCTCTTCTCGACGGGGTCCGGGAAGTGAACACGGTGTTGGAGTTATGTTTGACGTAGGTTGTTCTAGGATCACTTCCTGATCACTTCTAGCTTCACGACCGTGCTTTGCTTCTCTTCTCGCTCTCTTTTGCGTTGTTAGCCACCATATATGCTAGTCGCTTGTTGTAGCTCCACCTCACAACCCTATCCTACCTTTAAGCTTAAATAGTCTTGATCTCGCGGGTGTGAGATTGCTGAGTCCCCGTGACTCACAGATTCTACCAATACAGTTGCAGGTGTCAACGATGCCAGTGCAGATGACGCAACCGAGCTCACGTGGGAGTTCGACGAGGAACGTGGCCGTTACTATGTGTCTTTTCCTGATGATCAGTAGTGGAGCCCAGTTGGGGTGATTCGGGGATCTGTGTAGCATTTGGGGTAGTCTTCTTTCATTTTGGTTCCGTAGTCGGACCTTGAGTGTAATCTGGATGATGAATGTTTATTTATATATTGTGTGAAGTGGCGACTGTAAGCCAACTATGTATCTCTTTCCCTTATGTATTACATGGGTTGTGTGAAGATTACCTCACTTGCGACATTGCTTTTAATGCGGTTATGCCTCTAAGTCGTGCCTCGACACGTGGGAGCTATAGCCGCATCGAGGGCGTTACAAGTTGGTAATCAGAGCCTTCCCCGACCTTAGGAGCCCCCACTGTTTGATCGTTTTTAGTGGCCGAGTTGTGTCTAGAAAAATGTTTTGAGTCATTTAGGAATTTTATATCGAAGAGATTAGGAATTCTTTTTACTTCCCAGTCTCCTCATCTCTCTGGTAAGGCATCCTGACGTAGAGTTTTGACTCTTCTCTTATCAAATTTCACTAAAAAAAATTTAGGATCACGCGGGTATCTTAGAATCGTTCCGATGGTTTTATGATGACAACATTGTCTTGGTTGCCTCCCGTCAGCAGGGGTTTAGTGGAGGTGTCCCGGGGAGTTGAGCTCCGAGGTGTTGTCGTCATAATTTTATCGTTACAGTTCTGGAATACCTGAGTTTAGCACGCCGACATCGAAAATCTCTTTTGTACAGTTGTTGGTGAGATAACCCTGATAGCCCAGTACTGAGGCGAGTGCGGGAGTATTGCCATGACTTGTATAACGGATGCTTTTCGAAGGTTGAGGTAGACGATTTCCGAAGGTTTCTTGGTTATGTGTTGAAGGATGGATACAGCTGGATCTAGGTATTGCTAGTTTGGGTGATATATTTTGTGTCCCCTGTATCCCCAACACCTGATTGCATAACCAGAAAGTTTCGGGAGTTTATAAGTGGGAATTCATGTAGCTCTAGTATTTCTTCCCGCAGATATTTGGTTCGTGATTGGGTAATCCTTACCAAGTATTTGTTCACATCCGTACCTTGTTGATTTTATTCCATACCTTTTTCTAAGTGGCTTCTCAACTTATGGAAGTGTGATGATTTACTTTGGATTTCATTCGTTCATTCTTGTTCGAATGTTTATTGTGAAGACTATATGTTGCAATTTCGATCCTTTGATTCAGCATGAATATATCTTTTTCAAGATGCTAATGGATGTCACCCTCTTCAGGATGGCTCCGCCAACGCGTCAGAATCCGGAACGCAATGAAGGAAGTTAGGCTAACCCTCCGCCACCACCTCTGCCTCCGGAGGCATGGCAAGCTTTGATGACTGCCACAAATGCCAACGCTCAGATTCTGATTCAGCTCTTGCAAGATCGCAACCAAGGGCAAGGTAATCAGGGAAATCAAGGCCAAGGCAACAATCAGCCGCATTTTGCTACCCTTAATCAGTTCCTTGCAAATCAGCCAAAGACTTTCAGCTACTGTGTCGAGGCCACAGACGCCGATGATTGGCTCGTGGACATCTACAAGCACTTCGAATGTAGCAATGTCAGACCTGAGGACTTTGTCAAGTTTGCCTCTTTTCAACTCAAAGATCAAGCTGCTGAGTGGTTCCAACAATACAAAGATTCCAGAGGAGGTCGTGAGATTACCTGGGATGATTTCCGCCGTGACTTCAAAGCTCATCACATTCCAGAAAGTGTTGTTGAGAGTAAGCGTGAGGAGTTCCGCAATCTCAAGCAAGGCAACATGTCTGTGTATCAATACAACACTCAGTTCCAGAAGCTCTCTCGTTTTGCGAGGCAAGACATCCCTGATGAGAAGAGTATGATCTACCAATTCAGGCGTGGCCTCAGAGAAGATCTGCAACTAGCTCTCGTGCTTTTTGAGCCATTAAAGTATGATGAATTCTACAACATGGCATTGAAACAAGAAGCTGCTCAGCTCAAGTGTGAGGCCTCTAAGAAGAGAGTCAGAGACGCAGTTCAGTCTTCTTCTTCCTCACTTGTGGCATCTAAGCAACAGAAGTTCTGGTTGCCTCCTCCTCCTCCGTTCCGTCAGCCTTATCAGCAGAAGAACTCAGGTGGTCGTGGATCTTCCCACCCACCCAACCCTGGCTATCAGAACAAGTCTCAGAATCAAGCTCCAAGGCCAAGTGCTCCTTACCATCGTCCGCTCTCAGAGGTGACTTGCAACAAATGTCAGCAAAAGGGTCACTATGCGAACAAGTGCTTCAACCAAAGGCGCCTTCCGCCTCCTCCTCCTGTGAGATCTTCCAGCAATGCAGTGGTCAAGCATAATTCCCAGTCTGCAAAGGTGAACATGTTGAATGCAGCTCAAGCGGAGGATTCTTCAGAAGTGATCATGGGTAATCTCTCAGTTAATGATATTCCTGCAAAAGTCTTATTTGACACTGGAGCATCGCATTCTTTCATTTCAAGACCTTTTGTGGCTATGCATGATTTGAGTACTCAAGTTTTGCCGAGGCCTTTGTCTATTGTGTCCCCGGGTAAGCAAATGACTTCTCGAGTTCTGGTCCCGAATGTCGGTATCAAGTTGGGCGACTATAGATTTCTGGCTAAACCAATTGTTCTTGGTGACTCTGATATTGATCTTATTCTCGGGATGGACTGGCTTTCTAAGCACAAGGCTCAGCTTGATTGTGCTGCCAGGGAAATTCAATTGACTCACTCTTCTGACGATGTGATCATTTATGCCGCTCGTGATGATACCATTCGGTTGTTTTCTCTCAATGAGAAGGGTGAATTGGATCCTATCTCTCAAATTCCAGTCGTTTGTGAGTACCAAGATGTTTTTCCAGAAGATCTTCCGGGTATGCCTCCTCACCGGCCAGTTGAGTTCGTTATTGATCTTGAGCCTGGCACGGAACCCGTTTGCAAGCGTCCATACAAGCTTGGACCTAAAGAGCTGAAGGAATTGAAGAAACAGCTCGATGAACAAGAGCGTCTGGGTTTGATCAGACCGAGTTCGTCTCCATGGGGTTGTGGTGTTCTTTTTGTCCAGAAGAAGGATGGCACGGACCGACTTTGCGTTGATTACCGTCCATTGAACAAGAAGACAATCAAGAACAAGTACCCACTTCCCAACATCAATGAGCTATTCGAGCAACTTAAAGGTGCTAAAGTGTTCTCCAAGCTTGACCTTCGTGTGGGTTATCATCAAATTCGCATTCGTGAAGAAGATATTCCCAAGACAGCATTCAGAACAAGTTTTGGTTCTTATGAATATACTGTCATGTCATTCGGCCTTGTCAATGCTCCTCCAACTTTCACTCGCTTGATGAATTTCATCTTCAACCCCTACACCAATGAATTTGTCTTGGTCTATCTCGATGATATTTTGGTCTTCTCCAAGAATAAGAAGGATCATGCCATACATTTGCGATTGGTGCTCGACAAGCTCAGAGAGTATCAATTATATGCGAAGTTCTCCAAATGTGAATTTTGGCTTGATGAAGTTCTTTACCTTGGGCATATCATCTCTGCCAAGGGCATTGCTGTTAATCCTGAGAAGGTGTCTGCAGTCGTGAATTGGGAACCTCCTCAAAATGTCAAGCAGCTTCGCAGTTTTCTTGGACTTGCAAGCTATTGCCGAAGATTCGTTGAGAATTTCTCAAAGATTGCAAAGCCTCTTTCCAACCTCCTCCAGAAGCATGTGAAGTATGTCTGGTCTCCTGAGTGTGACGTTGCTTTCAACACTCTCAAAGAGAAACTTGTCACTACTCCAGTGTTGACTCCTCCTGATGATTCCAAGCCTTATGAAGTTTTCTGTGATGCTTCTCTTCAAGGCCTCGGTGCCGTGTTAATGCAAGAGAAGAAGGTTGTGGCCTATACCTCTCGTCAGTTGAAGCCCAACGAAAAGAACTACCCCACTCACGATCTTGAGTTGGCGGCAGTTATCCATGCGTTGATAACATGGAGACATCTCTTGTTGGGAAGGAAAGTGGACATTTTCACCGATCACAAGAGTCTCAAGTACATCTTCACTCAGCCCGACCTCAACCTCAGGAAAACTCGATGGGTTGAAATGATTCAAGAGTATAATCCGAGTATTGAATATACTCCAGGCAAGGCTAATGTGATTGCAGACGCCTTGAGCAGGAAAGCTTATTGCAACAGCTTAATCCTCAAGCCCTTTCAACCGGATCTTTGTGAAGCTTTCCGCAAGTTGAATCTCCAAGTTGTTCCTCAAGGTTTTCTTGCCAACCTCATCGTCTCTCCTACTTTGGAAGATCAAATTCGTGAGGCACAACTGATGGATACCATGGTGAAGAAGGTGAAATGTGGTATTGACAAGGGCATTTCCAAATACAAGTGCTATCGAGTTGATGACAGAGATACTCTTTTCTTCAAGGACTAGATCGTGGTTCCAAAGGGTGATCTTCGTAAAGTCATTATGAACGAGGCGCACAACTCTCTTCTGTCAATTCATCCTGGAAGTACAAAGATGTACCATGACCTCAAGCAGTCGTATTGGTGGACTCGAATGAAGCGAGAAATTGCTCAATTCGTGAACGAATGTGATGTCTGTCGAAGGGTGAAAGTAGAACACCAACGACCAGCCGTCCTACTCCAACCTCTTGCTATTCCAGAATGGAAGTTTGATCATATCGAAATGGACTTCGTGACTGGATTTCCAAAGTCCAAGTGTGGAAATGATGCCATCTTCGTCGTCATCGACAAGCTCACTAAAGTGGCTCATTTTCTTCCTATCAAAGAGTCTATCACAGCAGCGCAGCTGGCAGAGCTTTACACCTCCAAATTTGTCTCCTTGCATGGCATTCCACAATTGATCTCTTCAGACCGTGGCAGCATCTTTACCTCCAAGTTTTGGGATTCTTTTCAGAAGGCCATGGGCACAAACATTCGCTTCAGCACAGGTTTCCACCCTCAAACTAGTGGACAAGTCGAGCGTGTCAACCAAATTCTTGAAGATATGCTCAGAGCTTGTGTTATCTCTTTCGGCATGAAGTGGGAGGATTGTCTTCCTTATGCTGAGTTCTCTTACAACAACAGGTTTCAAGCCAGCTCGGGCAAAGCCCCATTCGAGATTCTCTATGGCAGAAAGTGCCGTACTCCTCTCAATTGGTCTGAGACGGGCGAACGCCAACTTCTTGGCAACGATTTGATCTCAGAGGCTGAGGCAATGTGCAAGGTCATTCGCGAGAATCTCAAAGCCGTGCAATCGCGTCAGAAGAGCTATTACGATAGCAAACATCGTGATTTGGCATTCGAGATCGGAGACCATGTCTACCTCCGCGTCTCTCCAATGAAAGGGACTCGTCGCTTCGGTATCAAGGGGAAACTTGCCCCTAGATACGTGGGTCCTTTCAAGATCATCGGCAAACGAGGCGATCTCGCCTATCAACTTGAGCTTCCCTCCAACTTTGCAAATGTGCACGATGTCTTCCACGTGTCACAGCTTCGCAAGTGCTTTAAGACGCCTGAGCGCACCATCAACTTCGAAGAGGTTGATCTTCAAGAAGATTTGTCCTATCATGAGCATCCCGTTGCTATTCTTGAAGAAACTGAGCGCAAGACTCGCAACAAGTCAATCAAATTCCTGAAAGTGAAATGGTCACACCATTCAGACCGAGAAGCCACCTGGGAGCGCGAGGACCACCTTCGTTCCGAGTATCCGGAGTTCTTTCAGTCCTAGATCTCGGGACGAGATCCTATCGTAGTAATGGAGTGTTGTAACACCCCGGATGTAACTTGCCATATTTGTAGCTCCAACTCTTGCCATTTTCGGCTATGTGATATGATATTCCCTCCGTGGTTGGGTTTCCCGTCGTTTTGCATTTTGTTCATGTCATGCATTTCATATCATGTCATCATGTGCATTGCTTTTGCATACGTGTTCGTCTCATGAATCCGAGCATTTTCCCCGTTGTCCGTTTTGCAATCCGGCGCTCCTATGTTCCCCGGCGTCCCCTTTTACCTTTCTCCGTGAGCGGGTACTAAACCTTCTCGGAATGGACCGAGGTTTGTCAGGCTGCCTTGGTATAACACCGGTAGACCGCCTGTTAAATTTCGGGTCATTCGGAGGTCGTTTGATACTCCAACGGTTAACCGGGTAACCGTGAAGGCCTCGTGTGTGTTGCAGCCCAAAACCCCTCCATAACAGGCCAATAACCCATCTTAGACACTCCCATGTCCATCGCCGTTCGATCACGATCGCGTGGCCGAAAACCGCACTCCATTTGAAGCCTCCTAGCTCCTCCTACCTATAAATATACCTCCCCCTCCGAAATCCCGGATGAAATCCACCCTAACCCTACACCAATTCCTCTCCCGCCGCCGCCGGACAAAATCCGGACGGGCGGACGTGTCCGCCCGCCACCACCGACCAATCACGCGCTGCCACATGGGCAGGCGCGCCCACTTCGCCGCGCTAGCCGCCGCCGGCCCGCTCGGGCCCGCGCGGGGCCCTCTCTGGCCCGCCGCCGCCCGCGGCTCCCCCGCGCCCGCGCCCTCCTCCCGCGTCCGCCCGCGCCCTGTCGCCCTCACCACGCCTCCCCGCTGCCCATCTCCGGCGCCGGCCACCGCCGCCAGCCGCGCCGGCGAGCGCCGTCCCGGCCTCACCCCGACGCCTCCCGCCAGCGCCACCGACCGCCGCCGCCGCCCGAGCCGCTCCCGCGTCCGCGCGTCGCCTCCTCCGCCCCGGCTCCTCCACGGATCCGGCCGCCTCTCCGGCGAGACTCCGGCGACCCCCTCCCTGGATCCAGATCTGGCCTCGGTTGACTTCTTCTTTCCCCTCCAAATTCCACCAAGTCCCGAAATTATTGCATCACTGTTGCATCTTAATCGCATCATAACTTGCTGTATATTGCTCCGTCTCGTGCGTATAATATGTCAAATTGTTCGTATCGATGAGTACATCATTTCATCTCATTGAATCATTTTCATTTGAGCTCATCTTGATGCCTAAAATGCTGTTAGAAGAGGGCTATGTGATGTTAGTTTCAAATCTGTTTCAGAACATGCACTTTTGTCATTTTTGACATGATTGATGTGTGCACCCTATGAAGTTGAGTCCTACATGTGTTTTGTAATATGCCATGCCATCTTTCAGAAAGTTTTGCTATGAATTTTTGTGACCTTTGTGGTGACTAGAACAAGCATGCAAACTAGGATACTTAATGTTGCTGATTTCAGAGACTTAGTAATTTCACTAAGTCCTTGCCTGCTGTTATTTTTATGCCATGTGTTCATGTTGTTTCAGAGAGATCTATGCCTCTTTTGAGCATGATCAGTAAGAGTGTTTTGGGCATATGGATTTTCTCTATCCATCCATGCCTTTTTTTGTAATTATGGAGTGGCATAGCTTGAGTCAATCGAGCTCTACTTTTACTATAAAATGTTTCTGGCAGATTGTTTACATGTTATTCGATTTTGCCAAGTTTGTTGTAGTTGATCCTTGCGTGCTATGATGTTATACTTGCCATGTCTAGCTTCTATGCCATGTCTTCTTGATGTATGTATGCTTAGTTTATCATGTAATACTCTGTAGTGAGTGCATCGAGCTCGTAAACATGCCTACTTGTTATCTGTTTTTGACATGTCCAGTTTTCTGCTAAGTATGAAACCTGTAACGAAACTTGCTTAATTGACATGGGTGCTATTATATTTTTTGGTCCTTTTTGGCTCATGGTCAGTAAGGGATTTTTGTCAAGTTCTTTGAGTAGATTCATGCCATGCCTTGTTTTGCTATATTATGTTCTTGTAGCATGTTGTTGGCTTGCTCTAAACATGTCATCCTGATGTTAATTTCTGGCATGTTATTTTCACCAAGTCTGTGAACATGTTATCTTTTGCACTTTTGCCATGCTTGTTTGAACCTGTTATGGTGTGTTTTAGCCGTAGTTCAGTGTTCATCTTTTGTCAAGAATCTTGAGTAAATTACTGTCATATGCTTTGTTGATATGTTTGGGTGTAGTAGCTTAATTTCTTGTTGCTTGCTAAGTAGCATCATGCTGTTAATGGCAGATTATTGTCATTCTTGTTTTGCTCGTCATTTGCAAACCGTGCATCCGATTCCGGTGATCTTTATATCGATTTCAACTGAAATCACCTCACCTTTCCAGTGGCATACTTGGTTTGCCAAGATTATGCCTTGTTCATCTTTTTTCTTCCGAAGCATGCATATGCATTGCATACCACATCTCGCATATCATGCCATGTTTTGCATCGTGTTGTTTGTGCATTGCATCGTGATTGATGTTTGTCCCCTTTGCTTGTGTTCTTGTCTTGGATAGAGCCGGGAGACGAGTACGTGAACGAGGAACCTGTTGAGAACGCTTACGAGGATCAAGCTTTCGACAACTCTGAGAACCTTGCAGGCAAGATGACCATACCCTCGAAATCACTTCTATCTTTGCTTGCTAGATGCTCGCTCTTTTGCTATGCCTATGCTGCGATACCTACCACTTGCTATATCATGCCTCCCATATTGCCATGTCAGCCTCTAACCATCCATGTCCTAGCAAACCGTTGATTGGCTATGTTACTGCTTTGCTCAGCCCCTCTTATAGCGTTGTTAGTTGCAGGTGAAGATGTTGTTCCTTGTTGGAACATGTTTACTTGTTGGGATATCACAATATCTCTTATATTATTAATGCATCTATATACTTGGTAAAGGGTGGAAGGCTCGGCCTTATGCCTGGTGTTTTCTTCCACTCTTGCCACCCTAGTTTCCGTCATACCGGTGTTATGTTCCTTGATTTTGCGTTCCTTACACGGTTGGGTGATTTATGGGACCCCCTTGACAGTTCGCTTTGAATAAGACTCCTCCAGCAAGGCCCAACATTGGTTTTACCATTTGCCACCTAAGCCTTTTTCCCTTGGGTTCTGCAGACTCAAGGGTCATCTTTATTTTAACCCCCCCGGGCCAGTTCTCCTTCGATTGCTGGTCCAAACTAGAGCCCTTTGCAGCGCCACCTCGGGGCAACTTGAGGTCTGGTTT
This sequence comes from Aegilops umbellulata, assembly GCA_032464435.1. Taxonomy (NCBI): domain Eukaryota; kingdom Viridiplantae; phylum Streptophyta; class Magnoliopsida; order Poales; family Poaceae; genus Aegilops; species Aegilops umbellulata. The sequence continues at coordinate 102,183,911 of CP136060.1, forward strand.
TAGTTGTACGGACTGCTCATCCGGATGTGCCCTAAGACCGAGATATGTGCAGCTCCTATCAGGATTTGTCGGCACAATCGGGCGGCTTTGCTGGATTTGTTTTATTACTGTCGAAATGTCTTGTAGTCCGGGATTCCGAGACTGATCGGGTCTTCCCGGTAGAAGGAATATCCTTCGTTGACCATGAGAGCTTATAATGGGCTAAGTTGGGACACCCCTGCAGGGTATTATCTTTCGAAAGCCGTGCCCGCGGTTATGCGGCAGATGGGAATTTGTTAATGTCCGGTTGTAGAAAACCCAAAGTTGACCTTAATTAAAACACATCAACCGCGTGTGTAACCGTGATGGTCTCTTCTCGGCGGGGTCCGGGAAGTGAACACGGTGTTGGAGTTATGTTTGACGTAGGTTGTTCTAGGATCACTTCCTGATCACTTCTAGCTTCACGACCGTGCTTTGCTTCTCTTCTCGCTCTCTTTTGCGTTGTTAGCCATCATATATGCTAGTCGCTTGCTGCAGCTCCACCTCACAACCCTATCCTACCTTTAAGCTTAAATAGTCTTGATCTCGCGGGTGTGAGATTGCTGAGTCCCCGTGACTCACAGATTCTACCAATACAGTTGCAGGTGTCAACGATGCCAGTGCAGGTGACGCAACCGAGCTCACGTGGGAGTTCGACGAGGAACGTGGCCGTTACTATGTGCCTTTTCCCGATGATCAGTAGTGGAGCCCAGTTGGGGTGATTCGGGGATCTGTGTAGCATTTGGGGTAGTCTTCTTTCATTTTGGTTCCGTAGTCGGACCTTGAGTGTAATCTGGATGATGAATGTTTATTTATATATTGTGTGAAGTGGCGACTGTAAGCCAACTATGTATCTCTTTCCCTTATGTATTATATGGGTTGTGTGAAGATTACCTCACTTGCGACATTGCTTTCAATGCGGTTATGCCTCTAAGTCGTGCCTCGACACGTGGGAGCTATAGCCGCATCGAGGGCGTTACAGAGAGAGAGAGAGATCACATCAAAGCTTAATCTTTCCTATAGGGGGAGAAAGAGAGAATACTCAGGGGGAGAGAAAGTAATATCATCAATGACCCCAGATGCTTGGAATTCAAGAGGAGAGACGTCACATGTCTTTAAGAGGGGAAATACATGTTTGTTTGTTTGCTTGCTTTAGCTCAAGCTCTGTTGCTTTTTCATTATTGCTCTGATTTTCTGTTCCCTATCTTCTCCCAATATCTCATGTTAGATTCAGGGGGAGCAAGACATCTAAGGGAAGGAAATCTCTGATTTTATTGCATATCTTTATCTTTGGGGACATGTCTATATCAAATGTGGTACTTAGTACTCATTCTACATGTCATCCCAGTCTTGATTCTCTTGTGGTTTCTCTTGTTTGCTCTGGTTAGTAGGTGTATCTGTGTTATTTAACCTTGTTTGCGCAGGTTCATCCCATCCTAAGCCAACTCAAGACCACAAGGTAAGTATATGCATCTCAGTCATGTGAATGAGGAATTCTTGCTGATGTGCATACTGTTTGCAAGAAGGACTCATGAGCATGAAGGTACATTTCTCTTATTCACATCATTTGCTCTGATGCATATAGCCAAGATACATGTAACACATTGCTTAATCTGTCATGCTTATGCACTCACATGCTCATATATTCAATATTCACATGATTGCATACATGTAGGGGGAGCCTATGCATGTTACATGTCTTTCCAAAGCTTTACTTGCTATTCTCTATATCTTTATCTAAAGCTTTGATGTATGTTGTCATCAATTACTAAAAAGGGGGAGATTGAAAGCACAAGTGCTCCCTGGGTGGTTTTGGTAATTAATGTCAACATATCTCTTGTTGGACTAACACTTTTACTTAGAATGTTTCAGATAAGTTCAACAATGGAATGGCATGGACTAAAGGATGTGGAACCCCTTCAAGATGCTAAGGACAAAGGATTGGCTCAAGCTTCAAGATAAGACTCTACATTTTATATTTTAGTGATCCAAGATCACATTGAGTCTATAGGAAAAGCTAATACTATTAAGGAGGGATGAGGTGTTGCTTAATGAGCCTCTTGCTTCATGTGCTTAGTGATATGCTCCAAAATCCTCAACTACCTTCCCACATCTACATATGACCTAAACCAAAAGTCAAACTCGGCCCCACCGATTCTTTCTATCCGGCGCCACCGAGTTTCACATGTCATAGCCACTGCCACAAACCCTAGCAAATCGGTTTCACCGATAGGGATCTCGGTCTCACCGAGATGGGGTTGTAATCTCACTGTGTATGTTCATTGCCAAAATCAGTCTCACCGAGTTTGAGCAATCGGTACTACCGAGATTACAATGCAAATCCTCTGGTTAGCTCATTACCGAAATCGGTCCCACCGAGTTTGCGTAATCGGTCTCACCGAGCTTGCCTGACCAACTCTCTGGTTAGCTTATTACCAAAATCGGTCCCATCGAGTTTGTGTAATCGGTCACACCGAGATTACGTTATGCCCAAACCCTAACCATATCGGTCCTACCGAGTTGCATCTCAGTCCCACCGAAAATCCTAACGGTCACTAGGTTTGCTGAATCGGTCCGACCGAGTTTAACGATTCGGTCTCACTGAGTTTTGCAGATTGTGTATAACAGTTAGATTTTGTGTGGAGGCTATATATACCCCTGCACCCACTCTTCATTCGTGGAGAAAGCCATCAGAACAGATCTTCACTTCCAATACACATTTTCTGAGAGAGAACCACCTACACTTGTGTTGAGCTCAAGATATTCCATTCCTACCATATGAATCTTGATCTCTAGCCTTCCCCAAGTTGCTTTCCACTCAAATCTTCTTTCCACCAAATCCAAATCCTATGAGAGAGAGTTGAGTGTTGGGGATACTATCATTTGAAGCACAAGAGCAAGGAGTTCATCATCAACACACCATTTGTTACTTCTTGGAGAGTGGTGTCTCCTAGATTGGCTAGGTGTCACTTGGGAGCCTCCGACAAAATTGTGGAGTTGAACCAAGGAGTTTGTAAGGGCAAGGAGATCGCCTACTTCAAGAAGATCTACCGCTAGTGAGGCAAGTTCTTCGTGGGCGACGGCCGTGATGGAATAGACAAGGTTGCTTCTTCGTGGACCCTTCATGGGTGGAGCCCTCCGTGGACTCGCGCAACCGTTACCCTCCATGGGTTGAAGTCTCCATCGACGTGGATGTACGATATCACCACCTATCGGAACCACGCCAAAAACATCTGTGTCTCAAATTGCGTTTGAATACTCCAAACCTTTCCCTTTACATTCTTGCAAGTTGCATGCTTTACTTTCCGCTGCTCATATACTCATTGCATGCTTACTTGATATGTATTGTGTTTGTTAAACTTGTGCCTAAACTCCACTTGAACTTAAGAATATTAAAAACTGCAACTTTTGGCACTTAGTGTCTAATCACCCCCCTCTAGACACCTCTTCTCGATCCTTTCAAACACTTGTTGGGTGTGGTGACCCTGTAGGGGTGGATGGTACCTACGTGACAAAATAATACTCTTGTGCTTTGCCCAAGACTTATTTTTTAGGTACAATTTAGTTCCAACCTTCCTTTTCCTTCTCGGTTTTAGGCAAGAATTTGTCTTGGCTAGCTTTTTTTTACCTCAAAAAAACCTCTTTATTTAATAGATAATAATGTTACATCATTCACCATGAGAGGTACAATAGAGGGGGAGGATCATCCAACCAGACCCTAGTGGCCTGGAACTTAGCCAACTGGGCTACTTCATGAGCTACAGAATTCGCTTCCCTATTCGCATGCTCATACTTGACCCTAACAAATTCTGGCTCCATAGAAAGACAATCATGAAAAATTGTTGCAACAATACCTGTAGGAGGCCTCTCATTCATCATAATTTCTATTAATTCACTATTACCAGAAACTCGTAAAAACTCTATTACAACCCATGGATTCAGCTAAGAACAAACCATGCTTGAGAGTGAGAGCCTTAGTCGAAAGAACATCTTGAACCATATCCAACCGTGCATTACACGCGGCGATGAACTTCCCTTTTTATCACGAATGACTGCACCTGTAGTTCCCCTTAACATATCTGGATCAAAATAAGCATCAACGGTTATCTTAATGCAATCACCTATTGGTGAAGACCATCTATCATTTCTCAACCTTGAATGAGGAACTTCAGCAGACCTGAAATTTGAGGATAACACTTTGATTATCGTCGCAGGATCTTGCCGGGGACTGCACCTGAATATCATGGCTAATTTGCCTCCTCTCCCACCATAAATACCAACATGCCACCGCAACAAGCTCTAGCAATGGGGCTTGTCCCAAAACCAGTGACTGATCAGGGCTTGAGTACAACAATTCCTCTAGAACAAACTGTCCTGGACGATGAACGAGACAAGATCTCTCAATTAAATCATGAATGCCCAGTGCTTGTCGTACATGCTTTGCTCGGCTACACTTGAACAGGAGATGCTTAATGTCTTCCGCTCCAATCTTACAGACTAGGCACTGCCCGTTCACTTTGATATGGTGGTTCGCTAGGGCAACCCGACAAGGAATAGTATTATGCATAGCTCTCCAAAGAAAGATTTAGAGTAATCAATTACTAGGATGCAAAGCGTTAGAGTAATCAATTATATCAAGTTCACGTCCTTTCCTTATATCTACCTTCAGGAACGGAGCATCCACACTAATTAATGGGGGTGCATTATCCCCGAAGGTACATGTTGTGGCTTCATCTAATGCCACCATGGTACCATAGGGAGTACATCTCGCCTCCTTTTGATTTCCTACTTCATCCCCTTTTATGAAGGAGACGTTCACTTGAGTGTCGTCTATCTTGCTGCGGTCTGATATCTTCATGTCGAATTCTTGTACGAGTAGAGCCCACCGGATCCATCTTGACTTTGTATCTTTGTTTGCTAGGACCGCCTTTACTGTCTGACGATCCGTGTAGACAGTGACCTTTGTTTCTGTAATGTAAGGCCTGAAATTTTTAGAAGCACATATTACGGTATATAATTCTCTATCATTTCTAGCATAATTCCTGACTATAGATATATTGAACTTATTACCTTCGTATTGTCCCAAGACAACACTTACCGCGTTGTTATCAGTTTCACAAACTACCTCAACGGGATGATCCCAATTAGGGGGCTTGATGATAGGCATTGATGGTTCAAACAAACCGTCAAATCCCTTGGTAGGGGTCTTGGCATAGCTGAAAATCTTAGAGCGGAGGTCGCATGATTTTTTTACCCAGGTTCGGGCCTCCGAAGAGTAATACCCTACATCCTGCTCGTGATTGTTATTCATGGTGGATGGATACTTCATGCGAGGGGTTACAATGGTGTGTATGAGATGGCTAACTAGAGTTGTTTCTACGAGAGTATATGGGAATGAGAGTTCCCTAGTATGCCCTTGTATACTCCGGGAGGCTAGGGTTTTACATAGAGAGGAAACCAATCTAGGGTTTTTGTTGTACCAACTTAGAGGTTAAGATGCACGCATGGTGTTTATCTCCTTCTTCGGATTCCCCTACTGACGGTGTCCCGGATTATGGGGTGCACACCATGTCAGCCTAACATTCAGGCCAGGCTAAAGACCAACCAACGAATGAAGAATGGGCCACACAGGTCGTGGCCCTCGGCGTACTTAAGATGGAATTCTCCGAAGACTTGGCGTGCACTTCAAGGCATATTCAAATGATCGGCATGTTATCCCTAGTTGTACCCGACATACTTGTAACCCTAGATACCCCCAGTGCACCTATATAATCCGAGGGGTTTAGTCTTCATATGCAAGGGTTTTGGAGATTAGACCTCATACATACGATCTCGAGGTAGATCATCATGTACTTTGTACCCCATCCACAATCGATATAACAAGAGCAGGACATATGGTTTTACCTCTTCGAGAGGGCCCAAACCTTGGTAAATATTGTGTCCCTTTACTTCTTGTTACCATCGTGCCAAGATCATCAACTCGGGACCCCCTACCTGAGATCTGCCGGTTTTAGCACCGACATTGGTGGCCCATGAAGGTCCCGTTGTGTGGTCACGAAGGCTCAATGGCTCATCCTCGGATCAATGACAACACCGGCCGTGTGAATACCCCTTTGTCCCTGGCCACGTTTTCGCCTTCGGCAGCATCGTGCTGCATGCCAACTCGGCCATCCGCCTCAGCCAGGTCGAGAACTTCCCTCCTGGCCAGACCATCAGGTTTGGAAATCTATAATATGCCACAAATTCTCATGGCAAACTCATTTTCTTGGGTTGGGTGCCAGACCAGCCCGAAGACCTCGCGGATGTCTCCCTCCCAGCCCCAGATTCGATCTCGGAGCTGGACCAAGAATGACTTGCACCATAGATCTGGCCTTGAGCTCGGATCCGAACACAGCATCGATGGATCAGGCGTCGGGCCCGATCAGCGATACTTCCGACGACGTCTGATATAGGGCCAAGCCCTTTGCTAGTGATCTTTGACGGGGTCCTGTACCCAGGGTACCTAATAGAAAGGAGCCCGGCTCGTCATATACACATGGTCTGCTAGGCCCAAGACTAGAAGGGAGCCCTAAGAGGCGGAGCCGACCTTCATGCTCCCCAAGACTAGGGGAGACGATGTGGTAGATCACATCTACTCACATGTAAACCCTAGGCCTCTTCTACCTATATAAAGGGAGGTCTAGGGTCCTTGTTGATCATCCAATCTTAGATCAAAACTCTCGGTAGCAATCCCGTACACCATTGTAATCCTCTGCACGAGGTATCCCCTCACCATGAATAACAAGAATGCGCATGATGTAGGGTATTAATCTTCAGAGGCCCGAACCTGGATAAATTGTGTGTGTAGACTTCGTTCTGGTATTTTTGATATTGTCATTAACCATACCGTGGGATCTGACGATATTTAGCTCCGTCAGTTGGCGCGTGAGGCACAAGTGACATTGATCGGAGATCTAACCCGGTGCGGATAATCAGAAGAGGCCGACGAGTTCCCACCAGGCATTCCCCTCACGTTTGGCTCTTTTGAGCTGGTCGTTGATGGATCAGGGAGACTTTTTGACATCTCGCCCACACCTCATCGACCACATGTACGATGAGCAGGGGAAGGCTTTGGGAGCTTGCCCTGGCCCTAACCACCTCGCATGGAAACGCGAGTGGGGCATCATGCAGGATACACAACACCGTTGGGACGCTCGCACGACCTCTGTGAATATGATATTCACCATGGCGGATACACACCAAAACCAGAAACTTGCGCAACGTGCGATCTACGTGGCAAAAAATGCAAAGCGAACGGCTTGTGTGGTCCCAAGAAACGGTGCCCTTCTACGTCAAGGATCACCCCAAGGATGTCGTTCATCCAGGCAAACACGCCCTTGTACTAGATCCAATCGTGGGGGGTTGCCGCCTCTCACCTGTCTTGATGGATGGAAGCAGCGGCCTCGATGTTATCTTCACCAACACCCTAGAGAAGATGAAGATCTCACCGTCCAACCTACGGAGGTCGAACATGGGTTTTCATGGGGTGGTACCGGGCGACCTAGTCCGTCCCTTGGGGCGGATCGAGCTCGAGGTCGTCTTCGGAGATGAACACATCTACCGAAGCGAGGCAATTCAGCTTGAGGTCGCTCCCTTCTAGAGCAGCTACCATGTGATCTTGGGAAGGCCCGCATACGTGAAGTTCATGGCGATCCCATCCTACGCCTACTTACAGCTGAAGATGCCAGGCCCGAATGGTACAATTACCGTACGGGGGGGGGCAGAAAAGGCCTATAAAGTTGAGATTGCTAACATAGAGCTCGACGAGGCCACTCTGGCCTCAACAGAGCTCGCCAAGATAAGAAAGCAGATAAGGCCATCAAAGACCAAGCTCCCATAGAAGCAGAGGCCAGGGCTCGTGTTCCAACCAGCCAAACAAACAAAGAAATTCCAAGTACACCCGGTAGACCCCAAAAAGATGGTAATGATCGGCGAAGACCTCTTAGAGAGCCAAGACGCAGAGCTCCTCACCTTCCTCTGAGCTAACTATAATATATTCTGCTGGAACACTGCCGACATTCCAGGAGTGCCAGCCCGCAAGGCCGAGCACTTCCTGAACGTCCGCAAGGATGCGAGGCCAATTAGAAAAGCCCCGCGTCGCTTCCCTAGGAAAAGCGGATGGTGATAGGGGAAGAAATAGCCGAGTTCATAAGAGAGGTCGCACACCTGGAGTGGCTGGCAAACCCAGTAATGGTGTTAAAGAAAAACAACACATGGCGCATCTGAAGGAAATATGCCCTAGAGGCAATAGTAAAGTTTTTATTTTATATTTCCTTATTCATGATAAATGTTTATTATTCATGCAAGAATTGTATTGATCAGAAACCTTAATACATGTGTGAATACATAGACAAACACTATGTCCCTAGTGAGCCTCTACTTGACTAGCTCGTTGATCAAAGATGGTTAAGGTTTCCTAACCATGGACCTGAGTTGTCATTTGATAACGGGATCACATCATTAGGAGAATGATGTGATGGACATCCGTTAGCTTAGCATAATGATCGTTCAGTTTTATTACTATTGCTTTCTTCATGTCAAATACATATTCCCTTGACTATGAGATTATGCAACTCTCGAATACCGAAGGAATACCTTGTGTGCTATCAAACATCACAACGTAACTGGGTGATCATAAATATGCTATACAGGTATCTCCGAAGGTGTTTGTTGAGTTGGCATAGATCGAGATTAGGATTTGTCACTACGAATATCGGAGAGGTGTCTCTGGGCCCTCTCGATAATACACATCATAAGATTGCAAGTAAAAGACTAAGGAGTTGGTCATGAGGTGACGTATTGCAGAACGAGTAAAGAGATTTGCTGGTAACGAGATCGAACTAGGTATGCAGATACCGACGATCAAATATCTGGCAAGTAACATACCGATAGACAAAGGGAATAACGTATGTTGTCATAATGGTTCGACCGATAAAGATCTTCGTATAATATGTAGGAGCCAATATGAGCATCCAGGTTCCGCTATTGGTTATTGACCCGAGAGGTTTCTCGATCATGTCTACAAAGTTCTCGAACCTGTAGGATCCGCACGCTTAACGTTCGATGACGATATTGTATTATATGAGTTATGTGATTTGGCGACCAAATGTTGTTCGGAGTCCCAAATGAATTCACGGAAATGACGAGGAGTCTCAAAATGGTCGAGAGGTAAAGATTGATATATAGGACGGTATTATTTGAACACCGGAAGTGTTTCGAAGTGTATCGGGTATTTATCGGAGTACCGGAGGGGGTTACCGGAACCCTCGGGGGGAATATATGGGCCAGATGGGCCATGAGAGGGGAGAACACCAGCCCACAAGGGGTGGGGTGCCCCCCTATGGCATGTGGCCGAATTAGAGAAGGAAAAAAAGGGGGTTCGGGCCCCCTTCCTTTCTCTATTCCTCCTTCCCTTAATTCTCCGGTGGAAAAAGAAAAGGGGGGCGCCACTTGGGGAAACCCCAAGTAGGATTCGGATCCTACTTGGGGCGCCCCCTGGCTGCCTATCCTCCCCTCCCACCTATATATATGTGGGGAGGGGGCACCTAGAACACACAACATCAATTGTTAGGCGTGTGTGGTGCCCCCCTCCACAGTTTACACCCCCCATCATATTATCGCGGTGCTTAGGCGAAGCCCTGCGCTGATCACTTCACCATCACCGTCACCACGCCATTGTGCTGACGGAACTCATCTACTTCCTCGACGTCTTGCTGGATCAAGAAGACGAGGACGTCACCGAGCTGAACGTGTGCAGAACTCGGAGGTGCCGTACATTCGGTGCTTGATCGGTTGGAGCTCAAAGAAGTTCAACTACATCATCCGTGTTGTCAAACGCTTCCGCTTTTGGTCTATGAGGGTACGTAGACACACTCTCCCCCTCATTGCTATGCATCTCCATGGATAGATCATTGCGTGTGCGTAGAATTTTTTTTATTTTCCATGCAACGTTTCCCAACGGTGGTATCAGAGCCAAGTTTATGCGTAGATGATATGCACGAGTAGAACACAAAGAGTTGTGGGGGTGATAGTCATACTGCTTACCACCAACATCCTATTTTGATTCAGTGGTATTGTGGGATGAAGCGGCCCGGACCAACCATACATGTCCATGCACATGAGACCGGTTCCACTGACAGACATGCAACTAGTTTTGGATAAAGGTGGCTGGCGGGTGTCTGTTTCTCCTACTTTAGTTGAATCGAACTTGACTGCGGTCGGTCCTTGAAGAAGGTTAAAACAGAAAACTTGATGAAACACCATTGTGGTTTTGATGCGTAGGTAAGAACGTTTCTTGCTAGAAGCCCGTAGCAGCCACGTAAAACTTGCAACAACAAAGTAGACGACATCTAACTTGTGTTTGCAGGGCATGTTGTGATGTGATACGGTCAAGACATGATGAGATAAACGTTATTGTATGAGATGATCATGTTTGTAAGATATCTGACAACCGGCAGGAGCCTTATGGTTGTCTCTTTATTGTATGAAATGCAAATCCATGTAATTGCTTTACTTTATCACTATGCGTTAGCGATAGTTGTAGAAGCAATAGTTGGGGAGACGACCACGACGCTACGATGGAGATCAAGTTGTCGAGCTGGTGATGATGGAGATCATGACAATGCTTTGGAGATGGAGATAAAAACACAAGATGATGATGGCCATATCATGTCACATATTTTTTGATTGCATGTGATGTTTATCTTTTATGCATCTTATTTTGCTTAGTGCGGCGGTAGCATTATAAGATGATCCCTTAACTAAATTTCAAGGTATAGGTGTTCTCCCTGAGTATGCACTGTTGCGACAGTTTGTCGTGTTGAGACACCACGTGATGATCGGGTGTGATAGACTCTACGTTCACATACAACGGGTGCAGGACAGTTTTGCACATGCAGAATACTCGGGTTAAACTTGACGAGCTAGCATGTACAGACATGGCCTCGGAACACTAGAGACCTAAAGGTCGAATGTGAATCATATAGTAGATATGATCAACATAGGGATGATCACCATTGATGACTACTCCATCTCACGTGATGATCAGACATGGTTTAGTTGATTTGGATCACATATCATTTAGATGACTTGAGGGATGTCTATCTATGTGGGAGTTCTTAAGTAATTTGATTAATTGAACTTAATTTATCATGAACTTAGTCCTGATAGTATTTGCATATCTGTGTTGTAGATCAATGGCCCGTGCTACCGTTCCCCTGAGTTTTAATGCGTTCCTAGAGAAAGCTAAGTTGAAAGATGATGGTAGCAACTACACAGACTGGGTCCGTAACTTGAGGATTATCCTCATAGCTGCACAGAAGAATTATGTCCTTGATGCACCGCTAGGTGAAAGGCCTGCTGTAGAAGCAGATGCTGATGTTTTGAACGTCTGGCAAGCTCGATCTGATGACTACTCGATAGTTCAGTGTGCCATGCTTTATGGCTTAGAATCGGGACTTCAAAGACGGTTTGAACGTCATGGAGCATATGAGATGTTCCAGGAGTTGAAGTTAATATTTCAAGCAATGCCCGAGTTGAGAGATATGAAGTCTCCAACAAGTTCTATAGCTGTAAGATGGAGGAGAACAGTTCTGTCAGTGAACACATACTCAGAATGTCTAGATATCATAATCACGTAACTCAGGTGGGAGTTAATCTTCCAGATGATAGTGTTATTGACAGAGTTCTCCAATCACTGCCACCAAGCTACAAAGGCTTCATGATGAACTATAATATGAAAGGGATGGAGAAGACAATTCCCGAGCTCTTCGTAGTGCTCAAAGCTGCGGAGGTAGAAATCAAGAAGGAGCATGATGGTAGCTATAACTACGTCGGTATTTCCCCGGAGAGGGAGGGATGATGTAGCATATCGACGGTAGAGTATTTCCCTCAGTTATGAAACCAAGGTATCGAACCAGTAGGAAGACCAAGCAACACAACGTAAACAGCACCTGCACACAAATAATAACACCTCGCAACCCGACATGTTCAAGGGGTTGCCAATCCCTTTCGGGTAACGGCGCCAGAAATTGGCAAGCGGACGTGAGATAAATTGTAGTATATTGAAATAGATCGCAAATAAATAAAGTGCAGAAAGGTATTTTTGTATTTCTTTGGTTTAATAGATCTGAATAAAAATGCAAAGGAAAATAAATCACAAGGCAGATATATGAGAAATAAGACCTGGGGGCCGTAGGTTTCACTAGTGGCTTCTCTCGAGAAAAATAGCAAACGGTGGGTAAACAAATTATTGTTGGGCAATTGATAGAACTTCAAATAATTATGACGATATCCAGGCAATGATCATTACATAGGCATCACGTCCAATATTAGTAGACCGACTCCTGCCTGCATCTACTACTATTACTCCACACATCGACCGCTATCCGGCATGCATCTAGTGTATTAAGTTCATGGAAAAACGGAGTAATGCAATAAGACGATGACATGATGTAGACAAGATCTGTTTATCTATATGGCAGTAGATATAGATCTCGTCTTTTTATCCTTAGTAGCAATGATATGTACGTGTTGTTTCCCCTTCTGTCACTGGGATCGAGCACCGTAAGATCGAACCCACTATCGGGCACCTCTTCCCATTGCAAGACAAATAGATCAAGTTGGCCAAACAAAACCCAAATATCGGAGAAGAAATACGAGGCTATAAGAGGTCATGCATTTAAGAGATCAAAGAAACTCAAATAACTTTCATGGATATAAAAAGATATGACTGATCATAAACTCAAAGTTCATCAGATCCCAACAAACACACCGGAAAAGAGTTACATCATATGGATCTCCAAGAGACCATTGTATTGAGAATCCAGTGAGAGAGAGAGAGGAAGCCATCTAGCTACTAACTACGGACCTGAAGGTCTATAAAGGACTACTCACGCATCATCGGAGAGGCACCAATGGAAGTGGTGAACCCCTCCGTGATGGTGTCTAGATTGGATCTAGTGGTTCTGTACTCTGCGATGGCTCGATGAATATTTCGACGCTTAGTCTAGGGCTTCTGGAATATTGTGGTATTTATAGAGCAAAGAGGCGGTCCGGGGGGCACCCGAGGTGGGCACAGCCCACCAGGGCGCGCCTGGGCCTCCTGGCACGCCTGGTGGGTTGTGCCCCCCTCGGGGCACCCCCCAGGTGCAACCAAGGCCCATTGCCTTTCTTCTGGCCCATAAAAAATCATCTTGAAGTTTCGTGGCATTTGGACTCCGTTTGATATTGATTTCCTGCGATGTAAGAAACATGGAAAAAACAGCAACTGCCACTTGGCACTATGTCAATAGGTTAGTACCAAAAAATGACTATAAATGATTATAAAACATCCAAGATTGATAATAAAACAGCATGGAACAATAAAAAATTATAGATACGTTGGAGACGTATCAGCATCCCCAAGCTTAACTCCTACTCGTCCTCGAGTAGGTAAGTGATAAAAACAGAATTTTTGATGTGGAGTGTTGTTCATCAACTCATAACATATTCTTTTCTTTATAGCATGGACATTTGGACTTTTAGTTGTTCAAACCAATAGTCTAGTTTTGACATAATAATTTAGATACTCAAGCATATCAACAAGCAACCATGCCTTTCAAAATATCAATGCTAAAATAAGTTATCCCTAGCCCATCATGCTCAAACATTGATCCATTCATGAAACACACTCGAATATTAACTACACCCAATACTTGAGCACGATCATACTGCCTCCTAGTTGGTGCTTTTTACGAGAGAAGATGGAGACTCAAATTTCAAAATAAAAATTGCATACAGTAAAAGAAAGGCCCTCCGCAGAGGGAAGTAGGGATTTGTAGAGGTGCCAGAGCTCAAAGCGAAAAATTAGAAAAAACATTTTGGGAGGTGTATCCATCCCACCAACGAAAACGACTCAGAGCTACGAACACTTTCCATGCTAAATATGCCATAGGCGGTTCCCAAACAGAAAATAATGTGTATTCCTTTTCCACCATTCTTTCACTTTCCATGGCTAGCCGTATCCACGGGTGCCCTCCATACCAACACTTTCCAAGGAATTTATTATTTGACAACATAAAGTAAATTCAATTTTTTTGCATTTCTGGACTGGGCATCCCTAATACCTTTGCCTTACTCTCATGCAATGACAAGTGGATAAACACTCATCTTGAGAATAACACATCTAGCATGGAAAATATTAGCCATCCGTCACCGCTCCGTGAGCAAAACAAACACACAAAAGAGGAGTTTATTTTTGAAAGTTAGAAATGGCACATGCAAATTTGGTTAGAACAGCAAAAGAATACCGCATATAGGTAGATATAGTGGACTCATGTGGCAAAACTAGTTTAAAGGATTTTGGATGCACAGGTAGAGGTCATACTTAGTGCAAAATGAAGGCTAGCAAAAAGATTGGGAAGCGACCAACCAAGAAACGAATAATCTCATAAGCAAGCATTAAGCATAATTAACACCAAATAATGCACCACAAGTAGGATGTAGTTTTCATTGCGTGATTATTGACTTTCGTGCATGCATAGGGAATCACAAACCTTAACACCAATATTCTTACTAGAGCACAATTACTCATCAACATAACTCACATATCACATCATGATATCTCAAAACTATTACTAAGAATCAAGTTTATTTTGTCCAATGATCTTCATGACATATTTTTCTTTATCTTTATCCTTCTTGGATATCTATCACTTCAGGACTAATCTTCATGTGTTGCTTTTCATAATCTCAAACAAATATAAGTGAAGATCATGAGCATAACAAATTCTCTTTCTCTCAAAATAATTTAAGTGAAGCAAGAGAGAATTTCTTCAAAATTTTACTAACTCTCAAATAAATCTAAGTGAAGCAAGAGAGCATTTTCTTCAAAAATACTAAGCACACCATGCTCAAAAAGATATAAGTGAAGCACTAGAGCAAGTCCTAGCTCATAAAAGATTTAAGTGAAGCATAGAGAGCAATTCTAACAAGTCATGATATAATTTTGGCTCTCTCAAAAAGGTGTGTCCAGCAAGGATTGATGACTTCAAACACAAAACAAAACAAGCAAAGATACATATCATACAAGACGCTCCAAGCAGAACACATATCATGTGACGAATAAGAATATAGCCTCGAGTAAAATACCGATAGTTGTTGGAAGAAAGCGGGGATGCCACTCGGCGGCATCCCCAAGCTTAGTTGGTTGCTCATACTTGAATAATAGCTTGGGATGCCGGGGAATCCCCAAGCTTAGGCTCTTACATCCTTCCTTCATCCATTGTAAGATAACCCAAAACTTGAAAAACTTCAATCACACAAAACTCAACAAAACCTTCGTGAGATCCGTTAGTGTAAGTAAATAAATCACTACTATAAGTGTTGTATCAAACCAATTAATATTTTTTTTGCATTATATCTACTGTATATCAACTTCTCTATGGCAAAAACTCATCAAAGAAAACCATAGAGCCATCAAAATAAGCACACAACACAAATAAAACAGAATCCGTCAAAACAGAACAGTCTGTAGCAATCTGATTTAAACGAATACTTCTGGAACTCCAAAAATTCTACCAAAATAGCGCAACCAGGGCAATTTATATATTAATATTCTGAAAAAAGAATCAGGGCAAAATCTCTTTCTGAATAAAAATGAGAATTAATTTCGTGAACACAAAGTTTCTGTCTTTTTCAGCAAGATCAAACAACTATCACCCAAGAAGATCCTATTAGTTCTACTTGGCACAAACACTAATTAAAACATAAAAAACACAATCATAATAGTAGAATAATTGTTCTAACACTCCAGAACAGAAAGCAAAAGGCAAAAATAAATTTTGTTCATTGGGTTGCCTCCCAACAAGCGCTATAGTTTTACGCCCTTAGCTAGGCATAAAGCAAGGATCTAAGTTTTGTTATCTTTCTTCTTCCTAGTTTTCTTAGAGGTGTTTTCATCTTGGGGTTTTGTAAACACAACATAACCATATTGTCCATGGAAACTTTAGCAATCCTTAGTTGGTTTTCATCATAACCCCTTTGATTTCCCGCAACAATCCAAGAGTGGTGTTGATAAACATTATTAAAAACTTGTTGGATTATGTCTAGAACGGGGACTTCCTTCTTAAGATTCTCATCAAAGATTTTAATGTCCCCAAGAAAATGTCTCAAAGCATAGTCACTATTGCAAATAATTTCATCTATCACAGGTTTTTCACGATTCATACCATAAAAGTCAAAGATTTCCCTAGCTTCCCGAATTATGTAGTCAAACTCGTTCATGAGACGAGAGTGGCCAACTTTTTGGCTCTAGGACTTTTTATTTCAGGAAGCTCAAAAAACAATCTTTGCAAAGTAGGATGAGTGTGGATAAATTTTCTTTCAAGTTTCAGAATTAGTGCTGAAATAGCATTCGCATAAGATCTAGTAGTTTTAAGTATAGGAGAATCATAAAGACTTAGATTCCCAACACAATTGAAAAAAAATTGGATACGTTCTTTTCCCAAAACGTTCCCTTGCCCCAAGATAAAAGTTTTAGCATCCAGATTGCTTGTACGTCCAATCTTAGGAGTCAGGCCGCCATCTGTCGGTGCCATACCGAAATCACTCATGATTGCAAGCAAAGGATAGATCTGACCAGAAAACGGTGAATGAAAAAAGAGAGGCGAATAAAACGGTAATTTTTTGTAAAGTGGGGGAGAGGAAAATGACAGGAAAATGGCAAATAATGTAAATTGCAAGGAGATGAGATTTGTGATTAGGAACCTGGTTATGATGAAGATCATTCCCGGCAACGGCGCCAAAAATTCTCCTTGATGGTAGCTAGAACTACGTCGGTATTTCCCCGGAGAGGGAGGGATGATGTAGCACAGTGACTGTAGAGTATTTCCCTCAGTTATGAAACCAAGGTATCGAACCAGTAGGAAGACCAAGCAACACAACGTAAACAACACCTGCACACAAATAACAACACCTCGCAACCCGACGTGTTGAAGGGGTTGTCAATCCGCCAGAAATTGGCAAGCGGACGTGAGATAAATTGTAGTAGATTGAAATAGATCACAAATAAATGAAGTGCAGCAAAGTATTTTTGTATTTTTTTTGGTTTAATATATCTGAATAAAAATGCAAAGGAAAAATAAATCGCAAGGCAAATATATGAGAAATAAGACCCAGGGGCCGTAGGTTTCACTAGTGGATTCTATCGAGAAAAATAGCAAACGGTGGGTAAACAAATTACCGTTGGGCAATTGATAGAACTTCAAATAATTATGACGATATCCAGGCAAGTTACATAGGCATCACGTCCAAGATTAGTAGACCGACTCCTGCCTGCATCTACTACTATTACTCCACACATCGATCGCTATCCAGCATGCATCTAGTGTATTAAGTTCATCGAAAAATGGAGTAATGCAATAAGAACGATGACATGATGTAGACAAGATCCGTTTATCTATATGGCGGTAGATAAAGATCTTGTATTTTTATCCTTAGTAGCAACGATACGTACGTGTCATTTCCCCTTCTGTCACTGGGATCGAGCACTGTAAGATCGAACCCACTATCGGGCACTTCTTCCCATTGCAAGACAAATAGATCAAGTTCGCCAAACAAAACCCAAATATCGGAGAAGAAATATGAGGCTATAAGAGATCATGCACATAAGAGATCAAAGAAACTCAAATAACTTTCATGGATATAAAAAGATATGACTGATCATAAACTCAAAGTTCATCAGATCCCAACAAACACAACGCAAAAGATTTACATCATATGGATCTCCAAGAGACCATTGTATTGAGAACCCAGCGAGAGAGGAGAGAGAGAGAGAGAGAGAGAGAGAGAGAGAGAGAGAGAGAGAGAGAGGAAGCCATCTAGCTACTAACTACGGACACGAAGGTCTACAAAGGACTACTCACGCATCATCGGAGAGGCACCAATGGAAGTGGTGAACCCCTCCGTGATGGTGTCTAGATTGGATCTGGTAGTTCTGGACTCTGTGGCGGCTGGATGAATATTTCGACGCTTGTTCTAGGGTTTCTGGAATACTGTGCTTTTTATAGAGCAAAGAGGTGGTCCGGGGGGCACCCGAGGTGGGCACAACCCACCAGGGTGCGCCTGGGCCTCCTGGCGCGTCCTGGTGGGTTGTGCCCCCCTCGGGGCACCCCCAGGTGCAACCAAGGCCCATTGCCTTTCTTCTGGCCCATAAAAAACATCGTGAAGTTTCGTGGCATTTGGACTCCGTTTGATATTGATTTCCTGCGATGTAAAAAATATGGAGAAAACAGCAACTGACACTTGGCACTATGTCAATAGGTTAGTACCAAAAAATGATATAAAATGATTATAAAACATCCAAGATTGATAATAAAACAGCATGGAACAATAAAAAATTATAGATACGTTGGAGACGTATCAGAGCATCAAGTGTTGATGGTTAACAAGAGACCACTAGTTTCAAGAAAAGGGGCAAGGGAAAGAAGGGGAACTTCAAGAAGAATGGCAAGCAAGTTGCCACTCCCGGGAAGAAGCCCAAAGCTAGACCTAAGCCTGAAACTGAGTGCTTTTATTGCAAAGGGACTGGACAGTAGATGCGGAACTGCCCCAAGTATTTGGCGGCTAAGAAGGATGGCAAAGTGAACAAATGTATATTTAATATACATGTTATTGATGTGTACCTTACTAATGCTCGTAGTAGCACTTGGGTATTTGATACTGGTTCGGTTGCTCATATTTGTAACTCAAAACAAGAGCTACGAGTTAAATGAAGATTGGCTAAGGACGAGGTGACGATGCACGTAGGGAATGGTTCCAAGGTCGATGTGATCGCCGTTGGCATGCTACCTCTACAACTACATGCGGGATTAGTTTTAGACCTAAATAATTTTTATTTGGTGCCAGCGTTGAGCATGAACATTATATCTGGATCCTTTTTAGTGCGAGATGGTTATTCATTTATATCAGAGAATAATGGTTGTTCTATTTATATGAGTAATATCTTTTAAGGTCATGCACCCGTGAAGAGTGGTCTATTTTTGTTGAATCTCGATTGTGATGATACACATATTCATAATATTGCTGCCAAAAGATGCAAAGTTGCTAATGATAGTACAACATATTTGTGGCACTGTCGTTTAGGTCATATTGGTGTAAAGCGCATGAAGAAACTCCATGCAGATGGGCTTTTGGAATCACTTGATTATGAATCATTTGGTACTTGCGGACCATGCCTCATGGCAAGATGACTAAAACTCGATTCTCCGGAACAATGGAGCGAGCCAATGACTTATTGGAAATAATATATACCGATGTATGCGGTCCGATGAGTGTTGAGGCACGCGGCGGGTATCGTTATTTTCTGACCATCACAGATAATTTAAGAAGATATGGGTATATCTACTTAATGAAACACAAGTCTGAAACATTTGAAAAGTTCAAAGAATTTCAGAATGAAGTGGAGAATCATCGTAACAAGAAAATAAAGTTTCTACGATCTGATCGTGGAGGCGAATATTTAAGTTACAAGTTTGGCCTTCATTTAAAATAACGTGGAATAGTTTCACAACTCACGCCACCTGGAACACCACAGCGAAATGGTGTGTCCGAACGTCGTAACCGTACTTTATTAGATATGGTGCGATATATGATGTCTCTTACCGATTTACCACTATCGTTTGGGGTTATGCATTGGAGATAGCTACATTTACGTCAGATAGGGCACCGTCTAAATCCGTTGAGATGACACCGTATGAACTATGGTTTGGCAAGAAACCAAAGCGGTCGTTTCCTAAAGTTTGGGGTTGCGATACTTATGTCAAAAGGCTTCATCCTGATAAGCTCGGACCCAAATCGGAGAAGTGCGTCTTCATAGGATACCCTAAGGAAACAATTGGATACACCTTCTACCACAGATCCGAAGGCAAGATTTTTGTTGCCAAGAATGGAACCTTTCTAGGGAAGGAGTTTCTCTCGAAAGAAGTGAGTGGGAGGAAAGTAGAACTTGATGTGGTAGTTGTACCTTCTCTCAATTTGGAAAGTAGCTCATCAAAGAAATCTGTTCCCGTGATGCGTACACAAACCAGAGAGGAAGCTAATGATGATGATCATGAAACTTCAGATCAAGTTACTACTAAACCTCTTAGGTCAACCAGAGTACGATCCGCACGAGAGTGGTATGGTAATCCTATTCTGGAAGTCATTTTACTAGACCATGGCGAACCTACGAACTATGAAGAAGCTATGATGAGCCCAGATTCCGATAAATGGCTTGAAACCATGAAATCTCAGATAGGATCCATGTATGAGAACAAAGTATGGACTTTGGTGGACTTGCCCGATGATCAGCGAGCCATAGAAAATAAATGGATCTTCAAGAAGAAGACTGACATTGATGGTAATGTTACTGTCTATGACTTGTCGCGAAAGCTTTTCGACAAGTTCAAGGAGTTGACTTCGATGAGACTTTCTCTCTTGTAGCGATGCTTAAGTCTGTCTGAATCATACAATTGCCGCATTTTATGATTATGAAATCTGCAAATGGACGTCAAAACTGCATTCCTTGATGGATTTCTTAAAGAAGAGTTTTATATGATGCAACCAGAAGGTTTTGTCGATCCTAAAGATGCTAACAAAGTGCGCAAACTCCAGCGATCCATCTATGGACTGGTGCAAGCATCTCGGAGTTGGAATATATGCTTTGATGAGGTGATCAAAGCATATGGTTTTATACAGACTTTTGGAGAAGCCTGTATCTACAAGAAAGTGAGTGGGAGCTATGTAGCATTTCTATTATTATATGTGGATGGCATATTGTTGATTTGGAATGATGTAGAATTTTTGGATAGCATAAAAGGATACTTGAATAAGAGTTTTTCAATGAAAGACCTCGGTGAAGCTGCTTATATATTAGGCGCCAAGATCTATAGAGATAGATCAAGTAGCTTAATAGGACTTTCACAAAGCACATACATTGACAAAGTTTTGAATAATTTCAAAATGGATTAGTCAAAGAAAGGGTTTTTGCCTGTGTTGCAAGGTGTGAAATTGAGTAAGACTCAATGCCAGGCCACTGCAGAAGATAGGGAGAAAATTAAAGTCATTCCTTATGCCTCAGCCATAGGTTCTATCATGTATGTTATGTTGTGTACCAAACCTGATGTGTGCCTTGCCGTAAGTCTGGCAGGGAGGTACCAAAGTAATCCAAGAGTGGATCACTGGACAACGGTCAAGGACATCCTGAAGTACCTGAAAAGGACCAAGGATATGTTTCTCGTTTATGGAGGTGACAAAGAGATCGTTGTAAATGGTTACATCCATGCTAGCTTTGACACTGATCCGGATGACTCTAAGTCACAAACTGGATACTTATTTATATTGAATGGTGGAGCTGTTAGTTGGTGCAGTTCCAAGCAGAGTGTCATGGCGGGACCTACGTATGAAGCGGAGTACATAGCTGCTTCAGAAGCAGCAAATGAAGGAGTCTAGATGAAGGATTTCATATCCGATCTAGGTGTAATACCTAGTGCATCGGGTCCAATGAAAATCTTTTGTGACAATACTGGAGCAATTGCCTTAGCGAAGGAATCCAAATTTCACAAAAGAACGAAACACATCAAGAGACGCTTCAACTCCATCCATGATCAAGTCAAGGAGGGAGACATAGAGATTTGCAAAATACATACGGATCCGAATGTAGGAGACTCATTGACTAAGCCTCTTCCACGAGCAAAACATGGTCAGCACCAAGACTCCATGTGTGTTAGAATCATTACAATGTGATCTAGATTACTGACTCTAGCGCAAGTTGGAGACTGAAGGAAATATGCCCTAGAGGAAATAATAAAGTTGTTATTTTATATTTCCTTATTCATGATAAATGTTTATTACTCATGCTAGGACGGTATCAATCGGAAACCTTAATACATGTGTGAATACATAGACAAACATTATGTCCCTAGTGAGCCTCTGCTTGACTAGCTCGTTGATCAAAGATGGTTAAGGTTTCCTAACCATGGACATGGGTTGTCATTTGATAATGGGATCACATCATTAGGAGAATGATGTGATGGACAAGACCCATCCGTTAGCTTAGCATAATGATCGTTCGGTTTTATTGCTATTGCTTTCTTGATGTCAAATACATATTCCTTCGACTATGAGATTATGCAACTCCCGAATACCGGAGAAATGCCTTATGTGCTATCAAACATCACAACGTAACTAGGAGATCATAAAGCTGCTCTACAGGTATCTCCGAAGGTGTTTGTTGATTTGTCATAGATCGAGATTAGGATTTGTCACTCCGAATATCGAAGAGGTATCTCTGGGCCCTCTCGGTAATACACATCATAAGCTTGCAAGCAAACGACTAAGGAGTTGGTCACGAGGTGATGTATTATGGAACAAGTAAAGAGACTTGTTGGTAACGAGATTGAACTAGGTATGCAGACACCAACGATCGAATCTCGGGCAAGTAACATACTGATACGTCTCTGACGTATCTATGATTTTTTATTGTTCCATGCTATTATACATTATGTTTTGGATGTTTAATGAGCTTGTTTATACATTTTGATATTATTTTTGGGACTAACTTATTAACTGGAGGCCCAGCCCAAATTGTTGTTTTTTTGCCTATTTCAGAGTTTTGCAAAAAAAGAATATCAAATGGAGTCCAAACGGAATGAAATCTTCGGGAACGTGATTTTCGGAACAAACGTGATCCAGAGGACTTGGAGTCTACGTAAAGTAATCAACGAGGAGAGCACGAGGTAAGGGGGCGCGCCCACCTCCCCCAGGCGCGCCCTCCACCCTCATGGGGCCCATGTTGCTCCACTGATGTACTTCTTCCTCCTATATATACCTACGTACCCCCAAACCATCAGAGGCATCCACGAAAACCGAATTCCACCGCCGCAACCTTCTGTACCCGTGAGATCCCATCTTGGGGCCTTTTCTGGCGTCATGTCGGAGGGGGCATTGATCACGGAGGACTTCTACATCAACACCATAGCCTCTTTGATGATGTGTGAGTATTTTACCTCAGACCTTCGGGTCCATAGTTATTAGCTAGATGGCTTCTTCTCTCTCTTTGGATCTCAATACAAAGTTCTCCTTGATTCTCTTGGAGATCTATTTGATGTAACTCTTCTTTTGCGGTGTGTTTGTTGAGACCGATGAATTGTTGGTTTATGATCAAGATTATCTATGAACAATATTTGAATTTCCTCTGAATTCTTTTATGTATGATTGGTTATCTTTGCAAGTCTCTTCGAATTATCAGTTTGGTTTGGCCTACTAGATTGATCTTTCTTGCAATAGGAGAAGTGCTTAGCTTTGGGTTCAATCTTGAGGTGTCCTTTCCCAGTGACAGCAGGGGCAGCAAGGCACGTATTGTATTGTTGCCATCGAGCATAACAAGATGGGGTTTATATCGTATTGCATGAGTTTATCCCTCTACATCATGTCATCATACTTAAAGCGTTACTCTGTTCTTATGAACTTAATACTCTAGATGCATGCTGGATAGCGATCGATGTGTGGAGTAATAGTAGTAGATGCAGAATCGTTTAGGTCTACTTGTCACGGACGTGATGCCTATATACATGATCATACCTAGATATTCTCATAACTATGCTCAATTCTATCAATTGCTCAACAATAATTTGTTCACCCACCGTAATACTTATGTTATCTTGAGAGAAGCCACTAGTGAAACCTATGGCCCCCGGGTCTATTTTCCATCATATTAATCTTCCAACACTTATCTATTTCTATTGCCTTTTATTTTCCTTTGCATCTTTATCATAAAAATACTAAAAATATTATCTTATCATATCTGTGAGATCTCACTCTCGTAAGTGACCGTGAAGGGATTGACAACCCCTTTATCGCGTTGGTTGCGAGGTTCTTATTTGTTTTTGTAGGTGCGAGGGACTTGTGTGTGGCCTCCTACTGGATTGATACCTTGGTTCTCAAAACTGAGGGAAATACTTACGCTACTTTGCTGCATCACCCTTTCCTCTTCAAGGGAAAACCAACGCAGTGCTCAAGAGGTAGCAAGAAGGATTTCTGGCGCTGTTGCCGGGGAGTCTATGCAAAAGTCAACATAGCAAGTACCCATATCCCTCGCATTACATTATTTTCCATTTACCTCTCGTTTTCCTCTCCCCCACTTCACCCTTGGCGTTTTATTCGCCCTCTCTTTCCGTTCGCCTCTTTCATGCTTGCTTCTTGTTTGCTTGTGTGTTGGATTGCTTGTTTGTCATGATGGCTCAACATAATACTAAATTGTGTGACTTTACTAATACCAACAACAATGATTTTCTTAGCACTCCGATTGCTCCTCTTACCGATACTGAATTTTGTGAAATTAATGCTGCTTTGTTGAATCTTGTCATGAAAGATCAATTCTCCGGTCTTCCTAGTGAAGATGTCGCTACCCGTCTAAATAGTTTCATTGATTTGTGTGATATGCAAAAGAAGAAAGATGTGGACAATGATATTGTTAAATTGAAGCTATTTCCTTTTTCGCTTAGAGATCGTGCTAAAACTTGGTTTTCGTCTTTGCCTAAAATAGTATTGACTCTTGGAATAAGTGCAAAGATGCTTTTATCTCTAAGCATTTTCCTCCCGCTAAGATCATCTCTCTTAGAAACGATATTATGATTTTTAAGCAACTTGATCATGAACATGTTGCACAAGCTTGGGAGAGAATGAAATTAATGATATGTAATTGCCCTACTCATGGTTTGAATTTGTGGATGATTGTACAAAAATTTTATGCCGGATTGAATTTTGCTTCTAGAAATCTTTTAGATTCGGCCACGAGAGGCACTTTTATGGAAATCACTTTAGGAGAAGCTACTAAACTCCTAGATAATATTATGGTTAATTATTCTCAATGGCACACCGAAAGATCTACTAATAAAAAAGTGCATGCGATAGAAGAAATTAATGTTTTGAGTGGAAAGATGAATGAACTTACGAAATTATTTGCTAATAAGAGTGTTTCTTCTGATCCCAATGATATGCCTTTGTCTACTTTGATTGAGAATAATAATGAATCTATGGATGTGAATTTTGTTGGTAGGAATAATTTTGGTAACAACGCGTATAGAGGAAACTTTAATCCTAGGCAGTATCCTAGTAATTCCTCTAATAATTATGGTAATTCCTACAAAAACCCTTATGGAAATTTTAATAAGATGCCCTCTTAATTTGAGACTAGTGTTAAACAATTTATGAATTCACAAAAGAATTTCAATGCTTTGCTTGAAGAAAAATTGCCTAAGATTGATGAATTGGCTAGGAACATGGATAGAACTTCTCTTGATGTTGATTCTTTGAAACTTAGATCTATTCCACCTAAGCATGATATCAATGAGTCTCTCAAAGCCATGAGAATTTCCATTGATGAGTGCAAAGAAAGAACCGCTAGGATGCGTGCTAAGAAAGATTGCTTTGTGAAAGCGTGTTCTTCTAATTTTTATGAGAATAAAGATGAAGATCTAAAACTGATTGATGTGTCCCCTATTAAATCTTTGTTTTGCAATGTGAATCTTGATAATGATGGGACTGAAGATGAACCACCTTTACCTAGAAGGCGTTCCAAAAATTCGGAGTTTTTAGATCTTGATGCTAAAATTTGTAAAAGTGGGATTGAAGAGGTCAAAACTTTAGATATCAATGAACCCACTATTTTGGATTTCAAGGAATTTAATTATGATAATTTCTCTTTGATAGATTGTATTTCCTTGTTGCAATCCGTGCTAAATTCTCCTCATGCTTATAGTCAAAATAAAGCTTTTACTAAACATATCGTTGATGCTTTGATGCAATCTTATGAAGAAAAACTTGAGTTGGAAGTTTCTATCCGTAGAAAACTTTATGATGAGTGGGAACCTACTATTAAAATTAAAATTAAAGATCATGAATGCTATGCTTTGTGTGATTTGGGTGCTAGTGTTTCCACGATTCCAAAAACTTTATGTGATTTGCTAGGATTTCGTGAATTTGATGATTGTTCTTTAGACTTGCACCTTGTGGATTCCACTATTAAGAAACCTATGGGAAGAATTAATGATGTCCTTATTATTGCAAATAGGAACTATGTGCCCGTAGATTTTACTGTTCTTTATATAGATTGCAATCCTTCATGTCCTATTATTCTTGGTAGACCTTTCATTAGAACGATTGGTGCAATCATTGATGTGAAGGAAGGAAATATTAGGTTTCAATTTCCGTTAAGGAAAGGCATGGAACACTTCCATAGAAAGAAAATTAAATTGCCATATGAATCTATTACGAGAGCCACTTATGGATTGTCTACCAAAGATGACAATACCTAGATCTACCCGTGTTTTTATGCCTAGCTAGGGGCGTTAAACGATAGCGCTTGTTGGGAGGCAACCCAATTTATTTTAGGTTTTTTATTTTAGCTTCTGTTTAGGAATAAATCTTTGATCTAGCCTCTGGTTAGATTTTTTTATGTTTTAATTAGTGTTTGTGCTAAGTTAAACCTATAGGATCTTCTTGGATGATAGTTATTTGATCTTGCTGAAAATTCCAGAAACTTTTTGTTCACGAAAACAATTGTTAAAAATCACCAGAACATGATAAAATATTGATTCCAATTGCAGTAGATCATTAAAAAAATTCTAGGTCTTCCTATTTTGGTATAATTTTTGGAGTTCCAGAAGTTTGCGTTAGTTACAGATTACTACAGACTGTTCTGTTTTTGACAGATTCTGTTTTTCGTGTGTTGTTTGCTTATTTTGATGAATCCATGGCTAGTAAAATAGTTTATAAACCATATAGAAGTTGGAATAAAGTAGGTTTAACACCAATATAAATAAATAATATGTTCAATTCAGTACCTTGAAGTGTTGTTTTGTTTTCTTTCGCTAACGGAGCTCACGAGATTTTCTGTTAAGTTTTGTGTTGTGAAGTTTTCATGTTTTGGGTAAAGATTTGATAGAGTATAGAACAAGGAGTGGCAAGAGCCTAAGCTTGGGGATGCCCATGGCACCCAAAGGTAATCCAAGGACACCAGAAAGCCAAAGCTTGGGGATTCCCCGGAAGGCATCCCCTCTTTCGTCCTCATCCATCGGTAAATTTACTTGGAGCTATATTTTTATTCACCACATGGTATGTGTTTTGCTTGGAGCGTCTTGTATGATTTGAGTCCTTATTTGTTAGTTTGCTACAATCATACTTGCTGTACACACCTTTTGAGAGATACACACATGATTTGGAATTTGTTAGAATACTCTATGTGCTTCACTTATATCCTTTTAGCTATATATTTTTTGCTCTAGTGCTTCACTTATATATTTTAGAGCACGGCGGTGGTCTTATTTTATAGAAACTATTGCTCTCTCATACTTCACTTATATTATTTTAAGAGTCCTACAAAACATCATGGTAATTTTCTTAAATTGAGAAGGTAGTCCTAATATGATAGGCATCCAAGATTAGTAAAAACTTTCTTATAAGTGCGTTGAATACTAAGAAAAGTTGGATGCTTGATAATTGTTTTGAGATATGAAGATGGTGATATTATAGTCATGCTAGTTGAGTGGTTATGAATTTGATAAATACTTGTGTTAAAGTTTGTGATTCCCGTAGCATGCACGTATGGTGAACCGTTATGTGATGAAGTCGGAGCATGATTTATTTATTGTTTGTCTTCCTTATGAGTGGCGGTCGGGGACGAGCGATGGTATTTTCCTACCAATCTATCCCCCTAGGAGCATGCGCGTAATACTTTGTTTCGATAACTAATAGATTTTTGCAACAAGTATATGAGTTCTTTATGATTAATGTTGAGTCCATGGATTATACGCACTCTCACCCTTCCACCATTGCTAGCCTCTCTAATACCGCGCACTTTTCGCCGGTATCATAAATCCACCATATACCTTCCTCAAAATAGCCACCATACCTACCTATTATGCCATTTCCATAGCCATTCCGAGATATATTGCCGTGCAACTTACCACCGTTCCGTTTGCTATGACATGCTTCGTCATTGTCATATTGCTTTGCATGATCATGTAGTTGACATCGTATTTGTGGCAAAGCCACCGCTCATAATTTTTTATACATGTCACTCTTGATTCATTGCATATCTCGGTACTCCGCCGGAGGCATTCACATAGAGCCATATTGTTGTTCTAAGTATCGAGTTGTAATTCTGGAGTTGTAAGTAAATAAAAGTGTGATGATCATCATTTTTTAGAGCATTGTCCCAAGTGAGGAAAGGATGATGGAGACTATGATTCCCCCATAAGTCGGGATGAGACTCCAGACAAAAAATTAAAAAAAAAGAGGCCATAAAAAAGGGAAAAGTCCCAAACAAAAAAATGAGAGAAAAAGAGAGAAGGGACAATGCTACTATCCTTTTTCCACACTTGTGCTTCAAAGTAGCACCATGATCTTCGTGATAGAGAGTCTCCTATGTTGTCATTTTCATATACTAGTGAGAATTTTAAATTATAAAACTTGGCTTGTATATTCCAATGATGGGCTTCCTCAAAACGCCCTAGGTCTTCGTGAGCAAGCGAGTTGGATGCACACCCACTTAGTTTCTTTTGTTGAGCTTTCATACACTTATAGCTCTAGTGCATCCGTTGAATGGCAATCCCTACTCACTCACATTGATATCTATTAGTGTGCATCTCCATAGCCTATTGATACGCCTAGTTGATGTGAGACTATCTTCTCCCTTTTTGTCTTCTCCACAACCACCATTCTATTCCACATATAGTGCTATGTCCATGGCTCACGCTCATGTATTGCGTGAAGATTGAAAAAGTTTGAGAACATCAAAAGTATGAAACAATTGCTTGGCTTGTCATCAGGGTTGTGCATGATTAAATACTTTGTGTGATGAAGATAGAGCACAGCCGGACTATATGATTTTGTAGGGATAACTTTCTTTGGCCATGTTATTTTGAGAAGACATGATTGCTTAGTTAGTATGCTTGAAGTATTATTATTTTTATGTCAATATTAAACTTTTATCTTGAATCTTTTAGATATGAATATTCATACCACAAATAAGAGAATTACATTGAAAGTTATGTCAAGTAGCATTCCACATCAAAAATTCTGTTTTTATCATTTACCTACTCCAGGACGAGCAGGAATTAAGCTTGGGGATGCCTGATACGTCTTCAACGTATCTATAATTTTTTATTGTTCCATGCTATTATATATTATGTTTTGGATGTTTAATGGGCTTATTTATACCTTTTTATATTATTTTTGGGACTAACTTATTAATAGGAGGCCCAACCCAAATTGCTGTTTTTTTGCCTATTTTAGAGTTTTACAGAAAAAGAATATCAAACGGTGTCCAAACGGAATGAAACCTTCGGGAACGTGATTTTCGGAACAAACGTGATCCAGAGGACTTGGAGTCTACGTAGAGTAATCAACAAGGAGAGCACGAGGTAGGGGGCACGCCCACCTCCCCCAGGCGCGCCCTCCACCCTCGTGGGGCCCATGTTGCTCCACCGACGTACTTCTTCCTCCTATATATACCTACGTACCCCCAAACCATCAGAGGCATTCACGAAAACCTAATTCCACCGCCGCAACCTTCTGTACCCGTGAGATCCCATCTTGGGGCCTTTTCCGGCGTCCTGCTGGAGGGGGCATTGATCACGGATGGCTTGTACATCAACACCATAGCCTCTCCGATGATTTGTGAGTATTTTACCTCAGACCTTCGGGTCCATAGTTATTAGCTAGATGGCTTCTTCTCTCTCTTTGGATCTCAATACAAAGTTCTTTTCGATTCTCTTGGAGATCTATTTGATGTAACTCTTCTTTTGTGGTGTGTTCATTGAGACCGATGAATTGTGGGTTTATGATCAAGATTATCTATGAACAATATTTTAATCTCCTCTGAATTCGTTTATGTATGATTGGTTATCTTTGCAAGTCTCTTCGAATTATCAGTTTGGTTTGTCCTACTAGATTGATCTTTCTTGCAATGGGAGAAGTGCTTAGCTTTGGGTTCAATCTTGCGGTGTCCTTTCCCAGTGACAGCAGGGGCAGCAAGGCACGTATTGTATTGTTGCCATCGAGGATAACAAGATGGGGTTTATATCGTATTGCATGAGTTTATCCCTCTACATCATGTCATCATACTTAAAGCATTACTCTGTTCTTATGAACTTAATACTCTAGATGCATGCTGGATAGCGGTCGATGTGTGGAGTAATAGTAGTAGATGCAGAATCGTTTCGGTCTACTTGCCACGGACGTGATGCCTATATACATGATCATACCTAGATATTCTCATGACTATGCTCAATTCTATCAATTGCTCGACAGTAATTTGTTCACCCACCGTAATACTTATGCTATCTTGAGAGAAGCCACTAGTAAAACCTATGGCCCCCGGGTCTATTTTCCATCATATTAATCTTCCAACACTTAGCTATTTCTATTGCCTTTTATTTTACTTTGCATCTTTATCATAAAAATACCAAAAATATCATCTTATCATATCTATCAGATCTCACTCTCGTAAGTGACCGTGAAGGGATTGACAACCCCTTTATCGCGTTGGTTGCGAGGTTCTTATTTGTTTGTGTAGGTGCGAGGGACTTGTGTGTGGCCTCCTACTGGATTGATACCTTGGTTCTCAAAACTAAGGGAAATACTTACGCTACTTTTCTGCATCACCCTTTCCTCTTCAAGGGAAAACCAACGCAGTGCTCAAGAGGTAGCACATACCGATAGACAAAGGGAATAACGTATGTTGTCATAACAGTTCGACCGATAAAGATCTTTGTAGAATATGTAGGAGCCAATATGAGCATACAGGTTCCGCTATTGGTTATTGACTGGAGAGGTGTCTCGGTCATGTCTACATAGTTCTCAAACCCGTATGGTCTACACGCTTAACATTCGATGACGATATTGTATTATATGAGTTATGTGATTTGGTGACCGAATGTTGTTTGGAGTCCCGGATGAGATCACAGACATGACAAGGAGTCTCTAAATGGTCGACAGGTAAAGATTGATATATAGGACGATACTATTCGGACACCGGAAGTGTTCCGGAGTGTATCGGGCATTAATCGGAGTACCGGAGGGGTTACCGGAACCCTGGGGGGTATATGGGCCATATGGGCCATGAGATGAGAGCACACCAGCCCACAAGGGGTGGTGCGCCCCCCTATGGCATGTGGCTGAAATTGTAGAAGGAAAAAAGGGGGTTCGGCCCCCTTCCTTTCTCTCTTCCCCCTTCCCTTTCTTCTCCGGTGGAAAAGGAAAAGGGGGGCGCCACTCGGGGAAAGCCCAAGTAGGATTCGGATCCTACTTGGGGCGCCCCCTGGCTGCCTCTCCTCCCCTCCCACCTATATATATGTGGGGAGGGGGGTACTTAGAACACACAACATCAATTGTTAGCCGTGTGCGGCGCCCCCCTCCACAGTTTATACCACCGGTCATATTCTCGCGGTGCTTAGGCGAAGCCCTGCACGAATTAATTCACCATCACCGTGACCACACCGTCGTGCTGACGAAACTCATGTACTTCCTCGACGTCTTGTTGGATCAAGAAGACGAGGGACGTCACCGAGCTGAACATGTGCAGAACTCGAAGGTGTCGTACGTATGGTGCTTGATCGGTCGGAGCTAGATGAAGTTCGACTACATCAACTGCGTTGTCAAGCGCTTCCGCTTTCGGTCTATGAGGGTATGTAGGCACACTCTCCCCCTCATTGTTATGCATCTCCATGGATAGATCATTCCGTGTGCGTAGAATTTTTTTTGTTTTTCCATGCAACGTTTGCCAACAGCATCACTGTTGAATACCGGGTTGATGGGTTTTCGTGAAAGAGATTATGTTGAAATTGGGTTTGCAAGAGAGTTGGGTCAATTTTATTATGCAATGTGTTTCCACTATTGAATATCGGGTTCGGTTTAATAAGGATGAAACATAGAGTTTCAAGCCCTCCGAAAGATTACTACAGGGAGACCCACTCTCTCCTTATTTATTGTTGCTATGCACTGAGGGTCTGACTGCTCTCTTGTCACATGCGGAGGAGAGTGGAAAAAATGAAGGTGTGAAGGTATGCAGATTGGCTCTGTTAGGATCGAGAGTATATCAACCATAGGTGGCGAATAGGAGATTCAAAAATTCTTTTGAATGTTTCAGATCGAACCAAACCCAGCAGCAGAAAAGGTCCGGTAGACTAAAAACTAATCAAGTACCCTACCGAGGAACAAACCTTTCAAGGTAGGAAGCAATAATAGTTCGAGCATAGTATATCACATGTTTAACTATCACAATGGTAACGCAATACACAAACATATGTAATATCATGAAGGAAAACAATAGTATAATTGTGAAGGGAATGGTTACAGCTTGAAGATAACAGTGACACCAAACAATAAGTAAACAGGGTAGTGGTACCACACAGGGTGAGGGCGAAAGATAAACTATCATCTCATAACACGAATACTATTGTCTTCAAGCTGTAAGGGCATAGGATCTGCGAGGAGAGACCGTGAGAAAGTTCCTCTAGAAGAAGGTTAGTGTTGGGGAACGTAGCAGAAATTTAAAATTTTCCTACGTGTCACCAAATCCTTGTAGATCGCTAAGCGGAAGCGTTCAAGTGAACGGGGTTGATGGAGTCGTACTCGTCGTGATCCAAATCACCGATGACCAAGTGCCGAACGGACGGCACCTCCGCGTTCAACACACGTACAGCCCGGTGACGTCTCCCATGCCTTGATCCAGCAAGGAGAGAGGGATAGGTTGAGGAAGACTCCGTCCAGCAGCAGCACAATGGCGTGGTGGTGGTGGAGGAGCGTGGCAATCCTGCAGGGCTTCGCCAAGCACCGCGGGAGAGGAGGAAGGAGAGATGCAGGGCTGCGCCATTAACAGGAGAGGAACTCGTGTGTTGTGGGCAGCCCAAACCTCAACTATATATAGGGGAAGGAGAGGGGCTGCGCCCCCTTTAGGGTTTTCACCCCTAGGGGTGGCGGCCAGCCTAGATCCCATCTAAGGGAGACGGCCAAGGGGGAGGGGGAGAGGGAGGCGCACCAGGAGTGGGCCTTAGGGCCCATCTGCCCTAGGGTTTGCCCCCTTTCCCCTCTTCCTTGCGCCTTGGGCCTTGTGGGGGGGCGCACCAGCCCACCTGAGGCTGGTCCTCTCCCACACTTAGCCCAAGTAGCCCTCCGGGGATGGTGGCTCCACTTGGTGGACCCCCGGACACCTCCGGTGGTCCCGGTACACTACCGGTGATGCCCAGAACACTTCCGGTGGCCAAAACCATACTTCCTATATATAAATCTTTACCTACGGACCATTCCGGAACTCCTCGTGACGTCCGAGATCTCATCCGGGACTCCAAACAACATTCGGTAACCACATACAAGCTTCCTTTATAACCCTAGCGTCATCAAACCTTAAGTTTGTAGACCCTACGGGTTCGGGAGACATGCAGACATGACCGAGACGTTCTCCGGTCAATAACCAACAGCGGGATCTGGATACCCATGTTGGCTCCCACATGTTCCACGATGATCTCATCGGATGAACCACGATGTCAAGGACTTAATCAATCCCGTATACAATTCCCTTTGTCTATCGGTACGATACTTTCCCGAGATTCGATCGTCGGTATCCCGATACCTTGTTCAATCTCGTTACCGTCAAGTCTCTTTTACTCGTTCCGCAACACATCATCCCGTGATCAACTCCTTGATCACATTGTGCACATTATGATGATGTCCTACCGAGTGGGCCCAGAGATACCTCTCCGTCACACGGAGTGACAAATCCCAGTCTCGATTCGTGCCAACCCAACAGACACTTTCGGAGATACCTGTAGTGTACCTTTATAGCCACCCAGTTACATTGTGACGTTTGGCACACCCAAAGCACTCCTACGGTATCCGGGAGTTGCACAATCTCATGGTCTAAGGAAACGATACTTGACACTAGAAAAGCTTTAGCATACGAACTACATGATCTTGTGCTAGGCTTAGGATTGGGTCTTGTCCATCACATCATTCTCCTAATGATGTGATCCCGTTATCAACGACATCCAATGTCCATGGTCAGGAAACCGTAACCATCTATTGATCAACGAGCTAGTCAACTAGAGGCTTACTAGGGACATGGTGTTGTCTATGTATCCACACATGTATCTGAGTTTCCTATCAATACAATTCTAGCATGGATAATAAACGATTATCATGAACAAGGAAATATAATAATAATCAATTTATTATTGCCTCTAGGGCATATTTCCAACAGTCTCCCACTTGCACTAGAGTCAATAATCTAGTTCACATCGATATGTGATTAACACTCAAGGTCACATCCCTATGTGACTAACACCCAAGAGTTCTGGGTTTGATCATGTTATGCTTGTGAGAGAGGTTATAGTCAACGGGTCTGAACCTTTCAGATCCGTGTGTGCTTTACAAATATCTATGTCATCTCCTAGATGCAGTTACCACGCTCTATTTGGTGCTATTCCAAATAACTGTTCTACTATACGAATCCAGTTTACTACTCAGAATAATCTGGATTAGTGTCAAAGCTTGCATCGGCGTAACCCTTTACGACGAACTCTTTTACCACCTCCATAATCGAGAAAATTCCTTAGTCCACTAGTTACTAAGGATAACTTTGACCGTTGTCCTGTGATCCATTTCTAGATCACACTTGTACCCCTTGACTGACTCATGGTTTGGCACACTTCAGGTGCGGTACATAACATAGCATACTTTAGAGCCTACGACTAAAGCATAGGGGACGACCTTCATCCTTTCTATTCTGTCGTGGTCATGTCTTGAGTCTTGCTCAATACTCACACCTTGTAACACAGCCGAGAACTCCTTCTTTGCTGATCTATTTTGAACTCCTTCAAAATCTTGTCGTGGTATGTGTTTGTTTGAAAGTACTATTAAGCGATTTTGATCTATCCTTATAGATCTTGATGCTCAATGTTTAAGTAGCTTAATCCAGGTTTTCCATTGAAAACACTTTTCAAATAACCCTATATGCTTTCCAGAAATTCTACATCATTTCTGATCAACAATATGTCAACAACATATACTCATCAGAAATTCTATAGTGCTCCCACTCACTTCTTTGGAAATACAAGTTCCTCATAAACTTTGTATAAACCCAAATCTTTGATCATCTCATCAAAGCGTACATTCCAACTCCGAGATGCTTACTCCAGTCCTTAGAAGTTTTGCTGGAGCTTTGCATACTTGTTAGCATCTTTCAGGATTGACAAAAATCTTCTGGTTGTATCACATACAACCTTTCCTCAAGAAAATTGTCGAGGAAACAATGTTTTGACATCCTATCTGCACAATTTCATAAATAATGCAGTAATCGCTAACATAATTCCAACAGACTCTTAGCATCGCTACGAGTGAGAAAGCCTCATCGCAGACAACTCCTTGAACTTGTCGGAAAACATATTAATGACAAGCCGAGCTTTCTTAATGGTGACATTTACCATCATTGTCCGTCTTCCTTTTAAAATCCATCTGTACTCAACAGCATCACGACCATCGAGCCGTTCTGCCAAAGTCTACACTTTGTTTTCATACATGGATCCTCTCTCAGATTTTATGGCCTCGAGCCATTCATCGGAATCCGGGCCCACCATCGCTTCTCCATAGCTCATAGGTTCATTGTTGTCTAGCAACATGACTTCCAAGACAGGATTACGTACCACTCTGAAGTAGTACGCATCCTTGTCATCCTACGAGGTTTGGGAGTGACTTGATTCGAAGTCTCATGATCACTATCATAAGCTTCCACTTCAATTGGTGTAGTTGCCATAGGAACAACTCATGTGCCCTGCTACACACTAGTTGAAGTGACGGTTCAATAACCTCATCAAGTCTCCACCATCCTCCCACTCAATTCTTTCGAGAGAAACTTTTCCTCGAGAAAGGACCCGATTTGAGAAACAACCCCTATTGCTTTCAGATCTGAGACAGGAGGTATACCCAACTGTTTTGGGTGTCCTATGAAGATGCAGTTATCCGCTTTGGGTTCGAGCTTATCAGCCTGAAACTTTTTCATATAAGCGTCGCAGCCCCAAACTTTTAAGAAATGACAGCTTAGGTTTCTCTAAACCATAGTTCATACGGTGTCATCTCATCGGAATTACGTGGTGCCCTATTTAAAGTGAGTGCGGTTGTCTCCAATGCCTAACCCATGAACGATAGTGGTAATTCGATAAGAGACGTCATCATATCCAATAGTTATGATGTTCGAACACACCATCACTCTATGGTGTTCCAGGAGGTACTAGTCGTGAAACAATTTCCACAGTGCCAAACTCGTAACTCAGATATTCATTTCTATGATCATATCATAGATATTTTATCCTCTTGTCACGACGATATTCAACTTCACTCTGAAATTACTTGAACCATTCAATAATTCAGACTTGTGTTTCATCAAGTAAATATGCTCAGTATCTACTCAAATCATCTGTGAATAAGAGCATAACGATATCCACTGTGTGCCTCAGCACTCATTGGACTGCACACATCAAAATGTGTTACTTCCAACAAGTTGCTTTCTTGTTCCATTTTACTGAAACCGAAGCTTTCAGTCATCTTGCCCATGTGGTATGATCTGCATGTCTCAAGTGATTCAAAATCAAGTGAGTCCAAACGGTCCATCTGCATGGAGTTTCTTCATGCGTATATACCAATAGACATGGTTCACATGTCTCAATCCTTTTCAAAAATGAGTGAGTCCAAAGATCCATCAACATGGAGCTTCTTCATGTGTTTTATACCAATATGACTTACATGGCAGTGCCACAAGTAGGTGGTACTATCATTACTATCTTATATCTTTTGGCATGAACATGTGTATCACTATGATCGAGATTCAATAAACCATTCATTTTAGGTGCAAGACCATTGAAGGTATTATTCAAATAAATAGAGTAACCATTATTCTCCTTAAATGAATAACCGTATTGCGATAGACATAATCCAATCATGTCTATGCTCAACGCAAACACCAAATAACAATTATTTAGGTTTAACACCAATCTCGATGGTAGAGGGAGCGTGTGATGCTTGATCATATCAACCTTGGAAACACTTCCAACACATCTCGTCAGCTCACCTTTAGCTAGTCTCCGTTTATTTCGTAGCTTTTATTTCGAGTTACTAACACTTAGCAACCGAACCGGTATCTAATACCCTGATGCTACTAGGAGTACTAGTAAAGTACACATTCACATAATGTATATCCAATATACTTCTATCGACAGCCTTCTCATCTACCAAATATCTAGGGTAATTCTGCTCCAGTAGCTGTTCTCCTCATTACAGAAGCACTTAGTCTCGGGTTTGGGTTCAACCTTGGGTTTCTCCACTAGAGCAGCAGCTGATTTGCCGTTTCATGAAGGATCCCTTCTTGCCCTTGCCCTTCTTGAAACTAGTGGTTTCACTAACCATCAATAATTGATGCTCCTTCTTGATTTCTACTTTCGCGGTGTCAAACATCGCGAATATTTCAAGGATCATCATATCCATCCCTGATATAGTTCATCACAAAGCTATAGCAGCTTGGTGGCAATGACTTTGGAAAAACATCACTATCTTATCTGGAAGATCAACTCCCACTCGATTCAAGTGATTGTTGTACTCAGACAATCTGAGCACAAGCTCAACGATTGAGCTTTTCTCCCTTAGTTTGCAGGCCAAGAAAATCGTCGGAGGTCTCATACCTCTTGACGTGGGCACGAGCCTGAAATCCCAATTTCAGCCCTCGAAACATCTCATATGTTCCGCGACATTTCAAAATGTCTTCGGTGCCTCAATTCTAAACCATTTATCATTACCGAACTATCATGTAGTCATCAAAACGTGTATGTCAGATGTTGCAACATCCACAGACCACGTTCGAGGTCCAGCACACCGAGCGGTGCATTAAGGACACAAGCCTTCTACTGTCCGCATAATTGCTACTATCAACTTTCAACTATATTTTCTCTAGGAACATATCTAAAACAGTAGAACTAAAGCGCGAGCTTACGACATAATTTGCAAAGATCTTTTGACTATGTTCAGGATAATTAAGTTCATCTTATGAACTCCCACTCAGATAGACATCCCTCTAGTCATCCAAGTGATTACATGATCCGAGTCAACTAGGCCGTGTCCGATCATCACGTGAGACGGACTAGTCAACGTCGGTGAACATCTTCATGTTGATCGTATCTACCATACGACTCATGCTCGACCTTTCGGTCTTCTGTGTTCCGAGGCCATGTCTGTACATGCTAGGCTCGTCAAGTCAACCTAAGTGTTTGCATGTGTTCCGAGGCCATGTCTGTACATGCTAGGCTCGTCAACACCCGTTGTATTCGAACGTAAGAATCTATCACACCCGATCATCATGTGGTGCTTCGAAACGACGAACTTTCGCAACGGTGCACAGTTAGGGGGAACACTTTCTTGAAATTTTAATGAGGGATCATCTTATTTACTACCGTCGTTCTAAGCAAATAAGGTGCAAAAAACATGATAAACATCACATGCAATCAAATAGTGACATGATATGGCCATCATCACTTTGCTCCTTTCGATCTCCATCTTTGGGGCTCCATGATCATCATCGTCACCGGCATGACACCATGATCTTCATCATCATGATCTCCGTGAAGTTGTCTCGTCAACTATTACTTCTACTACTATGGCTAACGGTTAGCAATAAAGTAAAGTAATTACATGACGTTTATGTTGACACGCAGGTCATAAATAAATTAAAGACAACTCCTATGGCTCCTGCCGGTTGTCATACTCATCGACATGCAAGTCGTGATTCCTATTACAAGAACATGATCATCTCATACATCACATATATCATACATCACATCCTTTGGCCATATCACATCACATGGCATACCCTGCAAAAACAAGTTAGACGTCCTCTAATTGTTGCTTGCATGTTTTACGTGGCTGCTATGGGTTTCTAGCAAGAACGTTTCTTACCTACGCAAAACCACAACGTGATATGTCAATTGCTATTTACCCTTCATAAGGACCCTTTTCATCGAATCCGATCCGACTAAAGTGGGAGAGACTGGCACCCGCTAGCCACCTTATGCAACTAGTGCATGTCAGTCGGTGGAACCTGTCTCACGTAAGTGTACGTGTAAGGTCGGTCCGGGCCGCTTCATCCCACAATGCTGTCGAATCAAGATTGACTAGTAACGGTAAGCATATTGAACAAAATCAACGCCCACAACTACTTTGTGTTCTACTCGTGCAAAGAATCTACGCAATAGACCTAGCTCATGATGCCACTGTTGGTGAACGTAGCAAAAATTTAAAATTTTCCTACGTGTCACCAAGATCTATCTATGGAGAAACCAGCAACGAGGGGAAAGAGAGTGCATATACATACCCTTGAAGATCGCTAAGCGGAAGCGTTCAAGTGAACGGGGTTGATGGAGTCGTACTCGTCGTGATCCAAATCACCGATGACCAAGTGCCGAATGGACGGCACCTCCGCGTTCAACAGACGTATAGCCCGGTGACGTCTCCCATGCCTTGATCCAGCAAGGAGAGAGGGAGAGGTTGAGGAAGACTCCGTCCAGCAGCAGCACAACGGCGTGGTGGTGGTGGAGCGTGGCAATCCTGCAGGGCTTCGCCAAGCACCGCGGGAGAGGAGGAAGGAGAGATGCAGGGCTGCGCCATTAACAGGAGAGGAACTCGTGTGTTGTGGGCAGCCCAAACCTCAACTATATATAGGGGAAGGGGAGGGGTTGCGCCCCCTTTAGGGTTTTCACCCCTAGGGGTGGTGGCCAGCCTAGATCCCATCTAAGGGAGGCGGCCAAGGGGGAGGGGGAGAGGGAGGCGCACCAGGAGTGGGCCTTAGGGCCCATCTGCCCTAGGGTTTGCCCCCTTTCCCCTCTTCCTTGCGCCTTGGGCCTTGTGGGGGGCGCACCAGCCCACCTGAGGCTGGTCCTCTCCCACACTTAGCCCAAGTAGCCCTCCGGGGATGGTGGACCCACTTGGTGGACCCCCGGACACCTCCGGTGGTCCCGATACACTACCGGTGATGCCGAGAACACTTCCGGTGGCCAAAACCATACTTCCTATATATAAATCTTTACCTCCGGACCATTCCGGAACTCCTCATGATGTCCGGGATCTCATCCGGGACTCCGAACAACATTCGGTAACCACATACAAGCTTCCTTTATAACCCTAGCGTCATCGAACCTTAAGTGTGTAGACCCTACGGGTTCGGGAGACATGCAGACATGACCGAGACGTTCTCCGGTCAATAACCAACAGTGGGATCTGGATACCCATGTTGGCTCCCACATGTTCCACGATGATCTCATCGGATGAACCACGATGTCAAGGACTTAATCAATCCCGTATACAATTCCCTTTGTCTATCGGTACGATACTTGCCCGAGATTCGATCGTCGGTATCTCGATACCTTGTTCAATCTCGTTACCGGCAAGTCTCTTTTACTCGTTCCGCAACACATCATCCCGTGATCAACTCCTTGATCACATTGTGCACATTATGATGATGTCCTACCGAGTGGGCCCAGAGATACCTCTCCGTCACACGGAGTGACAAATCCCAGTCTCGATTCGTGCCAACCCAACAGACACTTTCGGAGATACCTGTAGTGTACCTTTATAGCCACCCAGTTACGTTGTGACGTTTGGCACACCCAAAGCACTCCTACGGTATCCGGGAGTTGCACAATCTCATGGTCTAAGGAAACGATACTTGACATTAGAAAAGCTTTAGCATACAAACTACATGATCTTGTGCTAGGCTTAGGATTGGGTCTTGTCCATCACATCATTCTCCTAATGATGTGATCCCGTTATCAACGACATCCAATGTCCATGGTCAGGAAACCGTAACCATCTATTGATCAACGAGCTAGTCAACTAGAGGCTTACTAGGGACATGGTGTTGTCTATGTATCCACACATGTATCTGAGTTTCCTATCAATACAATTCTAGCATGGATAATAAACGATTATCATGAACAAAGAAATATAATAATAATCAATTTATTATTGCCTCTAGGG
This sequence comes from Aegilops umbellulata, assembly GCA_032464435.1. Classification (NCBI taxonomy): domain Eukaryota; kingdom Viridiplantae; phylum Streptophyta; class Magnoliopsida; order Poales; family Poaceae; genus Aegilops; species Aegilops umbellulata. The sequence goes on from CP136060.1 coordinate 102,225,056, forward strand.
CATATTTCCAACAGTTAGTTCATATTCACAACCCACACTTGTGTGGGATGTGAAGACCTCGATTGTTTTGAAGATGCATAAACCTTCTTTCTTTGTTGTCCTCTTTAACTCATCTGTGCAAAACGAGTGTAATCAAAAGAGTAAGCATTGAAATTGTTTACAGAGACATGGACGTAATGATTCAAGGAAGTATGCATGTACTCCTTATGTTGAGAGTTCAACTAGTTTTCCTTTGGGGAAGCAATAGAAATGTTCTGTAAATGGTTTTTACTTCTCCGAAGATAATTATCCTGCAGAGTCAAGTTAGCTGTGACAGACAAATTTTCAATCAGGATCTTCTTCACCCAAATTTGCTTCTTGGGTGATCCTATCCTGCAGTTAGTCCCGACATAACGAGCAAATGTCTTACCATTCTTTTGTTTGAAGAATTTGTAATTCAAGTCATCTGACTCATTATTATCAACATGAATGGGACAATCATATCCTGATAGAAGTGCAGGTCCGGGAGTTTTGCTTTTAGCCAGAACCCAGGTTGTTTGAGGATATTGTTTTGGTGTCCAGTAAGTTCTATCGATATTGAGTTTCCTTTCGAAACCCAAACCTTCCTTTCTGAGGTTTTTGTGCAGAATTGACTTCTTGAGAATGTCACACAGAGTTTGATGCCCTTTTAGGCTTCTAAGCATGCCCGTCTCAGACAAGTTCTTTAAACTGGAATTTTCATCAGAGATTGCAACAAATTCCTCAGAGGAGGGCTCAGACATATCATTCATAGTAGTAGCAATATTCTCGATGATAGCATTCGATTTTTCAGCAATGGAACCAACATTGCTACGCTCCAAGCATTTGAAACAAGACCACACAAAATCACCAGGAAGTTTTTCAGATTGCTCGGCAAAGAGAGAAGCCTTTTCTTTCATAAGAATGTGATAAGATTCTTTCAGTGACTCGAGTTCTTTATTCCTGTTAAGGAGTTCATCTGATAAACTCTCGTAGTCCACTACAAGAGAATATACCGGTTGGAAAGATCATCAACAGTTGAAGAAAGAGCATTATGCTCCTGGGTCAACTCTTGATTTTTCTCCACCTCTTCGACCAGTAATCCTTCAGATTTCCTTAGTTTTTTCTCAAGTCTTTCAAGTTCATCTTGTTGAGAATTGGCCATATTGACTAGGTTAGCATAGGCCATGTTTTCCAAAGAAAATTTAGTCATGGATGTTTTTATGTTTAGATGATACATGTTCCCCTAAGGTTTTTGCCATGAGACAAAATGAGGTAGATTCAACATCACTTGAAGCATCATCCTCGATATCTAACTGATGTAATTTTTTGAATGATTCATGAGCAACGAATGCATTTCCTTTGCCCAAGCCTATGCAGAATTCTTCATTATCTGATTCAGACCCTGGCGATTCATCTTTAGAGTCCATTGTCATTCCAGCACACACACTGGCCAGTTGAGACATTCTCTTCATGTTTGATTCAATGGTTCCTCTAGCTCGCGTGTCGGTTTCTGGTCTCTTTGAAGATGGTTCGTATTTCTTCAAGAGCTTAATGCGATGGTTCCCATGAGTAAATCCAGTACAGTGAAGAGAAAGCTACCTTCTGCTTGGTTTTCGGCTCATATCCCAGTTGGGACAGTCAGCTATAAAGTGACCATAATGATTGCACTTGTAGCACTTCATTTCCTTCGGAGGAAATCTTCTCAAGGATTCAGACGGTTCATCTTCAGCAGCATTTGAAAGATACAAATTTTGTCTTCAGAGGTTGTTGAGTCATTCTGTGAGCATTTCGAGTTCCCTTGTGACTGAGTGTTGATTCTCAACGTCTTCTTCTTCTTGAGAGCTACCGTAATGTGAAAGAATTTCTCCTTTGCTTTCTGAGGAATATTCTAGTTGCCCATTTTCAAGTTCCATCTTTTCCTCATGAACAGCCAATGGCGTCATGACCTCAGGATAGTGAAGTTCTTCAAAGTCAGGTCTTAGCTTGATTTCAGCAACGATTGAGTCAAAGGGTGCATCAAAAGAACTGAACAGTTTGCTGACCACATCCTTTTTGGTGATATCAGTTGCTCCCCTTTGATGTTGTCTTTCAACAATGTTGGTTAGGCGATTTGTGAGCTCCATGGCACTTCGCTTTCAAAGACTTCAAAAATGAGCGAACACAGCACAAAGCATATCAGTATGTGCTTCTGTTCTGACGATAACCACTTCATGAACTTGTTTGGTGTCATCCCAGATTTCCTTGGCGGTATCAAGGTTTCGAAACCGATTGAAAATGTCTCTGGAGATGCTATCACAGATGATATCTTTTGCATGTGCATTTAGACAAATGTTAGCTTCACCTTCAGAAGTAGGTGTCTATGGGTGTTGGATAGTGTATCAGTTTTCCACAATCTGCCATAGCTCAGCACTGATTGGTTGAAGTCTGATTTACATTCTTCCTTACCAGTAGACATAATAATGAATTTTCATCAAAGATAGGAAACCTTTCAAAGCACAGGGATCTACCTGCAAACGACATACTCAAAACTCCAAGGTTGTTAGACCTTTAATAAACAGAGACAGGGATAACCCACTCTGATACCAGTTATTAGGACTGGGAGTATATCGAGCAGAGGGGGTGAATGGGAGATTCAGAAATTCTTTTGAATGTTTTGAATTGAACCCAAACCCAGCAGCGGAAAAGGTTCGGTAGACTGAAAACTAATCAAGTACCCTAGTGAGGAACAAACCTTTCAAGGTAGGAAGAAATAATAGTTCAAGCATAGTATGTCACAGGTTTAACTATCATAATGGTAAAGCAATACACAAACAAATGTAATGTCATGAAGGAAAATAATAGTATAACTACGAAGGGAATGGTTACAGCTTGAAGATAATAGTGACACCGAACAATAACACATAGTGGATTTTAAAATCAAATCTCTCGGAGAGGGGATGCTCAATCAATCTTCTCAGAAATCTTAAGCGGAGCAGCCAATGAACAACATTGGAGCGGGGTAGCTATTTATAGCCGCAAGCTTCCCTGATGGGAAATGACCAAATTGGACATGTGGATCAGCCAACAACCGAATGACACATTTCCAACGGTCGAAATTTGAGCACAATGGTAACATTCCTTGCGGAGCAAGAAATGCTAAATTCTCAGTCCAAAAGATATCTCCTGCAGCATTGAAGAACAACGTCTTCTACTGATAGGTAATCATTCGGAGCATAAAGAGATTTCTCTCAGTCTTGCATAGGTTTCGGCTAAGCATCACAACGAACATAAGCATTGGGAACTTATACCCGTCTTAATAGTACGGAGGTCCTATGACTCAGAGAGATAGATAGAGAGAGAGAGAGAGAGAGAGGGAGAGAGAGAGAAGAACAACGAAATAAATGCTACTTCTTCACTTTGTCTTCAATGTCTCAACTGCAGTCAATTTCTTCGGACCACACCAAACATGTATTGCTTCATATCATCAATAGTTTTAAGGGGTCAATCTTATTCAACACAGTCTTCTCGCATACATATCTTCAACAAATGTAGCTCATCCTTCTCTGCAACGCAGATGTTCTTCAATGAAGTTCCTTGAACTTGTCACCAAATACAACATACTCTTCAGGTCTGCATGGACTATTTCTGTATGTGTGCACTAGCAAACAAATCAGTCATGCTTGTTTCTGTCAACAATCTCCAAAATACAAGGGGGCAAAATATTGCACCAAGAGGCTCCATCTATTACAAATATTATGTTTGCGGATGACTCATTGTTCCTTATGAAAGCCAACATGCATGCACAATGTCGAGGCTTTGAAAGCCATCCTGGATTCGTATTGGGCCACCTCTAGGCAAATGGTGAGTGGTGATAAAATCGAGCATCTTTTTTTGCGCCAATACGAGAGTGGATATGAGGGAGCTACCTTGCACCACTCTCAATATTATGACTAAAGCTCTAAATGATAAATATTTGGGGCTACCGGCTAATGTGGGTATTGGCAAGTATGACTGTTTTCAATATTTGATTGATCATATAATCATGAAGCTAAGTCGAAGGAAAGAAAAACTATTATGCGCGGGAGGGAAGGATATCCTTCTGAAATCCGTTGTACAAGAGATGCCCTCCTATGCGATGCCCGTCTTTAAAATTTCAAAAAATATCGCAAGGGAGTCACTAATGTGATGTCACGTTTTTGTTCGGGAGATGAGGACACACAGAAGTGGATGCATTGGGTGGCTTGGTGGAAAATGTGTGTATCCAACAAGAGGGGAGGGGGTCCATGATATTCATTGTTTCAACATGGCAATGTTGGCAAAACAATCTTGTCGTCTTCTTGAGAATCCAGAGTCCTTGTGTGCTACCGTGTTGAGAGCTAAATATTTTACTGATGGTGATTATTGAATACAAAGTTAAAGAGGGGTTACTCTTTTATTTTGCAAAGTATTATGGCGGGGGTTAATTGTCTAAATCATGGTTATATATGGCGTTTTGGAATGGTCATAATATAGGTATTTGGGAAGATGCCTGGATCTCGAATGGTGCAAATAGAAAAGCTATCATCCCTAGAGGGAATAATTTGATCTCTGGTTGAACTCATCTCGTTACTAATAATTGGGATGATAGTTTGGTTACACAAACGTCATGGCCAGATGACACAGAACGGGTCCTTGCAATTCCTCTTCATCAACATGACATGTTGGATTTTGTCGCTTGGAGCTATTCAAAAAAATCAAACATTTTCTGTTCAATCAGCCTATGTGGAATGGGAACACCAACACAGGAGGGAACTTAGAAGAACTAATGATACAAGACATCTAAATTCTATTTGGAGTGAGATTTGGAAGTTTTCTTGCCTGACGAAGGTAAAGAATCTTCATATGGCGCACTTGCATGGCACTCTTCCGTGTCGAGTTACTTTGGCGAATAGAGACATAAAAATTTCTCCCAATTGTCCTTGTTGTCCTTTTGCATCAGAAGACGCGAAGCATATGTTATTTCAATGCCAGAAAGCAAAGGAGGTTTAGAGATTGTTGGGGCTAGATGAGGTCATTAAAAGAGCCTGCGAAGATGATTATGCAGTTGAGGCTGTTCCTTGAGTTTTTTTTACTTTATGTACATGTACTTGAGTTGGTTATATTGGGTATTCGGGATGTTCGTGAGATGGTTTCAATTGCAACTTCATATTTGTGGTCGAAAAGGTGAAAATTGGCCCGTAAGGAGAAAACCCCAATATGCTCGCCAGATTTCATCGGGTATTCGTGCTATTATGTTAAACTATATCATGGCTATATCACCAAAGGCTACTATAAAAATAAGGGGTTGGGTCCAACATCCAAGGGTTTTTGTAGAACTTAATGTGGATGCCTCTTCTGATCATGAGCTGCTTAGTGGCACGGCTGGTGCTGGTTTGAGGGGCGATAAAGGAAAATTCATTGCAGGGGGGATTGAAGAATTGATAGGTGCACAGATGTTCTGATGGCTGAAGCTTTGACACTTAGATATGGTCTATCTATTGCTCAAAAGGAAGGTTACAACTGCCTCGTTATTGACTCAGATAATTTGAAGGTCATTGAAATCATGAACAATGGAGGACGGACGACGAGTACGACAGCGGATGTGTTTGACAATTGTTATATTTTTGGCTTGTGATTTTTCTCATTACTAGATTTGAGCATTGTAACAGGGAAGCAAATAAGCTTGTCCATGAACCTTCTAAGTTAGCTAGATTTTTTTCGAGTTTTGACTGATTTGAGGAGCCTTTGAGTGATACAGGTGGTTGGGGCCCGCCATTCCGGGCCGCTTGAGAGAAAGATATGCGCACCTCACCATCATGTCAAAAAAATTAAAGAAATATTCTCGCATCACGTGAACATCACAACCACCTTAAAGGGAAAAAAGAAAAAGCCTAGAAAAACTTTTCTTAAAAGTCTCCCTACCATTTAAAAAACTCTAAAGAAACTTTATCACCTGACCAATCAACATGCGCCACATGACGTAGCTGGTTGGCCATCATTCTAGCGCCTCTTAATGGGGGCAAGCGGCGCTATCGACGCGATGGGTGGCGGCGATGAATGGGCGGTCATATCTAGAGAAGGTGGGGAGGAGGTGGCATGCGTCCTCTCTATGTCTTCTCGAGGAAGGAAACGACAACGCTTTTTTTCTATGAAAGGAACATTTCCTTCCAATTGGCCAGCGCGAACAGTACCACCCTGCCGATGTGGACACAACCAGAGATCGCTCATTGGGCGACGCTAAATGGGTTTGATTGTATCCCTCCTCATAAATGATGTATTTGTTATTTCAAATGAATAAAGTTCTGTGTTTTTTTTAGAAAAAAAGGTATAGATATAGGTTCTACGTACCGTAACCATATGAAGCTTGACGGAGCACTTTTTTTCTTTAAACACTGACGGAGCACTTTAGTGGTCCAGCCTTTCTTAACCCTAGCCGGAACTTTAAACGAGAATGCAGCATGGTTGACCATAGTGTCATCATCGATCCATGGTACCTCCAATGATGATATTCGAACGGAAACAGTAAAGGTGGGATGAGACCAAAGGTTAGCATTAGCTAGCGTGATGCGGTTGACTGCCGGTCGTGGAGCTCAGAGGAAAGCAGAATGAAAGGACGGTGCGCGCGTGTGTGGTCTTGCTTTCATTCCTTGTACTGAGACGCGACAATCTGCAAATGGTCCACCGCCACGAGATCCACGACGCCGTGTCTCCTGCTCATTTTCTTATCTACTCTATGCAATATTATGCTGAGAATCCTGTGCGCTGATCTCGACCTAGCCCCGCGTCGTCCCCCGCAGGCGACTCGGGCGGCGGCGCGCCTTCCCCCTCCTCTTCCCCTCCCCGTCCTCCCCCGCCCTCGCCGCCGGCCACAGCCGCTAGGGCAAAGCCCCTCGCGGTGGCTGGCGGCGAGGCCCCTCTCTCTGCCGCGTGAGGTTGGCCAGTGCGGCGCGGCGGCTGCGTGCCCGTGGTGGCGGCGGTGGTTCAGATCTAACCACGGACTGCTGCGGGTGAATCTGGTGGATCCCTTCTTTACGGGCTTTGGCTCGGCCTCCCTCTCCTCTCGGTCGGGGCCGGAGGTGGGCTGGAGCTAGTGGAGGTGGGGGCGTGTCGGGTTGGGGCAGCGGCCGGGCGTGACTGTTGCTCCGGCTGTTGGCGGCGACGCGGTGAGGTCGGGGGTGGTGGCCTCCTGGTAGCGGGGCGGCTACACGGTGGCCGGCGGCTCTACCCGCGGCAGCGGCCGGCTTATCCGGTGTCGACAGGTCTGTGGCCGGGCCGTATCGACCTTTGCTTCACCTCCTCGTCGTCAGGGCTCTACTTGCATCGAAGGGCTGTCCCGCTCCCAGCTATGGGCCATCGCTCGTCTCACGCCCGGTGCCATGGGGTCGAGCTCGTCTCGCGCCCAGCAGCAGGACCGAGCTCGTCTCGCGCTCGGTGCGCCAGGACGGGGCGATGGTGGCCAATCGTGGCCAGCCTATTGGGTCTTGGCGTTGGGGGCCGCTCAGGGGTGCGAAAGGCCGGACCTTTCCGCTCGTCTCTTTGTTTGGGGTAGCGACGGGTCTCGGGCGAGGTGGGGTGGTGTCTTGGTCTTGGATGTCGGGACGGCGGCCCTGATGGTGGTAGCACGGTGCTCATGGGCACAGCCATGGCTTGGTGCTGCGCGGCTGCCATGGCTGTGTGGTTGGAGTGGTGGCCGGGGTGTGGCGTTCGGTGACAGTGAGTGTTGGCCGGGGTAAAAACTTGTTCTATTCTTGGACGGACCGGCGACGACGAAGCTCATTCCCTTCTTGAAGGCGTCGTCGCGGCTCTCATTGCTCGTTGTGTTGCTCCAGGGGAAACTCTGACCCTCTGGTCGGGCGGCGGTGGCGCTCCGGTGTCGTATCCTTTCTGAAGGCGCCGCTTTGGAGTTCACAGTTCATTGTATGTGGCTTCATCTCTTTGTAGATAGAGGTGGTGGTGTTGCGCTCAGCGCCTATGCATCATGTCTTGGATGTGTGCGTGTATGGTGACGTGCGTTTGTGTCGATATTTTTTGCTTTATATATAAAACGGGGTGAAAGCCTTTTTCGATAATATTATGCTGAGAACACGGAAAGCAAAGAAGGGCATTGCACGCTTGTGCTACAACACTGCTTGGGACCTACAACACTGCTCGGCGCTCTAGACATTATGATTGTGTCGTCAAGAGTTTTTACTTATCGCCCTAGAATTCAGATCAATCAGATGCCTCTTCCCACAAAAAAGAGAGCCTTTTGCTATGCTTTTCTGATTGCCCGATCTGGCCGGCTCGAAGCACCTATCGGACAGAAAAACTAAAAATGGCCGTTTCACTAGAATCATGCTATAAACGGCTTTGTCAAACTCAAGATATGTTGATACAGTTTTTTAGAGGTGTGTGTGCGTGCGTGTGTGAAATGAGTATGCATTTGTGTATATTAACGTCTGTGTGTTCCTAACAAAAATATCATGCCAAGAGGATGGAATATAAGGTCTTGTTCTTGGCAAAAAAAAGGAATATAAGGTCTTGTACAACGCTAGGAGCCTATGAAGGTGCTTAAAAAAATAAATCGGGTTTTCTGAAGCACCGGTATCTATTTCTACAGGAGAGATGTCTAATTAAGCGTCTATCCTATACAAATAAATGTTCATGCTTAAGGAAAGCCAGGTTGCTAATGAATTTGCCCCAATTTTGGACCAAGCACATCTTTCCTGAATGTTTATATTAGCGTGTTTCCTATTTGGCGCTTGACATGCTGGTTAAAGCTTTAGTCGTAAGAAGCGCCCACGTTAGTCACACTATGGGCTGGCGCACGTTTTTTTTCTGACCGGTTTTTCCTGGGGCGGGTTTGTGGGTTTTCTCTGGCTTTTTCATGGCGGGTTTTCTTTGTTTTTTATTTCAGTTCTTTTCAATTTTCCTTTTACTTTTTTCTTTTTAAAAAAATTCATGAAATTGTTACAAATTTTGTAAAAAATTCTCACATTCGTTAACTTTTTTCTAATTCAGGAACAGTTTTTTAAATTTGATGAACATTTTTAGATCAGTAAATTTTTTGCAAATTCATGAATGTTTTTCAAATCTACGAACATTTTTTAAATTTGTGAATATTTTTAAAATACATAAACTTTTTTTTAAGTTTGTGAGCATTTTCCGATCACAAACTTTTAAAATCTACTCGCTCCATCCTAGAATGTAGGACATTTTTTTACAATATACTAGTATCATAGTGTAGTATAAAAAAAATGTCCTACATTGTGGGACGAAGGGAGTATGTACTTTTTCAAACATGTATAGTTTTTCGTGAATGTTTTTCAAATTTGCGAGATTTTTTCAATTTCATGAACATTATTCAAATTCATGAATTTTTTCAAAACTTTGAACTTTTCAAGTTCATGATTTTTTTCAAGTTTGTTAACATCTTTTGGAATTCATTAACTTTTTTCAAATCCATGATTTTTATCAAATTGGTTTGAACCTATTTCAAATCCGTGAGCATTTTTTCAATCAACAAATGATTTCTTTTTTAATTTATGAACATTTTCAAATTTGCAAACATTTTTTGAAATCTCTAAATAGTTCTTAAAATCTCATGAACCTTTTTTTCCTTTTATCATATTTTAAAAATGTTTTTCCATTAGCCAAAGTCGGAGGAACGAGCAGGGGGACCAACCGATCGAATGGACCATCCAGCGAGCGAGCCTACGTAGCAAACCATCGAAAAACCTACCAAATGAACCAACTCGCGAGCAGATAGCGTGCAAAGTGCTATGTTTGGGTCATGACCCACTAAGGATGCATGAGAGCGTTGTTTGCACCAATCGTCGCTTATAGCGCTGAATAGGAGGTCTCCAACACCATACAACTTTTTTCTATAAAAAGACATAATGCCAACTTGGCCACAACGCCCACTATTGATTTGCGACAGCTTCGGCTTACCAAGGAAAAGGTCCCAGGCATCATGTTGCATGACACCTCCTATTGGATGCCCGTTGGCGTCAAATAGGAGAGGGTTCGCCTTAAAGCCAGGGCTAATGGGTTGGCCCACACTCTACCGCAAGCGAGGTTTTTTGGTTTTTTATTCGTTGTTTTTTTAAACGACTGTTGTTCTTTATGCTGAGAACACGGAAAGCAATGAAGGGCATTGCACGCTTGTGCTACAACACTGCTTGGAACCTACAACACTGCTCGGCGCTCTAGACATTATGATTGTGTCGTCAAGAGTTTCTACTTATCGCCCTAGAATTCAGATCAATCAGATGCCTCTTCCCACAAAAAAGAGAGCCTTTTGCTATGCTTTTCTGATTGCCCGATCTGGCCGGCTCGAAGCACCTATCGGACAGAAAAACTAAAAATGGCCGTTTCACTAGAATCATGCTATAAACGGCTTTGTCAAACTCAAGATATGTTGATACAGTTTTTTAGAGGTGTGTGTGCGTGCGTGTGTGAAATGAGTATGCATTTGTGTATATTAACGTCTGTGTGTTCCTAACAAAAATATCATGCCAAGAGGATGGAATATAAGGTCTTGTTCTTGCAAAAAAAAAAAGGAATATAAGGTCTTGTACAACGCTAGGAGCCTATGAAGGTGCTTAAAAAAATAAATCGGGTTTTCTGAAGCACCGGTATCTATTTCTACAGGAGAGATGTCTAATTAAGCGTCTATCCTATACAAATAAATGTTCATGCTTAAGGAAAGCCAGGTTGCTAATGAATTTGCCCCAATTTTGGACCAAGCACATCTTTCCTTAATGTTTATATTAGCGTGTTTCCTATTTGGCGCTTGACATGCTGGTTAAAGCTTTAGTCGTAAGAAGCGCCCACGTTAGTCACACTAGTAGAGGGCCCGTGCGTTGCCACGGGCTCTTGACAAAGTTTACAAAAGTTACATGTTAAATTTCACATGCATAAACAATATAGCACGAACACAATTACTGAACAATTGAAGTCCATTTTGCAATGAAAATTGATAACAAAAAGGAAGACTAACGACATGTCCATGTAACAAACTGAGCGATGTTTCATCTAAACATCTATTACAAATTATCAATATCTAGATGATGCACTTAAGAAATTCTTTAACAATATCAGGAAAGTTGTCTTTAGCTTCATTCCCACGGTGTTTGTCACTCATACATCCAAGCGGCGCCCAATAGACTCCGCAAAATCTAACCATGCAACCAGCTCAGGCTCCCCAAAATTTGGGCCGCCCGCGATGGCCAAAATGTTATAACAGGCCGTACTTGTATAAAGTATAGAAAACAATGATTCAGCTAAGTAATGTAACATATCTACTTTGACACGCTTAAGAAATTCATGTATAACTTAGATATGTTGTCTTTGGCGTAATTCACATGGTATTTAAGCAAGTGTACAAAGATTGTAACTATCCCACACGAGCAATATATGTCGTTAGCATGAGGCTATTATGTGCAATATGTAAGAATATATATGCATTATAAAATACTCACCGTGCAAAATGGATGAAGCAATTAGGTAGATGAATACACTATCACTAATCATTATCTTTGATGTTATTACAAAGAAATAATACAAGTAATGATTTTCAATTATTCAACTGTCCTGGCTCGTTGAAATACCAACCAATGATTTATATGTCGAAGTTAATATCTTTAGAATACCAACCAGTGATTTACGTGACCATATAAATGTAGCTTCAAGGGTGCAGGCATAATCTATCACGCGTGAGTCAAATTAGTTACAACCAATAAAAATGAAATGATCATAACCACAGTGAAATTAAGTACCTCGTGGGATGGCCTTTAAAAAAAATATTACAATGCTTTAGTTTGGGCTTCAGCAGGAAACTGGAATATAGCAAACATACACAGGCTCCCCTATCTGTTATATAGAACAGTTCAAAGATGGATGCTTATAGGACCGACTGGCATAAATAAGCAAATTGATGGCCTACTACCGATAACATGATGATGCTAATTGGCAGTCACGTACTGTAAATAGGAGAGCAAAGAAAGGCAAGCCTCGCAACAATCTTGCAAAGCATAGTCGTAGTAGACTGCAGTGAGGGGTGCAAAATGAACATCAGAATGCACAGCATGTGGAAGAGATTTTTTTTCCTTTGTTTGACGACCGCTTGTGTGTTTGCCGTGCGATGCACCGGACGGTTCGGATACGGCGCTGCTGCACAGTATGTTAAAAAAGTTTCTAGAAAAAGAAAAAGCAAACTCACGCAGACTCCTGTCACTGCCTCACTCTCTTCCTCTCTCATCTCGCCGAACGCTCTCTCGGCGCCGTCACCCGACGGTTCGATCCCTCCACCGCCGTACGACCTCTCGCGCCACTGCTAGGCACCGAGCCCACGCGCCGCAGATCCGCGATCCTCGGCAATCAGATTCGACTTGGATGGGCGGAAGAGCTCGCTGTCTGGATCTAGGTGGCACTACCTCCCTTAGAGCTGGTCGTGGGAGAAGCTGTCACGCATCTTGCGGCCTGCCGCCGCCGCAGGTCAGCTGCTCCCGCCGGCCGCATGCCCCACTCCCCGGCCGCCGCGGTCCGCTGTGGCGCTGCTGACTCTCCTGCTCGTCGCGTGGTGGCCTCATCTCCCCGGTCGCCCTTCTCATTTGCATCCAGCCACAGCTCTGCCTCCTTCCTCATGCCGCTCGAGTTGTTCCAGTGAGGCTACAAAGCAGTCTACTACTGGTGAGTTTCCATATTCTGACATGGTAGATTCCTGATTATTGTTTGGTTGTTTATTTCTTCGCTTTTTGTGGTGTTCGTTCAGGTTGTATATAATCTGTGTTCTTCAATTCGGTTGATGTTGAATGGATCTGAATGAATGAATGGGGGAATTACCTGATGAAAATTCAGGCTACATGAGCGTCTATGCATTTTTATTCAGAGTTCAGGCAGCATCAATTACTTAGTAATTGATTCAGACAATTGGTCCACACTCAAAAGCTATCCTCGTGCTTGTTAAGACGTTCAAGCGGTCCAGTGTGTAGTACCAAATCAACTGAGTGATACATGGTGAACTATTAATAAATGTTGTTCGACAAGAAAACTGAAAACAATATACTCCTACATGATATTTGATTTCCGTTGGTTTCATGAATTCTTGCTGATAGCTATAACTACTAATTTCTCTTAGGGTGATGATTATTAATTTTTGGATATACATGAACTAATGAATACAACCTCTAATATATTTGTACTGTTTGATTTGCTTCGTAATTTGTCTTAGAGAACAGAAAATAGCAGTAGTGAAGGCCCTAGAGCAACCACCTGTAAAAAAAAATTAAAAAGAAGGGTTATTGGTACTAAAACAAAAACGTTCCATGTAATGTGAATCTAGAGCTTACGTAGCTTGAGAGTTTAGAACTTTAGAAGTAGAGTGGAGTTTGGAAGTTAACTGAAGTCGAGGGTGGGGTGGAGCTCTCTGAAACACACCCTAAGCCTAAAATGTAGTGATCTACTATATGATTACAATTGCCTCACTCCAGAGTTACACAGTGGTATGTAGATACCAGAGGCATCTCATACCTAGCTTTTCTAGTATATAAAAGCATATCAGTACCCTTTTCACATTAAAACTGGAGCAATGAGATCTTACGTTATTTGAAACTGGCTATCAGGCTTCAGGGCCTCACATATTCTCACGGCGCTTTCTGAAGTGTAACTCTATAAGTTACTAAGTTGAAATCTGTTCTGTCAGCACTATTTTATCATGTATGATATTTTTTCTTTCTTTCCAAGAAATTGTCTCTTTCCTTGTTTTGGAACTGACATTTTATATGGTTGCTTGACAGTATGGGGCAGAGCTATTTACCGGTCTGATTTCTCCTGGGTATACTCTGCTTTCGGGTGTCTGATTTGATGACAAGAATATTGTGTCGACGGTCAACCTGGACTGTAAATTGGAACCGAAAGCAATAGCTCTCCAGACACGCAATGCAGAGTATAACCCCAAGGTAAAATCATTATCCTAATGCATTCTTCAGGATGTTTGCTTTTTCTCTTATTGGGCTTGTGATGCTATAGTTCCAAAAAACATCCAAATTTTATCACTTTGCTAGCATCCTTTGTGAATCCTGCTGTGTAGACGGTGGATAGCCCGGTAAAAGAGTAGAGACTTTGTACATGGGTTCTTTTGTGTACCCTTCTGAATTTGTGCTCATTCGCTGAGAAAATAGAGAACAATAGCTTACTAAATAGTTTTGATCCAATGATGAGTTGAGACTCTCTACCTGACCACCTTTTCGGCTTTAGCATGAGGTAAGGTTATTCAAACATGTAAACGGTCAACTAATAAGCTGAAGGGTTATACCACACAAAAGTTATTATACGTGGACAAAAAAAAGCATACAAGACTACTGATTAGTCCTTGCATACTGGTATGTTGTACACTCTAGGGGACCCCCTAAAGGGACATATTTCGAATGTAAGTTTTAGAAAATAAAAAGGCGGGTGCTAGGCGCCGGCGCACCGGCCCAAATTTGGGCCGGTCGCACCCGCACCGTGCGATTTAGCAAATTGTAGCCGCACGATATTCTTTCTGCTCCCCTGTGTCTTGTTCTCTGGAAAATCAACCCATCGCGCCGCCCGACCTAGAAGCACTGCCCGGCGCGTCCCGCCGGTCGCCGCCCTCGCCGCCGGTAACCGCCCTCGCCGGTCGCCGCCCCTCCGGTCGCCGCCCTCGCCGCCGGTCACCGCCCTCGCCGGTCGCCGCCCCTCGCAGCCGTCGTCTCCTTCTGTGTTTCCCGCCGGTTTCGTGCATGCAGCAGCGTGTCCCGTAGTTGCAGCTCCCCCATGACGATGGTCGCAGCTCCGGCGTGCGCCGGTTACAGGTCGCAGCACCTCCGTCGCCCTGCTCGTCGCCCCATGGTATCAATTTCGATGTTGTTCCTAGCAAAAAAGCGGAGTCATTCCAGCAAAAAACAAGGTTCCAGCAAAACATTATATGGTTCCAGCAAAAACATTGCGTGGTTCCAGCAAAAAATGAGATGGTTTTCAGCAAAACATTGATACGCTTGTCGCAAAAAAATTACATGGTTCCAACAAAATCTGATTATGGTTCCAGCAAAAAAACACAAATGCAGCAAAAATCACCGTGGTCGCAGATTTTTGGGTGGGTGGGTGGTAGCAAAAACATGGTCTGGTTCTAGCAAAATCAAAGCATGGTTGTAGCAAAAAATCGATTGAAAAAACAGACGATGTCGTGAAGATGGATGTAGCAAAAATCCATAGAACACCGGTAGTAACAAAAAGCAAAAACAGATGTAGCAAAATGGTTCGCCGATTCCAGCATAAATTACTGTGGTAGCAGATTTTGGGGAGGGGTTGTGGGGGTGGGTGGTAGCAAAAACATGGACTGGTTCCAGCAAAATCAAAGCATGGTTGTAGCAAAAATCTGATGCGGCGGCCATGGAGAGCAGCGCAATCAGTTGCGGACGGCCATGGCGACGAGCGCTGATTGCAGCACCTTCGTGATTGCAGCCTGCTCAGCTCGGGCCATCGCTCGCAGCAGAGGATAGCTCTGTTCCCAGCACATAACTAAACGGTGGAGGAAAGAAGAGATGAGAGGAGGACAGCCTGAGAAAAAGCCATGGCAGCGCCATGGAAACAGAGCAGCAAGGCAATGGAAGAGAGAAAAGGTTATGGGAAAGAAGATAAGACACGGGTGGTCCAGGAGCTTCGGGGTTGCGGGGAACGTGTGTGGACGAAAAGAAACGGTGGGGCTGGATAGAACGGTGTGGGGGGACGCGTGTCAGCAGATGGGCAGGCAATTTCAGTCCACATCTACGACTCGTGCACGACCGGCTGAAACATTCCGCCAGCGCACCGCCTGGAAACGTTTCCCAAATAAAAAGGAGGCAATTATTATTGGTTAACCCTACACCTACCTATGGAACGAATGTGCTCTATTATATGTCTCTGTACAAGCATGGTTAGTTCTCAAGTGCACATAAAAATTCTGACTTGGATGAAAACATGCAGCTAAGAAAAAGAAAAGGAACAAGTTATGACTTAGGAACAACAGATTGCAGAAAAGACCAATGCATTCTCAAATTATTTGCTCCTTCTGAGCTAAAAACTCCCTGCGGAGCAAATGGTCGAGCTGGCCGTAGGAAGGAACACACTAAAACATGTCAAGAAAAGTGCATTGGTAAAAACAAAACAAAAAGAAAATATATAAACAACCAGGACGGGGTTAATGGTTTGGGAGCTGAGAGAGTTGATGGGAGGGACAACTGGAGAAGCAAACCTAGCAGAAATTCGCATCTGCTTTTCCAAGATTATGTGCTGCTCGGTGGATGATCATCATCATGCATCCAATGTAAAGGTCCTCGATCCTTATATGCATTCAATTTCTGCAAGTTCAAAAGGTAGTTCTATATAATCACTAAACAGAGGCACTAACGTGATACTGAATTTATAGAATAAGTGCAGACCCTTTGTTGAGTCCTCTGCAATCTCAATACTCTGGATCCAACTAAATGTTCTTGTCTTGCCCTGCAAATATATACATGATTCAGTCTATTTTCAGAAATTAGGATTTCTATTTTCTATGCGATCCACATAGAACATGAGGAATCACCTAAGCTTAGCTGCTGTATCAGACCCAGAACATTCACTAATGCAGTTAAATATCTGTACAAATATAAAGAACATGAACTTACAACTTCATGGTTCAGTATATGGACAAAAAGACCCATGTCTAGAGATCTAGAGAGAGAGGAACTAAAGGCAAACCATGAACCACGTCCAGCTCCTTGCTCTTGCTACGATTCGTGTTCGACCCACTCCTTGCGTGCACCAACGACCTCATCCATGAGACAAGGGGGAAAGAGAGGGGGGAGGATGATAGAGACAAACCTGAACCGCCTCAACCTTCTTGCTCCTGCTGCTCCGACCAGCAAGTCTCCCTCCACGGCCGACCCCGCCCACATTCGCCACTGCACCAACTCCGCTGCTTTCCCCGTCAAGGCAGAGCTCCTGTGCACGTCTTGTTCGGAGGGGCTCTCCGAGGCCTCGAGGTCCTCATCAAGATCTCATCCTCCGAGTACTTCACCCCATACTTTTCGCCTACTGTTCTGCACACCTGAATTAACATTCAGAACACAAGCCATATTAATCAAACCACCATATGCATACCCAATTAACAGAGGAAAGGGAGATTTTTATCAGTAATTCGTTATGCATGGAGAAACAAATCCACACAACCCAGAAATGAACAGCAGAAACAAATCTGCCCAGGTTCTCACAACCCGAATCTACGAACATACACGAACGGAACGGGCTACGGGAGCACGGATCAGGTCGATCCACACGCCACGCATTGTCTCAGCATGTGCACCGCATAGAAAACATGCAAGCCTTCGTCAACCATGGGAACGGCCAGCAGAATCGAGTGGAACAAACAGAGGAACATGAATTGGAGCTGCGGTATATGGGGGAAGGGCGTAGGCCGACCTGGGCCATGGACTCGGTGGGGGCGAGGATGGTGCCGGCGGGGTCGACGAGGATGGCCTTGTGCGTGATGTCGCCGTAGATGGCCCGACGGTAGTCGTAGTACTCCCACGCGCCCATCGGCTCCCACCTCGCGCCGCCCGCCCCGACGACCGCCTCCGGGGCCTCCGCCACGGCCGCCGGCACGCTGGAGCCGGGCCGCCGCCGCCACGGTGGCCGAGCGCAGGGGTGGGTGTGCTGCACAGGGGTCGGCAGGTGTGGCGGCGTGGCTGTTTGAGGGACCATCTCAAATAGTGTCAAATATGTATTTTCTTAGTCCTGCTGATCTTGGTTAATTTGTAATAGCTAGACCATCATGTTTGAGGGACCATCCCAAGGGTTTGACTCCGAAGAGCGTTGCAACATGCCATGTAGCTTGGAAAACATACTAATAAGGGTTAAAATGCAAACAAAAACGTAGTGTCAGTTTACAAGAGCAAGTACTCGGAGTACTTGAAGTATAATCCAGTGAAAGTGTATTGAAACTAAGAAGAACATGCACATGACATCCACGCACCTGATCAATCTTCATGTCAAGACAATAATCGGTAAACAAACACAAGGCCAACAGAGAAAATCTGAACCAATGCTCCTGCTCCTCGTCCTGCCCGACACAATATCTACTGCTGGTTCAAGAAGTTACTCCTTTAGAATGAGGACCTATTTTTTTTTTAAACTGAGTTTTTTCACAAGCAGAAAAAGAAAAAAAAATATCATGTAAGATAAGAATAAAATCTACATCTTGGGAAATTAAGTATACATACAACAGAACTATATTTCTGTGACAACAGTAGTAACTTTGTTGGGAGCTTGAATACAAATATTCATGTTGCTTGTTCCTCAGGCAAATAACAGAAAATGGTTAGAAAAGTTAGGATATGTTCTATTTTCATGTGACATTTAAAGGTATGATCATTAAAAATACATTGTTATGACCTAATCCTGTATGTATTAAAGAAAGAAAACAACCCTGCTTAGTCACCAATCCTAGAACCCTATGATGAAAAATTTGACAAATAACTACAGAAACCAACTATTGTTCATGGAATTTACACCTGACATCACTATTTGGTTTTAGAATTATTTCATGAGGGCAAAGGTAGAGAATCTATGAGAATCTTTTGAGCTACTCTCAACCTTGTAAAATAGACTAATCTAATATTCAGGACTGGATCAATTTCTCTACAGAAAAAGATTTAAAACCTCCCCAAATGTAGAATGCTAGGATCTCCCCCATCAACTGCTCCTAAGAGAAGATGCCATTGAGACTCAATACTAATTAAGTAGTTCATACAAATCTAATGCAAACCAAAAACAGATGCATTGCTGACATATACAAGCATGGGGATAATGAATGGCTGGACATAATCCATCCATCGATGACTCATCCCTTGGTCTAATTACCTTCTGACGTTGAAGGGCCTGATGATGCCGGGAGCGCCGGCTCCACGGAGGACGCAGCTACTGACGCACTTGGAGGTGCACCGAGCCGCCTCAGGCGACCCCAGGTGCTTGATCTGCTCCGCTTTTCAGTTGCCTTATGCTGATTCGGGCTGGGATGGGCGTCCTCCTCTCACCGCCGGACCGACACGCCAGCGCACCAACGCCCGCGTCGTCAGTCCTCCATCCCCCTGGGGTCTTGCCGCTTGAGGAAGAGGGTGAGAGGGGCAGGCTTGGGAAGAGAGAGGGGCTCTACCAGATTCGCCGCCGCCGCCGCCACCGCCAACGGTGTCTTCGCCCGTCGTCGCCATCCTTCTCCTCCGCCGCCGAGAGTGAGAGAGAAGGTGGGGGCCGGGCGACGCCGGGATCGGGGGAGCAGATGGGGGGCGGGCGGCGCCGGGAGCCGGGGAGGAGGTCGGCGGCTGGCGGCACCGAGCGGCGGCGTAGGGATCTAGCGGTGGTGGTGAGGGGACGAAGGGCGGCGGCGGCGAACGAGGGCACAGAGTTGGGCGACTGTTTCTCGCTCGAGGGCAAGAGACCATAAGATTGCTCGATCAGGAATAAAATACAGTTAATACAATGTCCAACATTTTTTAATAATCAGCCTATAGGTAATAAGTTATTTCCCCCCTATAAGTTATAACTGTCATATATGTATACATTCGATGATTCCCATCTAATAAGTATGCAATGTGACGAAAAAGAGTAAGATCATCAAGCAATAACTGTCAATTTGTCACCTTACCAATTCAATCATAGTCACTATCACTACAATTAACAACAAAGCACATTTAATCATCCTTAGAGAAGTAGCATAGACCAACCTTTTCAACTGATTCTTATCGCAGGAGGGTCCAAATTCCTGGAGCTAAAACATCGCGGCGTTAAATGGCAGTAACACTATTCTTGGGCTCAAGATGCTACTATGGTTACCCTAGAGGACGAGTAAATAGGATTAAAAAATGTCTAATCATTAATTCATTGGCAATCAGCTAGTATTTCTGAACTTAAACCCTCCACACTCTCGATGTGAATCACAAATGACTTTGACTTAAAAGAAAATGTTCTGAATAATAGTTACTAACAAAACCTATGATCCAATGTTTTTACAACACCATTGAAAAGAGTTCAGAGTTTAAGTATGTATGCCACGACACACAGCTGCCACAGAGACGATGCATAGGTGGTCACTATCACAAATCAAAAAATTATAGCAATTTAGTATCACTTGTCTGAACTGTACAAATCTCTGAAAGTATGTATAAACCGAGAACTCCTAGAGTTTACTATTATCAGAAAAGCAGCAGGTACCAGTGGCCTACATCCATTGAAAGGTTACACAGATTGATGTTGATTGAAGAAATATCCAACAACGTTGGACTAATCACCATAATCTAGCGAGCTTCTATCTACTGGGCAATTCAGAAATAATAAAATGAAACAAGAGCAATCGGAAACTACATCGTCCGCCAACACTAATCAGATCGACACAACCCGACCATCAGCATTTGTGTGAATGGACAAAAGTTACGGTAACCCTGTCTGACTTATCTTCAGTTCTTCACATAAGGTTATCTTTACTTAACACAAAGCGCATAGATAAATCAACTAAATCAGAATTTCTCAATGGACGGAAGTTATAAAATAATGTCTGAAATGAATGCACAAAAGGAGCATCTCCAGAACAAATAGGTGCGTAAAGTACATCAAAAGAAAAACGCTTCGTGTGCATCTACAAGTCAAATAAGAAGGCCTATCAGCTCCTACATACATGAATACAAATAGGTTACATTGGGATTAACTATCAGCAAGTAAAACCAACATCCAAGGAAAAAGTTGAACAAAAGCTCCTTCTACCCTTTAACAAGATCATTCTGTAAATCAGAATTCATTCATTATCTTTCTACCCTGGCTCCAGCAGTTAGTGTTACTCTTGGATGACTGTAGAAGCTAGCTGACTGAAAAACCACACCAGTACAACGTTGTGTGCTCAGTCCACTTTTTGTTTCAGTAATTTACACATTATCGATTTTGTTCAGTTAGCCACTAAATGTCCAGCTGTTATCCAATAAAATGTGTTCACTTTGGGAGTCAGTAGCAGTTAGTGTGTATAAGCTCTGGGAGTTAGCTTGCATCATGTAGAAGTTCGCTCTTGTAAAAAAAATAAATGGAAAAATAGATCAAAACATAAAACTACGATTGTGAACATCACTTCCTTTGGTCGAAATCGCTCCAGTAAAATTTGCAACTACATAAATTGTTCATTTTGGGCAACATATTATTTTAGAATTACAAGAATTGCTTATATACGTTTGCCATATTGTGCACCCTTGTATGAATTGTTCCACAAAACAAAGTATAAATTATCATAGGAAACACCATATGCTAAGCCTTCTTGGTGCATAACACACAAAAAATATGATTTTATTTGTTGGATGTGACATAACATAGATGGCTCAAATTTCAGGGGCTTCTATCTACTGAATTCAGAGTATAAATTCAGAAACAATAAACTGAAACAAGAGCCATCAGAAGTAGCACCAATTCAGAAACAATAAACTGAAGTAGGGGCTTCTATTTTTATCAACTGATTAGCTTTCAAGGGGATACATACCTCTGGTGTAGCCACCACAGGCGACATAGAACGGCTCAATGGATGGATGTGCTTCTTCCGCTGGCAAACTTGGCGGAGGTAACATTGGAAGTTTCTTCGAAACTCACAATGATTCATCACACAAAAAAAGTAGCATAGCAGCCATGTAGATATCATATATCTCTCTGTTAAGAAGAAATAAGGAATATTACAAAGCTTAAGAGGAAACTCGCCTCTACCACTTTTGGGTTTACACAAGTGTAATCCACTCGCTCACTAAGAACTTACATGGCATTTTTAGTGTAACTATTTTATGAGCTTACAAATAAAAGCACAAAAATGAAAATAGCACATCATATATACACTGTTTGTGTTTGGAAGGATATCAATTAAATAAAAATAGATCTGTTAATGGACTTGTTTGTGTAGTAGCAGAACTTTGTTCAAAATAAAACTGGACTTGTGCTAATGGGAGAGACAGAGAGTAGATGGGGGTTGCTTGACCTATCTTGGTGTAGCAGAGGCGTCATCCGAGGAGGTGCTGCTGGCTAGGGTTCCTCCCCGTTGACCTGC